>CM029610.1:27488715-28688715 GCA_017311315.1 Dendrocalamus latiflorus
CAGATATACAGGATAAAATAGTAAAGCACAAAGCTCCCCCTCACTACAGTCCATAAGGACAAACCACCCCAAGCTCTCCCCGCAAGGCTGAAAATCTAGAGCTATCCAAAGGCTTGGTGAAGATATCAGCCAACTAGTGGTCACTCTCCACAAACTAGAGCACTATGTCACCCTTCTCTACATGGTCTCTAAGGAAGTGATATGTGATATCGATGTGCTTGGTCCGAGAGTGCTACATTAGGTTCTTAGCAATGTTAATAGCAGAAGCGTTATCATAGAAGAGTGGAACACTGTCTATAACCAACCCAAAGTCCTGCAGGGTCGAAGCCATCCAAAGTACCTGGCTGCAGCAACTGGCAGCAGCAACATACTCGGCCTCTGCGGTGGACTGTGCAACACCGGACTGCTTCCTAGAAGACCAAGAGACAAGAGAAGTGCCAATACATTGGCAGGTGCCAGAAGTGCTCTTCCTATCTATCCTACAACCAGCAAAGTCTGCGTCCAAGTAGGCTCTGAGAGAAAGACACGAAGAGGAAGAGTAGCAGATACCATAGTCAATGGTAGCTCGAAGGTACCGAAGAATGCGCTTCACCGCCTGGCTGTGAGATACGCGAGGAGAAGCCTGAAACCGAGCACATAGACACACAGAGAAGTGTATGTCCGGTCTCGAGGCAGTGAGGTACAAGAGAGAGCCAATTATGCTTATGTACTCTTTTTGATCAACTGGCTCACCATCCTCATCTGGGTCAAGTGAAGCCGTGGATGTCATGGGAGTTGACATCGGCTTGCCATCACTCATGTCAAAGCGTCTCAGGATGTCACGAGTGTACTTGCCTTGATGCAAGAAAGTACCCTCCCGAGTCTGCTTGATCTGGAAGCCAAGGAAGAAGGTCAACTCACCTATCATACTCATCTCAAATTCGGTGCTTATGACATCAGAGAACTGTGAAACAAGAGCATGAGAGAAGCCAGCAAAGATGATATCATCCACATAAATCTGGATGAGCAGAAGGTCACTACCATGCCTACGAATGAACAAGGTCTTATCTAACTTACCCATCTCAAACCCATGACTCAACAAATAGGACTTAAGCCTTTCATACCAAGCTCTAGGGGCCTGCTTAAGTCCATACAAGGCTTTGGAAAGCTTGTAGACATGGTTTGGGTATTTGGGGTTCTCGAAATCTGGAGGCTGTCTAACATAGACTTCTTCCTCAATAAACCCATTGAGGAAGTCATTCTTGACATCCATCTGGTAAAGCTTAAACCCCTTAGAAGCTGCGAAAGCAAGCAGGATTCTAATGGCCTCAAGCCTAGTGACAGGGGCAAAGGTCTTCTCAAAATCTAGACCCTCAACCTGGGAGAAGCCCTGAGCTACCAGTCTAGCCTTGTTTCGAATGACTACCCCTCCTCACTCTGCTTATTTTTGAACACCCACTTGGTACCAATGATATTGTGACCTCTAGGGGGCTCAACAAGCGACCAGACCTTATTTCTCTCAAAATTCTCTAACTCCTCATGCATGGCATTGACCCAAGACTCATTAGAAAGTGCATGACAAACATCTTTGGGCTCAAAGGTGGCAACAAAGGCAGAGTGGAGACAGAAATGCGATGTCGGGACCCCGGATTTCCGAACCCGGACCCTCTGTGTATTACCGCACTAGTCCCAGATCAAAGCTAGTGCACACAGTCAAACAGTGATGATTCGTAACCAACAACGCTTTATTACAATAATTGAGAGTACAGACCGAAAGGTCTCTTATTACAACTGAGGTTTCAAGACCTCACACACACACACAAAACACAGCGGAAGCAGAAATAAATCCAGTGAAGACCCATCAATACGCCACAGGCAATTGACTGGGGAAACGCAACCTAGTTCTCCGGAAAGCCTTCGACGAATCCATCCACGAAGTAGTCGTAGTTCACCTCTTGAGCTTCGATCTCCTCTGAGAGTTAATTTGATGTGTAGCACGTGAGTACATGAATGTACTCCGCAAGTCTTGGGAAAGATGCATAGATGCAGGCTTAACAAAGGAAGGCTATATGGTTCTTTTGCACAAAGCAACATTTTAAAATTCAATTACTACTAATTATTTTCGAAGGCATTATTTTAATGAAGTAAATGTTTTAACAAAATTAACTTTCTAGTGAAGGTTCCAACTACCAACACTAGCTAACCAATTACCATTGGTCAAGTTTTAAACTTCGGGTTCCATCCACCCTCTCTGGCTCCATCCGCCAGGATTCCCTTCCGAGAGTTCCCTCCACCCTCGGAATACAAAACTTTTGATTTTAAATCCAAAACCAGAAATCTACCATGTGAATGCATTCCTTGCCCGCCCTTGACCGTGGGCACGGCTATTCGAATAGTTTTACACTCTGCAGAGGTTGTACAACTTTACCCACAAGAGATAAATTATCTTAATAGTCAACATGCTTCCTTTGGCATGAGACCCAGATAAAATATCACAAAGCCTTTCACCTACTCCAGTATAGCTAGAGACCACCCGCTGAGGTTTCACCGCAGAAGGGTTAAATCCGCCCAATCTGAAGCCCCCTCTTGCGCCATATGAGTACAGTAAACCCTGTCCCTCACTATGAGTAACCAGTACACCCTGGCACTCAATACACCACTGGTGATATCTAAACTACACCTTTATAGGTTAGTTAGCTAGGTCGTACCCATATAGACTTGTGGTTGTACGGTTAATGCTCAGTTTGGACAAACACAAGCGTCGGTCCTTAATTGACTAGGGTGGAACATACACTTAACAAGTTCTCGTGCTTACTGCACCAACCCAAACAGCCATCCACCCTAATCTAAACCAACTTTCACATTTTTATTTTATTTTAAAATCACAGTGACAACTCCAATTGCCACTTCACTTTCAAACACAAGGATTTAATAATAAATCATAATTTCCCAATTTTCAAGAGTTCCAAAGTTATTAGATAGCATGACTAAGCATTATACTACCATACTAACATCAACAAGTAATTAAATACTCTCATTAATGAGACAAAGGGAGTTCTATGGTGACAAGAGTACATGGCATTCAATTTCAATGGAGGGCATAGCAAGTTGGAATAACTAGTTCCTAAAGACTTGAACTAGTGACTTTATGTAAATAGCAATGCACATAATTTAAAATATTTTAAAAACATTTCAAAAGCATAGGCTCGAAATGATCAAAGGAGACTTGCCTTCTTGTGCACTGGTTGGTCCCTCTTGCTGCGGTTCGACAAACTCTTCGGCGACGTCGGGTTCTACGCGCGAAATGACAAAACAAACAAAATAAATTCAAATAAAATTCAAATGAAATCCAAAAACTGCAAACCCAGAACCAAAAGATAGAGCTCAATTTTAGATGAATTTAGGAAGAAGAATCGGGTCGATCAGAGTTCGGACGAAGGAGAACGAGCGATCTAAAGTTTGCCGGGGCGAGAAAATGCTGGAAATTCACAGATGTTACTGTTCATCCGAGAACAGTACTTTTGTTGAGAAGGCTAGCGCTGGCGAGAGGAGGCATGGGAGATGAATCTAACTAGCAAAATGGGTTGCTAGGGACCCAAGGCACACATAGGAACTGACGGCACGCCAAACGGAGACCGTTGACGGCACGGGCGGCTACAACGACATGGGTAGGAGAGAGGAATAAAATCCGGGCAAGGAACGTGGAGAAGTAGGGTGAGCACGGGCTGGAACACGGCTTGGTGAAGCTAGGAAAATTATCGGCTTGGCCAGAAACCCACCGGAGACGACGCAAACGACGTTTGAACGACATCGGGAAGGAAAAAGAGAAACTTAATATCTTGGTGCTCGGTGAACGAAATCTAAATCCACTTGGAGGGTAGCTACCTGGGATGGTTTGGCACAAAGTGACGCGAACGGATTGGTGAAAACATCACCGGGTAGATGGGGGACACGAGATGCCATTGGCGGCCATGGCGAGGTTCGGAGGCAAAAATTTGTGGAGGCTTTTCGGGGAAACGGAAGTGAGCACGGCGTAGAACGCAACGAGGCAAGTCTAAGAAAAATTACGGCAAGGGCTAAAGCTTACCGGAGATGACGAATCGACGTCGGGAAGCGCTCTTGACCTAGATTGGGGAAAACTCGATTTCGGGAGATTGGCTGCACCAAAACCAAATTAACTTGGCAAGAACGTAGATGGCACACAATGGCACAATGTGACGCGAAAGGATTACTGAAAAACTCACCGGATGGCTCGAGACGCGACGAGCAAATTCGAGACCGAAGGGCCTCGATGCCGACGGCGTCCTGAGCTTTGAGGGACTTGCCACGGCTTGGGATGAGTTTAGAGGGGTCAAGGGGTCCTATTTATAGGCTTGGAAGAGGTAGAAACCGGCTCCAATTCGCGGATTTCGGTTTAGAGTCCGTTTTGGAAAATAGGAGATAAAAGGCAAACGGATGAACGAAATGGAAAGAGGTCAATTGGGATGGATTCCTTGCGTGATTTGGCACAACTTTCCTTTTGGGAGGATATTGAGATAATCTCCGGATTGGAAGTTACGAAGAGAGAGAAAAACGGGAAAAAAACTGTACAGAGCAGGGCATCGATCGGGACTCAGCGCGCTGGAGACGATGATGAACAGTACCCCGCGGGTACTGTTCATTCTCTCTCCTGTTTCTTTTTTTTTTGGAAATTTCAAATTGAGCTCAAACAAACTCCGAAAAATCCCAGAAAATACAGGAAAATTCCTTGTGACACAAGGAACTCAAATAAAATATTTTTGGCAAATATTAATGTTTGATTTAGTCACATTAAATCTTTTTAATTAATGAAAATTCCAATTAAGTTTTAATTAATTCCAGAAAAATCCAAATGGTGAATTTTATTTTAAAAGCTTCAAAAAGGCTCTGAAAATCAGGATGTTACAAATCTACCCCCCTTAGAAAGAATCTCGTCCCCGAGATTCGGACGGACTAGGAAAAAGAGAGGAAAACGTAACTCCTGGTTCCTTGCTGTGCTCTCAAGTTGCTTCTTTCTTTGAACCAATTTGAAACTTACCAAGCATGATTGCTGCCCCTGAGCCACCTTTTGCGGTGATGTGGTTAACTTGTCCTCTTCCTTGTGATTGCGGAGTTCTTGGAGCTTTTCCTGCAGTTGGAGATACTCCCCGTCCTTGTCCTACAACTGGAGTTCGCGCTGGTGTATTTCCCAAGTTGAAAGGAATTGGAGTGGTGACCTGAGGCTTCTGTAGGCAATTGCTTGCATAATGCCCCATCTCGTGACATCGAAAACATTGCACTCCTGCGGCTGAGGTGTTGCTTTTCTGAGGTCGGACTCCGGTGAAGATGCGGGGTTCTTGCATCTCTGAACGAGGCGCAGATCCTGGAGTTCCTGGTGCATCTGCGGCTGCTGGAGCTTTGTTGAACTGGGGTGGATTCATTCGGGGTTTTGAACTGCTTGCATTATATTGTGCCTGAAAAGCCATCTTTCTCTTACGAGAGTCCTGCAATTGATATTGAGCGTCTTCCTGGACAAGGGCCTTGTTTACCATATGCTGAAATGTCGGAAAATCTTTGGACACCAACTGCACCTTGAGGTTGGGATCAAGTCCTTGCATAAACCTCCAAATCTTCGTTGACTCTGATGCAACATCTTCTGACGCATACCTGGACAGTTGGGTGAACTGGTTCAGGTATTCCGAGACGCTGAGGTTTCCTTGCTGCAGTTGATAGAATTCCCTTTTCTTCATTTCCATTATTCCCGTAGGAATATGGGCAGTGCGGAAAGCCTCAACAAACTCATCCCAAGTGATGGTTTGTGCATTCTGATGAGCGGCGCGGTAATTTTCCCACCAATTAGCAGCAATTCCTTTAAGTTGGTGAGCAGCATACAACACCTTTTCGGAGTCACTGCACTGAGCTAGGACCAACTTCCTCTCCACATCCTTGATCCAATCATCTGCCTCCAAAGGATCCACGGAACCAGCAAAAGTAGGAGGCCTTGTCCTCATAAATTCTCCCAACTTAGACTGGGAAGCTTGGTTGGGTGCTTGTGGAGCTTGCTGCACCTGGTTTTGAGCTAGGGCTTGAAGTAGCTGCAGTTGCATGGCCATCATCTGTTCTAAGCTGGGGGCCTGAGCAGGAGGTGGTGGAATGTTGTTGTCTGGCTGGGCATTGGCATCACGGCTGCTGCCAGGGTTGCTCCTTGTGTTCACCATCTGAAGCGGTCCGGGGACAGCAAAAGATAAGAGGAAACTAGCATAGGTAAGAGATTAGGGGGAAAACTAAACAACATCCCAAACCAACACACAAGAGAGATCAACTAGGAGAAGCTTAGCTTGAAACCAAATATTTTTTTAAGGATAGCTGTACTACAAGTATACAAAGACTTGGTACAGTCCACCTAACACACAAGCAAGTAATATATATAGCGTTCTAAAATCGTAAGACTTTACTTGGGTACTACAACTAAAGAACTAGTCCTTGCTTCTTCATGATTCTAACTTGTTCTTCGGTACTCTGAAGTATTCCTTTAACCGAGGAATACGGAAGACAATCAACAAATCGGAGGGGTACATCTTTAGTTGCCTGCAAGCTTTGGATTAACTTCAATTGGCCTTATCATATTGATTAATTCAAAATTCCACCAAAAAGGGCTTAACTTCCGCAGGTGTTCATCCGAGAGAGACATAATTATTTCAACTCTTCAAAAATTCTTGATTCCAAAATCATATACCACAAATGCACCTTATTGATTTCAGCAAATTATCTCTTAAACTTTTATTCTCTGCTCTAATTTGGATCGACGTCAAACCATAGAATTTTTTTCTAACAAGAATCCAATAATATTGTACTTTGCGATTTCCACCAATTGCTTTATGATCATTATCTAATCCAACAGATCCATAACTTTGATCAAATAATATAAGATTAATTCAACCTTCAATAAATTTTAAGATCATCTAAGCAATAATTTAATATTCATTAATCCACCAAAACCAATCTCTTGATAATCATCATTTTGGTTCCACCAAATTTGAATGAATTCAAATACCTCAATTAATTCTTATCGGACGATCTCTCAATTAATTCTTATTGAACAATCTATCTCCCAAAATTAATTTAAATCCTCCAGGTCGAACATCCTTAAACGACCTAGTTAATCCCATTAGTTAAAATCCAATTATCTAGCCATGATCATTTAAATCTACAAAATTCAATTTGACACACCAATTCAATGTCCACTTTGCAAAGATAAAACTAATCCACCAAGATATCTAATTCCACTAGTATCCACTTATCATCAATAGGTCCACCAAACTCTGATAATCGATTAACTCCACAAACTTCATCTACTCCTCATGATTCAACCAAATCACTCAAAATTGTTATCATGAATGATAATTCAACTTCTTAATCTTTTAATCTCTCCCTTTAGTGGATCAATCTCTTAATTCTAATTCTCCAACGATCACAAGTAATCCCTCCAACAAAAATCTTGTTTTACATCCAGTTGCTCCTTTCAATCCTAGATAATAAATCCAAGGCAAAGTTTAGACTCCTCCCATGATCTAATTAGCTCCCTCAAGTTCAACTTTGTATTTAATCTCTAGTCAATCCACAAAGATGACACTCGTTAGATTTATTTATAATCAATTGGTATCCACAAATATACCTTTTATCTCAATCCTCTCGAATATTATTCAATCTTGTCAATTATGGATCCAAATATATCACTCTAGCAACAATTCTCCAAATTACCTAACTTGACATGCACTGATTATCACGGCTTTCCCGACAAGAGTACTTCCCAATAATTTGTTGTCTTCCGTATACTCTAGGTCTCCAAGGATTCTCCAAGTGCTTTTCAGACGCAACCTCATCGATCCATCTATAGAAATTACAGAGGGAAGGGGATATAATTACCATTCCCAAAAAGTCAATAACCAGATAGATAAGGAAGAATACCATGACGAAGGTAAGGATAGAAAGATAAGAAAAGACAAGGGTAGCACATTATTAAATTTTTATTTTATAAAATAAATTTTGAAGCTCTTCTACTAACGACCATTCTAACTAGGTCACGTCCTACAGTCAAATTGGCTCTGATACCACCTCTGTCGGGACCCCGGATTTCCGAACCCGGACCCTCTGTGTATTACCGCACTAGTCCCAGATCAAAGCTAGTGCACACAGTCAAACAGTGATGATTCGTAACCAACAACGCTTTATTACAATAATTGAGAGTACAGACCGAAAGGTCTCTTATTACAACTGAGGTTTCAAGACCTCACACACACACACAAAACACAGCGGAAGCAGAAATAAATCCAGTGAAGACCCATCAATACGCCACAGGCAATTGACTGGGGAAACGCAACCTAGTTCTCCGGAAAGCCTTCGACGAATCCATCCACGAAGTAGTCGTAGTTCACCTCTTGAGCTTCGATCTCCTCTGAGAGTTAATTTGATGTGTAGCACGTGAGTACATGAATGTACTCCGCAAGTCTTGGGAAAGATGCATAGATGCAGGCTTAACAAAGGAAGGCTATATGGTTCTTTTGCACAAAGCAACATTTTAAAATTCAATTACTACTAATTATTTTCGAAGGCATTATTTTAATGAAGTAAATGTTTTAACAAAATTAACTTTCTAGTGAAGGTTCCAACTACCAACACTAGCTAACCAATTACCATTGGTCAAGTTTTAAACTTCGGGTTCCATCCACCCTCTCTGGCTCCATCCGCCAGGATTCCCTTCCGAGAGTTCCCTCCACCCTCGGAATACAAAACTTTTGATTTTAAATCCAAAACCAGAAATCTACCATGTGAATGCATTCCTTGCCCGCCCTTGACCGTGGGCACGGCTATTCGAATAGTTTTACACTCTGCAGAGGTTGTACAACTTTACCCACAAGAGATAAATTATCTTAATAGTCAACATGCTTCCTTTGGCATGAGACCCAGATAAAATATCACAAAGCCTTTCACCTACTCCAGTATAGCTAGAGACCACCCGCTGAGGTTTCACCGCAGAAGGGTTAAATCCGCCCAATCTGAAGCCCCCTCTTGCGCCATATGAGTACAGTAAACCCTGTCCCTCACTATGAGTAACCAGTACACCCTGGCACTCAATACACCACTGGTGATATCTAAACTACACCTTTATAGGTTAGTTAGCTAGGTCGTACCCATATAGACTTGTGGTTGTACGGTTAATGCTCAGTTTGGACAAACACAAGCGTCGGTCCTTAATTGACTAGGGTGGAACATACACTTAACAAGTTCTCGTGCTTACTGCACCAACCCAAACAGCCATCCACCCTAATCTAAACCAACTTTCACATTTTTATTTTATTTTAAAATCACAGTGACAACTCCAATTGCCACTTCACTTTCAAACACAAGGATTTAATAATAAATCATAATTTCCCAATTTTCAAGAGTTCCAAAGTTATTAGATAGCATGACTAAGCATTATACTACCATACTAACATCAACAAGTAATTAAATACTCTCATTAATGAGACAAAGGGAGTTCTATGGTGACAAGAGTACATGGCATTCAATTTCAATGGAGGGCATAGCAAGTTGGAATAACTAGTTCCTAAAGACTTGAACTAGTGACTTTATGTAAATAGCAATGCACATAATTTAAAATATTTTAAAAACATTTCAAAAGCATAGGCTCGAAATGATCAAAGGAGACTTGCCTTCTTGTGCACTGGTTGGTCCCTCTTGCTGCGGTTCGACAAACTCTTCGGCGACGTCGGGTTCTACGCGCGAAATGACAAAACAAACAAAATAAATTCAAATAAAATTCAAATGAAATCCAAAAACTGCAAACCCAGAACCAAAAGATAGAGCTCAATTTTAGATGAATTTAGGAAGAAGAATCGGGTCGATCAGAGTTCGGACGAAGGAGAACGAGCGATCTAAAGTTTGCCGGGGCGAGAAAATGCTGGAAATTCACAGATGTTACTGTTCATCCGAGAACAGTACTTTTGTTGAGAAGGCTAGCGCTGGCGAGAGGAGGCATGGGAGATGAATCTAACTAGCAAAATGGGTTGCTAGGGACCCAAGGCACACATAGGAACTGACGGCACGCCAAACGGAGACCGTTGACGGCACGGGCGGCTACAACGACATGGGTAGGAGAGAGGAATAAAATCCGGGCAAGGAACGTGGAGAAGTAGGGTGAGCACGGGCTGGAACACGGCTTGGTGAAGCTAGGAAAATTATCGGCTTGGCCAGAAACCCACCGGAGACGACGCAAACGACGTTTGAACGACATCGGGAAGGAAAAAGAGAAACTTAATATCTTGGTGCTCGGTGAACGAAATCTAAATCCACTTGGAGGGTAGCTACCTGGGATGGTTTGGCACAAAGTGACGCGAACGGATTGGTGAAAACATCACCGGGTAGATGGGGGACACGAGATGCCATTGGCGGCCATGGCGAGGTTCGGAGGCAAAAATTTGTGGAGGCTTTTCGGGGAAACGGAAGTGAGCACGGCGTAGAACGCAACGAGGCAAGTCTAAGAAAAATTACGGCAAGGGCTAAAGCTTACCGGAGATGACGAATCGACGTCGGGAAGCGCTCTTGACCTAGATTGGGGAAAACTCGATTTCGGGAGATTGGCTGCACCAAAACCAAATTAACTTGGCAAGAACGTAGATGGCACACAATGGCACAATGTGACGCGAAAGGATTACTGAAAAACTCACCGGATGGCTCGAGACGCGACGAGCAAATTCGAGACCGAAGGGCCTCGATGCCGACGGCGTCCTGAGCTTTGAGGGACTTGCCACGGCTTGGGATGAGTTTAGAGGGGTCAAGGGGTCCTATTTATAGGCTTGGAAGAGGTAGAAACCGGCTCCAATTCGCGGATTTCGGTTTAGAGTCCGTTTTGGAAAATAGGAGATAAAAGGCAAACGGATGAACGAAATGGAAAGAGGTCAATTGGGATGGATTCCTTGCGTGATTTGGCACAACTTTCCTTTTGGGAGGATATTGAGATAATCTCCGGATTGGAAGTTACGAAGAGAGAGAAAAACGGGAAAAAAACTGTACAGAGCAGGGCATCGATCGGGACTCAGCGCGCTGGAGACGATGATGAACAGTACCCCGCGGGTACTGTTCATTCTCTCTCCTGTTTCTTTTTTTTTTGGAAATTTCAAATTGAGCTCAAACAAACTCCGAAAAATCCCAGAAAATACAGGAAAATTCCTTGTGACACAAGGAACTCAAATAAAATATTTTTGGCAAATATTAATGTTTGATTTAGTCACATTAAATCTTTTTAATTAATGAAAATTCCAATTAAGTTTTAATTAATTCCAGAAAAATCCAAATGGTGAATTTTATTTTAAAAGCTTCAAAAAGGCTCTGAAAATCAGGATGTTACATGCGACATGCCAGACTTTGAGCGAGTGACGCGCTCAAAGAGGTCTCCAATCATCTGCTCTGAAGGATGGTCTTTCTGGATATTTCGGGGAGGTCCAGGATGAGATGAAGAAGTGGCCTCTACCTCATGAGCTGATGAGGTAGGAACAGAGCTACTAGCTCCAGAAGAAGAAGAAGGCATGGGCTGATC
This sequence comes from Dendrocalamus latiflorus, assembly GCA_017311315.1. Lineage (NCBI taxonomy): Eukaryota > Viridiplantae > Streptophyta > Magnoliopsida > Poales > Poaceae > Dendrocalamus > Dendrocalamus latiflorus. Next base: position 27,500,288 of record CM029610.1, read on the forward strand.
TTCTCGAGGTGCAGTGGAGGAAGCAGTCACTTCAAGAGGAGGAGGAACTGGATCGGGTAGACAACCCTCATCTCCATCCTCCTCATCATCCACAAAGATGGACTCGGACTGCTCTAAAAAAACATGAGATATCGGGCCTAGTCCCCGGACTGTCCTCATCGAATGTCACCTCACAGGTCTCTACCATTTTACTAGACTCGCAGTTCTAGACCCTATAAGCCCGCGAAGAAGTCGAGTAACCTAGAAAGATCCCATCACAAGATCGTGACTCGAACTTATCTAGGTTCCCAGACTTCAGAATAAAGTACTTGCAACCAAACACGTGAAAATGAGATACACTGTGCTTTCGCCCATATCTCAACTCATAAGAGGTGCGATGCAAGTGTGCCCTGAGAAAAACTCTGCTCGAAACATGGCACGCGGTGGCTATCGCCTTAGCCCAAAACTTTCTAGATGTAGAGTACTCATCAAGCATCGTCCTGGCCATCTCGACCAAGGTACGGTTCTTCCTCTCCACCACACCATTTTGCTAAGGGACGTATGGAGAAGAGAACTAGTGCTCTACACCTGTCTCACCGCAAAACCTCTCAAAGCAGGAATTCTTGAACTCCGTGCCATTATCACCGCGGATTGCTCGTAAGGCACCCGGGAGCTCAACAGAAAGCCTACTAAACAAACCCCGAAAATGGGTAAATGTCTCATCCTTTGAGGCTAAGAAAAACACCCAAGAGTACCTCGAAAAGTCATCGACCACAACAAGAACATACCACTTCCCTCTTGCTAACTGCACTCTAGCTGGTCCAACTGTGTCCATATGGAGCAGCTATCCTGGTGCATCGGTCATAGTCACTCTGACTGGAGGATAAGAAGCGGCAACCATCTTGCCATGCCGGCAAGGAGTACAAACTAGATCTTTGACCATCTTGAGTTTAGACAGACCACGAATGAGATCGTGGCCGCTAACTCGAGTCAAATGGTCAAATCCAATATGACCAAGTCTTCTATGCTAGAAAGTAAGGTCATAGGACTCAGAAGCAACTAAACACCTGAGAGGATCACTAGAAGACTCAACAAAATCAGCACGAAAGATCCTCCCATATCTAGAAATCCCGCAAACCAGACTCCCCGAAGAATCAAGAATTTTGCAAGCATTTTGCTTAAAGTTCACCTCGAAACCGTCATCGGTAAGCTGGGAAATAGAAAGCAAATTATACTGCAGCTTACTCACTAAAGCAACATCTTTTAAAATAAATGAATCATTAACGCGCACAGTACCTTTCGCGATGACACACCCAGACGAAGCGTCTCCAAAGATGATAGTCTCATCACCTGGAGCTCGGGCTAGGGAAGAGAACCAACGGGAGTCTCCGGCCATGTGTCGAGAACATCCGGAGTCAACAAGCCAAACCTCTCCATTCACTGCCCGAGCAACCTGAGTCAACAAGAGAGTAAAGGCTCAGTACTAGGATAAATCAAAAGAGATTTTGGAACCCAATACTGAGTCACACGTCGAGCAGAAGAAGTAGTCACACACGACTGACCTCTAACTACCCTACGCTATCTGTCGCTCAAAAGGCTAGAAGGTCCACGAGCAGACCTGAAACTGTTGTTGGGTCCGACTGCTATGAAAGAGCAAGTCGGAGCACCAACAACATGCTGATCTCACCGCGGGTAGCCATCTCGACGGGGGAAACGAGATCTACCCTCAGTACGGTGGAAGTCACGAACAGAGGCATATCGAGGACAAAAATCAGAAAACTCAAAAAAAACCAAGTCCTCGATGCTGCCCAACCCATCAACAGAAGCAACTCTAGACCTCGCGTTGGTCTTAGGTGTACTCAAGGTCTGGGGCTGACTTTGAACACGCCTAAGAGCTTGAACACGGTCTCTATGCGCGATCTTGGCACGCCTGAAACATCTCTCGACCAAGTGTCCATCCTTCTGACAGAAGATACAATGATACTTCACCTTCTGAGAGGTAGAAGTAGCATGATGAGGCTTCGCCTTCTGAGAGGTCGAAGCAACAGGTGGAACCACCTTACTGTCAGAGATCCCTTGGACAAAGCCTGCTGACTTGAATTGAACTTTCTTAGTTCTAGGCTCAACCTCGATCACACCTGCTGCTATGGGTCTAAGAACAGCAGGTGGATGCTTCCTAACATCCTCAGAAAAATCGTATCCTAGACCTTGATTGAATTTGCAAATTTTGGATTGGTCTAGAATAAGATTTAGCTTCTTCTTGCCTCCTACAAATCTCTCAAGAGTATTCATAAGACACTGACACTCCCGAAAGAGAGAGGTGCAAGAAGAGCAGGGGAAGAAGAGACAGCAAAAGGTAAGAGAGTAGAAGAAGAACCAATAGCAGAAGAACGGATGGCATGTGCACGCACAACCGCCTCGGAAGGGACAGTCCTACTGCTAGCCATTTGGCTCACGTCGCTAAGCTCTCTACCATACCCTCATGCTTCTTCCCAACACCAGCACACACATCACAAGCAGATGGTGACTTCTCTAGTAGGTCTTTAGTTAGCTTCACACATTTATCATCTAATGCAATCAACTCAGATTTTAGTTTTTCACGGTTATTACATGGTGAGCTAACAGGGTCCTTAGAAGCATACTGAGCCATTTTCTTATTGTAATCAATCATTTCTTGAAACTATTTTGAGACAGAATAAAGTTCAGCAGTTAATTTTGGACAGTTCATACATGAAGCAATAGGCTCAAGCAAAGAAGCATGTAATTCAGCAATTTTATGATCTGCCTTGTTTAGATTCATTTTCAAATTATTACAGTTTTTACAAGTCTCAGGCAGATCGAGAAGCATGGTATAAAGACCTCTAAAAGCATTATCTTTATCCTCACATGAGGTGCAAGAAGTAGTCTCAACAACAGTAGATAAAAGAGTAGCTACCCTACTCATCTCTAGTTCAGCTAAAAGACTAACATTTTCCACCTTAATCATGTCAAGCTCAGAGGTCACACTATCATGCAAAGTCCTTAGCTTCTCCATATCACCAAGCAAAGCAGAACATACATCACAGTCGTCACGGGAGGGAGCAGATATAAGTGAAGTAAGCTCTCGTGACAATCTCTCTACTTCCTTCTCTAACTCGCTACACCTAGCTCTAGATCTAGCATGAAATTTACCTAGCTTAAGAAAAGCTTCATTGAGCTGGTCGTAGGAGGGGTATACCTCATCGGAGTCAAAGTAGAGGTCGCTGTCGCTGATGTCACCCTCAAGGGCCATGAAGCACATGCCGTTGAAGTCATCACCATCCCTGGGATCTTGATTGTCCTTCCCATCATCATCGCTCTACCCCTCCACCTCGCTAAGGTCGAGGTCGTTGAAGGCGGTGAGGACGCGGTGGAAGAGCTTCTTGGCTTTGTCAAGGTTGCAGAACTTGTTCTTTTTGCTTGGCGGCTTCTTGTTGTGGTTCTTGTCAGTGTAGACGTTTTTGCTCGAACCGCCGTAGTCGTTCTTGCCCCCCAGCTTGGGGCAGTCTGCTCAAAGGTGGTTGGGGCCACCACACTCAAAGCAAATCACACAACCACCTCTCTTTCTCTCCTACCCTCTTATATGCATGGGAGAATTTTCTGGCTAAGAGGGCTAGCTGGTTTTCTGAAAGCTGTTCTAGTAGGTCATCATTCATCTCACAAACAGTAGCAAGAGAAAAACTAGAAACACCATCAGAAGGAAACTTAGAAGTCGAACTAGGATCAGTGACCAAAGCCATCGATTGTGACTTCAACTTGCGAGAGACAATGTCAATCTCGTGAGTCTTGAGGCGTTAGTACAACGCATCAAGAGTCAAAGTCGAAAGATCCATCGTGTCCTTGATGGTGGTCACTTTCATCTCCCAAACTCGCAATCCAAGGCCGCAAGCATCTGTCGAGCGTTGTCTGAGTCGGGGTATGTGAGACCGACCGCTCAGAGGTTGCTCAAGATCTTGTGAAACCTCGCAAAGCACTCATCAAGGGACTCGCCAGCGAGCATTTTAAACTTGTTGTGATCTCACTTGAACTGGTCCTGTCGTACCGTCTTGATTTGGGTGGTGCCCTCATGGTAAGCATCGAGGGTCACCCAAATGTCAAAGGCCGACGTAAGATGAGAAATGCGATCAAACTCATTTCAGCTCAAACCTTGGATGATAATGTTTCTTGCCTTAGCATTCACCTCAACATCGGGCATGTTTGCCACATTGATGTTCTCATCGGCAGGAACAACAAAGCGAGTTTTGACCTTTCGCCAAATCGCATAGCCATGAGCCTGTATGTAGGTCTCTATCCGACTCTTCCAGAAGGGATAGTCGATCCCATCGAAGATCGGGGGCTTGGTGGAATACTTATCCGTTGCCATGGCTCACAGACCGGTTAAAGATCTATCAAGAAGAGCTAACCGGCTCTGATACCAATTGTAGGATCGAAAATGACAACAGAGGGGGTGAATGGTGCCTCTTTAAAGTTTTCCCATGAGCGTCTCTTATCTCCAATAGCAACAAAAGCTATGAAGGATATGAGTCATACTCTCTGGAGATTCATACTGGACAACCACAAGAAAGAAGCAAGGAAAAATCACAGCAAAACAAGAAAAATAGCAACCGAGAACATAGAGACCAGCACAGTCAGGAGGGGCCGGTCAGACCACCATATATGGGCCGGTCAAACTGCACCCTGGCCGTCGGTCTGACCACCCTTATGCGGCCGGTCTGACCGCTTATGCTATATCGGTCTGACCGGAGTAATAGGGCCGGTCTGACCGCCATTGTCAGACCGGTCTGACCAGTGGCGCCCGAGCGGTCTGACCACTAGGGTTAGCAGTCTGACCGGCTCCCTGAACCAAAACAGCCGACTGAACCCTTTTTCACAGATTTTACTGAGAACACAGATTTCGACCAAATTGATGAATTGCAGCTGTTTCTCCCGAGCCAAAAGCGCAATAACCTATTCTAAACAGCATAGAGACCTCTGGAATCCAAGGAATTCATCAAGAGAGCTAGGAATCAGGTTTTGAGCACAAGTCTGAAACTTTGACAGAGAATGAGTTGGTTTTCAAATTACTCATTAATCTCTAATTCTTTGCTCAAGAACTCGAGAAAACAAACTGGAGATGGTCTCACAACATCACACCACAATTTTGAAGCCACCTAACGAAGGGAAATCAAAGATTCAAACATGCTCTGGCAATAAACCCTAGCTACAGTGAAAAACAGAGAAAATGCAGCTAGAGTGAAGTAGGAGAATACACATTGATTCTGGAGATTGCTCTAGGGAATGAATTGGTCAAATTGACCTTGAGGCTTATCTCCCATCATAGAGCAACCAAGCTTCATCTTCTCAAACAAAGATTCACTCAAACACAAGAATCAAACAGAGAGTAGCAGAAAACAGAAGGAACCGAATCTCATGATAACTCAAATGGATTCAATACTAAGAATGATTACATAAGGTTTACAATCACTCAATACGTCCCCATACGCAGTTGAGAATGAAAAACTACCCTCACACTACATGCTTCACATGAGGAGAGAACACACGCAGAGCTCACAGAGCACACTGCTCACACACTACTCTTGAGCTCTCTCTACCTGAATGCACACTCCCCTCTGCCTCCACCTCTCCATATGAAGGCATGAGCTCAACTCAAAGTAGGAAATCAAGAAGTGGCAGCCAATGCCACTCCAACCTCACATACACACATGAGGCAAGAAGTCAACACACACTTTTGGCGGGAAAAACCAGCCTCCAACTCATGGCTTGAGTCAAATCTCCAATTTGCCCTCAAGCACCTTCCCGAAAGCTTCCCGCAACCGGTACCTTGACTGTCTGGACCTTGACTCCTCCCTGAGTCTAGTCCCGAACCGCTCCGCTGCACACGACCGCACCTGGCATCCTGACCGTCTGAACCTCAGCTCCTCCTTGAGCATAGTCCCGGTCCACCTCGCCGCTGCCCATCGTGTCCACCTGACACCGACCAAGACCTCCGGCTCCACCTGAGATCTAGTCCTGCTTTGTTCCGTCGCACACGATCGCAACCGACATCCAACCGTCTGGACCTCCGACTCCTCCCTGAGCCTAGTCCTGGTTCGCTCGTTGTTGCCCGTCGTGTCCATCACTGGTAGCTCTAGCTCCGGTTCCTCATCTCCCAACTCGCAACCACCTCAGCAGCCTTGATCATCTTCGGCATCCCTAACCGTCTGGACCTCAACACCTCCTCTGCCTAGTCCCGGTCCTCCTCGCCTCACCATGACCTAGCTCCGAAGTCCTGCAGTCACACAGACAAGCAAACCGTCACATAGCCCCGCACGAAACAGCATAATCAACAATAGCATTATTGAAAGGTACTCAACCCTAGAATACCCAAAACATACTCAAACTCTCTAACACAACCGTCAATTACTCATCACAATCATGGGGATACCTCCACATGGTCTCTCAGGCTCATTTAAATTTGTACTCACTTCGAGTAGCTTGAGAGTTTTTGTGCAAAAGATTTTATGCAAAGAAGGTTTGATTTTGATCAAATGCAAAAATTACTTAAAGTTATTGTTTTGGTATATTTAATGCATAATGATCCTTAATGATTTAAGTTGAGTGCAAAAACTAGGGATCATTTGCATGTAATCTCATTCCATCCATTCCCTTCAATTTCCAAAAAAATCGGAACTACCGCTGTTGTCCATGCGGTACTTCCGATGGCCGGAACTATCAGAAGTGTCTACGGTACTTCCGCTTTGCGGAACTACCGGCCATCGCTGTGGTACTTCTACATCTAGCTTGAGTGAGAGAAACCACCCGAGCCCAAGGGATTACATGCGGGACCCCTCCTTCCTGCGGTTATTCCGCTCCTCTTCTGCCCGTGCCCGTACACGCCTCCAACCTCTCTCTCTCTCCCTCTCAAATCCTCCACCAAAACCACTCCCTAGATCTGCAAATCTAGCGAGTTTTTCGTCAAATCTTCAAGTCTTCTCTTCTTCCAAGGGTACAACTCCTCCGATCCTCAAGGTAATCCAAATCAAAATCCTTTCTTTGGTCTCTTTTTGCACCCTAGGTCAAGTTTTAGATTTGAACAAAATGTAGATGATTTTGTGCGATTAATCTAGGGCAAATGAGTAAGTTTGGTGTTTAATGGTGTTTACACACATATTCAATGGATTCAATCCAAGAAAACACCAAAATCTTATGCACATTGCTTAGACCTAGAATCAGTCAGGGGGAGCGGAACTACCGCTCGACAGGCGCGGTACTACCGCAGTGCGGTACTACTGGCCCCTGAACGGTGGTACTTCCGATTTCCCTGACAAAACAGCAACTTCACTTCATTCTTTTTCAATCTTAATTGACCTACCTTGGCTCTAATCCTATTCCTCCTTGCTTTTAGATGCCTAGGACAAGGAATGCGGGCCAGAGACTATATTCTTCTGCCACCTCTGGAGATTCTTCAGGTGCTCCTGCTCTTCCATCCACAGCCCCATCTTCGTCAGAGGTAGCTCAGAAGGATGCACAAGACAAGCGGAAGGGACCAGCTTCAGAGTCAGACTCAAAGACAGAGTCTGAGCAGGCGGTCAGTTCTCTTATGGAGGAGTCCGAGGAGGATTTGGCAGATAGGGAGGACCCTCAGATTGATCTAAGGAAGATAACCGCTGATGAGTATGCCAGGCTGCGGCATAGAAATCAATTTGAGCTCCCCTGCAACTCCACCAACCCAAAATTTCACACTAAGTTCCAGGAGCAGATTTTTGAATAGCTGTATGGGAAGAACCGCCTGTTTGCAAACCACAAATACGTCAACTGGGATCACCTTAACTCAATCGACAAATATGATGGGACATACAGGTTGTTCCAGAGGGCAGGATTACATCAGCTAGTGGTATTGAAATCAGACTATAATGAGGAAATCATCAGACAATTTTATGCCACAGTCCATATCTCTCCTGATTTCCAGCAGCTCACATGGATGACTGTCTGCCAGAAGCTCGAGGCAAACCGACATGATTTTGAGCTTGGTTTGAGGGCAGAGTCTAGTGCATATAAGAAGGTCTATGACAAGCCAGCCCTTGATCTTCCGGAGATTTCAGTGTATTATGATGCTATACTGAGGTTCATTCCAGGCAAGTTGGTTGGATTGCTTCCCATCCCGAACTTGGTCAACAGGATAATCAACCACAGCATCTTCCCTAAGAGTGGGAATTTTGACGCTATTCATGGTCATGCCTGGAATATTATAGATTATATCATGAAAGGCCAGAAATTTGATGTGGTAGATGTGATCATCAGGGAGATAGCTTCCTCCAAGAATGACAGAATCAAGCGCATCAACTACGCTCCGTATATTATGGCCTTGATTAAGAGGAAGTTTGAGTTTAGAGGAGGCTTAGGAGGAGTTAACAAAACTTACAAGCCCAGGCCAGATCCTCCGATTCCTTCATCTGCTCACCCTCAGCGGCCAGATCCAGCAGCAGCAGGGTCCTCAGCAACAGTAGTAGGAGCAGCGGCAGCAGCTCAGCCCGAGGAGGCAGGCCAACCTTCACTTTCTCAGGTTTACTCGGCCATCCTCCAACTGCGAGACTCTCAGGCCGAGGGGTTTGCTGCTCTCACCTCCAGGATGGGCTCTTTTGATAGGAGGCTTTCGGCTATTGAGCAGTCTCTGTCCCAGTCTCCTTCACCTATGTGCTACACTCGACACTGCCGGCGTGATCCTTCTCCTCCGGTGCCTCAGGAGTAGCTCTTTTTGGTATTTGATGCCAAAGGGGGAGAAGTTGGGGAGAAGTTAAGTAGAAGGGGCTAGGATAGGCTAGGTGGGCCTAAGTATTTATTTATTTATGCCATTGGATGTAATGAACATTATTCTCTCTTTTGGATGCTTGGATGTAATGACCCTATTGCCTAATGCTCATTTATTTATGATATCTTTATGACGCATGCATCTTGTCTCTTATGTGATGTTTTTATTGTCTTTATATATGCACATGTTTAGGGGGCATTTCTCCTCATCTTGACTTTAAAAGGAGATGATTCAGCAAATGCTAAAATAAAACTTTTATTGCAAGAATTACTCTCATTTAAAGTCATAATAGAATATACAACTAGTTGTCAAAACAAGTGGTATATTCAAAAAAATTCATTTCTCACATAAAACACGTGTTGTCATCAATTACCAAAAAGGGGAGATTGAAAGCATCTAGGCCCCTAAAAATGGTTTTGGTAATTAATGAATTTATGTGAATATGGGACTAACGTGTTTAATGAGTGTTTAAAGGATAAGTCCATAAGTGGTCAACAAGATGCAAGCTAAGGATCAATGTGAAGACCAAAAATGGCTCAAGACAAAGGTATACATAGAATAGGATCCCTTTTTACTTTACCGGTCTTAGGAGAAAAGGTGGAAGACCGAGTTATAATGCATTCATTAAAAATCTGTTTGAAAAAGCCAATCTGTGCTCTGTCTGGAAGAGCGGTAGTACAGCAATTTTCAACATCGGAACTACCGCAGAGCGGAAGTTCCGCAAGCAAAATCGGTACTACCGGCGACCGGAAGCTCCGAATTCCAAGTGGAGCCTTTTTTCTAGAGAGCACCCTCCGGGTGTGCCTGAGATTTTGTGGGATTGAAAGTACCGGCGATTTTAACATTGGAACTACAGCTGGAAGCGGTAGTTCTGCAGTATAAAGCGGTACTTCCGGAGCCCGGAAGCTCCGGAGGATGAGCGGAGCCTTTTTCCAAAGAGTGCCAAGTTGGGTTCCGACCCAAGCGATAGTACTGCGCCGACTTTCCAACAGCTATTACAGAGCTTCTGACATAGCCGTTCTACCGTGACAGAGATGGAGCGAGACTACCGGCCTTTGGCCGGCGGTAGTTTCGCTGGCCCTGATTTTTCTGGAATTTGTTTCAAACGGCTAGTTTTGGTTGGTGAGGGGTATAAATACCCGTACCACTGCTCAAGGATAGAAGTTAGAGACTCCACTGAACATCTTTGAGCTTTGAGCATTCATTCCACCCTATTTTCTCTCTTGAGCATTAAATTGAGGTGGTTGAGTAAAAAGTGCATTGCATTCATTAGTTGATCCTTTGGCACTCATTTGCAATCAAGTAAAGCCCTGGTTTATTACTCTTGGTGCCGGTCCGATTTGTTTGGGCTAATCTCAACATGGATTAGGAAAAACCGGTAAGTTTCCAAACACCATGATAAAATATTGGTTGTGTACATCTCTCTCATATTTTCTTCTAGCTCTTATTTGTTAGTATTATTGTGATCATTTGCTTGACATAGAGCTAGTATTGTTTCTTACTTGACTAGAATTTTGTAGACTTAAATGCTTTACATTCTTGTTAGATTGAGATTGTAGCAAATCATTTAGAAGAAAAGAAAATTTAAAAACCACTATTCACCCCCCTCTAGTCGGTATCCTTGATCCAACAACAGAGTGGGTACGTGCTTTGAGATCCATTAGAGGACTTCCTTCACCCATGAGTGTCCTTAGAACTAGGTCTTCAGTCTCGAGTGCTCCTAGAGTTAGGTCTAGGTTTGTAGACGACTTATTTGACTCCTTTGATGGAGCTCGACCGCATCGTAGTTTAGGTTTTTGTGAGGGTAGACCATGAGTAGCTTCTAGATAGGGGGAGTGACAGTCTTTTGGTAGGCTGATTCAAAGAGTTCTAGGTGGTTTTTGTGTGCACCCTTGTGATTTTCATACTAACCTTCATACTATTATTTTTACTAATGTTCCTACTTGTCATGTGGCTCAGTACTGGATGCCTAAGTCTTTCATTTCTAACCTCAGTACCGAGGCACTGATGTTATCTGTTTCTATCATGTAGGTCCGTTGAGTGAGGAAGGAGGACATGTGGCTTATTGACTTTGGGTGTTATTGACTCATGACCAGAGATTCTTATTGGTTCTCCTCCATCACTCGCATATCCGATGACGAGTTGATCATATTCGGGGATGCTTCTTTTGGGACCATGATGGCTAAGGGCTCTGTGCATGTTAACAAGTTCATACTCAAGGACGTTACATCGGTAAGTAAGCTGAGGTATATTCTGCTATTTGTTTATTAGCTTTTGGATAAGGGTGTAGAGGTGAGGTTCAAAAGAGATGAGTGTAGAGTTCTAGATTCCTTTGGTGAGTTTATGTTTGGGATCTCTTGGTTGAAGAAGATTTTTAGTGCTTATTTTATTATCTCTCCTAGCTCTAGTCCAAGGCGACTTGTGGTCTCGGACTCTCATGATCTAGTAATGTGCCACTGTAGGCTTGGCCATATTATGGCCTCGATTACTTGACTAAAGTCAGTAGCATAGATCTTATTAGAGGTTTACCTAGTTGTAAGAGTTGCAAGGACCTAGTTTGCTCACCCTGTAGACATGGTAAGATAGTTGCTGCTTCTCATCCACCACTTACCATGGTGACGACTGATACACCTGGATAGTTCGTGCAATTAGACACCATTGGTCCTTCTAGAATCCAATCTGCAAGAAGAAAAGTGGTATGTTCTTATCATTGTGGATGACTTTTCTAAGTATTTTTGGGTGTATTTTCTTACTTCAAATGATGAGATTTTTATATGCTTTAGGGAGTTGGATCTTAGATTAGTTGTTGATCTCCCAGGAGCTTTGAGAGTCATTAGAAGTGATAATGAAACTAAATTCAAGAATTCATCCTTTGTACTTCCTATGCTGAGTGAGGTCTACAACACTAGTTCTCTTCTCGTAGATCTCCCTAGGAAAATGAAGTTGTAGAGAGAAAGAATAGAACTCTAGTGGAGATGGCTAGGACTACATTAGATAAGAATATCACTCCTAGAAAGTATTGGGCTGAGGCAATTTCCACCACTTGTTATGTGTCTAACAAGGTAATTTTGAGATCATCCTTAGGCAAAACTTCTTATGAGTTGAGATTTGATCGTAGGCCTAGCATATCTCACTTTAAGATCTTTGGTTGCAAGTGCTTCATTCTAAAATATGACAACTTAGATAAATTTGAATATAGATCCTTAGATGGAATATTTCTTGGATATCCTACTCATACTCATGGCTATCATGTCTTAAATTTGGATACTAACAAAATCATTGAGACTTGTGATGTCATTTTTGATGAGGCTAATCCTGATACTAGACTTGACGGTCCAGGTAAGTAGGTTCACTGTGATCAGAAGAGCATCTTCATCGATGATGACCCTGACTTGGAGGATGAGATCCAATTCCTCCTCTTGTTGCTCCTGAGTTGGTTGGAGAGCCTGATTACATTACTTCAACTTCAGCAGAGCAGCCTCCTCCTACCTTTACCAGTGCTTCGATTGGCTCTGCTCCTGCCTCCACAACGCATGAGGTAGAGACCACGTCTACACTAGGATCATCTCTTCACATCTTGCGATGACATCCTTCAGAGAAAATGATTGGGGATCTCCATGAATGAGTTACTTGCTCTAAATTTATCGCTGTAGATTCCTATGCTTATTCTACTTTTGTTGCATCCTTTGAGTCCTAAGATGTAACCGATGCTTTATTTGATGCCTCATGGGGTCAATGCCATGCACAAAAAGTTTGAGAACTTTAGAAGAAACAAGGTCTAGTCCTTAGTTGAATCCCCTCGTGGTCATAATGTCATAAGAACAAAATGGGTGTTCAAAAATAAGTAAAGTGAGGATGGATTAGTGGTTTGCAACAAGGTTAGACTTGTAGCTCAGGGTTTCTCCCAGGTAGAGGGCTTAGACTTTGAGAAGACCTGTGCACTTGTTACTAGATTAAAAAGCCATTCATATTCTTCTGGCATTTGCTACGTCTAAGGGCTTTAAGTTGTATTAAATAGATGTCAAGAGTGCTTGACATCGGTCAAGCAACCACCTAGATTTGAAAATTCAAAATTCCCAAACCATGTCTTCAAACTCTCCAATCCTTATATGGATTGAAGCAAGCCCTCAGAATTTGGTATGATAGGCTCAAGAGTTTTTTTAATTAAAAATGACTTTAAAATGGGAATGGTAAATAAGACATTGTTCACTCTCAAATATGGTAGTGATTTATGTGGATGACATAATTTTTAGTGGCTTCTCTCATACTTTGGTGTCCAATGAGCAGGTAATTCGAGATGAGTATGATGGACGAATTGATATTCTTCTTTGGCTTTCAAACCAAGCAATTGAAGGAAGGTACCTTCATCCTTTAAAGCAAGTACGCCAACGACTTTCTTTGGTGTTTCAACATGGGAAGTAACAAGCCCGTCAGTACTCCCATAGCCACTTCCACGGTTTTGGATCTTGATGAGGATGATGAGCTCATGGACCAGAAGGAGTATTATAGCATGATTGGCTCCCTCCTCTACCTCATCACTTTAAGGGTGGACATTCACTTTGTTGTGTGTCTGTGAACTCAATTTCAGGCTTTCCTTCATGCTTCTTATCGTCAAGCAGTGCGCCGCATCTTTAGGTATCTTTAAGCCACTCTTGACTTTGGACTATGGTATTCTTCTGCTTCCTCACTCTATGTTCGAGCATATTTGTAATATCTCGGGAGAGATTTGTCAAATAATAGATTAATCAGGGAAAAGGGGGGAAATTGGAAAAGGATTTAATAGTGATTTTAGGGGGGAATTCTGCAAAACAGAGGCAACCTGGGCTTGGGCCGAGGCCCAGGAGGTGGCCGGCCAAGGGAAAAGGGGGGAGGCGCCCCACCCCCAAACCCTAGCCGCCCCTCTCCCCAACCGCCCCTTCCACCCCTAGAGCCGCACCTCCCTCTTCCTCCTTGCGCCTCCTTTGGCCAGCAGCGTCACCTTCACCTCCATGGACGCCCCCTGCGATTGGTGAAGGAATCCCGGTTGTTGCGGATCGAGGGGAGGAGAGCGATCGTTCGCCGGGAAGTGTTTTGGATCCGGAAGGTGGAGGATAGGACGGGAAAAGAAAGGGAGGCAGAGATCGTGTGGAGTTCTCCGTGTTCTTCAGCGATTCGTTAAGAGTAATTACTACTAATTCTCCCCGCTAGCTGCATATTTAATTGTTTAGCATTGTCGGTTTTCGGTTCTGCTCAGGACAGTCTCTGTTAGACGGTCTTTTTGACGTAGATCCGTGGGGATTCAGCTCTGGAGTTCTCCTAGATAGTTGTAGAGGTCGTAATTATCTTTCAATGAAGTGCTAGAATGCGTCATTCGGACCTTTGTAGCAAAAGTTATGATTTTTCTAGTAGGACTGTCCTGCAGATCGGGGGGATTCCTGTCAGGTTTTGGTAGATTGGTTAGGGTGATTAGAAAACGGAGGAATTAAAGGATCTTCATATTATGAAAGTTTCAGATAATTTCTTTATCTTTCCAACAAGGTCAAGAAATCCTGATTCCGACTCTCGGGGTGAAAGTTATGACAATTTTAGTGCGCTGTCCAGAGAACCCGTTATGAAACTGATGTTTTAGCAAATTGGATGGTGAGGGTAGAAGATGGCCGAATCAGGGAGGCTCACCAACTAGGTGTAGTTAGATAATTTAATTATGTTTCCAGAAAGTCTGAGAACTCCCTATTTAGACATCTGTACCAATAGATATGAATTTTTGAAGTTGACTGTCCGTAGAGGGGGACAGGATGGCCGAAAGGATTTGGGGTTTTGAATCAAGCTAAACATGTTGGGTTAGTTTGGGGGTGTTTTTATTTAATCTAAAGACTCTCTACTGTTGTCTTAGCAATAATTATAATTATTATTCAGGAGGAGGACGGATTCCAGGGGCCGCACCTTCTGCTCATCCCCCGTTTTCTCGTGGTTAAGGCAAGTATAATGATGGTATAAACTTCATAGTGTGAATTGTGGATGATTGTTGGTTTGTAGATGTTTTGATCTATATTATGAGAATATGTGATCTTGATTATGTTAATGATATGTTGATATTGTTTATCGTCGATTGCAAATGAATGTGAGAATTTCTAGTGCATAGCTATCGTGAATGCAAGTTTATTTATTGATATATTCATGTTTGTGCATCATGCTGATTTATTGAAGTCTTGGTCACGAGATGACCAAGCGTCGAGATCCCCTTCATGTTGATGTCATGACGGGCTAAAGGTCCCCATACTTGAGGAGTATAGGCAATTGGTCCCTGTACCAGATGGTACAGGCATGGGTGGGCATTGACGGATGCACACTCCGTATTACCGGTAAAATGCGAAAGAGAAGAGATAAAGAGATTTTTGATCATATTGCATAGCATGGTTTATTTATATGATTGATGGATGAACTTGAGAAATGATGTTCACTTTTATTCTTGTTGCCACTATTTATATTTGCTGAGTCGTTGGACTCACTCTTGTTGTTGTTGTGGTTGTTGTTTGTTTTAGGTACCTACATGGGATCGGCATGCATGGGGATAAAGAAGGATTAGTTTTGTTGCACTTGCACGGTCTATTCACCTTGGGAGAAAGAAAGAACATTAAACATTATTTGCTGAATAACTTAAGTGGTAGTTGACTAAAGATCATCATGTTTAAGATGTAATAAAGGATTAGAACTCTTTTACATTGCTTCCGTTCTTTATTTAAGCATTGTGGTTATGAGTGCGATGGTAAACATAATCCAGTTTGTTTAGAATTGATTATATTGCTTATTGTTATTCATATCATTTGATCATGATTGTTGGAACCTCTGATTTAGACAATAAACAAAGGAGGTTCTGCCGAATTTTTGTAAGATGAATGTTAGTTTTCATTGCTATGTTATTAGTTTGGTAGCATTCCAGGTCATTGATTGGCTGGGGTACAGAGTAGTTGCTCTCAAGTTTACTCTACGGGACTATGGGTTTACTTTGGGTAGTGTTCTATTCTTGTGTGGTAACACTAATGCCATTAATATAGCCAAAAACCCAGTGCAATATTTCAAGACCAAGCACATAGATATTAGGTATAACTTCCTTAGGGACCATGTTGAGAAGAGTGATGTTGTCCTCTAGTTCGTAGAGACTAAGCACCAAGTCACGGATATTTTTACAAAAGCTCTTTATTATTCTTGTTTTGCTTCTTTGCGAGGTGAGTTAGGGGTTGTTTATCCTTTTGGCCTGATTTGAGGGAGAGTTTGGCTCTTTTGCATTCATTGTATCATGGTGCATATTTAAATTTTAGCAACTTGCATTGCAAGATATTAATAGAGTTTTGACTATTATCCCTATGTGATATGATATCTTGCTATTATAACTTGCCATGTCTTATGCTAGTTTTGTTAGATTTATCATGTCTCTCTATGTGTAACTTAACTTTTGCTATGCTAGCTAGATTAAATTTGAAAAACTTGAACTAAAATATATCTATGTTGGATCTTATGATTAGTTTTGCTTTAGTAATCCTTTTATGATTTATGTCATGTGAAATAGACTAAGTTGAGTCTTGAATCTAAGTTGAGGTTTGGATTAAGCTATGCTAGTTCTATATTGAGTCATGAGTTTTTTACTAGGAATTTGTGGGTATGGTCAGGTATTGCTTATGGACTTAGGAGTAGCTCTTTGCCAATGAACAAGTGTATAAATTAAACAAATGATCTCATGCATGACTTGTTTTCGATCTCAACCATTCTCTCTCATGAGATGGTTTACTATTGTGCTAGACATGAACTTGGGAAGGTTTTGTATAATCAAGACCATTCTCTTAACTGTAATGCTTAGGGTGGTCGACAATGAATTGAGATCAATCAAAATTGATTAAATATAAAGTCAAATTATAAAAAATGGTTGAAACCTAGGAGGCAGTTGTGGATGGTTCCTAGCCTAGGACATGCTTTACTAAGATAAGACCAAAATATGCTTCAAGGTGATAAATTGCTTTAATTAAAAGTGTTTGGGCAAAATAGTTCATTTTGGAACTTGTAGCACACTAAAATGTTCAATTATAGCTTCTTAGTTCTATTTAGCTTATTGATATGGTTTGGCTCATTTTTAGATATCTTTGGCTAAACTAATAATTTAAACAACTTGACATGCTAAGAAATACATTTAATTTCATATTTTTGTTCAATTGGCTTAGCTTTGCTATACATGGATTGCGATGATTTAAATAGCTACTTCACGTAATATGGATTGGTGTAATCCTTGTAGAGTCACTTTGGATAATTTTCTTTGCTCCTTATCAAGCTAAAATGGAATAAAATATAACCACTTCATTCCATTACATACTCTTTCTTCTTCCATGCATATTGATGAATCCATTGACAAAGAGGGAGAAGATTGTTAAAAATGCATATTTAGAGCAAAAAATTGAAGTTTTATGTGAATTCTTGCTAAGTTCGAGCTTTTGTGCTTTTCTGTGTTTTTTCTTGATCAATTTGATCTCTTCTCACTATAACCAAGGTCAAATACAACAATTGTTTTTTTTATATGGACCTAGAGTGAGATTTATCAAATTCTTTGGTGGAGTAGAAGCATTTTATGGAAAACTTGTTCTATCTAGTTGCTTCACTCCATTTCAGCTTATGTAATTATTTTGACCATTTGACCTTTCTTTCACAAAATTCCCTTCCTTTTCCAAAATCAACTCAAATTTGCATATTTTTTTTTAGAAATTACTAATGTGTTCATCAAAGGGGAGATTAAGGGACTATGTGAGAAGGTCTAGGAATATTTGTGATGAAACATTAATAATGTGTATTGAGTTGAAATTCAAATTTGCGAAAGAATTATATTTCATTTGGGTGGTTTCAGCCTCGGATGGTCAGACCGGCCTTGTGAGCAACAGACCGGTGCAACCAGTCTGACCAATTGGTAGGTGGTGGTCAGACTAGAATCTTGGGTTTTCAAGTATTGAGCGGTTAGACCAACCATTGGCTCAGTTTGACCGGCTGCATGATGGTGGTCAAACTGGATAAGGTCTGAATTTCAGCTGAGAGTTTTGAATTTTAGGAATTTGATTGTGGATCGAGTCGAATTGTCCTAGGGTAGTGCATTCATATTACATGAAGCATGTCTGAGCTAGCATCGGTTAAGTTGTGGAAAACTTATGCCCGAAAATGATTTCTTGGTCCTTGGATGTATAGGGAAGCTTGGAGTTAACTATGGTCAACAACAAGGATCGAAACTATGCTTATGGTGGAGCCGAGGTCCATAACGGTTAAGGATACCGGATGAGATGGTTGAGCTCTAGTATGCCACAAAGAAGGCAAGAAATATTAAAGGGAAGGTTCTAACGACAGGTTGCACCAAGTGGCTTGGTCAGTCTAAGTGAGACGTGGTCCCATGGAAACCAGAGCGGGAGAGACTTACCAATGTATAACAAGCCATTGGTGCATCTAAATGTGATAAGCATGGTGATTGCTTGCAAGTAAAGAAGCTGATTGAGTTCAAAAAAATGAATAAGTTGATTACATAAAGGCTAAGGTATTTTGGTAGTTGGCTAAATACCAAAGCCTACGTTGGATTCAAATAGCTACGCTTGGGTGGTGCTTGGGAAAGTGATTTAGGCCAATGAGATGCTGAGAAAATCAAGTGAATCAAAGGATAATGACTTAGCGGATTCAGGCTCATGTGCTTTGAAAAGCATGCATGAGTTTAGTGTGTGTAAAACCCGTATTGTGTGAGGTTAACAAGTTTCCTCGTTGTGCTAATGGATAGCATCCAATAGGGTAGATGTGGATAGATTACCCTTTGTATTTAACGAGTTGGCGATGGAAGCTTGCAAACGAACCATCCCAACCATTTTTAATCTTGAGTTTTAGGATTAAGGTTTGAGATAGAGGAGCGAGTGTTGTGGTGTACTCTCTTGTCCTCATATGGAGTGGAGTGTTCTTCTTGGTTGATTTACTCCTATTATTGTTGGTTCTTTACCTCTTGTGAGACCATGTGGAGGTCACCCCATGGTTTTGATGAGTAATTGAGCTTTGGATTAGAGTTTGTGTAAAGGCTGAGTTTGGTTTTTGAGGACAGTACAGAAGTCTGCTGGCTCTGTGTATGACTTTGTGGTTGGTAGTCGATTTTACGACTTGCTGGTCAGCAGTAGATTTTATGACTTGGTGGTCGGCAGTCGATTCTACGACTTTGTGGTCGGCAGTCGATTCTACGACTTTGTGGTCGACAGTCAATTTTACGACCTGGTGATCGACAGTCGATTCTATGACTTTGTGGTAGACAGACAATTCTACGACTTTGTGGTCGGCAATCAATTCTACGACTTTCTGGTCGGCAGTCGGTGCTACGACTTGGTGGTCGTAGCTTCCGCTGGTCGATAGTCGTAGGTCTGTCTGGCTGGTCGATAGTCGTAGGTCCGTCTGGCTGTGGTCGATAATTGTAGGTATGTTTGGCTGCGATCGATAGTCGTAGGTCTGTCTGGCTATGATCGATAGTCGTAGCGCTGCCTGGTCATGATCGATGGTCGTAGCTTCTGCTGGTCATAGCTTCTTCGGAGCATGGTCATAAGTTTTAGCGACCAGGTTGATAAAGTCGTAGCCGCTATGAGCAATGGTCGTAGTTATGTTTCATGGTCATAGCGACCGGTATGATGGTCATAACGACTTGTTGAGTGGTCATATTCTGCTGATAGGACTTCTTGGGCTACGAGTACTTCTGTCCTATTCATCAAAGTGGTCGTAAGTCTGTTTAGACCAGTGGGTTTGCTGAGATGGTTCACTGAAATACTTTTTGATTGTGCAAATTGATGATTCTTGTGTATTATGCAGTGCTATGTGATGCTTTGCTTGTTGGTGATGGTTGTAGGACTTTGGAGCTAAGTCATGGTGAGGCGTGGAAGAACCGAGACTAGGCACAGGGAGGTGTTGAGGTCCAGAAGGATTTTTGTCCTGTATGAGCTAACAGATGGTCGTAAGCTTTGAGAAGCGTGCGTAAGAAAACCCTGTGGTAGGTAGGGGTTAACGGGTAATCCCCGAACTGCAGAGCCTATAAAAGGAGATGAGGGGCTACCCATCCCTGGGTGGCTTTTGGGTATCTCTCTGGTCTCTCTTACATGAGTTCTTTCTAGGGTTACGGTTTTGTGTGGAGCGCCTGTGCTCTTGGTCCTCCAGGATGGAGTGGCTGTAGACTCATTCCTTAGATCAATACATCGTTTATTGATCTACTACTTGAGTATTGTTATCTGAATGGCTTTGAGGTGGTTTGGTTCTGTTCCTCTATTTTCTTGGTTCTTCTTTGTTCTTTGATTGTATTCTGTCTTTCTTGTTCCAAGAAAACATTCTTGCTTTTGATCTAACTTGCTACATGTCGGGAATCATGCTTAAAGTTATCTTGACTATTCTATTCCCATGAGCAAGGTCTATGTGTATTTCAGTCCTCTTAGTCTCTGTTTTAAGCATTTTTGGTGAATTCATAGAAAGATCTATGTTTGCTTGCTATGTTTTCAATTAAAGTTCAATGCAAGTTCCAAAGATCTTATTCTTGCTTTGTTCAAAGTATCATGACCAGTTGATCTTTGAATCAAAAGTAATTTGGAATCTTGGTCTTGACGCCGTGCGCCTCACTGACCTTCCTCTGTTCTACCGAGAGAGTTGCGACCACGTTCAGTTTTCGACCACGTTTAGATCTGTCAGTCCTTTGCTTCTTTTGTTGAATCTGAACTGAGGTAGGCGTAGTCGGTGCAGCTTAGTCTGGAATGTTGATCGGATTTACGATTACGTTGGTTTCGACCATGGTCAAGTTCTAGACTACATCGCACTGATTTCAACCACGCTGATCTTTTTGGTTGTAGAGTGGTTCTGACCACATTGATTGTTCGACCACTTGTTGGCATTTGATCACGTTGTCTACGACTATGTCAGTCTCGACCACAACCATTTTTGATCTTATTGTTTCTGGTCTCGGTAGTTATCGACTACAGTGACTTCTGTTCGGTAGCCGATTTCTGACCACGTTGTCGATTTTATGACCACGTTGTCTGTTCTCAACCACATTGTCGAGTTTACGACCACGTTGTCTGCTTTCGACCACGTTGTCATATTTCGACCACTTTTGCTGGTCTCTGACCATGGTCAGTTCTCTGCTGCGTTTCCTCTGCGGTTCTGGTCTTTTGAGTGAGCTTTCAACTCTAGTCTTCATAGCTCAATAGTTATCGGCGAAAAGAGTTAAGTGAATACTTAGGGAGAATTTAAAGGCATCATTCACCCCCCTGTGTTGCCTATCCGGTCCTACACCTCTTCTCTCTTTTTCTTGATCTTGCAGTATGCCAAGGATGTGTAAGTTATGGAGATGTCTCATGTATATCAAATCCTATCCATCTAGCCACTGTGGTTTGTAAGATTTTGAAGTTGCCCAGTTCTTGCTTGATTTGGAGCTTTTGTTGAGGTATCTTGATCCGACGGTTTTTGCTTTGAATGTTTAGTTAGTCGTGCTTGCTGTGATATGTGAAAATTCATCTAGAGGCATCTTGGCTATTCTTAATCGATGAGAAAGTTATATCTCAAACTTTTTTAGATTTGCCCGATTTTGGTGCAACTTTCATGTTTTGAGGAAAGGGTGGAATTTTGACCAAGGTCCTTACGATCCTTAGATGTAGTAGGTTTCTGAGACCCTCGACAATGTGTGTGTATAGTTTCAAATTGTTTAGACAAAGATTTTGAAGTTTGCACCATATTTGGTTTTGGCTCGGACTGATTTTCTGTTCTGAGAACAGAGGAGCAGTCAGACCGCTCCTAGGCCTAATAATTAGACCAGCCATCAATCAGACCAATGGGTTGTGCCCGATCAGATCGCACCTCCAGTGATGGTCAGACCGATTAGGTGCTGAATCTACGAGACTTTACTGTTTTGGGTTGTTACTTGGATTTAGGTTATCAAATCTGATATTCTTAGCTCTTTAACTACTGGAGTGAAAGATTTCTAGATACATGAGGGAAGATTTGTAGAAGGCATCATTCACCTCTTTTTGTTACCATTGCCAGTCCTAACCATTTTACTTTCCTACCTAGTGCGTAGCTGGACATTCTAAAGTGTGACTTTCTTGAATCGATAATTTCTTGTTAAAGGGAAAATAGTAGGGGAGCGCCAGAATTACATTAATGGAAACTATATTATGAATTATGATGCCCTGATACCCTGTTATTGTATGATGGAAGTTTAGTTGCTGTGTTGATTGGCTAGTTTCTGATTCACTCTAAAGTCTGAGCAAATACATAACATTACGGTCAGGCCTTGTAGACTAGCGAGCACATGACAATGTTTTGCTATGGATTCATTGTTGGGCCATTAGAGGTTGTCGAGCATCGATCTTGTTGCATGACAGCTGCAAGTCAGGTTCTTTGTAGGGGTGTATGTGATATATCTTGACGTATATGTGGGTGGAGTTTAGTCTAACATTGATTATAGAGCTAATGTTTGGCTAGTATATAACCAGCCAGCAATAATCTATATTAATCAGCTAAGCAATTTTGGGCTAACTAGTATGGGATGGACCATGGATCATTGGATCCTAGTGTTGTTTTCGGTTTGTGCCAAGGCAATAAAATACAGAAGAGCTGATGTATGAAAGGATGTAGGACCGAAATGGCGACAGAGGGGGGGTGAATGTCGACCACTAAAAATTCATCCCCCTCAAGTACCCACGATGAAACCTTCTTCAATAGCTAAGAAGAAAAGCTATGAAGAACAGTTCTCAAGAAGAGTCCACTTAAAGATACTCTTCTTCAATAACCACAGGGCTATGAAGAAGGATCAAAAGCCTACTGGACACTGGAACAGAAAGAAACAACCATCCAAAACCAAATCAGAAAACCCAGCTCGGGCGGTTTGACCACTGGGTAATAGCCGGTCTGACCGCTAGGTAATAGCCGGTCTGACCGGTCTTGTGCCTCCGGTCTGACCGCTCCCTTGTCCCCAGGCCACCCGAGAGCAAACTGAAATTTCTGAAACTTCAGTAAATAATCAGATCTTCGAAAAACTATGAAAATGGTGGAATCTTTCCATTCTTTTTGGCACAAAGCAACTCCAAAACATACTGAATAGCAAGAAGGCTCTAGGGAACAAAGAGATCAAACCTAAAAACAAGAATTTCATATTATGGCTAAAAATCTGAAACTTGCAAGAGCTGAGCCAAAAAAAAAAACAAATTACTCCCCAACCATTGATCCTTTGGCTATGAAACTTTGCAGATATCTAATAGATAGTCTCAGGACTCTGGATACCAAGTTTCAAGCCATCTCATGAAGGGAAACAAAATCCACCTCAAACCCTAGATATGAAACTGAAGAACAGGGAAGCTCCAAAGGCAAAAACTGAAATTAAACACTTGTCTCTGGGATTCTAGCTGACCAAATGGTCTAAAATCGTAACCTCATCACAGAGCAACCCATTTTGGGCCTTCCCAACAAGAAACAACAAGAAATCAAGAAAGTCACAAAATCAACAGAGAAGGCATCGAAGAACAAACAAGGAGTGCACAGGAGAAAAACTTGAGATTTCCATTTCTTGAACCAAGAGATACAAAGAGCTACGTCCCCATACGCATGGACATTAGAACTAGGGGAATGATTACATGTTCACTCAACTCATCTTCTCCCTCTCCTCAACTCTCACACCCAAGAACACAAGAACACCAGGGAGGAAGAAAGCTACGAAGGAGACATGTCTCAACAGAACACTGTCTCTCCCAACCACTAAAGCCTAAAGCCAAAACATACTCTCAAAGCCTCTTTTGACTCTAGCAAACCCTAACTCTCTCCCAAAGCCATGAGGAGACATGCAGCCCCCTCCTCCTATTTATAGCCCATGGCTAACGGGTCTCCCCCGTTACACCGGCTAAACCTGAACGGAACCACTTCCACCTGTGCAGCCTTGCGAAATTCCCGTTTCACCCCTCCTGCACCTTCCAAGAAGATTCCGCGTTCCTTGTCGTCCACAACTCGCAACCACATCGAATCTCCGCCGTCTTCGACGCATCCGACCGTTCTAACCTCGACACCGCATGTGTCTAGTCCGGTCACCTCGTGTCTCACCACGACTCCGCTTCGACATCCTGCAGTCACACAGACAAGAAACCACGTCAAATAGCACCGCTCGATACATGAAAGCATAAATGCATTAATGAACCAACATTAAGCATGATAAAGCCTAAACCTGTCAAAACAACATAATACACATCCTAATCCCTTTGACCAGGTTTGACCAAGTCTGACCGAGCCCGTTGCACCGTGCAACGACATGGTCCGACCTCACAAACCAAACTCGACTATCCTAAACCTTTGTCAATTACTCATCATTCACATGGAGTCACGACCACATGGTCTCTCAAAGGAATTCAAATTGTTCACTACATGAAAAACAACTTCAATATCATCTCTTTGTGTTAAAAATGGGGGGAAAGGTTTGTTGCCTATGAGTATATTCATTTAACTCTAATTTAAGGACACCTATGTAGGGTGTTGAAATCACATGCGCTGCAAAGCATTGATCTTGAAGATGCAGCAGGTGAAGGTACAAAATGCCAAACGCTTTATCATTTCTGGGCACATGCTTGCTCTGTGGAATGTTCTCTTGCTCCCAAATGGAAAAGCAAAGCTGATTTCCATGGGGGATGAAACGCCTCAAAAATTCAAATGAATTTTCTTTTTCGTTTATATTTCGAATTCTTGCTATTTATGGAAACCCTAGTTGAAAACCCGCCTTCCATTTTTGGCAAAACCGTCTTCACCTTCGGCCGATGCATTCCTTCCCTCCCCTCCCCTCCCTTCCTCCTCTATCGTCTGTGCCACAACTCTTCCTCGCCGTTCACACCGAGTGACCGGTTTTGCCAGCTCACCTCCACACATTCAAACCCTTGCGTCATCCCTACCCTCGCCATACCGTCCTTCCCGCCTTGACTCATGTGCATTGCTGACCCGAGAGCTCCCCGCAACAATCCTTCGTGTCTCCCGGCCGACACACGCGTCCTCTCGTACCAACTTCGTCACCCCTCTACAAGCGCTGCCAGAGCCGTAGTACTACCCAGTGCCACCTCGCCTGCATGCATGTCCCACCGGCAGTGCTCCTGCCACCTCCTCCCTCCACGTGCCAACATTGCCCGAGCCGGCTCACTACTCCCACCACCATAGCCCGCCTTTCAAGTGCAATTGATCACCCTATCCACAACTCACGCACCCCAATTACCCATCCAAGCCACCCAATTAACCCCTCTCGCACCGCAACGCCGTCGCCGAAGTCCCTTAAGTCGGTGAGCCCCTCGGCCAATCCCTTACCTCGATTGATGGAAGATTGATTCCTTGCAACCACGACTTCCCTAGACTGCCTCAAACCCAAAACCATCACCGTCGAACCCTCCCCTGCCCCTAGTAGCCCCAATACCGTGGACCTCTGTCGACCGAAGTACACCCCCCTCCGTGGACAACCCTCTTGGGAGCACTTCAACCCAAACTACTGCCACCACCATGATCCTTGAGTTTCGTAGATGGTGAAATCACCTTTGTTCTCACTAGAGAGTCGTCATAAAGTATCTGAGCTGTAGTAGGACCAATGACCTTCTCTCTTGCCGTCGAGCACCATCGCCCATTTCCATGCCTCGCAAACCCCCAAAATGGACCCCTAGGTGGAGGCAATGTTGTAGGTGCCCTCGCTCGTCGCTAGAAAGCCTCATCGATGTCACCTAGCCGCCATCACTGAAACCCTGCACGGCGACTCTGTGTCTCCGAAGGAAGGAGTTGGGAGCAATGTCGTGGCGCCATCCCAACCGTCTACCTATCGCCCATCAGCGGTCCATGCACACGCGTGACTGGCCCGTGGCAGCCACATGTATCAGGCCAAGTCGGTCGACGCAACTGACTGATTTCAGTTTAAAACCGCACGGGTCGAAAGCATTGTGATGCACTATTTCACTCGGGTCGACCCAGTACTATAGTATATTATAGCAGCATTGTTCACCCGAAACCCTAATTCCAAAAATACATCTATTTTGACTATTTTGACCCCGTTTAAACTATTCCGACCTCCGTTCCACCAACCCAAGACCCGTTAAAACTCAAACCTACCTTATTTGGTTTTTATTGCATTTTACTATTTTATTTTATTTATTTCCTAGCTTGATTTAATCAATCATAGAACTTATGTTATTTTATGTGTTTGCACTAGCTCCCGAGTTCTCCAAAGCGGCCATTCAAGGACTGGATCCGGGTGTTGAAGTTAATAAGACAGCAAGTTTCTAGAGCAACAAGGCAAGTTACAAGTTTTTAATCATATTGAATCCCATAAAATTTAAATTATTAAATTACATTATTTACATTACTGTTATTTATGCTTTATTATTTAATTAAAATAAATGTTTAGAATAACATATAAACTAGTTATGTCATACCACCGAAAAATGACATGTTTAATTTGAAGCCATATTCACCTCAAAAACCTTAGTAATATTTAATTACTATATAAATAAATGTAGGTTGGTTCATCCAAAATATTTGTACTAATAAGTGACTTAGCATTTAGTCGTTAGATTTATTTAAATAGTTCTAGGGTTAAGGATGTATTGTGGTAAGCCACTAGATGGTTGGAATCTATGACCTTACCCTAAAGAGGAGGCTTGGGCTGGTGGCAGTGCCATCGAGCACTGGGTCATTGGGTTGTGGATGGTTGCCTCGAGGTGAAAAGTAAGGACTGGAACCTTATGCGGAATAAATGACACATAAACCGCTCAATCACAAGTGTTGACTTGTCAAACCTAGTCTAGTAGTTGCTCAAATCGATTAAATATCTACATGGTGTTGGTGTTCCAGAAGTGGAATGGCCTGAGTGTAAAGGGGGTGGTATGGGAATGGTAAACCATACTTAACAATAGTAGAAGCACACAGAATCGGGGAGCGCTTTCTATGTTAGCCAGTGGAATGCCGGTTTGTGTGTGGCCTCGGCCCTACCGGGTAGAGACTAAAAAAGAGGAGAGAAACGAAAGACCTTGTTTTCTCATTTCAGTCACACACCACCTGTAGCATATCTATTGCATGATATTGAGAGACTGAGAAATGTTGTAGGTAAACCTAGACAACACTACAGAGTATAACAAATGGTATTTGAATACGGCGTGCTTTCGGTAAATGAAGTTGTATTTGGTAGGTGATTCCAACAGTAAGATATAAGTAGATTTCTTAATGTTTAGTAATCAATTGTTGAAACCCCTTTATCCTTAAGAAGTTATTGTTATTTCATTTTTTAAAAATTGTTGATAATAAAATTGCATCCAGAATTCCATTAATAAAACTAGTATATTTCCATCCATTGACAATCATGGCAAATAGATAAATTAGAATTTACTCTTGTGACTTGTTGGGTGCAGTTATACTCATTACTTGCTAAACAACAAACAGAAGAACTATGGGACAACAATGAACAAGCTATTGATGAAGATCCAGAAGAGCCCTACTTCATCGATGATCAATGGTTTTAGGTTTTAGCCTCACTCAAGTACGCCTATGGGGTTTATCTTTTGTGATGTATTATAACTCTGGGCTTACACGCCCACTGCGTCCAAACTTGGCTATTAAGCCGTATTTCTATAATAAAGTTTGATTCTTTTGTTGTAAGCATGTGTTGATTTGATGCTCACTTATGTACAGTACTTCGCAACTGATCAGTTTTGGGCAGTTGTGAGGATTACTAGCGCTCGGAGAAATATGGGTGTTACCGTACTTCGCAACTGATCAGTTTTGGGCAGTTGTGTTGATAGTATAGCACAGTTTATATACGTTCTTTGCTCTTCTTAAGCTGCTATTCCGTCATTAGGTCCATATGGTGATCATCTCAGTTCATTGATCATTTCTTAAGGAAATAAATTTACTGTCTTGAACACAACAAAATAAACGTACTGTGTTTGCCATGCTGGGCCTTTCTCAGCGCCTATTTGTTAAAGTTGGGCCGGATGGATTGGACGTTTTTACTAGGCCTTTCTAAGACCTCCACATCGCGATGCTGTGCCCCCTCCAATCACTGAATGAATCGGAGACTTGTGATGGTAAATTAGCTATACTAAACTAATAAGTACTCTTGAACTTTGTTCGAGCTTGTAATATCTGCTATATTATAACTGGATCACTTCATTAGCGTATGTTTCTTATATACCGTTATTTCATAGAAAAGGATATGTTAATCAGCAAACGTTTTAACAGCAGATTTCTTGGCTTCCATGAACCCTCACCTCGAAGCTTGCTTGTTCAGTCAGCAGGATAAATTTTGGGCAAACATGTAAAAAGATCCTGAATGTCTACATCATGTCGTTTTTTTTCCTTAAAGATGTACGTGATGTCTAATCATCTGTATGATAATGCTCTCGATGTGATAAGAAAATTCCACTTCTGCTGATTGGTCAATAAGGTGGACGCTCTCTCCCTGTTTAATATCAGATGATATCTGTACTTATCATTTCCTTATCAGACCCTACGATTTATCAGCAAGTTGTTCTATGTCATATGAAAAATTGACTTGCACATAAAATGGCATTGCGTATCGAATAAAACATGCGGAGTATTGAAAGAACTGCATGTCATGACTGATTACCTATGACCAACCAGAATATCTTAAGTTTTATACAGGTCTGAGGAATAGGAGGTTGAACAAACTAGTCTGAATAAACATCTTATTTTGTGAGAAAATAGTATGAATAAAATTTTAAAAAATAATGCATGGTTAGAATGATTATAACTTGCAATTCGTAAAATGCGGAGTTGATACTTGAGGTCGCAGATTTTAGCCGGCATTGAATCGGTCCCTCATGGGTTGTTAAAGTTTGAACTCTAATGCACAATTTCGAAGTAGTAGATTGCTAGGGAATGTCTCAGTAACTACGACTATTTAGTTACTCTGTGACTTGAGGTAGCATGGAGACCGGCATCTATTGTTCTCTAGAAGCAAGGTCCAGCTTCAGACAGTCGCCAACATCAGTCTCGAAAGCAGGTGGTGCAAACACCGGTGGTCAGGGATAACTTCGAAAGGATTAGGACTAGAAGCAACAGATGGCTATCAGAAAGTAAGTATTCATCTGACAATGATGTAGATCTGGAGTAATCAGGATTAGAATAATAAAGTATCCGTCAGGCAGTGATGTAATATCTGGTTACGGGATTATGTTCTTGACTGGTATGCAGAGAACAGACAGACATTTCATTGGTAGCACGACATTCAGCGTGTTAAGATAGTCATGTAATTCCATTTGTACATGTAATCTTGCTTGTATTTATCTAGATGAGTTGTTATCGCTGTAACAGACTGCCTCTGTGTCTCTCTGCATCTCAACAGCTCTGTATCTCAGCGATAACAGAAATCTGTTGTCGCACCTACTGTATGTTGGCACAGCCCAAGAATCAAACGCACATGAGTAGGAAGACCAAACAAACACAGGAGACTTTTTTTTGAGGCAACACACGACTTTTCTTCTTTCTCTGTTATTCACTCGCATCTCAATTACTTAACAGGAGGTGCACGACTTAAATAAGCATCACACACATACGGTCACACAACCTGTACTCCACGCACCCATTAACTCCACTAACTAACAACCAGGATCGAATCTCATGCCACTGACCTCCTGGAATCTCTCCAAGATCCACACGACTTGGCCAACTTATTGACTCAAGTTACAACTGCTACTCAGATGCCTAGCTTCCGACCATAGCCGTTTCTGACCATGATCACAGCCACTTCCGATTGCTACTCCGACTACTACACTTACTCGGACGCTCTGACTTTTACACACACTCGAACGCTCCGACTGCTACAGTACTCAGACGCACCGACTGTTATAGTACTTGGACACACCGACTGTTATAGTACTTGGACACACCGACTGTTATAGTACTTGGACACACCGACTGTTATAGTGCTCGGACACACCGACTATTACAGTACTCGGACGCACTGACTGTTATAGTACTTGGACACACCGACTGTTATAGTACTTGGACACACCGACTGCTATAGCACTCAGACGCTCCGACTGCTACAGTACTCGGACACTCCGACTTCTACACGTACTCGGACACACGAGTACTGACACATAACTACACAATACTCGAACACATGGGTACTCAACACATGACTACACAATACTCGAACACACGAGTACTCGACACATGACTATATTGTACTCGAACACATGAGTACTCGACAAACGACTACAAAGTATTCGAATACACAAGTACTCGACACCAACCACTATCAACAACAAGATTAGTCAACAACAAGATTAGTTCCAACGATCAACCCCTAATCTTGTTATCATTATTTTTGTATACCTCCTTGCCGAACTTCAGAGTAGCACCGGTTATTCATCTGCCACAGCGAGATGCGCCTCTTCCTTCCTTAGCTTGCGGCACTCACTGGCAAAATGCCCACGTATGCCACAGTTGTAGCATTTTACCTTCTTCTTATTGAACTTGCGCTCACTGGTGTCAGAGTCGCTATTGTCCTCGTCATTGTCATGGCCATCCCTATGATCGCCACCAGCTTTGACGGGGCCATTGCCGTGGTCACGGTTCTTCTTCACGCCACTGCCTGACCTTTCTCCGTTCTTCTTCTCCTTGGTGAGGGTCTTCCATTGCGTGCGCATGAGCAACAAATGCTCACTCTCCTTTGAATCACCAAAACTAATTCAGATGCGTTCATCGTAGGCTTTGTACCGCCCAATGAGGTCTTCCACGATGAGGGTCTTCAAGTCCACATACTGCTCGATGGAGGTGACGAGCTGCATGTAGCGTGCAGGGGCAGCACGAAGAAACCTATGAAAAATGGCAATTTCATCCACCGTAGTGTTGCCCAACGCACGGATGCCAATAATGATAGACGTCACCTGACAGGCGAAATCTTCAATGATTTCCCCTTCCTCCATCTTCAGCCCCTCGAAGTCCCTCTTGAGGGTCTATAGCTTGGCCTCGCACATGCGGTTGTGCCCCATGTGCGCCGTCTTGATTGCCTCCAATGCTACCTTCGCCGTGTCTTTCCCAGTGAGGGAAGACATGACTTGCTCTAGCATGGCCTGGTAGATGGCGTACAATGCCATCGGATCCTTCTGGTACTCTGCGGCATCAGGCTCCTCTACTTCCCACATGTTCTGCATCTAAAGAGTGACACGCATCTTCATCACCCAAATCGTGTAGTTTGTGCAGGTGAACTGCAGGTATGACAACATCACTGCACTCTCCCTCTGCACCACCTGCGAGGCGAAGGGATCACCTCACAGCAGGCCTCACACAGCGGATGGAGATACACTCCTTTCTTCTCTCGGCATCCTCTCCGACACATGTAAATCACCAAGGCTCTAATACCAAGTGTTGGCACAACCCAAGGATCAAACGCACACGAGTAGGAAAAATGAATAAACACAAGAGACTTCTTTTTGTGGCAATGCATGCCTTTTCTTCTTTCTTTGTTATTCACACACATCTCAATTACTTAATAGGATGTACACGGCTTAAATAAGCCTCACACACACACGGTCACATGACCTATACTCTACGAACCTACTAACTCCACTAGCTAACAACCAAGACCTAATCTCATGCACTGACCTCCTGGAATCTCTCCAAGATTCGTACGACTCGGCCAACTTATTGGCTCAAGTTACACTGCTACTCAGACGCCCAGCTTTTGACCACAACTGCTTCTGACCACGATCACAACCACTTCCGACTGTTGCTCCAACTACTACATGTACTCAAACGGTCTGACTTCTACATGTACTCGAACGCTTTGACTACTACACGTACTCAAACGCACGGACTGCTATAGTACCCAGATGCACCGACTGCTATAGTACCCAGACGCACCGACTGCTACAGTACTCGGGTGCTCTGACTTCTACATGTACTCAGCACAGGACTGCATAGTACTCAAACACATGAGTACTCGATATACGACTACACAATACTCAAACACATGAGTACTCGACACACAACTACACAGTACTCAAACACATGAGTACTCGATACATGACTACATAGTACTCGAGCATATGAGTACTCGACACCGACCACTATCAACAACAAGATTAGTTCCAACACTGTACATCATCCAGCACCGTCTGGTAGAGTAATATATATGTAGTCCAAGACTTCCTGATGCATTCATGGGATTGACAGCCATTGCTTCTCTGCCTGAATTTCCATCTTCTTTACGGTATCAGAGCCATACACCACAACCCAAAACCATGTCTAGCTCTAGTAGCAACAATGGCGCTACTGATAGCGTTGGCGTCATTCCTGCATCTGGCGCGGGCCTCCTTCCAACCCCATCATTTGGCCACCTTATCAACATCAAGCTAAGCCGCAACAATTACCTGTTGTGGAAGGCTCAACTCCTACTATACTTACATGGCCAGTGATTGCTCAATTATGTCAACGACAACATTCCTACTCCTTCCCTGATGATTGCGTGCACGGACAACATGGAGACTTTGTAGGTTGAAAACCTTGCATATGTCCGATGGCTGCAATAAGATCAACTGGTTCTTGCATATGTCCAATGGCTGCAATAAGATCAACTGGTTCTTAGTGCCATATTGTATTCCCTCTTCAAGGATGTACTGGGCCAGGTGCTGTTCATGGCAACCGCCGCTGAGGTCTAGACAGCACTTGAGAGCATGCATGCCCCTAGTTCCATGGCACTCATCATGCAAATTGGGGTACAGCTGGCAACTCTGAAGAAGAATGATCTCTCAGTTGAAGACTACTTTAATCAGATGAAAAACTTGCAGACACCATGGCTGCCATTGACACCCTCTGAAGAACAACGAATTCATCTCATACATCTTGACAGGACTTGGAGATGAGTATGATTCGCTGGTTACTTCCATTAGTACCAGATCGGATCTGATCTCTCTCACTGACTTGTATAGTCACATGTTGAGCTATGAGTTGTGCAAGAAGTAGAGCAACAGCGTGCTTCGAATTTCAAAGATGGTAGCCAACAATGATATGTGTTACAGCAGCAACAACAACAAGGGTGGCCTGGGGAACTTCAATTCGTCCTGAAGCCGAGGGTGTGGCCATGGTAGCAACCACCAGAACAACAAAAGTGGAGGCTTCCCAAGAGGCAATTGCCCAGTCCATCAAGTATGTGGTAAAACTGGGCATGTAGCATTAAAATGCTATCACTGGTTCAATCATTCTTACCATGCTAATGATCACAACAATCACTCCGCTTCCATGGCAATGCATTCCTATCAAATGGATCCTAGTTGGTACATTGATTGTGGTGCAACAGACCATATCACAGGAGATCTTGACAAGATGTCCTTCAAGGAGAAATACAAGGGCAAAGAGCATGTCCAAGTAGCAAATGGTATAGGTTTGACTATCTTTAACACTGGTCATTCATCCATTCAATCTTCTAGTTGTCCTCTCAAACTAAACAACATTCTTCATGTTCCTCAAATTGCTAGAAATCTATTATCTATTCATCGCTTTACCACTGAAACAATGTATTCCTTGAGTTTCATCCCACATATTGTTCTTGTAAAGGATTAGCACACGAAGATATCTCTTCTTCAAGGCAGATGTAGAAGGGGCTTGCATCCCATGCCAACATCCCTAAAGTCACCATATTGCAGGTCCCAGCATGCTCTTGCTAGTGTCAAAACTTCACAAGATGTGTGGCATTGCCGACTTGGGCATCCATCTCCGTTGGTCGTATGCTGTATTTTACAAGAGAATAAAATCTATGTTCCTTCAAATGAAATTATTGTAAATGTGTGCAGTGCATGTCAACAGGGAAAAGGTCATCAATTGCCTTTCCCTATCTCTAGTAGCACTTCATTTGTTTCCTCTTGAGCTCATTTTCTCAAATGTATGGGGCCCTGCCCTTACCTCTGTCAATGGAAATAAATACTATGTCAGCTTATTGATGATTTCAGCAAATTCACATGGGTTTATCCAGTTAAATCTAAATCAGATGTTGTTCATGTCTTTCTTCACTTTGAAAAGCATGTGGGATGGCTTTTAAGCATAAAATTCTCTCCTTCCAATCAGATTGGGGAGGTGAATATCAATCCCTTCATAGAAATTTTTAAGAAACCAGAATCAAGCATCAAGTGTCATGTCCGCATACCCATCAATAGAATGGAGCAGCTGAATGCAAACATAGGCATATCATTGAGGTAGGGCTCTCCTTGTTAGCTCAAGCTTCTATGCCTTTGAGATTTTGGGATGATGCTTTCCAAACAGCAAGCTTCTTGATCAATCGGTTACCCAACCGAGTTATCAATTACTCAACCTAGTTTTATGAACTCTTTGGTTTCAAGCCTGATTATACCTTTCTGAAAGTCTTTGGGTGTTCTTGCTGGCCTAATCTGCTATTCTAGAAGACATGGGTACTCGACTACGTGATAACATTCATGTACCCAAAAGGTATATTGATGGCACTGTCCGATATCCTCTCAACGAAAGGGGATTTGTTGCAGCAGCAGCTGATTTGATGCAAGAGCCACAAAGCCGTATTGATGCCGATACAAATGAGAATTGGCGTCAAGCTATGGACATGGAGTATGAAGCCTTGCAAAGGAACAAGACTTGGCATCTTGTTCCACACCACAAAGGGAAAAACGTTATTGATTCCATGTGGGTCTTCAAACTAAAAAGAAAAGCATATGGTACCATTGACAGATACAAAGCATAGCTTGTTGCAAAAAGGATTCAAACAATTGTATGGCATAGATTATGAGGATACTTTTAGTCCTCTAGTTAAGCCTACTACTATTCATATCATTCTTGCTTTGGCAATTTCCAAGGGATGGCACTTGAGATAGGTGGATATTCATAATGCATTTGTCCATGGTATTCTTGAGGAGGATGTATATATGAATCAACCACCTGGCTATGTAGATCAGTCATATCCACATCATGTATGCAAACTAGACAAGGCAATATATGGGTTGAAGCAAGCACCTCGAGCTTGGTTTGCTCGGCTCAATACTCATCTAGAAGAAATTGAGTTTGTGTCATCCTAGGCTGATATGCCACTTTTCATTTCTAATAGCCATGGTATCATCACTTATATTCTTAGTTATGTCGATGACATAATCATTACTAGCTCTTCTCAAGCCACAGATGTTGTGGTTTGACATCTACACATAGACTTTGCTATCAAGGATTTAGGAGTGATGCATTACTTTCTTGGTATTGAAGTCCTGCATCAATCAGGAGAACTCATCCTATGCCAATACAAGTACATCGGAGATATTCTTCACCATGCCAACATGGAGACTTATAAGCCTGCACTCACCACTATGGCATCTACTGAACAGTTGACAAAGACTCAAGGCACATCACTTTATGATAGCGATGGCACCACTTATAAAAGCATTGTAGGGGCATTGCAATATTTGACAATAACTTGGCCTGATATCACCTTATCAGTTAAACCAAGTATGCCAATACTTACATACACCCACGAGTAATCATTGGTCAGCCGTTAAATGCATTCTTCGATATCTCAAGCATACCATTAATTTTGGACAGTGTTTTGGGAAATCTGATTCCATGTTAATCAATGCATTCTCAGACTTGAACCGAGCAGGTTGTCCTGATGCTGTCAGTCAACAAGTGGGTTTGCAACATATTTTGGCAGTAATCTTGTTTCATGGAGTTCACGCAAGTAGCCCACAGTGTCATGATCCAGTATCGAGTTAGAGTACAAAGCCATGGCAAATGCCACTGCGGAAATAACCTGGATTCAGATACTATTGAAAGGGCTTGGGGTTTTTCAATTGAGACCACCGTCTCTGTGGTATGATAACCTAGGAGCAACATATCTTTCCGCCAATCCTACCTTCCATGCCCGTACCAAACATATTGAGGTTGACTTTCATTTTGTCAGAGAGAGAGAGAGTCACAAGGAAGATGTTGAATGTTCAGTCGTCTTGGGATCAAATTTCAGACATATTTACTAAAGCGTTGCCAATCCATATTTTTGAGTCCTTCCACGACAATCTCAATCTACAACAGCATAGTTGAGATTGAGGGAGAGTGTTATGGTAATCATGTAATTCCGTTTGTATATGCAATCCTGCTTGTATTTATCTAGATGAGTTGTTATCGGTGTAATAGACTTGGTCTGTATCTCTTTGTATCTCAACGACTCTATATCTAAGCGATAACAGAGTCTGTTGTCGTATCTACTGTACATCATCCGGCACCGTCCGGCAGAGTAATATATATGCAGTCCAAGTCTTCCCGATGCATTCACGGGATTGATAGCCAATACTTCTCTCTCTGAATTTCCATCTTTACAGCGCAAAGAACTGAACTTTTTAGCAGCTGCATGTAGTTGGTTAAACTCATGAGAAACATGCCACCTTGTTAATTGGTAAGAACTTAGAACTCTTGAAAAGGTCCGAGTTGAGTTGTTGGAGAAAATAAAGAACAGTTCCATTCATCATCTAGTTTGTCAAGATGTCGCACGTCGTAATACTTGTAATTTTTTATAGACAATTTTTGGCAAATTATATATCTTTTATCTATTGGAAAGTGGGACAGATTATATATTTAATGTATTGTACTACGCAACGCCAGCACTGAAGACGATACTAAATCTCACGATGCTTACCTGTGTACTCTTGGAGCAAAAACAAATGTTACGTACAGACATCAACCGCATCTGGTTGTTCTTTCTCTTTTCATACGTGAAAATGTCATGCATATCAATACTTCTAGCCAAAGTCTACTGCACTGTCTCTGTCCCACTTGTGTTAATTTGCTCATCTTTGACTTCTTTTCTTAAATCATAGAGCATGCATCTTCTCACGCTAGATAGGCATTCCCTTTTATTTTGATTAGAGTTCACAAGGTCTTCATTATTATCTCATTGGCCAATCCTTTATGTACCACCAACTAAAACCAATCAGCATCGTTCCAATGGCACACTTGACACTTCCTGTAGGTTGACTTTCATTTTATTCTTCTTTCTTCAATTTCACATTACAGAATCTCAGTTATACACACTAATGATGGAAGTGTACTTCACCAATAGAACACGAAAAAAAATAATGGTAAAAAAGTGCCACAACCTACACCAGTCTGTTTCTTGCACAGCTGACAAAAGATCATCGATGAAAGGGGCATACCTGCAAAAATATTCCAAATGGCGTCACATACAAAGAACCATGCACCCTTCACAAGTCATCAAAGGATGAAAAGGCTGAGGTCGACACAAAGGTAGAGTATTCCTAAGTCCCTATGCCACATTGATGCACTTGTACTGTTATGCCCATTCGGTATTAGTATCACGTACGCATTCACAACTCACTACTGGTTTCAACACGCCAGGGGATTAAAATTATATTCTGTCTCACTCATAACTTCGCCTTGCTTATGTCGATGTTTTGGAATGTCGTGCTGCCTTTACTATGATGACTAGAACGAGTATCATGTTAGAAATTAGTCTATATAAGCAAGATCTATTTTTTTTAATTTTAAAGTATGTATGATTTAGTACTATATTGCTAAGACTATGTGGGAAAGACTAATTTATAAGGTGGAGTTCTCACCACTCCTTGAATATAGATAGAGATGACATGAGGGCTTTGGCTAATCACGCACCCACGCATGCACGCGCGCGCGTATTTGCGCATTTTCGCGTGAAAATCCCGTGACTTGTGACTTGCCGTGACATGGCACGCCACCTAGCAGACCAAGTCCATCTTTATTTTTTGCTGAACCTTGTACCACACCCTCTCTCTCTCTCTCTGTTTGAATGAGATTCAAACGTTTAAATTTGAGGCTTTATTGGGGTTTTGATGACAGGCAGTTACCGGTGGGTAAATGGCTGTTTAAATTTGTCAGTTCGCAATCTGTCTATATATATACCTGGAGACGTCTAAAGTGTATAGCTGAGAATCTCACTATCTCCATTTCCTTCTTCTCTACGATCTTGTGCTTTTGTACTGCATCGTTTGAACTTCGCCAACCTTTCTTCCCGGCGTGCACCTGGAAGGAGGGAGAGCGGCTATCTCCGAACCATTGCCGCAGAGAGTACCTACATGGGGCGACAAAAAGGTTTCTGGGCAGCGCATTTGCACAACCGCTCCTGCACTGCATCGTCTACATTCTGCACTACATCAATCTTGTACTACCTCGTGCTCTTCAATAAACCCAATTGTAAGTTGTTCGCTCGTTCGTTTGACTTTGATACTATAATTTACATGTGTATATTCTAAAGTATAATGAGTAGTCTGCTGTTAGTTGCGAGTTTTGTATTACTAATTTATTGTATTTGTCTCGTAATAAAATTTAGAATTAAAATATTGTCCACATTTTCAACCTATCATTCAGCTAGCAGACGTGGTTGAATTTTTAGTTCCTTTCAAAAGTTTCGTGATTTTTTTGACAGGACATTGGACTGTCAAGGTTAAAAAGGTCAACGTGGTATGATTTTCTTTTCCATTCAAATTTTATTTTGTTGGACGGGGAAAGTTTGTGGCTTAGAGCTATGGTGATGATCACACGTAATGCTATCTCAGGTCAGGATTACCTGTAGTTCGTGCATGGTATGGTCTGTACGTTTTCTGTGGTCTTCACCATTTGCTGCTGAGCACTGTAGCATGGCCTAGTGCTGAATAATCCGAAATGCTCCTTTTGATGGGATGATTTGGATGGGATCCTATAGATCACAAAGGATTCGGATCCTCTGCCATGAGGAGGTAGTAATGGTACAACCCTTCCATGACCGTTGGATTGGAAATCAACGCTTGGATGGGCTCAATACTATATAAAATCAATGTAGCGGTAGTCCTGGAGCAATCAATCTAGTCAACATATCCTTACACACTCAAACCTCAACTAAAAAAATCATAAAACTTTTTAAAAAAATTCTATATATACTTATTAACTTACTTTAACTATGCATAAAATTTTAATTTCAAATTCATTATATGTTAGCGGTAACAAAAAAGAGAAAAATCTAACAAATGTTAAATAGTTCAAATTTGTTAGAATTTTCTCTTTTTTGCTGCTCTTAATATATAATGAATTTAAACTTAAAATTTTATATATTGGTAGAACAATCCATAGAATATATGTAGAAATTTTTTATGATTTTTTAGTTATGATGCACTATAAATACACCCTAAACTTAAATGCATATGATCATTTGGGCTTATTTTTTGTGGCTTATGGCTGAAAAGCACTGTAGCTGGCTGAAAAAACACTGTAGCTGACAGAGGCTTATTTAGCATAATTAAATTTAAAAAAATATAAAAAATATGTTAGCCCATTACGTATAATACAAACAAATATGGGAAAAAAAGAACCGGCAAAAAAGCTCAACAAAAAGCCAAAAGTTCAGAAAAAGACGAAATTTATGAATAGTGAAAAATAAGCTAGAAGCTAAAAGCTGAAGCCAAAATGATCTACTGCATGTCTGTAGTACTAGCAGGGCGAGTGTTAGTATTGAATGGAGTTTTTTTTTTAACTTT
This sequence comes from Dendrocalamus latiflorus, assembly GCA_017311315.1. Classification (NCBI taxonomy): domain Eukaryota; kingdom Viridiplantae; phylum Streptophyta; class Magnoliopsida; order Poales; family Poaceae; genus Dendrocalamus; species Dendrocalamus latiflorus. Next base: position 27,539,606 of record CM029610.1, read on the forward strand.
TTGCAGTACGTCTTTGTGTGTTTGTCCTTGTCATTTTTATGCAGCAATCAACATGTTGTATGTTTCTTCAGGTATCGTGGACAAAATACTATTATGTTCTATGCAGGTCACGTGAAGCCCTGCACCTGCGAACACCCGTCGTATAAACCGGGCAAAACGTTATGCCTGTTTCAAACAGTTTCAGCTTTTAATATATTTTAATTTTTAATTTATTTAAATTAGAAGTCATTTAAAACATGTCAATTTCTAATTTTGATTTTTTTTTTCTTTATTTATTTGTATTGTCCATAACAATATAATGATTTTTTCTATTTTTCTTATTTTTCAAAAAAAACTAGCTACCGTTACAATAAAATCTTAGCTATAAGCCAAAGACCATAGACAGTTTAAGCTATGAACCAGTTGGCATGGTGGAGGTGGCGCGCTGCAGATGCAGGGTGGAAGCACAGTGCCGGCTAATGTACTGGCGGCTGCAGCTATCACGGAAGCTACAATTACCCCAACTCGTTCCAGCCCGCGTAATGTTAACAAGGATGAGCACGTGATGGAAAAAAGCAAAGAAGAGAGCGGCGTGGAAAAATCTGGATTTCATTAAAGGTATCAACAATAACATTTCCTTTGCTTCTTGTTCAGATTCTCTAGTTGCATCTTCTTTACTTGATCTAGGTGTTAACTTAGGCAAGAATACTAGGGATATCTCAGAATCAGTTAGCAGAATTAAAACTATTGAAATTGATAGATTTAATTCGAGATTGGGCCACATAGAATCTGAAACAAATATGGATTCTGAAATTATTGATGAGGAGGACGATGAGGACATAGAAAACCTCACTCTTGGTCACTTATGTGGTGATTTGATGGAGGAGGTAATGGATGAGGACAGTGATCACCTAAGTTGTGATTTTAAAGCTGTCTTTAAGAAAAACAAGTCACATTCGTCCTTTAGAAGGAAGAAACACCATAAGATTAGGATGATTAAAAAACATAAGATTGAGTCAAAATGAAAGGAATTTTTTGGAATAGCAGAGGTCTTAGTGACTTGGCTAAATTTAGATTCCTATCAGACACGTCTAGAGAGCAAAAGCTAGACTTTACTGCTCTCATGGAGACCGGTAAGAAAGATTTTTCTAAAACAGTTTTAAACAACATTTGTGGTGGACAAGAATTCCTGTGGCACTGGTCCGAACCTCATGGTAGGTCCGGTGGTATTTTGTTAGGAGTGAACTTAGAGGTCTTTGACATCGGAGCTATTGCTGAAGGAGATTTCTATGTTAAATTCCGACTTAGAAACAAAGCAGATGGCTTCCAATGGATTCTTATAGTAATTTATGGGGCTGCTCAAGATGACTTTAAGGAAGCTTTTCTCGCGGAGTTGGTTCAAACATGTTCTAAAGAAACACATCCGATTCTTATCGGTGGTGATTTCAACATAATTAGGAGCCCAAAAGAGAAAAACAATGATAAATATGATGATAAATGGCCCTTCTTATTCAATGCCGTTGTTGATGGCTTAGACTTAAGGGAGCTTGAACTTTCGAATAGGAAGTTTACTTGGGCAAACTCTAGGGATATACCAACTTATGAGACACTTGATAGGATTTTGGTAAGTACAGAGTGGGAGGCTAAATTTCCGTTAGCAAATGTTCAAGCATTAAATAGGGAAATTTTATATCATACCCCATTGCTGCTTAGTATGGGTGATGGTACCCATATTAAAAAATAACCTATGTTCAAATTTGAACTCGGATGGTTGTTGCGGGATGGTTTCTCGGAGTTGGTAGCTGATGTGTGGAACAAAGAGAAAAGGGGGAAAACACCTCTACAAAAATGGCAATTTAAAATTCAACGTCTTAGACAATTCCTAATAGGTTGGGCTAAGAATGTGAGTGGTACTTATAAAAAGGAGAAGGAAGAGCTGATTAAGAAAACAGATGAGCTTGATAAAAAAGCAGAAACTCAAATTCTAAGCCCTATGGAGCTTGATTTGAAACACTGTTTAAAAGAGAGACTAGTCTCCCTTTTAAGGGAAGAGGAGCTCAAATGGTATCAAAGAGCCAAGACAACTAAGTTGTTATTTGGCGATTGTAATACTAAGTATTTTCATTTGGTAGCAAGCGGTAAACACAGGAAAACTAGAATTTTCAAGCTTGAGCAAGAAGAGGGAGTTATAGAAGGGGATGAGAATCTTAAAAGATTTAGCACCAATTATTATAAGGACCTCTTTGGAGCTTCAGATCGTAATAATTTTTCCATGATGGAATCTATGCAGGATGATATCCCACAGGTACCCGTTTTGGAAAATGATTTATTAACCATGGAATTCTTGGAGGAGGAAGTCAAAGCTGCCATTTTCCAAATGGAGCATAATAAGGCGCCAGGTCCAGACGGGTTTCCGGCTGAGTTCTATCAAGCCTTTTGGGATATTATTAAGAGTGATCTCATGGCTCTCTTTGCTGAATTCCACAAAGGTAAATTGCCACTATACAGCCTCAATTTTGGAATAATTACATTATTACCAAAAGAAAACGAGGCAAAACGGATACAACAATTTAGGCCAATTTGCCTATTGAATGTTAGTTTCAAAATTTTTACAAAGGTAATGACAAATAGAATAGCTCTAGTAGCTCAAAAAGTCATAAAACCTTCACAAACCGCTTTCATGTCCGGTAGGAACATTATGGAAGGCGTTGTCATTTTACATGAGACTATTCATGAGATGCATAGGAAGAATTTAGATGGGGTTATATTGAAGCTAGACTTTGAGAAAGCATATGACAAGGTTAATTGGTCCTTCCTTCAGCAAACTTTAAGAATGAAGGGCTTTTCTTCTGTATGGTGCAATTGGATAGAACAAATTGTTAAGGGTGGTAGTGTTGGCATTAAAGTTAATGATGAAGTTGGCCACTATTTTCAGACTAAGAAAGGACTTCGGCAAGGAGACCCCTTGTCACCAATTCTTTTTAACTTAGTGGCTGATATGTTAGCCATCTTAATTAAGAGAGCCAAGGCTAATGGAAAGTTTAGTGGAGTTGTTCCTCACCTTGTAGATGATGGTCTATCAATCTTACAGTACGCGGATGACACTATCCTCTTCCTGGATCATGATATACTCCAGGCCAAAGACCTTAAGCTAGTCTTAAGTACCTTTGAGTAATTATCGGGGTTAAAAATCAATTTCCATAAGAGCGAGTTATTTTGCTATGGCAAGGCCAAGGAGTGTGAGCATGAATATGCGCAACTTTTTGGTTGTGGCACGGGGGGTTTCCCATTTAGATACCTAGGTATTCCCATGCATCATCGCAAGCTTTCGAACAAGGATTGGTTGGTCATAGAGGAAAATTTTCAGAAAAAGCTGAGTAGTTGGAAAGGTAAACTCTTATCAGTAGGAGGGAGACTAGTATTGATTAATTCAGTTCTAACTAGTCTAGCCATGTACATGCTCTCCTTCTTCGAAGTCCCCAGAGGTGTGTTAAAAAAGCTAGACTATTACTGTTCCAGATTCTTTTGGCAATGTGATGAACATAAAAAGAAATATAGACTCACTAAGTGGAGTATTCTTTGTAGGCCTAAAGAATTTGGAGGATTGGGGATCCAAAATTTGGATATCCAAAATAAGTGCCTTTTGAGCAAATGGTTGTTTAAATTTATTAACGAAAAGGGTGTTTGGCAAAGCCTTATTAAAAGGAAGTACTTGTCCAATAAAACTCTTACCCAAGTTACAAAACAACCGGGGGATTCACATTTTTGGTCTGGCCTTATGAAGGTCAAGGATCAATTCTTTGCATGTGGTCGCTTCCGTGTTCGTGATGGGTCCCAAACTAGATTTTGGGAGGATACTTGGATAGGTGACAAACCCTTTAGTGTTGCATATACCGCACTCTATAGAATTGTGAGGAGAAAAGACGCCACGGTATCACATACCTTAAGCTCTATACCTCTTAATGTGTCCTTTAGGAGGGCCTTGGTTGGCTCTAATCTAGATGATTGGCTTGATTTGGTGACCAAAATATTTTCAGTAAACCTTACAAGTGGAGAGGACTCTTTTATCTGGGATTTGTGTAACAAGGGTACTTTTACGGATCGTTCTTTTTATATGTATGTGATACAAGAAGGGGTAGTTCCCCAAAAGACCCCTCTTTAGAACATTAAGATACCTCTGAAAATTAAGATCTTCCTTTGGTACCTTCAAAAGGGGGTTACTCTCACAAAGGATAATCTAGCAAAAAGGAATTGGCAAGGTAGCACCATTTGTTGTTTTTGTAGCTCTATGGAGACGATACAACATCTTTTCTTTGATTGCCACTTTGCAAGATTTATTTGGAATACCGTTTATATCACCTTTGGAATTCAGCCCCCTTCTAGCTTTGCGAACATGTTTGATTCTTGGTTGAATGCCATTCGGCCAAAACTTAGAAATCAAATATTTGTAGGAGCTGCTGCTTTATGTTGGGCTATGTGGTTGAATAGAAACGATATGGTATTCAATAATTCTAAATCTATTACATTTCTGCAGGTTATCTTCAGGGCAACATATTGGATTCGACAATGGTCCCTACTAGATAAAGAAGAGGCGAGATCAAATCTCAAAAATGGATGCAGATTGTTGGAGACCGTAATCATGGAGGTTTTTGCGAAGTTCGGTTGGAAATTTAGGAATAGAATTGAAGCGTAGCTTCTTTCCTCTCCTTTCTTTATTTGTAGTTTGATTTCTTGTGGAGTTTGAGCCTATGTGCTCGGTTTTGTATTGAACAGCTATGTACTTTCTCCCCAGAAAGTAGAAGCTGGAACTTTGTTCCATTATCTAAAAAAATGAACCAGTTGGCATGGAGCCTTAGGAAAAGAAAAAGGGAAAGCTTTGACCATAAGAAATGTGAATGAGCATTACCGTCATCTGATCGTAACTAGATACTGCAAAATCGAGAGTGAAGAACAAGCTAGAAAAATGTTGGGCATGTCGTGAGAAATTTGAATGGCTCAATTTCTCGCTCGATCGGCTAGATAATTAGTGTCTATCACCTGTGTTTCGATCGGACTGTCCACGAGTAGACACGCAGCAGCCACCAGGACGCTGCAATTTCCTTTTATTTTGGGCATTGGTGAAATGACGAAGACATACGAGTAGACACGCAGCAGCCACCAGGACGCTGCAATTTCCTTTTCTTTTGGGCATTGGTGAAGACATAAGAACTACTTGTATAGTTGCTAGTATAATTTAATTTCCAATGGCCTCGATGCTGAAGAAACCATTGTCTAGGGTTAGCCGTGGAGTAGCTCTTAAATAATCACTGTTAATTTGAAGACGGCGTCCAACTAAAAAGTTGACTTTATTCTCAGTTTATAGTTTATGACTTATAACTTTTTCTATTGAATAAATAAGACGGCTTTTCTATCGTCTTTTCGAAGTGATTTATTGGCTTAACAGTATTTAGTTCGTTTGTACAAGTACTCGCTCTAAGATTAAAAGCTATTAGCTGTAGTCAAAAGCTAGATACACTGATGTTCAGTCCTGTCCACCTCGGAAAAGAAAAGAAAAAAAAACCTCAATGTTTGTCGTCAATTTATAATTTTCTTACGGTCGAGTTGAATTTTGTGTTTCCGGAAGCCAAGCGGCTCGAACTTACGCATCTGACGGTTGCAAGAAATACATTCTCACGCCAAGCCACAACATCATATTACTACGTGATGGGAGCTGCCGCTGCACATATAAAATACATCCGTGCATTTCAACCACCAATATTTCTGATGAAACTTCAGCTGATATGATATGGTACACGATCTTTTCTTCGCCTCTCACTTCAGTTTAGTGTCAGGTACGTACGTACGTCCTAAAGGAGGAGCTCCCGCAATGGCTGTGATCAATATGGTTTTTTTAAGTGGTTTATGGCTGAAAAGCACTGTAACTAACTGAAAAAATATCGTAGCTGACAGAGGTTTATTTAGCATAATTAAATTTAAAAAAATTTAAAAATAGAAAAAACATATTAGCCCATCACGTATAATGCAAACAAATACGGAAAAAAAGAACCGACAAAAAAGCTCAAAAAAAGCCAAAAGTTTAGAAAAAGACAAAATTTATGAATAGTAAAAAATAAGTCAGAAGCTGAAGCCAAAACGAGCGAGGCCAAAAAAATATATCCGTGCATTTCAACTACCAATATTTCTGATGAAACTTCAGCTGATCTTTTCTTCACCTCTCACTTCAGTTTAGTGTCAGGTACGTACGTACGTACGTCCTAAAGGAGGATGGTGTTAGCCGATATGGATGGTCGTGATTAAAGTATCGATGAATAATTAATATTTAGGGGCCTGTTCTTTTCGGCTGTGGCTTATGGCTTTTAGCTGAAATTTTTGAATTTTGGTTGTTTACGGTACAGATTACGGAGAGACAGATACTCACTTGCGATTTTGGCTGGTATAGATGTTGGGCTTTTAACGTGTAGATCGTTTAACTTGTAGACCCCGTCTTGAGAAAATACTCCGTTTGAAAGTTAGGTACTGTAGCAAAAGCCAAAAGTCGCCAGCTTTTGACTTAAAGAACAGGCCCTAGATTATTTTAAAATTTGTATTTGCGAAAGTTTCGGCTGAACGCTGTCAAAGGTTTTGAGTCCGAGTAGTTTTGATCGAGTTCGTGTGGTCTTTGTCCAATCCGAGTGGTTTTGGGTTGCTTCGAGTGATTTTGGTCTGCTTTGAGTGATTTCAGTTGGTTCCAAGTGGTTTTAATTGCTCCGAATGATTTTGGTCTGTTTCGAGTAGTTTCGAACCAGTCCGATTGGGACCGAGTTGCATCGGATGGTTTTTGAGTAGCAATGGAGTACCGGACGGTGTCCGACTAGCATTGGCGCATCGGACGACTTTTGAGTGCCATCGGAACATCGGGCGACACTTGATTGGCATCGGAGGACTGCATGGCTGGCTTCGACCTTGAAGAGCAATGGCCTAGCTGACCTTGAAGGTCGTAGCTATAGTACTTTGCATGGTTGAAGCTACATTACTTTTTCATGGTCGTAGCTATAGTACTTTTCGTTGTTGACTTTACTATTCGTACTCGATAGTCATAGATTTTGCAGTTGATAGTCGTAGACTTTGTGATCGATAGTCATAGGCTTTGTGATCGATGGTCGTAGACTTTGTGATCGATAGTCGTAGCCTTTGCGGTCGATGATCGTAGACATTGTAGACTACTTTCATACTCGTAGACTTCGTGATCTACGGTTATTGTCTTCGGTTTTCCGGTCGGTTGTTGTAGAACACGCGATCGGTAGTCGAAGGCTTTGCGATTGGTTGCCGTAGGCTTCACAGTTGGTACTCGTAGACTTCATTATTGGTACGAGTGCTTCACTTCTTGTGATCTTCGAGTACTTTGAGTACTCGTGTTACACTAGTGGGATGACTAGCTGGTACTTGGTGGTCAGGTGGTCGTGATACTCGGTAGTCAGAAGGACTCAGTACTCGATGATCGGTTGTCATAGGTGTTGCGATCGGTTGTCAGAGACTTGTGGTATGTGATCGGCACTCGGTAGTCGGTACTCGATGAATCTGGTAGGTAGCGATGCTTGTTATTTTTGAGTGTTTTGAGTGGAGTGATGGTATTTTCAAAGTACTTATTGTTTTCGAGTACTGCATGAGCTAGCAGTCGTAAAAAGTGATCTAAGACAAAATTTTGGATTGCGATGGAGTTTGTGGTCGTGGACTAACTGGTTGGTCTTGATGGTTGGTTAAGAGTGTGGGTTGCGTGTGTGTGCTGATATCGGTCAAGTTGTGGAGAATTGTGCTAGTGGAAAACATTTCTTTGGTCTTTGATGTACAGTTGGGCGTGGAGGCAATCATGCCCGGTGACAAGGAGGATGGACTAGTATGGGGGAGTCGGAGGTCCAAGCGATCGAGGATGTCACGCGAGGTGTCAGGCTCATGCTGGAGCACATGGAGATCAAATGTGGTGATTCGTGGAGAAGCTATGGGCGGTGCAATCCAGGAGGCTTTGAGACAGAGATTGTTGATACATAGCGAAGATATGGGAGGTGTGTTCCAGAGCCTTGATACGTGTTGATTGTGTGTGGTGAAGTTACAGAAGATGTTGTTCTGGAGGCTTCGTTACGTAATAAGATTGGAGGGTTATGGATAGAGTCCGTAGTTTGGAAGAGGAAGAGTTTGAATAATACCCGTGTTTAGAAGGATTGCAGGTCCCTTATTTTTGGGTAGAGATAATGTTTTGAGTCCATGTTTGAGGTAGACACAGTGTGTAGCATTAACCTATAAAAGCAGGAGAGGCTATGGGTTAATGCAGAGAGGTTTTTGGAGAGGGTCGATTTGTGAGAGCCTTTGTCGAGAAGGCTTTTAGGGATGCTTGTAACAAACTTTGTAAATCCACAAAAATCCAGCACTAAAAATCATCTTGAATTGGAAATCGTTTAATCATATTGAAAAACTTGTTTTGACATTGCTATATGATATATGACTTTATATGATCTAGATAACTCTACTCAAACAGATGCCTTGGTCAAAATCTTAAATCAATTCAAAGTAACTTGTATAATCTACAAAGCTTCTTATTTTTTTCTCTTATAGCTCCTTATTAGAATTATTCTCTCTCTGAATTTCTTGATGACTACATTGCCAAAGGGGGAGAAGTTAGAAGAAAGGGGTAGAATTTTAAAAATCTGGAGTTGAGGAGGAGTTTTTGGAAGTTTTTTAGTTGTTTGCTATTGTTGAGGTCTATGGTTTGTTTTGAAACTTTCTTTTCGCAAATTATATTTTTTTCCTTCAAAACTCAACTCATTCGAGTGTTTTTTGAGGTGTTGTCAATGTAGTCATCAAGGGGAGATTGTTAAACCATGTGGATGATCGTGATTAAAGTAATGATGAATAATTGACATTTTGATTCTTTTTGGAATTTGCGTTTGCGAAAGTTTCGATCGATCGCAGTCAAAGGTTTTGAGTCCGAGTAGTTTTGATCGAGTTCGAGTGATTTTTTTCCAGTCCGATTGGTTTTGGGTTGCTAAGTGGTTTTGGTCTACTCCAAGTAGTTTCAGTTGGTTCCGAGTGGTTTTAGTTGCTTTGAGTGGTTTTGGTTTGCTATGAGTGGTTTCGGTCACGTACAAGTGGTTTTCATCTGCTCTAAGTGGTTTTGGCCTATTTCAAGTAGTTTCAAACCAGTTCGATTGGGTCTGAGTTGCATTGAACGGTTTTCGAGTAGCAACGGAGTATCGAGCGGTGTCCGACTAGCATTGGCACATCGAACATCTTTCGAGTGCCATCGGAACATCAGACGACACTTGATTGGCTTCGGAGGATCGCATAGCTGGCTTTCTACCGTTTTCAATTCTAGAAAGACAAGCGATCAATTTAATTCTTTGAATGCAAATTGCTTGAATGTAAATTGAGCACAAGAAAATAAACCACAAATGGCATGATTCCTTTTTACCGTGGTGTTCAGAGAATTGCCAATCTCGCTTAGTTCACGTTAAGGTTAGCCCAAACGAATTGGACCGACTCCACGAATTAAGCCAAACCACCACAATACAATAGTGGTAACTCTTTCCCGCTCCGGGTAGGTGAGCTCCAACCTTCACAACTTCGCCGAGTCTTCTCACAACCTTCTTTGAAAAGATCACTGCGCACGACGCCATCTAGGAGTTGGCAAACTCCAAAAGTAATAAGTCAAACTCCTCACTTAACTCTCACCACGTACAAAAAATTCACAAGCTCAAATGGATACTAAGTCCAACTCTAGATGCAACACATGCACTCTAGATCACTCTCCTTGCTCACAAGGTGCAGCACATGTACAATTGAGAGGAGGTACTCGATGGTCGGTGATTGGTTGTCGTAGGTGTTGTGATCGGTTGTCAGAGACTTGTGGTATGTGATCGGTACTCGGTAGTCGGTACTCGATGACTCTGGTCGATAGTGATGCTTGTTATTCCTGAGTGTTTTGAGCGAAGCGATAGTATTTTTCAAGTACTTGTGGTTTTCGAGTACTGCATGAGCTAGCAGTCGTAATAAGTGATCTGAGGCAAATTTTTGGATAGCGATGGAGTTTGTGGTCGTGGACGAACTGGTTAGTATTGATGGTTAGTTAAGAGTGTGGGTTGTGTGTGTGTGATGATGTCAATCAAGTTGTGGAGAATTGTGCCGATGGAAAACATTTATTTGGCATTTGATGTACAGGTGGGCGTGGAGCCGATCATGGTCGGTGACAAAGAGGATGGACTAGGACGGGGCCAAGGAGTTTGAGGTCCAGGCGATCGAGGATGTCACACGAGATAGTCGGGCTCATGCTAGAGCACATGGAGATCAAAGGTGGTGATTTGTAGAGAAGCTACGAACGATCGGTCCAGGAGGCTTCGACACAGATTATTGATATGTAGCGAAGATATGAGAGGTGCATTCCGGAGGCTTCGATATGTAGTGATGGTGCTGTTTTGAAAGCTTTGTCACGTGATACAATTGGAGGGTTACGGATAGAGTCCCTAGTTTGAAAGAGGAAGAGCTTGAATAAAATCCGTGTTCAGAAGGTTTCAGGTCCCTTATTTTTCAGTAGAGATAAGGTTTTGAGTCCGTGTTTGAAGTAGACACGGTTTGTAGCATTAACGTATAAAAGCAGGAGAGGCTATGGGTTAATGCCGAGAGGGCCTTCGAGGAGAAATGTTGTGTCGATTTGTAAGAGCTTTCGTTGAAAAGGGTTTTAGGGGTACTTGTGAAGGCATTTTGTAAATCTACAAAAATCCAGGAATAAAAATCATGTTCAGTCAATCCAGTCCGTGATTCGTTGAAGATTGCTGGTGATTGCAATTAGGCAGAAGTATATGACTACGTGCAAGGGTGATCGAAGCAATCAAATAGTATGGTTGTTCAAGCGATCGAAAATTATCATCGACTATAAAAAAAACTCTAAAAAACAATGGAAATCATTTTCCTCTGATTTTAACAAACGATCCGAAAGCTAGGTTCGATTGGACCAGAGCTGTTGAATGCTTCGTGGAATGCGTCGAGAAGTCGAGCTCGTTTTAGCCTACTGTCGTTATCGACGTTTCTCCAGAGCTGAACACCTCGAGAAGCTTCTTCAGTCTTCAGAGCAGGAAGCCAGTAGCTATAAATCTATCTTCCCATGGTAAAAATTGCCGTAACATTTATTTGTGGACGCAAGCTCGTAAACAGCACGGAATTTGAGCCCTTCTTCTTCTTCTTCTTCTTCTTCTTCTTCTTCTTCTTCTTCTTCTTCTTCTTCTTCTTCTTCTTCTTTGAACACTCAAAAGGCATACGTAGTCAAATGCTGGATGGATTCGAATTCACGTGGATTTTCCTCATACGTAGTCAAATGCTGGATGGATTCGAATTCACGTGGATTTTCCTGCTGTGTGCTGTCTCTAGCTAGCATCGTTAGCTGGCCACTTGCTGCCCGGTCGCGCTCGTAGCCCATCATCATTTGTATCTCTTTTTTACTTGCTGGCCAGGAAATTGATTGCAACATCGACATGTTCAACACGTGGCCTCCCCAATTTGGACACATTTCCATGTGTGCATAGCACTTCAGTACAGTATTCCAGCCCAAGTAGCCTTCATTATTCTACTAAACATGGACGCTGCCGCTTCATTGTTCTACTAAACATGGACGTTGCCGCTTCATTGTTCTACTAAACATGGACGTTGCCGCGCCATGCGCGCGAGGCGCACCTTTCACCGTTCCACGGCACCGATCCATGCGGGCGCCCGACCTCCAAAGCTCGCTCGGCGGCTGCTATGCTAAAATCGGGAGGGGGAGCCGCGGCCGTTTGGTAATTTTGGGTGCGTTCTTTTTTGTTTTTTCTGTTGGCTTAGCTTATGGCTGGTAACTTTGTTTGATAGTTGTTGCTACTAGCATAAGTGTCTGTGTGAACGAATTGAATATGGATAAATTGATAAGCCATTTTGACAAAACTATTTCGATAAGTTGCCGCAGCCACGCGCGCTAGCCTGCCTAGCTCTATAAAACAGCACCGCGCGCACGTCGCCTCTCCTACGCAGATCTCGCGATTGGGCGTGTTAGCCGCTGTTGCCTAGCTCCCGACTCTCGTGCCTCTCCGTCACGTCACGTCTGATCTGACCATGGCCGAATCGGGCAAGACGCTGTCCGGCTCCGCCAACGGCAAGAAGGCTCCACCGCCGCCGGCCTCCGACTCTGGTACGCACCGCCGTCTCCCTCCCTCTCTCGCTCGCACTTGTGACGATCCCGCGTGCTAAATCTGATTGGTTTCTTTTTCATCTGACGATCCCATGCCATGGCTACGATCGATGCCTTTCCTTCGCTTCTTTTTCTAGTTTTCTTATTGCTGCGAGTATTTGCTAGTTGCTACCAGTGGAATTCTGCAGGCCTGTTGATAGCAAGTAAGCGCGTCGATCTGCCTGCATTAATAATTCTTTGCATCCTGCTTCCCTGTGCGTCGCGTGCATTTTTACGGTTCAGTTGCTAGATGCAGGAATTTCATTTGAGCCTCGAGGTAGATCGGCCTTCGACCGGGAAGATCTTGCTCACGGGGGCTCTAGGGCCGAGCCCGCTTGTCTGCATACGGTGTCAATCCTGATGATGCTTTAGGCAATAGCTGATCTGTCCCTTTGTTGACTTGTGGCGATCATCCCGATGTTGCATGCTCCGCATGAATCCATGTACTTCCAAGCTTCGACAAGAACGTTGCGTGAATTACGTCAGGCATGCTGAAAAAAGTAGAGTACCTTTGGACTTCTACACGCAGGTGTTCTGATGGGAGTAGTAGAACCATGTAGTGTTTCGCCATACACGCTTTCATGGAGCATGCAGCCCGTGTGTTGTTTGGTAGCTGACTGGCTGATGCAGTACTCCGTATTGCTTTATCACATTTCGGTCACTTTCGGCTAGTGAAGAGGATAACAAGACCATTACAGCCTTTGGTACTGTGGGCATTTGAAGCGGCTGTTGCAAGGTAATTGACCTCAATCAATACTACACCAAAATTAGCGACTTACCGCAGCTGGGGCAATAAATCAATGTCGCATCTCCAGAAGAGAGAGAGCGCGCGCGCATGCACACGTGGCATCCCGGTCAGCACTAGTCTGATGTGGCATGCATACGTGGCGTCCTGGTTAGCATTCCACTAGGCCGGTCCTCAGCTCGAGAGTATGATAGGTGGGCCCATCTTGTCAGCATGCCCAGCTGGTGATGGAATGGTAGTTCGGTGAACATACAACTCGCTAACGGTGCAGCTCCATAAAACCCAAAACAAACATCGCAACAAAATGATAATTTTGCTATTAAAGTTATAGTTTTGTGAAATTTACTTTTTTTAAAAAAAAAAACTTGAAACATGTGGCCCAGCTTAGGTCTAGGCCCCTGCCTGGGTTAGGAGGTTCATATTTAAGAGTAATGTTATACAACATTCGACTGTTTTTGAGGATAAAAACAGTCAGATTGATCTGGAGCGTTAGATCTTCATCCAACGGATCCACCCATACAAGCCCCCCTCCAAAAAAATGATCTAGGACGTTGGATCTCCATCTAACGACTCAACATCTGACTATTTTTGCCCTCAAAAACAGTCGAATGTTGTATAGACACTCCCCATATTTAATTCCACTTATCATATCCGAAACTGCAAGCAAATCCATTTGCTTATGCGAGCAAAGAGTTGGTCTCTGTACTGCAGTTTTTTATTTGTTTGAGCATTCTTGTGCAACTTGCTACGCTTTATTGTTAATGCATGCCATGGTCGTATTATTGTAATCTGAGGATAGCAGTTGACCATCGACGAGCATATCCATGACTACGACCGTCCCAAGTCGTGTTACCTTATATACGTGCTTTTAGTGTGACAAATACATCTAATCAGTTAATCCATCATTATTGTGCATTTTCTATATTCATTTCCTATTGGAAAAGAAACTGATGTCTAGTACAATATGAAACTTAACATACAGTGTTTCTTGGATAGCTAGCGCAGATCCAGCCTGTCAGATACAGTGTTTAATCTATTCTAAGGCACAGATGTACATGAGGAAGAACATACACCAAAGCTGAACTTTAACAATTCCATACATTCTATGCAAAATGAATACTATAAGGAGGAACCAGGGTTAGAACTTTCGGATACAAAAAATTTTTGGGTGCCGGCGAAATGAACGAAATTTCGTTCGAAAATTCGGACAAAAAATCAATTTTTTGATGAAATTTAACCGAATCTTGGATGAAATTTGAACAAATTTCAAATAGAACCAAATTCGGTCAAATTTTGGCCGAATAAAATTTGTTTCGGAGGGCACCGGAAGAGGCAAAATTTTGTTCATTTCACGAAATTTCGGACGAAATAAAGAACCCTGGGAGGGACCTCCCAGTGTTCAGAGCACTCAGTTCTATGAGTGTAATGTGTGTGTTTTTCTCACAGGTATTGTCAAAAGGCTTCCTCGAGTTGCATTTGTGTTCTTGTTGGCGCTGCTATATCGGCAGCTTCAGGCTCCGGCTCCGAAAATCTGCGGAACCCCAGGCGGCCCTCCTGTCACCGGGACAAGAATCAAGCTCAAGGATGGGAGGCACTTGGCCTACCATGAGTCCGGTGTCCGAAAGGAACAGGCGACGCATAAGATCATCTTTGTTCATGGATTCGACTCCTGCAGATACGATGCGCTCCAAGTGTCACCGGTATGTTACGATACTGTACATCTGCTTGTTCTGTCTGACTGAACAATCCAATAGTTGTTTTGAGTAGACAAATTATTCTGAATTTTTGATGCGTAACTGGAAACTGTGACAGGAGCTGGCACAAGAGCTCGGGATCTATATCCTCTCCTTCGATCGACCTGGGTATGGAGAGAGCGATCCGCACCCTGCTAGGACCGAGAAGAGCATCGCCTTGGACATCGAAGAGCTCGCCGACAGCCTGCAGCTTGGCCCCAAGTTCTACCTCATTGGGTACTCCATGGGCGGCGAGATCGTGTGGAGCTGCCTCAAGTACATCCCTCAGAGGTACATCCAGCAATTTCTGTTCTTCCGCCTACCATTGCACACAGTGACAACCACATTGTTCAGCTTCAAACAGAAAACAAAAACATAAAGGACTACAGACACAATATGAAACTGAATATTGCTAGTCAATTGAGGCATAACCTCTGATCTCTTGCTAGTTGCTACGAAAGGTCATTTAGACAATAAGTTTGCATTGCAAATGTACAGATATCAATAAAATGTAAAGCTGATCCTATGCTACATTTTGCAACCTGCAGGCTTTCAGGGGTGTCCATGCTTGGGCCTGTCGGCAACTACTGGTGGTCAGGTTACCCATCGAACGTTTCCTGGGACGCCTGGTACCAGCAGATCCCACAGGACCAGTGGGCGGTGCGCGTCGCGCACCACGCCCCCTGGCTGACCTACTGGTGGAACACCCAAAAGTTCTTCCCGGCCTCCAGCGTCATCGCCTTCAACCCCGCCATCCTCTCCAGGGAAGACATGGCCGTCCTCCCAAAGTTCGCCTACCGAACCTACGCGGTAAGCTCCATCGCCAGCATTTCGCAACGTCCCTTGATTCATCGATTGACCTGTTATTTGATGGTTTTTTTGGCTGCGATTGTTGCGATTTGGCAGCACCAGGTGAGGCAGCAGGGGGAGCACGAAAGCCTGCACCGCGACATGATGGTCGGGTTCGGCAAGTGGGGATGGAGCCCGCTGGAGATGAAGGACCCGTTCCCGGGCGGCGAGGCTGCGGTCCACCTCTGGCACGGCGCCGAGGACCTGATCGTGCCGGTCGCCCTGTCGCGGTACATCGCCGAGAGGCTGCCGTGGGTCCGGTACCACGAGCTACCCACGGCCGGCCACCTCTTCCCCATCGCCGACGGGATGTCCGACGTCATCCTCAAGTCGCTGCTGCTCGGGGACCAGTGAGCGAGAGTTGGCCTGGATGCATCGTGTCACAGGAGCGTCTGTTTTCCGTAGTACTGTGGTAGTAGTTGATCCTGTGTAGAAAGATGATGTAATAATTCTGTGCCTAGTCGTTAACTCGTTACACCAGCAGATCTCGCCCTTCTAGTTTCGTCGAATGGGAGTATGGGCCGCTCTATCGTCTAAGAGCAACTCCAGCAGTACTACTCAAAACAGGGCCTCTACTTTTCATTTGAGGGATTCTCCTACTTTTGAGGGCCATGTTTTTTTGCATCTACTCCAACAGCACCCCTCAAATTTAAGCCCTCAAATCCATTCCACTACAACTGACATATGGGACTCACTCCTCATTCTCTCCCTCACCCCCGCCGTCTCTAGGCATCCCGCCGCCTCCGCTTCCCTCTTCTCCCCCCGCCCCTCCGCTTCCCCCTTCCTCAGGCAGCAGATGGCGCAGGCGGAGTCAGGGACAGGGGCGGAGCCCTCGGGTATGGCAGCCATCTCGTCGGGGGCGGAGTCGAAGAAGCTCTGGATGTCCTCCGGCCATGGGGCGTCGCCAGAGGCGGGGCATGGGGCGCGGAAGGGGGTGGCGAGCCAGGTGTCGGCGATGGCGGCGGCGGCGTCGGGCGGCGTGGCCATGTCGGAGAGGGCGAGGACGAGGACGTTGCAGGCGTTGATGGAGCGGGTGTTGACGGCGTCGGCGGGGGAGGCGCAATGGGTGGCGTACACGCCGGGGTACTTGTTCGCGAAGATGGCGACGCCCGCGCCGGTGCCGCAGACAACGACGCCGCGGGCCTCGACGGCAGGGTCGGAGGAGGAGGAGGCGACGTGGCGGGCTACAGCGGCAGCGGCGGAGTAGTACTTGTCGACGCCGAGGTCGACGACGTCCGCGACGGCGGGGTGGGCGCGGAGGTGCGCGACAACGGCGTCCTTCAGCGGCTGGCCGAAGCCGTCCGCGGGGGAAGGGGGCGGTGGGGAAGGCGGGGAGTCGGGGGACGGCGGGGAAGGGGGCGGAGGCGGCGGTGGAGGGGGTGGAGGCGCCGGGGAAGGGGAAGGGGGCGGCGGGGGAGGCGGGGACGGCAGGGGAGGGGGCGGCGGCGGGGGCGGAGTGGGAGGGAGGGGGACGGGCGCCGGGGAGGAGTCAGGCGAGGGAGGCGGACTGGCGGAGTGGGAGGGAGGGGGACGGGCGCCAGGGAGGAGTCGGGCGAGGGAGGCGGACTGGCGGAGTGGGAGGGAGGGGGACGGGCGCCGGGGAGGAGTCGGGCGAGGGAGGCGGACTGGCGGAGTGGGAGGGAGGGGGACGGGCGCCGGGGAGGAGTTGGGCGAGGGAGGCGGGCGGGCGAGGGAGGCGGCGAGGAAAGATGCAGGCGGGGGGAACGGGTGAAGTTTCAGGTGCGGGAAAAAAACAGGAAAATGAGGGGTGGAGGGGGAGCCCCTAGGAATGAGGGGTGGGAGGGGGATTTGAGGGGCTCCTCAAATTTGAGGGCTCTAGTAGGGGCCCTGCTGGACCTCTATTTTTGCCTCAAGCCCTCAAATATGAGGTTTGAGGGCTCAAGTAGGGGCCCTGCTGGAGTTGCTCTAACTCTAACTAAAATTACACGATAACGATTAAAATTATATTATAATAATTATTAGTTTTTAAGTCAATTTTAAAAGATAAGAAAAACTTAAAAAATATCATTATATCATCATAGATGATATAAATAAATAAGAAAAAAAATTAAAACTAAAAATTGACATATTCCAAATAACTCCTAACTTTCTAAAAACTGAAAGCGAGAAGACAAAATACTTTTAAACCGATCGGAGGAGACCCTAAGTAGGAATAGCCACTGGTCAGTGCGCTCGTTATTTCATTCATAGGCCTCCTGGAAAAAGTACATACACCTAACCAACCACCTGTATGATGGCCTGGCATCTCAACCGATCATGTATTCACATGGAAAAGGAACCACAGTTCACAATCATATGTTCAGTACAATGACCCATCTCCTAACTTACTAGGACTGGAAGATATATACTACACAAATCTTTAGATAAATTCTAATTGGATTAGAATTCTTACTTTTCTTTTAAGTGAGATTCCTACTTTACTTTAGAGAATGAATAGGAGAACTATATAAACACGTGACTCTATGAGGTGTGGCCATATAGAACCTAAGCTACAAATTAACTCATCCAAAGCAGTGGTGGACCTAGGATTTTACCAAAGGGTATGCCGCACCAAAATTTTCATATGCAATTCGGTAAAACCATTTGTCAATTTGGTAAATAATTGTAAAATGTGCACTCTCATTGGTCAATGCCGCCACC
This sequence comes from Dendrocalamus latiflorus, assembly GCA_017311315.1. Classification (NCBI taxonomy): domain Eukaryota; kingdom Viridiplantae; phylum Streptophyta; class Magnoliopsida; order Poales; family Poaceae; genus Dendrocalamus; species Dendrocalamus latiflorus. The sequence continues at coordinate 27,557,793 of CM029610.1, forward strand.
ATACCTACAAGGTAGCAGGATGTTCAGTAAACTAATGGAAGAAGAGGCAACGAAAAAACATCTACAAGGTGATTGAACGCCAGGCCATGCTCACAGAAGAAAGTTCCACGTGTCATGCTTATCTCATCGCTTCTTATCTATTGGATCTTTCTTCTGGAATCGAGCGAGCTCCCCTTGCAATGATGTGGTGGTGAATCTCTCATTCGTCTTCAGTGCTCTCCAATTGACTTTAATCCGTTCCTTATCCCCGGGAAGGGGGGGGGGGTATGATAATATGGGGCAGTTAAGATATCACTAAGTGTCATTTTTTCCTTGTGGCATTGTATTTCGTAGGAAGCAGTGCATGAGAAAACATTATAACAATGCAAGGTACTGAATTCTGAGGACATCGATTAACTTTGAGCATGTTCCAACATATGAGGGCAAGTTCTATGCCAAAGGTCACAGCGATATATGGCTACAGAACATTTAAAAAGAAAGGCAGTGAGACAAGTAAATAGAAGTTACCAGCACCAATGGTGTATACATTTTTCAAACCTCCCATGACTTCGTGAGTAATTTTTTTTTAGATAATGGAAAATAATTTCCGGCCTCTGCAAGCGCACACAGCCAAGTTCTTACAAGGTGATCAGCTAATTGCTTTTAACAAATAAGGAAACGAGAATACAAGTTTATCAAAGAGAATAAAAGCAAAGTCTATTATTGCTCCTCCATCCGCTCTTGGCGAAAAAGTCCAATGTGACAACTTCCAGTGCTCGGCTCGCCAGTCGAATGGTCTCCTTTGCATCCTCACGTTGCAACAATGCCCAGAACCGCAGCCAAAACGTTCCCCTGAAGGTAGCCTGCATAAAAGAAATATAACGTTTCTTTTCAAAAATAACATCATTCCGTGTACACCAGATAGCCCACAGAAGAGCGGCGACACCCACTAAGATCAGCTTTCGAGCACTATTCCCAACTCCAGTTAACCAATTCCGCAGCATATGATGTATAGACCTAGGAGGAGTTAACCCAGTAGCTATGTGCAATATACGCCAGATATTCTTAGCATGTTGGCAGTCAAAGAAAAGGTGATTAATTGTTTCATTGCAATTGCAGAAGCAACACTTTTGATTCCCATGCCAATTCCTCTTAGCTAAGTTATCCTTTGTTAAAATCACCCCTCTTTGAAGATACCAAAGGAAGATTTTTATCTTCAAAGGGAGTTTCAGCTTCCAAATGATAGTATGCACAAAAGGATTGCCCTGGTTCATAAGATAATTGTACATAGATCGCACTGAAAAAATACCATTGCTATGTAAATCCCAGGAGAATAAGTCCTTCCTATTGGTAAGCTGAAAATTAGCAATTTGAGCTACTAGATTAAGCCAAGCGGTCAATTTATCTCCCACTAAAGCTCTTCGAAAAGAAACATTCAATGGCACCTGGTTCATAACATGTGCCACTGTGACCTGGGGGTAATGGACTAACCTATACAGGCTAGGAAATTGATCTTTAAGGGACTTAGAACCCACCCAATTATCCTCCCAAAATCTAGTTTGTGAACCATCTCCTATCATGAAGGTACCACACCCTAGAAAATCTCCCCTAACCTTTAAAAGACCTTTCCAAAAATGAGAATCACCAGGTTTGATTTGAACCTGTGATAAACATTTCGAACTCAAATATTTATTTTTAATTAAGGTCTGCCAGGTTCCTTCTGCATTAAGAAGTTTAAATAACCATTTACTGAGAAGGCATTTATTTTTAATCAAGAGGTCTGTTATTCCTAGACCACCTTGATCTTTGGGGCGACAAATAATATCCCACTTGGCAAGGCGATATTTATGTTTCTCATGATTACCTTGCCAAAAGAATTTTGATCGATAGAAATCAAGTTTCTTTAGAACACCTGTTGGTACTTCAAAGAAGGACATCATAAACAAAGGTAGGCAACTAAGGACTGAATTAAGTAAAACAAGTCGGCCCCCATAGGACATAAGTTTTGCCTTCCAAGTACTTAATTTACATCTAAATCTTTCTTCGATTACACCCCAGTCTGCATTGCAGAGTTTGCGATGGTGCATCGGAATGCCTAAGTACCGGAATGGATATGATCCTAATTTGCAACCAAAAAGCAGAGTATATTCCTGCTCATAATGCTTTGCCTCTCCATAGCAGAAAATCTCACTTTTGTGGAAATTAATTTTTAGCCCAGATAGTTGTTCAAAAACACTGAGCAGCAATTTCATATTCTTTGCTTGCTCCAGATCATGGTCTATAAAAAGGATTGTGTCATCAGCATATTGCAAGATGGACAATCCATCATCCACCAGGTGAGGTATGATTCCTCGAATTTGACCATCCTCTTTTGCCCTCTTAATCAAAATTGAAAGCATATCTGCCACGATGTTAAACAGAATGGGTGACATAGGATCTCCTTGCCTAAGACCTTTTTTCGTTTGGAAATAGTGCCCAATGTCATCATTAATCTTGATGCCAACACTACCTCCAGTTACAAACTTTTCCACCCAATTGCACCATTGCTGGCAGAATCCCTTCATTCGCAAAGTTTGTTGTAGAAAGGACCATTTGACTTTATCATAAGCCTTTTCAAAGTCAATTTTAATTATGACACCATTTAGTTTTTTGGTGTGTAACTCATGTATGGTTTCATGCAAAATCACCACACCCTCCATGATATTTCGGCCAGGCATGAAAGCCGTTTGAGTAGGTTGTACTACCTTACTAGCCACTCCCATTAGTCGATTTGTGGCGACCTTTGTGAAAATTTTGAAGCTCACATTGAGTAAACAAATAGGTCTATATTGTTGAATTTTTTTTGCCTCTTTAATTTTTGGAAGTAGGGTAATCATTCCAAAATTGAGGCTGAATAAAGGAAGACGATCTGCAAAGAAGTCATTGAAAAGCGCCAAAAGATCATCTTTTATAATTTCCCAAAAGACTTGATAAAATTCTGATGGGAAGCCATCAGGGCCAGGAGATTTATTGTGTTCCATTTGGAACACCGCCTCTTTTACTTCTTTATCCGTAAAAGGAGCGATTAGAATGGCATTTTCCTCCTCGGTGACCTGTGAGATATCTTGTATTTGATTCTCCAGTAGGCTAAAATTGTTATCAACCGAAGGACCAAACAACTCTTTATAATATTTAGTAATATATGCTTTTAATTCAGCATCACCCTCTATTATCCCGTCCTCTTGTTCTAGCTTGAAAATGCGTTGTTTTCTATGTTTACCATTAGCAACCAGATGGAAATACTGGGTATTATTATCACCCTCCAAAAGATCCTTAGTTTTTGCTCTCTCATACCATTTAATTTCTTCCTCCCTCAACAAATTGACTAATCGTTCGTTGAGGTAGTGTTTGAAATTTAATTCTTGGTGAGAGAGATTGGCTATTTCTGCCTTTTTATCCAAAGCATCAATCATAGTGATTAATTTATTCTTCTCTTTTTTATTGTGGCCAGCTATATTTTTGGCCCAGCCTCTCAAAAATTGTCTAAGGGATCTTATTTTATTTTGCCATCTCTCTATAGCTGTGGCACCATTACTTTCTGATTGCCACATATTAGCAACCAGATCATAGAAACCCTCTCTTAATAACCATCCTCGTTCAAATTTGAACAAAGGACATTGCCTATTATGAGAAGAAGCACCTGTATTCAATAACAAAGGTGTATGATCAGAAGTAGTTCTGTCCTTGGCCATTACTGTTGTGAGCGGGAATTTTTGTTCCCATTCTGTACTAACCAAAATCCTATCTAATTTCTCAAAAGTCGGATTATACCCGCTACTCGCCCAAGTATACTTGCGACCCGACATTTCTAGTTCTCTAAGTTGAAGAGTCTGAATGACCATATTAAATAAATTTGGCCATCTGACATCAAAATTATCTTTGTTTTTATCCTCAGGACAACGCATAATATTGAAATCTCCACCAATGATATAAGGTAGCGATTCTTTACCACAAATCTGGGCCATCTCAGTTAGAAACCTTTCCTTATATTGATGTTGTGCCGGGCCATAAACTGCAATCAACGACCATTTGAAACCATCACTCTTATTTCTAAGAGTGAACTTAACATAGAATTCCCCTTCATCAATATTACCAATGTCATATACCATCATGTCGATACCGAGGAGAATTCCCCCGGATCGCCCATGTGGTGCCATGCAATGCCAAATATATTCCTTGCCACCACATAGTTTTTTAGGATCCCATCTGGGAATTGATCCCTACCCGTTTCCATAAGAGCAATAAATCAATTTGCTCCTCTTTTACAATATCTTCCAAATATCCAATTTTAGCCAAGTCCCCAAGACCTCTGCTATTCCAGAAGATCCCTTTCATTTGAGACTCAATTTGGAAGGTGTAGTAGGTTTTTTAGGTGTTAATCCCACCTTGTTTTTCTTTCCTGAATTATATTTCTTCCTACGAGGAATAGCATTAAGCTCACAACATATGTGATCATATCCCTCTTTATGCATGTTCTCATCAAAATCCTCACATACATCATTGAGTTGTGCATCTAGAATATCTTCTTCCACATCCAAATTTATCTTAGGAGAGGAAGACTTATTATTAGGTATTTCTCCCTTAGCCAACACCCTAAGCCTATCTATTTCTATGTTTTTAATAGAGGTAATAGATGAAGAAATAGCATTATTATCTCTACCCATAGAAACTCCTAGGTTGGCAATTCTAGATGAAATGATAGAGTCAGAAAAGGATGAAAAGGATAAACACATACCAGGCTGCATAGAATTTTTTTTGGCCACCAGATTCATCGCCTTCTCCATCATTTTGTCATCTCCTTTGCTAGCTACCCGCTTACTGGACCTTGTATTCACTTCATTTCCTTTGGCTAATGCTATTTTCAGCTCTTCAAGGCCAACATTGGTCAAAGCCTCGAGTGCATTAACCATCGCCAGGCTAGACAAATTGGCACGAATTCCATATTCCTTGGCTAGCATTTGTAACTGACGGCGAGACAGTGTGTGCAGTAAAGGTTTATCCTGCTCACCAATGCTTGCTGTAGGAATTTTTGGTTCAGCACCCACAATATTTTGTTCTAAAGACCCAATTGGCAGAATGTCATTTTTGTTTGCTTCCAAAGAAATGACCTTCTGACGCAGCTGCAATGTGTCCACCAAATCATCACTATCAGACTGATGTTTCGCCAGCTGAAACAAAGCTGGTTCAGATTCTAGTGCCACTTCCTTAATCAAATTAGGATTAACCTCATTTAGTGAGCCTGGCAGATCATTACCCATCAGTGACTCACATTCCAAGCCCACCATCGGCTCAGAAGCCAAACCAAACAGTGCCTCACCTTTACCAATTGAATCCCCAGCAACCATGAGACTTTTCTGAAAATCAGCATCCGGTACCACCAACCCATTAAGCAGAGGGCTGTGAGTATATGTCATCTGGGGCACAGAATCCTCCAAAGGTTCAGACATCACCATGATACTAGTTTCCTCCAGGAGCCTATCCACTGCTGAATCAATAGCTTTGTCAATAATTTCAAGTTCTTGTGCAGTAGGTGCTCCCTCTTTTTGGAGCTGGTTGGGAGTATTTGGCAGACCTGAGGTATTGAAATTAGTAGAAGTAGAACCACTATCATTTTGCTTACCCTTTTCAGCATCCTCCATCTCCTGATCTTTGTCAATATTTGATTCCTTTGGGTTCAGATCATCATCCTCATCAAGCTCATCCAGATCCTCATTGTTATCAGTGACCACTTGCTCCACTTTGAAGAAAATTTCATAAAGACAGTCATCGACAACAATATCTGCATCATCCGGAATACTATGAACATCCAGAACTGCTACCAAAAGCCGAACCACTCCTGTCTTCTTCATTGATCGCATGTCCACCCGTTGGGTAGCACCAAGAATAGACCCCACTGCCCAAAGTGGAAGGAATGATCTGATTTCATAAGGAACGCCATACACATTAACCCACACATTCTGCAACCTCTGCTTTGGCTTTATCTCATTATTCCATTCTTCGAAAAGCATCACGCCTTCATTGTTGTCTGTGCGAAGGCGTTTCATGCTAATCATTCTCTGCAGCTCCACCTGACACGGGAATGGAACAATGTATGTATTGTCACCATGCTCTCGTACCACCCAGTCCCATTTCACCGGGATTGCCCGAGCAAGTTCCTTCTTGACTAAATCAGCCTGAACATTACCCTCAACAATTGTGATTAGAGCAGTTGCAGAGACTCTTCTAGGGGCCTTCGCTGCTGATGTATATGGAATATAGAAGAATCCTAACCCCTCTCCAGCAAGACCACAGAAGGTAGCAGTTGGTTTTGGACCATGCAGCAAAGGGCATTGAGATGTGAAATGCTCTTCTTCACAAATCTCACAACACAGCACAAATTTCTTCTTCTTCTTAGACACAGGTTCATTAGCGAATTGTGTACCTTTTTGTTTCATGGCATGAGTTTGAGAATTGTCTCCTCTTTCTTTGCTTGCAGCCATAGTCACGTTGCCAGTCTGATGAGCCTTGTGACCGCCTTCCCCCTGTCCCGAAGCATCCCAGCCATGAGGCCTGTCAATGGCATTGTCGCCGTAGCCGCGTCCGCTTTGTACGCGAACACGACCGCGCCCACGGCCATAAGGTCTTGGTAGTCGTCCCCCGCCCCGTGTGAACTGCAGCTGGCCACTATAGTTGCGGCTCCGACGCTGATCACCATCACCAGCTCCACCGGGACATCCCATCGCCGCACTGCCGGCCATGACCACCTCTGCGTACGTGCGACAATCACGCGTGTTAGGTTTTCGCGTTAGGCGTCGCTGCAGAGAAGCCAATCCGGGATATCGACGTGACCAAGCCAAAGTAGTTTGGCCCACTGTGTTGCTCGGCCCAGGTGGTATTCTCGGCCCAGGTGGCAGCCCAACAGGAGAGAGATTCGAAATTTGAATTTGTCGGTGATCCAGATCTGTGCAACCCTCCTGAGACTGAGACCTTGCCGGAGATGACGAACTTCGCAAATCCTGTGCTTCAATCAGCTTAGGCACAAGGATGTCCCCTAATGATCTCAACTGGGAACATCTAGGCTTCGGCAACGGACCTTTCCAGCCATGCTTCCCGTTCCAAGGCCAGAAACCTTTGCTATGGTTTTGGACCTTGGATATCCTCGTTGCCCTTGGTTGATACGGTGTACATCCCTCTCGATCGCCGATCACCATCGGGAGAAGCCTGGAGCGAGGACTTGTTATTCCGCGACGATCGGAAATCTGGAGAAAATTTATTGCTCTGCTTGTCTGAGGCATTTCACCAAACACATTGCGCGCAAGCTGAGCACCATTCCAGGCATCCTCCTCGCCTCCCGATTCTGGTCTGGTACCTTCCATTGCCGGGGCGATGGAGACCACGGCGTCGATCAGCCTGGGGGAGCTCATCCTCACCGGGGATATTCGCCGGCGGTATTCCGGGCCTGCCCGCCACCGCTGAAGGGTCTGGCGCCGGTGGCCGCGGCAAGTCGCCAGTGGCCGCGGCAAGTCGCCGGTGGCCGCAGCAATTCCGGCCCGCGCCGCCCCTCACACACAGCTCAAAGCTCTCATCCTAGCTATAATATATAGCTCGTTGCTTCAATTCAATTCGCAACAGAAACTGACGACGACAAGACGAGCGAATTCAAGGTGAGGGAGGGAGGCCTCACTCCGATCCGTCTTGTAGCTAGCGCAAGTTTCCTCGGTCACTATTATCCCACACAATAAAATGAGGCTGTCTCAAAAATTTAGCAAGAGGTTTTCTCCATTTATCAGCTCCGCAAATACGAGCATTTGCATATTCTTTATTATAAATTTCAGAAGCGATATTAGGGCCACCAAGATAAAGAATGTTCTCCAATGGAACCCCAGATGCATTAATACCAATAATATATAAACGGCAAACAGAAGTCAGAGATGGAAAGTGTAATACGTAAGAGCTAACCATGAAAACTCAGCACACACTGCATGGAATGGAGTTTGAACATAAAATTCTGAAATGGGCTAAATAAAAGCTGAACAAAAGCATTGAATTGTTATGTGAGAAGAAAGAGGAAACTAGTGTGTGCTACTAATCCAGGAGGAGACTACTAAACTGAACATGTGATGGCTAAAAGGATTTCTGAGCAACAGAAGAGATGAGTCATGACCAATAACTAAATTGCAAGGTCAACAATTGGTTCTCTCTCCACGTTGAAGAAACATAGAGAAGATTATATTAAGTCTAACCATGCCAATGAGTACAGTTTAACAGATGATTCAATCAGCAAAAAGGCATTCCTGGAAATTTAGAAAGATTCATCTCTGAAGTTCATTTTTCTCCAATTCAGCAGAAAGATTTTTTCATGTAAATTTTTGACACCAATACAACCGATTACATCTTGAATTCGTAATAATTTATAACTTAGTTTCCAGAAGACCGATAATAGCCATTGCAGGTACCAGATTGAGGAAGCTCATGGTTAGAGCTTCTAGTTCGGTATAATTGCGGAGAACCAACAATAGAGGACAACTTCAATTCAGTAAGGAAAGAACAAAATTGTATGATAAAGAAAAGGAAAGGAACCTCACTTGCATTGCTAATCATCTGTGTCGGGGTAATGATCCGCGGCACGGGATCCAGGGACGCCTCTATCCCTTTGGCCAGCGAGATGATGACCGGGACAGTAATCCTCTCCTTCCAGTACCTCCCAATCTCCCCAAACACATCCCTTGTCTCCGTGGAGGGCAGCCCGTTGATGACAATGTCGGCGTCTCAGACGGCCTCCTGCAGGTTGGTGACGACCTTGAGCGGGTAGAGCGGCGTGTCGATCATGTTGAGGCAGAAGCCGTCCCTGAGTATCTCGTCGGCGTAGAGCATGCGGTCGCCGAGGCGGCGCTCAACGTACTTGAGGTAGGCGCATCGGCGGATCAGACGGCGCAGGACGTCCTCGCGGGCGTTGATGACCTCGAAGAAGTGCTCGGCGGTGGCGCGGTCGACGGCGCGGCCCGGGCGGCGCCAGCCTGCACCTTGTTGGTCTCGTTATAGAGCCGACTGCGGAAGAACAGGCACCGGGAGTAGCCAAGCGTGTGGCCGTGGCCCCAGGCCCCAGGGTATGCCATGGCACACCCGGCATACCCTGTTGGACCGCCTCTGATCCAAAGCAAGAGGTGCACCAGATGATTAGATGCTAGATTATTTTTTAGCACTAGATTCTTGTATAAGGCAATGATTTGATAGTTCTAAAAAGTTTGACAAAGTTGTGAGAGAGCAATAATCTTTTATACTTTTTTGATATTGTGCTTAAAGAATTTGTAATTTTTTGGCATTCTTACAAGAATAGAATGGGGATTACCACTGAACCACAAATGTATTTAAATCTGGGTGAGCTCATCACAAGAGCAGGCATTGTGATCAAGCACCTACCTATTGACAAAGCACCTGGCCCAGATGGTTTCATGAGTTGTTTCTTAAGAAATGTTGGTCCATCATCAAACATGACTTTTATAAGCTTTGTCAAGATTTTCATGAGGGACACATCAATCTACAAAGTATTAATAATTCTCATATCACTTTGGTGCCAAAGAAGAATTCTCTGGAAAATGTTAATGGCTATAGGCTGATTTCTTTATTGAATTCTTGTTTAAATGTTCTTACAAAGATTTTTGCTGACAGCTCCAAAAGGTCATTATGTCTCTCATTCACAATAATCAGTATGGCTTCATTAAGTCCCATCCAATACAAGACTGCCTAGCATGGGCCTTTGTAGATCTACATCAATGCTATCAATCCAAAGAGGAGATCATCATTTTAAATTTGGACTTCGAGAAGGCTTTCAACATTGTGGAACATGTTACTATCTTAGAGGTCTTAAAGCAAAAAGGTTTTGATGACAAGTGAATTTCTTGGATCAAGCAAATCCTTGATTCAGGGACTTCTTCTATTCTTTTGAATGGAGTTCTAGACAAGTCATTTCATTGCAAGCGTGATGTTTGTCTGGGGGATCCTCTCTCCCCTCTTCTCTTCATTTTAGCAGTAGATCTCCTACAATCAATTGTGAATGACTCATTGTCGAGGCCTTTTACATCTACCGATTCAACATTCAGGGGAATCAAACTTTCTAATAATTCAATATGCTAATGATACATTACTCATCACACAAGGCTTGGCCACGCAACTCTTCTATTTAAAAGGTGTGCTACAAACTTATGAGCAATCTATGGGGACAAAAGTAAATAATATAAATCATGCCTAATACCAATCAATGTGCAGGACGGGAAAGTACCATTGCTAGTTGGAGTGTTTCAATGTCAAGTTGGGACCTTAGAGCAACTCCAGCAGGGCCCTCAAACAAGTCCCTAAACCAAAATTTGAGGGCTGAGGACAAAAACACAGGTCCAGCAGGGCCCCTACTCAGGCCCTCAAAAGTAGGAGGCCCTCAAATTCACCCATCAAGCCCTCATTCCTGGGGACCCTGGAGGAGGCCCCTACTTTTGAGGGCCTGAGTAGGGGCCCTGCTAGACCTGTGTTTTTGTCCTCAGCCCTCAAATTTTGGTTTAGGATGATGAATGGGTCCCACATGGCAGTGTCTATTATGATGAATTTGAGGACCATGATTTGAGAGCTGCTGCTGGAGTAGATGCAAAAAAAAATCAAGCTCTCAAATGTTAGGAGAGCCCTCAAATCAAAAATAGGAGCCCTGATTTGAGGGCTCCTGCTGGAGATGCTCTTACCATTTACATATTTGGGACTACCCTTGGGCACTACAAATTCGAGAATCCAAGATTTTGCCCCATTAATAGATCACATTAATGAAAGGTGTCTTTCAGCTTGTTCAACTCACTTGTCTTATGGAGATCGGTTAACAATGGTGAACTCTACGTTATCTCAATTACCGACCCTTTACATGTGCTCTCTACAATTACCTGTGGCTGTTGTAGAAACTATTGATTGAGAACGGAAGCATTGCCTGTGGAGAGGCAATGCTCTCAATATTAGGGGCAAAGCCCTAGCAGCATGGAGTCAAGTCTGTCAACCTAAGTCAAAAGGAGGCTTAGGCATTATCAATCTATTGATACAAAATGAAGCACTACTAATGAAGAACCTCCATAAATTCTATAATAGCCTAGGCCTGCCCTTGGTGAAATTAATTTGGAACAAATACTATTGTTCTCAAGTACCACATGCTACAAAGGAAAAAGGTTCATTCTAGTGGCGTGAAATTCTTCGCTTACTGTTAGACCATGTGGCTAGGTCTACGATATTTTGGTGATGAATAATTGATAATGATTAATTTGTTTATGATGAATAATTGGTGATTTTGTTTAGCGTTGTTATGCGAGTTGTGTTGCGTGTGTGCGGATTGATGTTGATCAAGTTTAGACGAACTTGTACCAGAAGAATGTTCTTTGGTCTTTGCATGTGCAGGTTGAGCATGGAGGCGATCATGATCGGTGACGAGGAGGACCGGGATTAGGATGGGGAGATCCGAGGTTCAAACAGTCAAGGATGTCACGAGATGGTCGGACTCATGCTTGGGGCGCATGGAGATGAAAGGTGGATGATGCGTGGAGAAGCTACGGGATATGCGGTCCTGGAGGCTTCGACACGTGATGAATTGAAAAGTCGGAGGTGTAAAAAACCCGTGTTAGGAAGGGTTTCGGATTCCTTAAAAATTAGTGGGCCAAAAGTCTAGTTGAGGTAAAAAAGGCCTAGGCCCAGTTGAATGAGTGGTATTAGGGTTTTTAGTGGTGACTTATTATATATATTGTGGCCACCGGTGATTTGTGATGGCGTGGTTTTTGGAGAGAAAAAAACTAATCGACTCTACACCGCCGTCGTTTTTCTTTCCGTGTGCTGTCTTGATCTATGGTGTCTCATACTAATGGCAGCTACACCGTGATTGCTCGGCCGCTCTCCCGCACGTGAGTGCTATCCCAGAGCACTGCTCCTCCAGACCGAGCCACTGCTCGTGACAGATTTGCGCAAAAAGTCTTCAATCTTCGGCCAGTCTGCACGCGTGTTGTGAAATCAACAGCTTTCCGTGTGTCATGCATGCATACAGGGAGTGATGGATAAGAGACTTGTGTTGAGATATGCACAATTCCTTCGTTTTTCAATTAAGTTTTCTGAGTTTTTTACTTTGCATATATTATTATTTTCTTGATTTTTTGATTCCTAGGTATTCTTCATGCATTGATTTATGTCTAGGTATTTTTCTTGCTTACATATATGAATCAGTTTTAATTAAAAATCAATTGAAAGATTTAACGAAAACGTGCACTTCAGCAACTCATTATCTAGGTGCTACAGCAACCGCTACAGTATCTTGCTACAGTAATCGGTCGATACGGTACTGCTACAGTGTTAGCTACAGTACTACTGCAGTAAAATCAGAAATTTTTTTATTCCGTTATTTCTGTTTTTCCAGATTAAACAATTAAAAGGCAGAAAATTTTAGAAAAAGCTTCCGCTAGGTGTTGCAATTATTCACCCCCTCTGATTGCCATCGACGATCCTACACTTACACAACTATTATGTTGGCATTGTTTCATGTCAAATAGGGGATAAAGTTTCGTTGATGTTTCGGGCATATTTATGGAATGGACATATTTTGTCACACATTATTCCATATTATATTCATATGCTAAGCAGAAAGATATTTCAGTGAAGGAACTTTTGGAGAATATGAGTACTCAAGATCAATTTATTCAATATCAGTTCCACATCCCTCTGTTCACATAAACATTTTAGGAATATCATGATTTGGTAAATCATCTTAGTCAAAGAACGTTATCCTCTACTGAAACTGACTACCGGAGCTACATTTGGGGAAATACAATTTATTCATCCAGCAAATTCTATACTCTCACATTTCAAGGTGATGTCACATTGGCTCCATTTGAATGGATTTCAAAAAGCAAGTGTGTCATGAAGCTGAAAATCTTTGCTTGGTTATTGCTCTTAGGTTGGCTCAATACAAATAACATAAGAAAGAGAAGGCACTTTAATGTGGGTAACAATGTTGCATGTGCCCTTTGCTCTACAAATGAAGAAGAAACCTCCAACATTTATTCTTTTCGTGCAATTTTAGCAGAGGATGCTAGGCCATTTTAGGGATCAATTGGAACTTACGTCAGAATGTCCCCTCCATGATTCAAGAAGCTAAGATGCCCTTCCATTAACCTTTCTTGATGGAAGTATTCATCATTAGTTCTTGGTATATTTGGAAGCAACGAAATGGGAAGGGTTTTGAGCAAAAACAACCAACTATTTCAACTTGGAAGCACTTATTCAAGCAGGAGCTCACTCTACATTTGCTCAGAGTGAAGGATGAGACCAAATCGTTGATTTTAAGGTGGCTAGATTACATCAATTGATTTTAACTTCTAAGAAGTTTGTAATTTCTTTCCCTTCTTTTTTTACTTGTACATAAAGCTCTTTCTTTAATTATTTAATTCCTTTCATCGTGGGGGCTTCCCCTATGGTTTGTGCGTAAAAAAGGGTTAATCGATGTTCTTGAATAGGACAAACCAAAAAAGATGCCTATTGAAGACTGAAATGTGAGAGGGTAGAAGGCTGTCAATACAATCAATCGATGTCTCTCTAATGAGACAAAGTACTTAGTGATTAAAGAGAATTCACCAAAGAAATCATAGAGTAATTTAAAAGAATTGTACGTGGCAAAGTAGTGAGACCATGTGAAGACCACCCTACATTTGTGGTGAGCATTTGACAACTTTAAGAATGATAAATTTTAATTTGATTTGATGAAAGTGAAATGAACAATTTAGGGACCAATATGCAGGGCGTGGTCAAACCAGTCCGCATGGGCGGTTTGACCAGTGGCCTGCTGCTTAGGACAAAGCAATCGTGGGGTGATATGGCTGCCATTAATCAGTGGTCTGATTGATCGGTGTGGTGTGACCGCACTTGACATGATGGTTGCAATATTTCAGAGTGAGTGTTTTTGGTCTGACCTGAAGTGTGCAGGGATGGTTTAACCAGCATTGGGTGAGCAGTTTGACCACTCCTAGCGGTAGGACTAGGGTTATCCCCCCTCTAACTACTATTTTTGATCCTACAAAATTCGATGACTAACTGGTGGGTGTTGAAGTGGCAATTGTATATGCTGCACATAAAGGAGGGCACATGATTCGTTAACCATCTCAATGTTTTTAACAATCTTATCACATAGCTAACTAGTATGAATGAAAAAATTGAAGAGAATAACAAAGTCATTATTTTGGCTTCATCTCTACCACCATCATGGGAGCAATTGGTGATGAATATTCTCATTGGGAAAAGAACTCTAAACTTCAATGAGGTAGTGGCATATCTATTGGAGGTAGAGTTCTTGAAAAAGTCATCGAAATCTTTAACCTGATGTGATCAAACATTGGCTACCGTAGGTGTTGTAGGCAAAAGAAAAGGTCATATAAAGAAGAAGGGCAAGAGCAAAAGCACACATCTATGTTATCTATGTGACAAGGAAGGTCATGTGATAAAATATTATCCAAGTGTAATGCAAATGAGGGGTGCATGCTTAGTGGCAGTAGCAAAAGATGATTTAGACATAAATGTCATCAATCAATCAGATACTTCTCGTGGATGGATATTAGATTTAGATTGTTGATTCTATATATGTTCGATGAGAGAGATGTTTGACAAAGGATCTCTATGCCCTACAAATTGAATAGCTCACTTGACGGATTGCAAGGAGTATGCAATTACTGAGCTAAGAACAGTTACATTGCTGATATATGGTAGAGCACATCGCATATTGATAGGAGTTCTATATGTTTATGGTTTAAAGAAGAATCTACTATTTGTGAGGTCACTTGAACTTTAAGATTGTGAGGTATCACTTCTAGGTAGAATCATGAGAGTTACTTACAAAGGGCAGGTGATCATGAAATATATGATGGAGTACATCACATATTGACGGGAGTTCGAAATGTTCCAAGTTTAAAGAAGAATCTAATATCTGTGAGATCCATTGAGCTCGAAGGTTATGCTACATCACTTCAAAGTGGAGTCATACGAGTTACTTGCAAAGGGCTGGCGATCATGAAAAGTATCTGGAGCAATAGAGGATATCGATTGATGGGCAATCATAGGGAAAGAGCAACTAATGGGAGGTCTGATAAAAATCCTAGCCAGGAGAAGGAAACCATTTTGTCAACATAGGTATTCAGATCTCATCTGCAATTATGTGCCAAATTGCAAAGATGGTTGCAAACTCTAGCAGTCGTAGCTGTGAAGGTGCAAATTGTTGAAAGAAAGAAGACGTGGTGGGACCAACCACGTGGTCTCAGCGAGTAGGTGGAGCTCAAAGGTGGTGCAAACCTATGGCATGGAGGGTTGCAGGAACAAGACGTGTGGTTAAACAAACTACACGACAAATGAACTCTCAGGTGGAGGGTTTGGATGGGCTAGCCTCGACATCGACACATACATTGTAGTCATGTGCATGAGGTCTCGTGCTAGGGGTACTCCCAAAGGTGGGGAAAACAAACAAAAGGCGAAATCGACTAGGAGTAAGTTCTTAGAGGAGCACGATAACTTCAGCAGATAAGAGTCAAGGTGGAGATTGTTGAGTACGGTACTCATATTCTAACCTACTAAGACTTGGTAAGATATACTATAAGGATATCTAGATAAATCCAAATTGAATTAGGATTTGTACCTCTCTTTGGAGTAGGATTCCTACTTTACTTTGGATGAGGACTCGAGGGGACTATATAAAGCCATGGGGTGTGACCATAGAGAATCCAAGGAACAAACTAATTCATTCAAAGCAAGAGGTGCACGAGAGGATTAGAGGTTAGGTTATTTTTTAGCACTAGATTTCTGTATAGGGTAAGGATCCAATAGTCATCAAAGGGTCGAGAGGGTTATAAGATAGCAACAATCCTATGTACTCTTTTAATGTTGTGCTTAAGAAATCTGCGGTTGGTTTCATCAAATCTTTCTCTTTCATTGTGATTATTTCATCACCATTATTTCAGTTCTCTATGGAATTCATCTACTTTATTCTTGATACGATGATGATGTGGTTTGGAACGAGGGGTGTTCAATGGCCATCACTTTCCAGACCTACTGCTACTTGGGTGCTTGCTCGTCGCTACCCTCCAAACACACTAACCTCTGCGATATGTATGGAGATCACTATGATTTAAGCCTCGCTCATTTCAACTTGAGCTTCTGGCTTATTTTTCACTATTCATAAATTTCATCTTTTTCTTGTTTTTCGCTTTTTTGAGCTTTTTTGCCAGTTCTTTTTTTCTGTATTCGTTTGCATTGTTCATGATGGGCTAACCTATTTTTTCTATTTTTAATTTAGTTACACCAAATAAGCCACCATCAGTTACAATGTAATTTCAGCTAGGTACAGTACAATTTCAACTATAAGCCAGCTTATTTCAGCCCAACCGAGTGGCACCTTAAGTGGCAACGACACGATTTGGTGGAGTAAGTTGGGAGAGGGGTGGAGACTGATGAGGAGCATGTAGGCTTTGCTAGGAAGGATGGTGTCATTGGAGTAGTCGGAATCACTAGCGGAGGCGATGAGTTTAGTGTAAGGAGGAGAGAAAATGGAGGAGATGGTAGAGTGAGGAGAGAGATTGAGGCAAAATTTCATTTTAGCTAAATTTTTGTTGATCCTAACTACTCCCTCCGTCCCTAAATGTATGTCATTTTTTACTTTTTGCAATCTCCAATACAAGACTTTTGACTATAATTTATTATCATAATATACTAGAAAAAATAATAATATATATATTATGAAAGTATTTTGCAAGACAAATCCAACGGTACCATGAAATCAATTTATATACTTTAACATATATTAATGGTCAAAACTTGAAAAGTTTGACTGCATTGAACCATGACGACCTACATTTTAGGACAGAGGGAATATGTGACAGAAGAAGATGGTAAAAGAGTGGAGTGGAAAATTGACTTAATACCCATGTGACACATGGTGCCTTTTTACATTGTAGTCACATAGCACCTCAAATGTCGTGGATGCCTTTTGAGTGACAAGCCATAAGACTTATGTTATGAACCTTAGTTCATAACGGGTAAACACCACCAAGAAGATGGTCGGATGGGGTCGGCGTAGGGAGAGAGAGGAGACTATAGACGAGGAAGACTTTGTTATTACTCTGCTTGATTACAATAGCATGAGGTAGCTCTCTTATATAGATGGCTCCCCCTAACAGATGGAATCTAACTCCAATCATATCTCTAATTAATATCATATCTCTAACTATATCTCTAATACAAGGAAACCAATCCCTACTCAAATAGAAACCAATCTCTAATTCCTAATAATAAACCGACTAGACCCAAGGCCCACGCCTATAACACTACACCCCTCCCGGACAAGCAGCTCGTCCTCGAGCTGCTAGGTGGCGGCCAGGGTTGCAATTCCACGTCGACGAAGTGTAGCGCCTTCAGGTATATAATACCTGCAAAAGAAGTTTTATTTTTTTTTTGGGAATTTTTTTTTGATTTTTTTAAAATTTATTTATTTTTTGATTTTTTTGTTCTTTTTTAAGCCTTAAATAATCACTTCGTCGGTTTCAACCGACCGAGACGCACAAGCACGCCGACGCGCAACACAGAGCGGCGGCGGCGGCGGTCCGGCGACGGCGAAAAGCGGGGGCCGGCGGAGCGGCGACGGCGCGGCGGAGGTGGCCCGGGCAGAGGCGGATCTGGAGCGGTGGCCGTCGCAGGCCGCGGACGCTGGTGGCTTCGAGCCGACGGCGGCGACGGGGAAACCGAGCTGCTGGCGGAGCAGCAGCCCGGCGGCGGCGACGGATCGGCCGGATCGGACAGACACGGCCCGGTCGGAGCGGCTGCAGCGGCCGGAGGAGCGGCTTCGGGCGGCGGTGGCGGCCGTGGCGGCAAGCTGCGGCGCCGTGCGGGAGAAGCCACTTCGGGCGGCAGCGGCGCCTTGGGGGCGAGCGCTCGGGCGGAGATGCCGATGTTGGCGGCGGCGACCCGCAGGGCTGCGGAACCGGCGGCGGCTGCGAGGGGCAGGGCGTGGAAGCGGGCGCCGGTCGCACAGGGAGGCGCGGCTTCGGGACCAGCGGAGCGGCGGCCGGTGGAGCAGCAGCCGAAGTAATGGCGGCCGGCAGAGCGGCTGCAGCGGCGGCTGCGACACGGGATGGGCCCGACGGTGACGCTGAGGCGGTGGAATCCTCCTGACTTGGAGCTGATGCGGTCGGTGGGGCGTAGCCGGCGACTAAACTCCCCCCGGATTCAAGTGCGGCAATCCTGGCGTTGGTTGCGATGCTTTGCCACGTCAAATCTGCAATCTTGGAATTCATATCGGCCATCTGCTCCTGGATTGCCTTAAGCATTGCACTCACAGAGTTGGCCTCCTTGCCAGAAACCATAGTAGCAGAAGTTGTGGGAAGGGATCTACGGCTCTGATACCAAGTTGTTATGAACCTTAGTTCATAACGGGTAAACACCACCAAGAAGATGGCCGGATGGAGTCGGCGTAGGGAGAGAGAGGAGACTATAGACGAGGAAGACTTTGTTATTACTCTACTTGATTATAATATCATGCGGTAGCTCTCTTATATAGATGGCTCCCCCCTAACAGATGGAATCTAACTCCAATCATATCTCTAATTAATATCATATCTCTAACTATATCTCTAATACAAGGAAACCAATCCCTACTCAAATAGAAATCAATCTCTAATTCCTAATAATAAACCGACTAGACCCAAGGCCCACGTCTATAACAACTTACAAGGTAAAACATAATATATTGCGGTTCATATTGATCAGTACTAATGGATTGTTTTGTTTATATGTATGTACCTTACACATTTGTAACAACCTTACACCGTAAATCATTATAGGGCTAACCATGAGTCTTGACAACCACCACAATAATCATAAATACAACATTACCAAATGAGAAGAAATATACTCAGTACTAAAACTCACAAAGTCATAGTGTCTACCAGTAAACTAATCATGCACATGGGCCCACGGTCGCCATAGCCAATCAACCAACCAATTAAATTAATTAAGAGGAGTGCTTGTATGCTTTCCTTCCCAATAAAAGTTGTATTAATATCAAAGCATATAAAGAGATAAGTAACATCTATCTACTATTTATCGTGTTTAAAAAATTATATAAATTACTATTGAGAAAAGTATAGAAGTACACCCATTAATCCTCCATCTGTGCCTTCTTTGGTTGGACAAACCTCTTCCCGAGCCGCCGCAGCTCCACCGGGGTGAGCTCGAACGCCCTCTCTAGGACGCCATCCCTAATCCCAGACCCGAACACCATCACCGGGATGCGCACAATGCCGGGGTTCTCACTATTGAAGCTACCGTACATGGTCGCCGGTGCATCACTGACGTTCATCTGGAAGTACACCATGCCCCACGGGAACACCATCACGTCCCCCTTCTCGAGCAACTTGGCGAAGATGCGGCCCCCGGAGTCAACAAACCCGATGTACACATGGCTGGCGAGGACGAGTGTCGTCTCGGTGGTGCGCGTGTGGTAGTGCGGCGGGTTGATGCCACCGGCCATGGACAGGTCGGCGTGGGCGAAGGACATCCCCATGGTGTGCAGTGCAGGGAACTACGCCGGGGTGATGAACACGCCCACGAAGCCCGTGTTCACTGAGAAGTTGCCTGCGGCATCAGAGGCGGACCTAGGATTTTTAAGATGGATATTCAGACTTCGGATCTATGTTACTCGGATACGTCGATACCGCGACATGTCATTTCCCTCAAAATATCGATACAAGGATACGTGTATATAGATGTAATAAAAATACAAAAAATATAGAAATTAACGATTTCTTATGAGACAATAGACGATATAAAACTAGTATAATGACATGAATTAAATAGCAAATTATAGATATTAATGATAATTACGTACCTTGCTAATCATGTCCCTTTTTTGCTCTTTCCAGCTCTCTCCCCATAAAAATTCATGAGTGTACCTCATGCTATATTTTACAGTGCCATAAACAAAACATGAGTTTACACTACTTAGAAAAACAACTTTTACAAAAACAAGAATCAATCTAACCGTCTGGAACTATTTGCTGTCGACTAGTGCTATCCAATAGACTTGAGCTTGTTGCTTTAGCAAAATACATGTTCATAGCTTATATAGCAGTATGACTGCACCATAGCAGCATAGCTTATGCATAGAAAAGAGGCCTATTTATCACCAGGTCTGACAAAAAAAATCACCAAAAAAAAAGAACAGAAACTACTTCTCGTCATTGGTCTCGCTAAGCTTCTTTTTATGCCCCATGATGAGCATACTATCCCTATCATGGCAATAGTAGATGGAAGAAACAAAGCCCACAACTCTGCAATGCCGAACTAGCACTTCCAAAATGAACAAAGTTATATGTTGCCTTTCTGAATCTGAGAGGGTCAACTTGAACCATGGATGATTCAGGCATAGGTTCTTCTCCTCTTTGGTTTAACAATATTTAACGATGCAACTTGCTATTTGTATGGCTACTTAAGCATAAATTAATATCTAACAGCTAAACAGGAAGTGGCGGATCACATCAAGGGAATAAGGTACAACATAACCGAGGGGCATACCATATATGGGCACCACTGAGTTCGATTTCAGAATTCAGATAACATTTCAGTATAAGTAAGCAAAAGGCGTAAGGTAAATGGATAGCTACAACACTGCAGTTGAAGAACAAAGGCTTCACCTGCTTCCGCGCGCGGGACCTGGCAGCTGACTCCCGGTTCTTGATCCCTTCCTCGCCCTCAGCGCACTGTCGAAGGGATGCGGCACCGGCGACAGCGACGAGACATCCCCGCCCTCCACCTTCCCCAACCCATTCAGCAGATCTGGAGCGGAGCGGAGCGGAGCGGAGCGGAGAGCGGAGAGCGGAGAGGAGGGCCGGAGCGGAGGGCCCAGATCCGGCGGTCGCGGTGCCGGTGGAGTGCCAGAGCGGCCGGAGGGCCGGCGCGGCGCGGAGGCGGAGCGGAGGGCCGGCGCGGCGCAGAGCGGAGCTGCGGATGGCCGGCGTGGCTAGGGTTAGGGGTGGGAACTCGGGCGCTTGGGTCGATCGTGGCCGCCGCCAGGAGCAGCACGACGAGTAGGGGGGAGATGATGATGCGCCAGTCCTGGTTTCTTGTGTTCGGTCACTGGTCAGCTCTCACTTCACTTGTCACTTGTTTGTCCTAGGTAGCTTATGTACTAGCAACGACAGCTTTGGCTGGGGAGGTGGCGACTGGGGAGAGTGATGTGTATATGTAGGCAGATTGAAACTCTGTCCTACGTGATAATTCCTATCTTGCTTGTAAAAGATATGTAGAGAAGAATTGATTGGACGTAAATTCTGGCTGACCAACAAAAAATAACAGAGGAGAGTGAGTTTTCATGGAGCAATTCACACATTGCAGCGTGGGAATGCTCTGGACTCGTTCAACAAAGACTTAGTGCTAAATTAGACTCACATGTACAGACTCATTTTAACACTCTCCCACAATCTAAACCAGATACAACTAGATTGAGATTGTGTTGACAACTTGAGAACAACTTCACTGGAAGTGGTTTTTTTAACACATCTGCTACTTGGTCTTGATAGGATATGAACCGGATATCTAATAGCTTTTGAGCGAATCTCTCTCCGACGAAATGGAAATCCACTTCAATGTGTGGTCCTTGCATGAAACACAGGATTTGCTATGAAGTAGGCAGGGCCGTCTTAAGGGGGTGGGCAGGAAGTGCGACGGCCGGGGGCCCATGCCACGGAGAGGCCCACCGGCCTATGAGTATGTATATCAGTATATGTATGTATGTATGCCACGGACGTCGCTTCCTATCCGATCGTTTCGGCGTTTCGTCTCCCTATTGCCCCGCTGCTGCTTCAGTGCTTCTCCGCCCAGGCGCCATAATTCCGATCGGCGATCGGCCGGCCCTCGCAGGCAGCAGCAACGGTGATTGGCCCTTCTCAGTTCTCAGCATCATATTAAAAAATTAGATTGCTGGGCCCTTGCTGTCTTGCTTGCCCAAGGGCCCTTGAAATTGTTGAGACGGCCCTGGAAGTAGGTTGCACCCAAGTTGTCACACCAAAGGCTCGGTGGTCTTGTTTGGAACATCCCTAGGTCCCTAAGTAACGATTGAACCCACACTATTTCTACAGTAGCATTTGCCAAGGCCTTGCATTTTGATTCCGTACTTGATCAAGAGACAATAGCTTGTTTCCTTGAGCTCCACGAAATCAAGTTGTCACCGAAAACACTACAAAACCCACTCTAGACCTTCAATCATCACTACAACTAGCCCAGTCCGCATCACTAAATGCACTAATTAAGATGGAAGTAGACTTTCTAATCTTCAATCCAGTCAATGGGCTGAACTTTAGAAACCAAAGGTTCATTTCACTACAGTCATATAAGTACTAGTTGAGTTGTGCAAAAATTGGCAAACCTTGTTGTCTGAGAATGCAATGTCAGGTCTAGTGAGAGTTAGATACTGAAGTCCACCAACAATGCTTCTATATCTTGTACTCTCGACAGGGCCGGCCCTGGAGGGGGGCGAGAGGGGCGGCTGCCCCGGGCCCCCAAAATCCAAGGGCCACCTATATACTATGTAGAGTATATACATGCTTTGAAGATTTATCTTGGGCCTTTTAGCCACCGAAGTTGGCCCACATACAAATTATTATTTTTGTTATGATTGATATGGCAATCAATTCATTGAAAAGCAGATTTCAAGAACTCTAAACATTCGGAAGTATATTTGGATTTTTAATGAGTTCAACAACATTGAAGTCATTGGATCGAACTGAATCAAAAGAATGTTGTACAAAATTTGCAGAAACTCTCTCTAGATGGTTCATCTGATGTTGAGTTAAATGATCTAATTTCTGAGTTAATTGTTATGCAATTGACTTTATCAGATAAACCAATGTCTGCTATGGAGATCTTTGAGTTTGTCAGAGAAGCGGATTGTTATCCTAATATTTCTATTGCTTATCAGATTTTATTTACTATGCCTGTGACTGTGGCATCAGCTGAAAGAAGCTTTTCAAAGTTGAAATTGTTGAAGAATCATTTAAGGTCCACAATGTTTCAAGAGAGGTTAAACGGTTTGGCAACTTTATGTATTGAGAAAAAATTATTGGATGAGATTGATATCAATACCATCATCAATGACTTCGCATCTAGAAATGTTAGAAGAAAAATTTAAGGTAATATCTATAAACTCTTTGATATGAATTTTTCTTTAATACATAACACATTTTAAGTGTTTGTTGGTAAAATTAGATATATATCTGTGTGTGTGTAGATTTATATTTAGATATTTATACTAGGGTCTCTATTTCTAGTTTCGCCCCGGGCCCCTAAAATCCCAGGACCGGTCCTGACTCTCGATTGTAGACAGAGGTTCTCCATCTATTTTTGATAGCTTTTTTGAGGCACTCATGGGAGTTGTAGTTGGCTTACAGTTCTTCATATTAGCATGGCAAATGAGGTCATCTATGTACCTTTTCTGTGTGAGTACAATACCATCCTTCACATATGTGACTTCAGTTCCGTTGGCTACTATCCTATTGTAGATGCTTCTCTGTTGCTTGAGTTAACGAGTTGGCTACTATTATATCATCCACATAAATTAGGAAGTATATGATTGTGCCTCGGTGATTATAGATAAACAATGAAGTATCTGATTTTGAAGAAAAAACCCATTTATTGCAGTTTTGAACTCAACTGATGATACCAAGCACGGGGTGCTTGTTTAAGCCTATGGGTGCCTTTGGTTGAGCTTTTGGGAGCTGCTTTTGCTTCCAAAAAGCCAAAATCCAACCAAAAGGGTGGAAATCAGAAGCTGCTTTTTCAGAAGCAGCTACTTTTGGGTAGTACAGTTTTGAAAGCACCTTGGACCCTGCTTTTGGCTTTTGGCTTTCTGCTTTTTGAAATGGTGAAAATAGAGAGCTGTTTCACAGTTGTTTCAAGGAAAATAGAGATAGGAGGTAAGTTTTATACTTGTTTGAACCAAACAGCTTACAGCTTTTTCACAGCCCACAACCTACAGCAGTTTTTCCATAACCCACAGCTCACAGCAGCTTTTTCAGAAGCCACAGCTCAACCACACACACCCTATATAATGCTTTGTCCAGCTTGCAAATGTGCTGAGGATAGTGTTCATGTTCATACCCAAGCGGATGGTGCATGTAGATGTCTTACCCAAGCGGATGGTGCATGTAGATGTCTTCCTCAAGTATGCCATGTAAAAAGGCATTTTGTATATCCAGTTGCTGAAGATGCCATCCTTGGGAAACAGCAATGGAAAGAATGATACGAACTATCACAGGTTTCACCACCGAGCTAAAAGTATCTTCATAGTCCAATCCATATTTCTGCTTGAACCCTTTACCACTAAGCAAGCTTTTGTATAGATCAATTGTGTCATCTGCCTTTCTTTTAATCTTGAACACCCATTTACTATCAATGACATTCACTCCCTTCATTGGTGGTACAAGGCACCAAGTCTTCTCCTTAACAAGGGCAGAGAATTCCTCATTCATGGCATGTCTCCACTCTAAGTGTTGCATTGCTTCTGTGTGACGGGACGGTTCAACACAACTATGAAATGCTTGGCGACCATTGATGGGATAAAACATAGTACCATCTTTGAGCTATCGAGGTGTTTTGATGTTGTTCTATGCCCTGGTGTGCACTTGATCAGTGAGCAGAGGAGCAGTTGGAGGTTCAACAACAGCTTCAAGTTCTTCTAAAATTTTAGCCAAATCTTCATAAATTTGCCGAGACTGAACAACATCACCACTAGAAATACCATTCTCTCCTCGTCGATGCTGAGAAGGATCTACAAGAGAACAAGTATGTCTATTTACACCATGGTCACATCTGAGATTCAGGGATGGAAGCAGAATGGATTCAAAGGAAATTGGCTGACAAGAAATAGTGCCATCCTTATCACTGGCAAACAAAAATGTTTGTTCATCAAAGAGCACATCTCGGGAGATATATACTTGTCCTGTCAAGGTGTCAAGATATTTTTAACATTTATGAAGATCGCTATAGCCAAGAAAGACACAACATCGCAAATAGAATTGAAGCTTGTGCCGGTTGTAAGGGCAAAGGTTAGGCGAGCAAGCGCACCCAAAAGTACGAAGAAATGATAATTCGGAGCTATACCAAAAAGCCATTGAAGAGTCTCTTGATTAATAACATGACTAGGAATACAATTAATCAAGAAACAAGCAGAGAGAAATGCTTCATCCCAAAAGCGAAGTAGCATAGATGCTTGTGCAAGTGTCAGACCAACATCAACAATATGTTGGTGCTTGCATTTAGCAGTGCCATTTTACTGATGAGTATGTGGGCAGGAGACTCGATATGTGACCCCTATTTGTTGGAAGAATTGTTGAGTTTTTGATATTTGCCTCCCCAATCGGATTGCACACACAATATCTTTTTGTTCAGAATGTGTTCAACATGTTTTTGAAAATGCAGAAAAATAGTAAAGGCATCAGCTCAAGATTTCAATAAATAGATCCAAGAATGTTTACTAAAATCATCAATGAAACTGATGTGATACTTGAAGCCATTAACTGAAGCATGGGTAGGGCCCCAAACATTAGAAAAAATGAGTTCCAAAGAAGCTAAAGAAATGTTGTTTGAAACAGGAAAAGGGAGTTGTTAGCTTTTAGCTTGCCGACAAGCATTACAAAGTGAATTATTGTCATGTTGAGAAGAAAATGGAATATTATTTTACTGCAAAACATGTTGAACAACCGCTGGAGATGGATGGCCAAGTCTATAGTGCCAGTCTTCCTTGGAAATCTTAAAGCTAGACAGAGTCTCCTTGGATGAATGAGGCAGGCTGTAGGTTGGTGTTCTTGGATAGAGTTCTCCTCTACATCTACCGTGAAGAAGAGGTATTTTCGTGGCCCAATCCTTCACAACGAAATGATGTGGATGGAATTCAATAAAAGCATCATTGTCAATGGTGAGTTTGTGAACAGATAAAAGCTGTGTGCCTATTTAGGCAGAGGCTGGAAGTTTTTATTCCAAGGATGTGTATCAACTCGATGTACAGAACTTGAGATTTAATAAAGTCGTCCTTTTCAAAAAAAAAAGTTTTTGGTTGCTTTGGGATTATATGAAGTCTATTGTGTAGCTGTAAAGGATAAGGAATTTGAATTTCAGAGTGACCATAGTGCAAAATAGACAAATCTGAGCCTCCTGTAGTTTGAACTTTATCCTTGCCATAGTATTTCTCCTTGATGGCCAGCTCGTCGAGGTCAACAGGAATATGATCGGTAGCGCCACTATCTATGTACCAGTTGGTGTCAACGCTGTATGATGGTGATGTCTTTGCTGCCATGGCTGACGCACGCCCATCTTCGGCCTGGTACAAATGATCAAACCTATGATAGCATCTGAGTGCTACATGGCCAACATTTCTGCACACTTGGCACACTGCCCTATTATCTTTGCCGTGTGAATGTCCTTCTAATGAGTTGCTCCATTGGGTTGCACCACCCTTACCATGCCCACGGCTCTTGCCGCGATCACGGTTATTGCTATTGTTGCATGTGGAAAACCTTGCAGAGGACCCCGCATTATGAATCACGGTAGTGTTGTGTTCCTAACATAGTTCATAGCTCAGGAGATGTGCATAGAAATTGCTTAATGACATGGGTACTGTTATGAATAACGCTTGTATTCATATGAGGCCAATGGGCCGGTATATATACACAAAGTACAGGTGGTAAATATGCAAAGAACCCCTCATAACAATGGGGAATAACAAACTATACATATATCTCTAACACCCCCCCTCAAACTCATGGTGGATCAACAACACTGAGTTTGGAGAGGAAGAAGTTGTGCTGTGCTCGAGTCTGGGCCTTCGTGAAGAAATCCGCTATCTGAAGCTCTGAAGGCACATACTGAAGAGTAATCACTTGATCATGCACACAAGTCCTCATGAAAGAAGCATCAACTCCAATGTGCTTGGTGAGCTCATGCTTCACAGGATCACGAGCAATACTGATAGCACCTGTACTGTCTGACAAAAGAGGGGTCGGTGTAGTGACAGAAACACCAAAATCCTCAAGTAACCACCGTAGCCAAGTAATCTCTGCTGTCAAGAGAGCCATAGCTCGCAACTCAGCCTCTGCACTCGAACGGGACACTGCAGTCTGTTTCTTCGTCTTCCAGGCAATAAGAGAACCACCAAGAAAAACACAGTAAGCAGAGATAGACCGGCGATCAGAGGGATCGCTGGCCCAAGTAGCATCCGAATAGGCCTGAAGCTGTAACGAGCTGGAACGTGGAAAGAAGAGACGGCGAGAGATAGTCCCACGAAGGTATCGCAGAACTCGAAGAAGGTGGCTGTAGTGAACCTGAGTGGGAGCTGAAACAAACTGACTCAGAATATGAACTGGATAAGTGATATCTGGACGAGTAACAGCAAGGTAGACAAGACTCCCAACAAGATGACGATAGCGAGTCGGATCAGAAAGAAGCTCGCCATCAGAGAGTCGTAGGTGAATATTGAGCTCCATGGAAGTCTCAACAGTACGCTGATCAGTGAGAGAGGCGCGATCAAGAAGATCCTGAATATATTTCTCTTGGGACATAAAGAAACCATCTGGAGTGGAAGTAACCTCAATCCCAAGGAAATAACGAAGAGGACCAAGATCCGACATAAGGAACTGCTCACTAAGACGAGCCTTAACAAAGGCAATGTACTCAGAATCATCTCCCGTAATGATCATATCATCAACATACAGGAGAAGAAGAGTCCGACCACGAGACGAAGTGTGGACAAAGAGCGCAGGATCATGATCACTAGCTGAAAATCCAGCACCAGTAACCACAGAGGAGAAGCGCTCAAACCAAGCACGGGGGGCTTGCTTAAGGCCATAGAGAGAGCGACGAAGGCGACAGACCATGCCCTCAGGAACAGAATACCCAGGTGGCGGATGCATGTAGACCTCCTCACGCAGCTCGCCATTAAGAAAGGCATTCTTGACATCAAGCTGAGAAACAGACCAGTGGCGAACAGACGCCACCGAAAGAAGAGTGCGAACAGTGGTCATGTGGGCCACAGGAGCAAAAGTCTCGTCGTAGTCAACACCATGCTGCTGCTGGAAACCACGAGCAACAAGACGCGCCTTATAGCGCTCAAGAGAGCCATCAGAGCGAGTCTTAATCTTATAGACCCACTTACATGTGATGGGATGAGAATGGGATGGAAAAGGAACAAGATCCCAAGTACCAGTACGCTCGAGGGCAGCAATCTCCTCGGCCATGGCAAGCTGCCACTCAGGGTGAGTAACAGCATCCCGGTAGGAGACAGGCTCACGAGTAGCTGCGCCAGCAAAGGCAAAACGGGCAGGAGGCCGAATCGACTGGCGATCGCGGAGAGCGTAGCGAGGAGAAGATGACCCATCAGGGGAAGATGGAGCATCAGAAGAAGATGGAACATCAGAAGAAGATGACTCATCCGGAAGATCCTCAATACGAGGTCGACGAGTGTAGACGATAGTGGGAGGAGCCTGGGGAGTCGTAGGAGACGACACAGGCGGCGACAACGGCGGAGAGGCCACAGGGGGAATATGTGGAGACTCAGTAGGACAGGTGGACGAGGGCAAAACAGATATAGGAGTATCTGGAAAGGTCAAGAAAGACAGAGACTCCACAGAGGAAGCCGAAGGAGAGGCAGGACGTGGGTAGAATGGACGAGACTCGTCGAAAGTCACATCCCGAGAAACCCGTATCCGACGACCAACAGGATCCCAGCACCGATAGCCCTTGTGCTCGGCACTGTACCCCAGAAAGACACACTCAACAGACTGAGCGGTCAGTTTGGTACGTTCTCGAGGGGCGAGGAGAACATAGCAAACGCAGCCAAACAGGTGAAGGGCAGAGTAGTCAGGAAGAAGACCACAGAGACGCTCAACAGGGATCGCACCCTTAAGAGCAGAAGAGGGCTGAATGTTGACGAGATAGGTGGCAGTGGAAACAGCCTCGGCCCAAAAGTGAGGTGGAATAGAGGCGGCGATCATCAGAGCACGAGCCGTCTCAAGGAGGTGACGATGCTTGCGCTCAGCGACACCATTCTGAGCATGAGCACCAGGACAAGAAAACTGAGCGAGAGTGCCCTGCTCAGCAAGGAAGCTGCGCAGGTGACGAGAGAGGTACTCGCCAGCAGAATCGGCACGAAAGACACGAATAGGAGTGGAGAACTGTGTGTGTATCATAGTGGCAAATTGTTTATAGATAGGCAAGGCCTCACTACGAGAAGACATGAAATATATCCAAGTGTGGCGAGAGAAATCATCTATAAAAATAATATAATAACGATGACCCCCTTTCGAAACGAAGGGAGCCGGACCCCAAACATCTGAATGAACAAGATCAAAAGGACGCTGAGACACAGTCTCACTATGAGGATAAGGAAGCTGAATCTGTTTACCTAACTTACAGCCCTGACAATCTAAAGACACGTCTTCTGAGACAAACCCCAGAAGACCACGACGAACTAAGGACGACAGGCGAGATCCACACAGATGACCAAGACAGTGATGCCACTGCTGGAAAGAGCCGGTAGATGAAGTGGCAGAAGCGGAGAGACTGGCGGCGGTGGTGGTAGCGGAAGGAAGATGAAGCCAGTCAAGCTTCCAGAGACGCTGTGAGTCACGGCGCCGAGGGCCAGAACCAACCAGAGCTCCCGTGTGGCAGTCCTGAACACAACAAGAGTCAGAGTCGAGAATAACTCGATAACCAAGGTCAGTAATCTGCCCAGCAGAAAGAAGCTGCAAGGTAAGGCGAGGAACATGAGCAACAGAAGAAACATGAAAAGATGAGTTGCTAAGAGATCCTCGACCAGAGACAGAAAGAGATGTACCATCAGCAGTAAGAACACTGACAGGAGAATCAAGAGGTGTAATAGAAGACAGAGTGGAAGAATCAGGAGTCATGTGAAAAGATGCTCCAGAATCAAGAATCCACGGGGAGGTACCTGACTGTGTAGGAGGTGGTCTCTCAGTGCCTGAAGAGTCAGTAGCAGAACCTGCAGAACCTGTCGAGGGAGAACCTGAAGCGGCAAGTAGGCGTCGAAGTCTGGCTATCTCCTGCTCGGTGAGAGAAGCTGCTGAAGAAGTCGAGGCAGACGTCATCGTAGAAGCACTAGTGCCAGTAGAAGAACGGCGTGAAAGATGCCGCTTCTTCTTATAGCACTGGGACTCAGTGTGGCCATCCTTGTCGCAGTAGGAACAGTGAGGACGGCCACCTCCAGACTGAGGACGGCCACCACCACCTGTGGTAGCCGCTGGAGGAGGCAGTGTAGCAGGCGGACGAGCGGCGAGCACAGAGGGGAGTGGCATCAGACCAGCACCACTCAAACGAGTCTCCTCTGCGCGTATCTCGGTAAGAGCCTCCAGGAGAGTGACACGAGGGTGGCGTGCAAGGAGCTGGGCACGCCTTTGCTCGAACTCAGGACGAAGGCGAGTAAGGAACTCGTAAACCCGCTGAAACTGCAGATCAGCACGTACCTCCAGGCAGCACGGACAGGTACGACAGCCAGCAGTGCGAAGTGAGTCCAACTGACGCCAGACAGCAGAACTCTGAGCGTAAAAGGCGTCAACAGTAGCATCACCCTGCTGAAGAGAGTGCTCCTGGCGGACCACGGACAGGTACAGGGCATCACCAGAGGGCTCGTAGCGCTGACGAAGATGAGTCCATATCTGGAAAGCCGAAGGGAGTCCCACAACCTCAGAAGAAAACTGAGGCTGGACACTGGCGATGAAGACAGCAGCAGCCCGAGCGTCGTCATCGTACCACTGAGTGTAGACGGTCAGACGATCCGTGTAGGAATCCAGAGCCTCCTGGTAGGCAGAGGCAGCTTTATCATCAGCGTCATCATCAGCAGCAGCCTTATCGGCTGTCGGAGGCAATGCAACAGGCGTAGGCTCCGTCGGAGGAATAGGGCAAGGCGGGCAGGTGACATCGCCAGAGAGGACGCCCCAGAGACGGAGACCACGCATGTGAATGCGCATGTGAGACACGAAATCGGTGTAATTAACACCATCAAAGATCACCGGGCAGCGAGGGAGAGAAACGGTGCCCATTGGTAGGCGGCGCTGGACGGCGCGGCGACCAAGGCAACGAAGTCTAACAGGCGGCGCTGGACGGCGCGGCGGTTAGAACAACGTTTTTTTTTGCTTTTTTTCTTTTTCTTTTTTTTTCTAAACCCTAATACTTACGGGCCTTCGGCCCGTTAGACCACCCGCCCACGCAGAGACTGGCGGCGCGGACGGCGCAGAGCGGCCGGCGGGGCGGAGCGGCCGGCGGCGCGGGGAAGCGGCCGGCGCGGAGGGCCGGCGGCGTCGGGTGGAGGCCGAGCGGCGGCTCGGCGCGGGAGGCGGTGGCTCGGAGCGGAGGAGCGGCCGGCGCGGAGGGAGGCGGCGACTCGGCGCTGGAGACAGCGGCCCGGAGCGGAGGAACGGCCGGCGCGGAGGGAGCGGCGTCAGGCGCGGAGGAGCGGCCGGCGCGGAGGGCCGACGGCGCGAGGGAGCGGCCGGCGACGTCGGGCGGAGGAGCGACGGCGACGCGGGCAACGCGACGGCGGCAACGGAGGAAGCCGACAGGCGGCAGTGGAGGAGGCCGTGAAGACCGTGGCGGCGGTGATGGCAGCGGAGGAGGCCGGGAGTCGGCGACGGCGGCGGAGGCCGGGAGTCGGCGACGACGGCGGAGGCGGCACACGAGCGCACGGAATCCTAGGTAAGCCAAAACCCTAGTTTTGGCTCTGATACCATGTTATGAATAGCGCTTGTATTCATATGAGCCAATGGGCTGGTATATATACACAAAGTACAGGTGGTAAATATGCAAAGAACCCCTCATAACAATGGGGAATAACAAACTATACATATATCTCTAACAGGTACAAGGTGAGTGGTGATAGAGGTGACAAGAGCATCATAATCTTGATCGAGGCCAATAAGCATATAGGTGATAATCTTCTGCTCTTTAAGAGATTCACCTATGGCAACTAAGTTAACAGCAAGAAGCTTCATCTTATTGAAATACTCAACAGCAGAGATACCTTTCTTGTGAAAATTGGAAAGCTGGAATCTAAGTTGCATTATTCTTACCTGAGAATTTGAGGAAAACATACGCTTTAAGGTTGTCCAAACTTCTCTAGAAGTGGAAAGGAACATGACCTGTGCAAGAATTGCCTCTAAAAGAGATGAAAGTAGAGTGCTTAGTACCATTTGATCATGTTGAAGCCAGATTTGCTACGTTGGGTTAGGGATTTGTTTTGCATCATCTGTTGTGGTGGTGGTGATCAGATTCGTAGTGGCCACCATAGATCCATCAATGTACCCAAACAGCTGTTGACTGCAAAGGTAAGGTATGAGCTGAGCCTTCCATAAAAGTTAATTTCCACTGGTCAGCTTGATGTTGATCAGATGTGAGAAGGAAGGAGTTGGAAGCAGACCCACCACCATTGAGCTGATCGCTGCGGAGAGCGTAGAATTCTGTGAGCCTATAGTCGATATCTTATGGGAGATTGACGTGGCTCTTATACCATAAAAGATATGCAGAGAAGAATTGATCAAGCGTAAACTCTGTGTTATGACCGGCATCTCGTACCAACGCCGGGCCCGGCCCAGTGGCTAGGCCGCATGGCGGTTAGGGGGCGGGACGCCCAGGGGAGGAGATCTCCTTAGAGATTAGATTTCTTTAGATATTGCTTATTTCCTTAATTATCAGATCGTATTCGAATAAGTTTGCTAGGACGTGGGATATATATAACCCTAAACAGTATTGGAATAAAGGGAAGGCAATTATCTTGCCTGGCCTGAAGGGCTTTCCTCTCTCGTTTTCCCGCCTCCCCTGCGCTACGCGCGCCGCTGCCCTTGCCTGCCACCACGGCGCCCTTGCGCCGCCCACGAGACAAGTGCCGAACTCCTCCCCTCTACCCCTACTCCTTGCGCAGCCGTGGTAGGATCCCTGATCCTATCAATCTGGTATCAGTCATGCCGGGGGACGACGACAAGGACGCGCAGCAGCAGGTGCCGCCGCCGGCTGCCACCGACGTCACGGCGAAGGCCCTAGCCGACATCGCCCAGCAGCTGGCCAACCTTTCCACCCGCCTGGCGTCCGTGGAGAACCAGCAGGCGTCCTCATCTGCCGGCGCCATGCCCCAGGGATTTTCCTTCGGGATGCCCGGATACGGCACGATGCCGCTCTCAACTGCCACCGCTGCGTCCACCACCTCCACCGCTCCCCTGTACGCCGCGCCAGCATCCATCGCGCCATCCGCACCTCTCCCAATCCACAAGATCAATTTCCCCCGCTCGCCTTCCCCGCTGCCCTCAATGGTGGCGCCGTCAGGGCCGCCGTTTCCACACTTCGCTACCCCGGCGCCATCTACAGCAGGCGCGCCTTTCGGGTTTGGCGTGCCCCGTTTCAGCAAGCTCGACTTCTCATCCTATGACGGCAAGGAGGATCCCCTGAACTGGCTCAATCGTTGCGAGCAGTTTTTTCGTGGGCAGCGCACGCTCGATGCGGATCGAGTCTGGCTCGCGTCATACCACCTTACGGGTGCTGTCCAGACTTGGTACTACGCCATGGAACAGGACGAAGGTATGCCGTCTTGGGAGTGGTTCAAGGACCTGTGCCATCAACGGTTCGGCCCGGCAATCCGCAGCAATCGCCTCGCCGAACTTGCTCGTCTACCCTTCCACGGCACCGTCCAGGACTATCAGGAGCGCTTCAACGCGCTGGTGTGCCATACGCCGCATCTCCTACCCGCCCAAAAGGCGGAACTCTTCGTGGGGGGCCTTCCTGAGCACATCCGTGTCGACGTCGAGCTCCGGGAGCCTCCGGACCTTCAGACGGCCATGCATCTGGCACGAGCCTACGAGCGCCGCGCTGCAGCCACCATGTCGGCACCGGTGCAGCGGGCTGCTCGCCCTTTCCCGCGGCCGCCGATGGCGCTAACCGCGCCGATGCGCGCCCCTGCTGCAGGCGCGGCTGCTGCTGCAAGCGCGGCTGCACCCGCGCTGTCCCCACCCACCGCGCCCCAGCGGCCGTTCCGCCGCTTGACACCGGCCGAGATGACCGAGCGCCGTTGTCAAGGGCTGTGCTACAACTGTGATGAGCCGTACGTGCGAGGTCACCAGTGCCAGCGCCTGTTCTACCTCGAGGTCACAGACTACATAAGCGACGACATGGTGGCCGACGAGGGCGCCGAGGCGGTCCTGGGGGAGGCGCTGCTTGACGAACCAGTCGTCTCCCTCCACGCCATCACCGGCATCCGCACCAAGGAGACATTTCACCTCCACACATCCATCCACGGTCATCGGCTCCTCGCCCTCCTCGACAGCGGCTCCACCCACAACTTCATCAACGCCGACGTGATGCGCCGCATTGGTCTAGTGACGACCGACAGCTCCTTGCGGGTCACGGTGGCCAACGGTGACCGCGTCGCGTGCGAGGGTCGGGCGCACAACGTGGCCATGCGCATTGGCCAGGAGGAGTTTTCCATCGACTGCCTCGGCATCGACTTGGGTGGTTTCGACCTCGTCCTCGGCGTGGATTACCTCCGGACGCTGGGCCCCATCCTATGGGACTTCGACGACCTCTGCATGGCCTTCAACCGGGGTGACCGCCGCGTCCTCTGGAAGGGCGTGGGCTCACCTCGTGACGACATACGGCAGCCGTTGCTTCAAGCCATCGAGGGCTCGCCACAGCAGCCGCTGCTCGACCGTCTACTCCAGCAGTATGAGGCGCTCTTCGACGTACCCACCGGGCTTCCGCCGGTGCGCCCCTACGACCACCGCATCCACCTGCTACCCGGCACGGCACCGGTGGCTGTCCGCCCCTACCGCTACCCGCAGCTCCAGAAGGACGAACTGGAGCGTCAGTGCGCCGCCATGCTGGAGCAAGGTATCATACGGCCGAGTACCTCTCCGTTTTCGACGCCGGTACTGCTGGTCAGGAAGCCCGACGGCTCATGGCGATTCTGCATCGACTACAGGGCGTTGAACGACAAGACGTCCAAGGACAAATTCCCGATCCCAGTGGTCGACGAGCTTCTGGACGAACTCCACGGCGCAAAGTTCTTCACCAAGCTGGATTTGTGGTCCGGCTATCATCAGGTCCAGATGCGTCCGGAGGACATCGAGAAGACGGCGTTCCGAACCCATCACGGGCACTTCGAGTTCCTCGTCATGCCCTTCGGCCTCTCCAACGCGCCAGCGACATTCCAGGCGCTCATGAACGACGTCCTCCGGCCCTTCCTACGCAGGTTCGTGCTCGTCTTCTTCGACGATATTCTGATCTACAGCTCGTCCTGGTCCGAGCACCTGCAGCACGTCCGCCTCGTCTTCGATGCTCTACGTGCCCACGGCCTCTACCTGAAGAGGTCGAAGTGCTCCTTCGGGGCGCCGTCGGTCGCCTACCTCGGCCACATCATCTCAGCCGACGGTGTCGCCATGGATAGCAACAAGGTGGTTGCCGTCTCGGTCTGGCCGGAGCCCCGTTCGCCCCGGGGCGTGCGCGGCTTCCTGGGGTTGGCAGGCTACTACCGGAAGTTCATCCGGGACTTCGGTACCATCGCCGCACCGCTGACACGTCTACTGCGCAAGGACTCTTTCGCTTGGACGCCGGAAGCCGCGGAGGCTTTCGCGGCACTCAAACGAGCACTCTCCTCAGGACCGGTCCGGCAAATGCCGGACTTCGACAGGGAGTTCGTCGTCGACTGTGACGCCTCGGGCATTGGGTTCGGCGCCGTTCTACACCAGGGGGCGGGACCCCTGGCCTTCTTCAGTCGGCCGTTCGTAGCCCGCCACCACAAGCTGGCGGCCTACGAGCGCGAGCTCATTGGCCTAGTCCAGGCTGTGCGGCACTGGCGGGCGTACCTTTGGGGGCGCCGCTTTCTCGTCCGCACCGACCACTACAACCTGAAGTTCCTGCTGGATCAGCGACTCTCCACCGTTCCCCAGCATCAGTGGATCAGCAAGCTGTTCGGGTTCGACTTCGCGGTCGAGTACCGCCCGGGGCGTCTCAACGCGGCGGCCGACGCACTCTCGCGCCGCAACACCGACACCGCCGCCGAAACAGCAGCCCTGCACGCCCTCTCCGGGCCCTCGTTCCGCCTTCTCGACGAGATCCGCGCCGCCACAGCGGCCGACGCCGAGGCGGACCGACTACGCCAGCAACTGCTGGACGCCTCCCTCGGTCCCCCATGGCGCACCAATGAAGGCTTCCTAATCCACGGCAAGCGTATCTTCGTTCCGGCGCATAACGACTTGCACCAGTAGGTTATTGCGCTGGCTCATACAGCCGGCCACGAGGGCATCCAGAAGACACCCCAGCGCCTGCGCGAGGACTTCTATATACCGGGCGATCGGGTGCTCGTCTAGGATCACGTTCGCGCATGCATCACCTGCCAACGAAACAAGACACCGACCCTGCAGCCGGCAGGCCTCTTGCAGCCGCTCGAAGTGCCATCCCAGGTGTGGGCAGACATCTCGATGGATTTCATCGAGGGTCTTCCCAAGGTCCACGGGAAGTCCGTCATTCTTACCGTCGTCGACCGCTTCTCCAAGTACGCGCACTTCATCGCCCTCAGCCACCCGTACTCGGCGGCGTCGGTCGCACGCGCCTTCTTCGAGGGCATCGTTCGGCTACACGGCTTCCCCACATCTATCGTCAGCGACCGTGATCCGGTCTTCACCAGTCACATGTGGCGCGACCTCTTCAAGATGGCAGGCGTTAAGCTCCGCCTGAGCACGGCGTTTCACCCTCAGACGGACGGCCAGTCCGAAGTCGTCAACAAGGTGATCGCTATGTACCTCCGTTGCGCCACTAGGGACCGCCCGCGTGCCTGAGTTGACTGGCTTCCCTGGGCGGAGTACTGCTACAACACGTCGTTCCATACGGCACTCTGCGCCACGCCATTCCAGGTCGTCTATGGACGACCACCACAGCCGCTGCTGCCGCACACCGCAGGAACTGCTCAGACGGAGGCGGTGGATACTCTACTCCAAGCCCGTGACGCCTTCCTGACCGAGGTTCGCGAACACCTTCTCCAGGCCCAGCAGTATGCCAAGCGCCACTACGACGACCATCACCGGGAGCTGGTGTTCGCGGTAGGGGACTGGGTGTGGCTCCGTCTCCTTCACCGCCCGACGCACTCGCTGGATCACCGTCCCAGGGCAAGCTCGGTCCACGCTACACAGGGCCGTTTCAGGTGCTGGAACGCATTGGGCAGGTGGCCTATCGCCTCCAGCTGCCCGAGGGCGCCCGGCTCCACGACGTCTTCCACGTGGGACTGCTCAAACCGTTCCGCGGAGACCCTCCAGCAGCCCCTCCACCGATGCCGCCGGTGCATGACGGCCGACTGTTGGCCGCACCGGAGCGCGTGCTGCGTGCCCAACTGCGCCGGGGCACCTGGCACGTCCTCGTCAAGTGGCAGGGATTGTCTACCGAGGATGCAACATGGGAGCTGCTGCAGGCCTTCAAGGACCTCTACCCCGACGTTCAGCTCGAGGACGAGCTGTTTGTGGAGGCGGGGAGAGATGTTATGACCGGCATCTCGTACCAACGCCGGGCCCGGCCCAGTGGCTAGGCCGCACGGCGGTTAGGGGGCGGGACGCCCAGGGGAGGAGATCTCCTTAGAGATTAGATTTCTTTAGATATTGCTTATTTCCTTAATTATCATATCGTATTCGAATAAGTTTGCTAGGACGTGGGATATATATAACCCTAAACAGTATTGGAATAAAGGGAAGGCAATTATCTTGCCTGGCCTGAAGGGCTTTCCTCTCTCGTTTTCCCGCCTCCCCTGCGCTACGCGCGCCGCCACCCTTGCCTGCCACCACGGCGCCCTTACGCCGCCCACGAGACAAGTGCCGAACTCCTCCCCTCTGCCCCTACTCCTTGCGCAGCCGTGGTAGGATCCCTGATCCTATCACTCTGGCTGGTAGTAGCTGTATTCTTATATATATATATATACTATTATCAGATGAAACAACAACGCCAACAGGAAATAACAGAGAAGAGCGAGTTTTCAGGGAGCAGTTCACACATCGCAGTGTGGGATGCTCTGGACTCATTCAACACAGACTTAGAACTGAATCAGACTCTTATGTACTAAGGCCCTGTTTGTTTCCACTTAAGATTATTATAATCTAGCTTATAAATCATAAGTGGAAACAAACAGCCCAGATTATAAGGTAACTTATTATAATCTAATAGCCCAGATTATTGTAATCTAATAAGCTCAAAAAAGGAGCTTATTTCAGTTTATAGATCCACCTTTTATCTTAATGACCATAAAACTTTAGGAATATTACCCACCTTTACCATTCATCCAACCCCCAACTCCCGTACCTCTCTCTCCCAGGGCATTGTAGTCTTTAAACATTCGAATACAACAATCCATAACTCTGATAATCCAGACTGCCAAACACCTGACAGCTTATTTCCCACCAGCTTATTATAAGCTAGCTTATATAATCCCCACCTATAAGCTAGATTATAATAATCTTAAGTGGAAACAAACAGGGCCTAACTCATTTTAACAGCTTGTACGTGGTAGTATTTTTTCATGCATGTCCTATGTTGCATGCAAGGTATAGTATTGGTATGGGCAGGGCCGTGTGTGGTGACCTGTGTTCGTGCTCACCTTTTGCGACCATATCATCTGAGAAAATGATGCCTTCAGGGTGTAGTAGACTCTCCATGCCTACTTCCAACCAGGGGCTACCACCATTGGAGATATCCCTTGCCGCTAATGCAACTTGCTCCTACATCATTGCCATTTGCCAACACAAAACATACTTCTATTAATCGATTAGTACATTCTCGAGCCTTTTAAGTACCAAGCATGGTGTATACATACTTCAAACAAAAACTACTGTACATTTGTGTAAGGTCAATGTCAGTAATCAGAACAAGTGAATGATTATTTAAACTTTTCCCCAATCGCATTCAAAATTTTCACTCAAGTGACTATGAGAGTCACCAAGTTCATATTGCATTAACTATGCTTTACTAAACAAGGCTAGGGACTTAAACCAAGAAAATCAACACCTTTCAGTCCAATGCCTATCATACCGCATGCACAAGGCCGGTCAGACTGGTGATGCCAATCTGACCACATGTTCATGGCTGATCTGACTGGTCCCCTATTCTCAAACCTGAAAATCTCTCGGGACAAGACTCAAATTTCAAGAATTTATTCAAATCTTATGCAACACTTTCAAATTTTGTATAAGATTTGTTCAAGATATTAGAAACCTAAACATCTTGGGCTCAAGTTCACTAAATTGAATATAATAGAATCTAGGTCACAAGAACACCAAAAACTATAAAACTCAAATTACTTCTTACTCGTGAGGATCTAAGGCATGAGGTCTTCTAAATATATTCTCATATGTTCTAGCAAGACAATTTAAGTAAGAGATCAAGCTAGAACTCCCACAAACATGAAATCACAAATCTAACTCAAGAACAAGCAAAATCAAGCAAGTATGCAAACAAGAGCATGATTGAAACCAAGCTTTGATCTATTTCCAGTGAAGGATAAAATTTACATACTTATGGATGATTACAAAGTGCGGCCAAAGCACAACTCTTTTCTTTCTCAATTTTTCTCTCACAACCATAGGAGACAAGGTGGTAAAACAAAAACTTAAAACCATATAATTCTTGGATCTACCACCTCCTCTCCTCCCCTTTAATAGCCAACAACAACCCTAATGGGTCTAATCCATTAAGCCTACTGAGGAACCCGTCAGCGCTAGTAATACGAGTTTTACATATTCACACATGCTTCTCAAAGCATTTACAAGACTCAACCCTGTAACCCTTTAGAGATGGATCCACTTGTCAATTCTATCTCTCCTTGACCTAGATTACTTCTCCTCTGCGTCTTCCTATGCCACGGTTTTGATCAAGGCATCAACTCGGTATTGGCTAACTACCAAAATACACTCAACGAAACTTCTGGGCACCTTCCCTTAACTCCGTATTTACTTTCACCTCAAAACATATTCACATGCTTTGACACATAGCCCATAGTGTCCAATGACTAACCGTCACGTCATCACGCATTCGGTCTCCCTTGAACCGTCTCTAGTGCATCGACCTCGTCACTTCGTGTACTACATGCACCAATTCGTCTCTTCACAATCCTTATCTTCTCTGTGCTTCCCACTTGAGTCACGTAGCCTCACTCAAATTTAAATGACCGCTCAGACCTCAGCTTCCCCACCTAGTTCTGGTCCATTGTCATTGACCGCTAATGTTCTCTAAGCCACCTATACATTTAAACACCAAGCAACCATCTCGAGTACAACTTCCATGCATTTAACTCACGTTAGTCAAAACCATGCATCATGTAACACAACACAACTAACCAATGGCACCCATGCCGTGCACACACTCATCCATCTCAAAACGCATTTTCACTGTTCTCTGGCCACACCCACCAGTCTGACCGCACTCCCATGGCATTTGCACGGTCAGACCACTAGCCAACAACTGGTCTGATCAGCCCACCAGTGTGACCGGATCTTCCATGCTGGTCACATCGCCCAACCTGATTTCGGTCCAATCGCCAACAACGGTCGTTCAGACCGCACATGCCTATTTACAAAACATGTTCTTCAAAAAAATAGCCACCAACTAGAATCCGATCACGTCGCATCGACTATCTAACCGTCAACTAGAGTTTGGTCACACCAGACTTGCGATTAGACCATTAACCCTGGTCGGTTGTGGTCAGACCATCAACTCCGACCGATCGGACCGCTCTTGACTAACAGCAACTTT
Organism: Dendrocalamus latiflorus; assembly: GCA_017311315.1. Lineage (NCBI taxonomy): Eukaryota > Viridiplantae > Streptophyta > Magnoliopsida > Poales > Poaceae > Dendrocalamus > Dendrocalamus latiflorus. The sequence continues at coordinate 27,598,653 of CM029610.1, forward strand.
GAAATCTGGATTTTCTGAAACTTTTATAAAACTCAAATTCAACTCAACCAAAGTACCAATTATTTATCACAATTATATTCTAGACCTTCACATGGCCTCTCAATTTAAACATTGAAATGAACAAAAAGAATAGTGATAGAAAACAAGGTCAAGAGACCCAGAGTACAGTACTACAGTGCTTCATAAGAAGTGGTGGACCGAAGCTTTTCCCATTCTTGGGTCTATGGATGGGTAGAGGTGAAAACAGATCGGATACAGATCAGTTAGTGCTAAAACCACATTCATATTCATATTTGTAAATGAATATGAATCCAAATATTCTCGAATACGAATACAAATCGAATATTGTAACGAATACTAATTCGAACGAAATATCTACTCAATCCGGTCGGATCCGAAAATCCTCATAACTTATGTAGTATGAAGACATTAATTACATTATCCTCATACAATTACGCTTAATCATTATAATTCATTTACTTCACCTAAAGAAACATTAATTCATGTTCAATTAAAAATTTTGTCCAACTAATTAGTCGTATTGTAGTAAAATATGCATATTGTTTCGTCGAATACGAATACATATACAGATAGTCTAGATAAAATAACATTTCGGATGGTCAAAATACATACCATATTCACATCCATATTTTTATGCAAATTCGAGTACGAATAGGATAGAAATTATTAATCAGATGAAAAAATATATACTTTATTCGCATCCTATCAAATACGATAACCGGATAATTTGTATTCATTTTCACCCCTATGGATGGGTCAGGTGCTTGCAACTTGATTTCTTCCTTTTTGGAGAAAAAACATTATGGTCACTACTTTACATATAGCTATTCTTATACGTACAGAGATTTGGTAGACATCACTAGGTTGGAGGAGGGGAGCGAAGGATCTACAGTGTTTGATTTAGACCCAACGGTCACAAAATTTGAGTGATTTGTTCTTAATAAATCAATCAAATTAATGTCACATAGACAAGAAATTTAACAGCACTTTGGGCCTAATTATCTTGGGCTCCTGGGCCCTGGCCCATGACAGCGTTACAGAGTGGCTTCCAAAGTCCAAACACCAGCCATGCTGCGTGAGTTCAAATCGACTTGTGCTTATGACTTTTGTATTTTTAATATAGTAACTAGCTTGTAAATATATATCTTTTTAAGATTGGATCTATAGATTGATTATAGTAGACATTATACCGACTTCAGCTGTACCGACTAAAATCATATGCGACTGTCTCTCTTCATAATCTTTCTCACAAACTAATAGAATTCAAAAGTTATAAACCAAAAATCATAAATCATAGTTCAAAAGAACCCACCCAGTAGTTGTCTGTTACGGAGATTAACTGCACTTTGCAAATCATCCTGTATTATGCTCCGAAGGATTCCCCGCGCGAGAGGCCATCCACGTCGCCCCCTACGCACGGCCAGCCGGCGCGTGGCGCCCGGTTTTTGGTACGGCCGTGGGAGGCAAATCCCTTCTATTTTTTTGAAATTACGTAAATGTCCTTTTTCCTCGCGAAAAGGTCCCTGTATTTTTCAAAAAAACCCCTGCGCATATTAATTTTTCGCTGATAACGATCCGCATTTTCGAAAATTACGTACAAGCCCTCAGTTCTTTCAAACCAACCCCTGATTTTTACAAAAAAAACCCTCTGATCTCCTTTTATTGCGAAAAGCCCCTCACTTTTTTTAAAAAAACCCCTACGCATTCCTTTAGCTACGGATTTTCGCCTCTTTTACTTCGGTACACACGGTGGTTGGCGCGGCGTGCCGCCGCGCCTATGAGACTAGTAACTTCGATCACATGCATGCTACTCAGTGATATTGAAGAAAAGAAATGCGAGAGCGACTTGTGTGTAAACGGCAGACTGGCTGACGCAAACAACTCGTTTTTTGTGGTTGAATGGCAAGCCTGCCTGTCTTTCAAAATATCTCGCGGGGTCACATTTTAATGCTTCTGTTTTGAACGTGGTTGTACCTTTCAGGTTCCTGTTGATCGATTGGACACCCAAGCGAACAGGGCTGATACAGTGCCGCCATTCCCAAGATCTTTGTTTTGAAGTACAGAATTGAACTCGTACTGCATATTCCTTGCACACAAGCCACGAGGTTGCTGTGAGCCTGAGGTATATTGTCCTTTCTTGCTGGCACGTAGTTTGAAGATTCACAATCTAGTAAGTTCGTTCAGAAGACGGACCTCTCCTAAAACAGTTTCAATTCTTCACTGTTATAGGATTGTTCTCATGTTGATGCATGTGTGCTTCCTAAAGGTCTCCTAATCTTGGTTTCATGTTTGAGAAACATGGCTGTATTCTTAAGATAGTAATTCAGTGCGCAAATTAATATTACAGGCCTGTTTAGTGGTGTTGTGTTGTTCTACGAAATCAGGTCAACCAAGAGAATATATATCCACCAATCCGTTTTACAATACTGGTAAAGTGTACCTCGTTGCAGCGGAGTTCAAATAAATAATACAAAAGTTATAAATGGCATAAAACAAAATATTGCAAGTTTTATACAAAAGACATATCAAAGTATGTCCACGGAATATGCAACAAAATTCCATTATATCAAACAAATACTCCCATTTCGAAACAGAAGATAACACAGTTCACAGACATTTTTTAATGTTAGAAATTGGCTCATTTAAGCATGGCTCATTTCCTTAATTCCAAAGCATACATAGTTTAGTACCTATTGCTAAGACAAGGTAAGGAAGACCGATTTATAAGGTGGAGTCCTCACCACTCCTTGAATATGGATAGAGATGGTATGACGAGGGTTCTGGCTAGTCACATACGCGCGCACACGCGCGCGCATTTTCGCGTAAAAATCGTGTGACTTGTGATGCACGATGCGTGACCGTGCCGTGACGTGCCACTTGGCAGACCAAGTCTATCTTTATTTTCAATGAACTCTGCACCACTCTCTCTCTCTCTGTTTGAATGAGATTCAAACATTTGAATGAGGTAGTTACAAGTGAATTTACACTGCTTAATTTGTGATTTGATGAGGCAGTTACCAGTGGGTAAATGGCTAGTTGAATGTGTCAGTTACCAGTGAGTAAATGGCTATTTAAATTTTAAGTTCACAGTATGTCTATATATTTACCTGGAGACGTCTAGAGTATATTGCTGGAAAAACCTCACTGCCTCTTTTTCCTTCTTCTCTGCGATTTTGTGCTCATGTACTGTGCTGTTTGAACTTCGCCAACCTTTCTTCCCGGCGTGCACCTGGAAGAAGGGAGAGCGGCTATCTCCGAACCATTGCCGTTGAGAGTACCTGCACAGGGCGGCAATAAGGTTTCTTGGCAGCACACATCTACGTGACTGCTCACTGCACTGCGTCATCTACGTTCTGCATTACGTCAAGCCTACGCTGTTTCCTATTCTTCATCAGGCGAAAAAGTAAGTCATTCGCACGTTCGTTCGACTTTGTTACTATATTTTTCTTGCGTATATTCTAAAGTATGTTGAGTAGCTTGCTATTAGTAGTAAGTTTTGCATCACTGGTTTATTGTATTTGTCTCCTAGTAAAATTTGAAATTAAAATATTGCCCACATATTTAACATTTAATGCATTAACATAGGAGAAAAACATAAACAAGAATAGATAGGAGTAAATATAGAGCGTTCTCAGAGCCACACAACGGGCTCTACTACAAATGCATACAAAAGGAGAAAAGTGAGGGCTAAAAGGAGGTCAGATCATGACATTAACAATTAGGTGTCTGTTTCATCCTGAAGATATGCAGGTCCTGCGTGACTCCACAAGCTGAACTTTCTAGTCCGCTGCACAATCATCTTGTATGCAAAGACACATTGCGAAAAAATTTCATTATATACATGCTGACAAGGTAGATGAGTCATGTTTCTATAAAGATTGTTTCCTATCAGCTAAATCAGAAAAACAAATGTCTTTATATACATCTTATGAATTTAGGTTATAAAACTTTGCTATAAATTTCAGCTTTCACATAAGCTAGTTGTGGATCTTACAAATAGGTATCTTATTCTTTTGTCAGTGGTCCGAAATGCAAAGAGCTCAATTCTTTGTAATTAAGGCTACACAAGTGTGCCGCACTAACACACAATCAAGTAGTCTAATAATGTTCTGATAATTTTTTGACCAAATTATGATGTAATGGTGATAACTTGCACTTGAAACCAACCAGATCCTGAAAGCTTGTGTGTTCTAAATAGATCTTGTCATCTTGAGATGTAGATGTTCTACTCTCACTTGGCAACTATGGCATCACAAAATTCTATTTTGGGTGCTAATTCCCTAATCTAGCATAGTAAATAGTATTTCATGTTGAACAAATTGCCCTATATTTTGGAATGAAAATAGCACCAATGACATAAACAATTGGCAAGACTAACGAAACCTCCTCCTACGCTTTGGTCAACCTTCATAAAACTACCCCCTCCTTGTCAAGTGTAGGCGAAGGAACCATGCCACCACTAGTCTACTCGTCAACCAGAGCCAGCATGAAGTATCTGATCCACCGCTTTCCCTATGGAGTAAACATCATGATTCAGCTTGCTTTGCAAAAAGATCAAACACACACAACAAAAGCATGTTTGATAGCACTTGCGTTATTGAAAAGCATGAAATAGATCCCAGATTGTCTTGTGATGAGATATATAGAGAGCTGAAAGTAAGATAAAAGCATGAAAAATACACATAAAGGCACGAAATTGAATCTAAAAGAATTGTAAAAGGCATAAAAATTACATTGTATTGAGATACCTCTGTTGCTCTTGCGAGCCTAGTGAAGCGATGAGACAATCATTCTGGTACTATTGCTCTAGCAAGCCCAGTGAGGCGATGAGGCCACCATTCTTATGCTGTCATCTGCAGCAAAATTTGTGTTGGTACTCGGATTTGACTATCCAAGAAAAAAAATGAAAAAATCTATCAAGTGGAGCTAACAAAGGTATCATGTGAACCACCAAGCTAATAGATAGCCTGACTAAATGGTTGTGCAAATCAAATCTACCAAAATCTTACTTGTTGGCATTTTCTTTGATAGTTTAGAGATGCCTGATTAGCCATGAAACTCCAAAAAAATGTTCGATTATTTTTACAGAGATGTTAAAGATCATGTTCAGTGCAAACAATTAACTACAGTTATTACTGGAAAAATGATTTCACTTGACTAATAAAGTGGCAATCATACATAGGATAAGCAATGTTAGAAAATAGGTTAGGAGACTACTACAAACACATTACAATGTAGTATGCATGACAAAGCTCCAAATGACATGAACGACAATCAGATACACAACAAAAACAATGTGGATCATGTTAGTACTATTCTATTTGCAAGAGATCTAATAGTGATTGACTTTGACTAATCGTACACAAAACACATACAAGGTAGCTAGGGTATGGATGAATTTATAAACTCTAGTAGCAGAACATTAATTCCTGCCAAATTTTGACTTTTATCGAGTTGCCTCTTGCACACTTGGTAAGCAACAGTGCACATTATTACAACACGCATAGATGCTACGTGCAAAAACAAAAAATAACCTGAGATGTCCTATTCACCATTATATCAATCTAATTTGATATTGTGATACACTATACCAAATTTCGATCAATTCACAACAACTTATGGAAAAAGATTACAGGGCATACCAGTGTCCCAAGTAGAACAAGAACCTGTACGCAATTCACAAAAAATCGCAACCCTGCAGCTAAGAGATAAGTAATCTGAAAAATAGAGTAGTGAATAAATTCAAGAAAAACATTCTTTACATAGCATCTCATGCTATCCTCCACAAAAGATATTCCCTTTTTCGACATAAACATGTATATGGAAGTCCAGATAAAAAAATTCCTTTACACCCAATGCAAAGAAATCAATCCGGACAGAATTTCCAAACTAAAAGTATAGCATTATGTCAATATGGCACAATTTTAAGGCTAAAATATAATCAGGTACAATAAACAAAGATGATTCGATTATGCGATATCTTCTATTCAGCGATTAGCTCATATTTGGTTAATCTGTTAATAAAAATTTATAATCTCTCTTTTAACTCTAAAAAATATGAGAAAGCTCGCCCATAAACCATATCTTTTCAGCATACAAAAAAGAATAATATTGTGAATGTTGGAGGAATGTAATCTAGTGTTGGCCATACAAATGGGCTACCTGAGCGACAACAAAATCAAGCTGTAGCATTTGGACAATGTAATGTAATAGTCACATCAAGTTTTTCACTGGGCCATGATCTACTATTTGTGGCAACCACCTCACACCATGGCCGTAGCAATATGATCTGATTCAATCACCCTCTCCTGTAGAAATGTTAAGTGTCACTTGCTGCAAATAACCCTAACACTAAACCATTTTCGCCTTCATCAAGTATAACGCGAAGCATGCAAGCAACAATTTTTTCAAATATGCAAACTTTCATTGGATCAATCATAAGAGATAGAGCTAAAATATCGAATCAACAGGTGAATCCTCTCCTAACTGACTTAAGAATTACTTTACATGAGAATTGGCTGCTACCTAATACATATACTCTATATATTATTAGATTTGAAAAGGAAGAAGCATTTAAGGCCAAGGAGAGCATGATCCAAGAGGAATAATCTGAGAGCATGGCCACAGAAGATCATCATGAGTGTGATGTCACCGCATATATCATTATAGCCACAGAAGATCGTGTAGCCACAGAAAATCATCATGAATGTGATGTAAGCACATATGTCATCATAGCCACAGAAGATCGTATAGCCACAGAAGATTATGCAACCATGATGTAAGCGCTTATATCATTTCTTTCTTGGCACCCAAGCCATGTAACCTTATAAATAGGAGGGTACCCCCCCTCCATGGAGACATAAGTGATGCTTGGAAATATTTATAGAACACTTGTTCCTCTTTGTATGTGAGTCATTTCCACCACCAATTGGGATTGGGTGTTATTTCTAAGTTGCCACTCCGTTGTTCTTGTGATTCCTTGGGATTGCTTGAACGTGTCTGCTCCACGATAGCGAGTAGACGAAGGCTGTAGCGTGTGGTTGAGTAATTTGAGTGCTGCAAGTTGCCGTATAGAGACGGTGGTTGGCTGCATCAATTGCTAGGTTGTACGGGCTAGTTATCCATGATCCTATATCGTGAAGATTGGGCCACCCCCATCTCCCCGCATCAACTGGTATCAGAGCTCAAGGTTGACATAGTAGGATTTTACCCTTAGCTACTATATTTGTTGTTTTCTTTCCTATCCAGAAAAAGCCACCCAAAAATATTGTTCTTTACCATAGTTTCAATTGAAAATTTTGGTGAGTTTTGCTAGGTTTTGATCCATTAGAGCCTTGCTTACTTGCTGATGCAAAATCTTTATTTGTGTTGCTTTCCTTTGAGCCAATCTGTTCGATATAAAAAAAATCAGTGAGTCAAGTAGAAAATTGTTGTTGAGATGTGCATAGAACATCACACAAATCTAAAATTGTATAACTTGGTCATCAGAGGTTCACTATATTCCTTTGAGAACCCCATCTATCCTTTTTGAAAGCTTTGGTCCAATTTAAAGACTAGCTTTTGAGTATTGCTAGATCTTTGCACACTTGTATCAGTTTTGAATTTTGAAACTGAATTATTGGATATCTTGTGAGATCTTGATATATCTGCTGACCTTGGTGCAAAAGAAAAGCAAAAAGAAAATAGTACAAACAAAAGAAGAACGAAAGAAAAAAGAGAAGTAAGAAAGAAGAGCCGTGGTCAGTATTTTATCAAGAATAAAATTCCATTCTAAAGTTCGGTATAGTTCGTTATTCTTGTGTGCAAATCTATAGCATATTTACATCGATTGCAATCAAGCTAGTGTCTTTCCATAACTTGAGCAACACGAGCTGTTTTGTTCTTCACTTATACGTGGTGCTACAACTCATTCCTTGGTTGCATCAAGTTCCATTATCATTGTGCATGAGTTGCTATAATTTTCACTTATATCTTAAGGTTGACAACTAGGCATTGGATTTCTATTTTGGATTATTACTTATCATTACAATATCTAGAATTTCAATTGCATAGGACTATCCCAACCCTCCAAGCTCCACATATAGCCATTGTCAAATTACAACACTTGGGCCTTGAATTACTCAACTCATCACCTACACCACATCTACCACTACCAGAGTATGAGCACTTCACCAATCCATCAAGCATTCATAAGAATTTCGGTAAGCAAAAAGTGAGACTGAGTGATTCCACATTATACACCTATATATAGGATGGGAATTTTTGTTTGGTGCAACTAACCATGGCAGGTCACGAGTATGTGGAACTCCCTTTCTATGGAAGTGATGATCCGGAGGAGTACCTTGAATGGGTACAACACATGGAGTTAGAACTTAAATACCAGAAACTATCCCAAGCCAAAGAATTGATTCGAGCCACCATGGAATTCGAAGATTATGCATACAATTGATGGAAGCAATATCCCAAAAGATACTATGTGAGAACTTGGCAAGAATTAAAGGGGACCATGAGGGTAGAACTTGTGCCATATGAATATGAGGATGAATTGCTTCATCAAATAAAGAGCATTAAACAAGGATCCCAAACTGTGCAATCATATTACGAAGAGTTGGATTATTCTATGCATCGTGCTAACATCACAGATGTATCTAAAGCAAGGGCATACTTCAAAAGAGGTTTGAATCCTGAAATCGTTGCTACTGTTTATTTGAAATATAATGGTGGTATGCAAGATCTTGTGAATTATGCTATAGAGGAGGAGAAGAGAATTAAGGAGAAGCATACACCTCGGTTCAATTTGGGCAGAAGCCTTAGTTCTTCCTCTACTACATCAGCTAGGTTTACTCTTGGGTTACCTAAAGTTGATAAGAGAGAAGCCCCTGCTATTATCTCATCAAAGAAGGTCATCCATTCAGTTCAACAAGATGAAGATGAAACTCCAATCAAGCAAGAGACACTTCCAGTTGTTGTTTCTTGTTTCTGCATATAAAGTGCTCTTGTGTCACCAAAAAATGAGAGTGAGAGAGATGCACAAAAGAAAATGAGAGAAGTAGATGATAGCAAATGTGAGGTCTAAAACTAACAACTTAATGTCTACCTTAAGTTGTGTTTCTCTTGGTATGCAGGTTAATAATGAAGTTTTGGAGTTGAATGCTAAAGAATCAACACTAGATGAAAAGAAGGTTGAGCAAATAGTCACAGATGAAAAAGGGATGCCAGTTGCCTCATGGTTACATCATGAAGAAACACAACCTATGGCACCTAAATCTCCTAACGTGGTCGGAAAAGGTAATAATGGTGATAATTTGAATGAGAAGCATGTAAAGGTAAGCAAGAGTGAGTATATTTTTTGCTGCATTACATATGTTGATTTGATTGACCCACATGATAATTTAATTGCAAATAATTTTCATCATGTAAAACTAATTACTCATAAGGAAGTGCTTAATAGAATATCCCTTGTTGACTCATTCTGTTATATCATGTTTGATCAACCTATTGAGCTTGATAGGATAATTGCAAAAGTTTTTGAAATAGTGTCCTTGAAGTATTTGCCTAGATCCTACAACTACAAATATAAATTTAATTTGATTGGAGATTATGATGTAGATAAGAAATTTCATATTTATCGAATATGCATTACTTGTGATAAGCTTGCTGAAATGAATTCGCATGTTTTCGACAAGCTATTTTTTTGAGCCATGCATAAGTAATCAGAGTAGTGCAGTTGAAGTATGGAAGAAACTAAAAATTTTCTTACCCGTAATAGAACAATTTGATATGGTGTTATCCACTACTAACATATATATAGGTTTACAAAAGTCGAGGATGACTTTTCTCAATGTGAGAGGGAATGATATGGATATTATGCCTGCTGAATTGATATATATGCTCTATGAATATTGTTGCGCTAATTGGATTGGACAAAATAAAAGGAATACAAAAACGGATGACAAATACATATACCATGCATATACTTTCTTCTCATTGCATAATGCACTTTCAGATTATCAAAAGCCGAGGATGGCTTTTCTTGAAGAAAGGGAGGATGATGTGGATAAGTCTAGCACTAAACCATTTTCTCCTTCATCAAGTATAACGCGAAGCACGCAAGCAACAATTTTTCTAAATATGCAAACTTCCATTGGATCAATCACAAGAGATAGAGCTAAAATATCGAATCAACAGGTTAATCCTCTCCTAACTAACTTAAGGATTACTTTACATGAGAATTAGCTGCTACCTAATGCATATGCTCTATGTATTATTAGATTTGAAAAGGAAGAAGCATTTGAGGCCAAAGAGAGATTGATCCAAGAGAAAGAATCTGAGAGCATGGCCACAGAAGATCATCACGAGTGTGATGTCACCGCATGTGTCATTATAGCCACATAAGATTGTGTAGCCACAGAAAATTATTATGAATGTGTTATAAGCACATATGTCATCATAGCCACAGAAGATCGTATAGCCACAGAAGATCATGCAACCATGATGTAAGCGTTTATATCATTGCTTTCTTAGCCCCAAACCATGTAACCCTATAAATAGGAGGGTACCCCCTCCATGGAGACATAAGTGATGCTTGAAAATATTTATAGAACACTTGTTCCTCTTTGTATGTGAGTCATTTCCACCACCAATTAGGATTGGGTGTTATTTCTGAGTTGCCACTCCGTTGTTTTTGTGATTCCTTGGCATTGCTTGAACGTGTCTGCTCCACGATAGCGAGTAGACGAAGGCCGTAGCGTGTGGTTGAGTAATTTAAGTGCTACAGGTTACTGTATAGAGACGGTGGTTGGCTACATCAATTGCTAGGTTGCACGGGCTAGTTATCCATAATCATTCGTCATGAAGATCGGGCCACCCCATCTCCCCGCATCATCACTTCTCTAAAGATTGTGTATCCATGGCATGATTTTTTTGCATTGAGCCATTGAACCAATTGGCAGAGTAGTACCATTTCTGTAATCAACAATACAAGAGTTTCCTGGACCTACAACAAAAGCTTAACAGATTTTACAATGATCGTTTTCACCATCAGGTTGTGGATGAATTTGAACAATACTGAAAAGCTCAAATATGTGATTAGGACTTATCTCAAAGTAAAATATGGCAAACAACTATTTCCTCAAAAAAAAATGGCAAACAATAGGAACAAGACTCATTTTTAGTAAACAATAGCGAGCGCCAAAATTTATACATCTCAAAAGAGAAGAATAAAAAAAGTAAAAAGGATGAAAGAAATATTTCATTAAGCTCTCATCTGCAAGGGGCAAACCCAGTCGAAGTAGAAAAACTTATGAGTTGTATAGGAAATGTTAGAGATGTCTCCTCCGCTAACGCTACCTATAATGTAAAACAAAGCTTCTAAATTGGCTAAAATGTTTTATGCATTTTACCGAGCATGGTAAGAGCACAAAAGTGAAGCAACACAACATCCCAAATGACAGCAAAAAATCTACAAAAAAACATATGCATCAGCCGACATAACAACTGGACAACAAAGAGAACAACCAAATTAGCACACTAACAACTAGGGAAAAATTCACTCGTAACACAAACCCGATTCCAATTTGCACTAAACAAACAACAATCTGGATATTTCACACAACAATCCGAGTGACTGAGCTCTAAAGGCAGATGCCATATTTATGTGAGCCGAATTGCATATACAAAATGATGTGTGCGTCAAAAGATGCAAGCGAGTGTGCAATGGATCCTCGGCACAGCTGTCGATCTTGCAGAGGCCACACAATCCCTGGGGAAACCTGATCACCACATACGGCCCATCAGAGACTCGAGAGAGAAGCTGCCCGGCTGGGGCATGGCGCCAAACTTTACGGTGATTCAGTTGTTTAGTCGGGGGTAAAAGCGACGCCCACCCCCTCAAATTGCAGGGGGTCATTATCTGGAGAAAAGGAAACAGGCACATCAGGCATAATTTCTTCTAGCTCTTGCGGATCGTCTCCAGTTGTGTCGCCACTGGACGTAGGGCGGTGTAGTTTGTAGGTACCGTCGCTTGCCAGATGGCTTTTCAACGGTTGAGAGGCAAAGGATATGATGGTTTTTGGGTATGATTGTCTGCAGAGGAGGATCGGACTACAGAGCAGTTGATGCAGGTTTAAATCGGTGAACTCATGGTTAAGACGTACAGAGGAATTTCATCGAATGAATTGAAGAGCGGTTTTTTTTAACCCAATTGTAGTAGTCGTCTTAGTTGGACATTCTTTGATCAATAATTGAGACCACAGACTCGATATGATTTGGCATATTTGTATTTGCACCAAATGAGAACCTGTTTGCACTTCTACGGACTACCCGGACAATTGAGGAAACCAACAAGCCAGGTAGGCAACTACGGCTCCAGTTCCCGAGCACCACCCGGAGACGATGACCGGAATTAGAGGCCGTAATCGAGCTTGGGGAGATTCCGGACGTGAAAGGCGGAGAGCAATAGCGGAGGCAGGTGGACGATGCAAAAAAGGCCAACGCATTCGCATCAACCCACTGGCCGTGGTGCGGCCAAGCAGCCCCGCACAAGCCAGCCTCGCACGCAGGACGGCCCCCAGCCATACAAGGCAAAACCGCAGCCATATATATGCCGCCCGCACGTGCCCCCACCACGTAGCGCGGCCAAACGCAGCCACACACGCCCCGCGCGGCCACGCTCTCCTCTCACCCACCATAACATCCCGCCCCCGCGCGCGCGTCCCCCGCCTCTTAACGTGCTGCTTCCTCTCCCACCCAGCTAGCCCCAGTTGCACTATCTACACCACGCTGCGGATTAACCACACAAGCTAGAGACCAAAGCTGCCGGAAGCTGCTGCCTTCTTAGTTTCCTTTCTCCATGTGCAAGAGGAGCTGCATGGCGCCGTCCGAGTCGTGCGCGCAGCGGACTGCCGACGAGAGGCCCGCGGCCCGCGACGCCGCCCCGGAGGAGCGGGTGGGGTGCGGCTTCGGGACGTCTTCTGACCAGCCTGCGCCCACAGTGGGGAGGCCGGCGTCGGCGGAGGCGGAGAAGAAGAAGAAGAGCAGGGCGGGGGACGAGGAGGGCGGCGCTGGGGAGAAGCTGAGGCGGCCGGCGGCGGCGGGGGAGGATAGCTCGCGGGAGCGGCTGAAGCGGCACCGGACGGAGATGGCGGGGCGGGTGAGGATCCCGGAGATGTGGGGGCAGGAGAGGCTGCTCAAGGACTGGGTCGACTGCGCCGTCTTCGACCGCCCTCTCGCCGCCACGCGCGGCCTGCTCACCGCCCGCGACACGCTCGTCGCCGAGTGCGCCGCTCCGCGCCGGCCGCCGCACGGCTCCACCGGCCGCCCGCTCCGGGTGCAGAACGGCTGCTCTTAATAATCGAGTGTGCTTTGTTTTTGCTGCTGCTTCTTCTTCTCTTTCTTCTTCTTCGTTGTCGTCTTCTCGAGTGATCAATTACTCTCTATATAGTCGAACCTATTCGGAGTATGAATTTGATCGATGTTAAGTACTTAATTTGTTATACATGACCACTGGTGGATGTAATTTGTCATTTGATCACACTGGCGGAACTACAATAGGTCAAAAGTGTTCAACTGAACAACCACATTTTTTTGTAAAAGACCTATTATTTGCTAGATATATTAGATACTAGTCGAATGCCAGTGCGTTGCTACGGATTTTTAAAATATATCATACTATATGGTTTAAAACTCACGAGTGATAAAAAATTTTAAAATATACATACAGACATGTTCTAAAAGTTTTTAAATCTGTCAAGTAAGTCGAAAGCCGTCGATCACACCTTGTGGTCATAAGTCGGAAGATATCGACCATACCTCGTGATCGTAGGTCAAGAGCGATCAACCATCGCTGGTGGTCATAAGTTGGCAGCGGTCGACGATCGATCGTAGTCCCAAATTAGGAGCCTTCGACAATAGCTCATGGTCGTACATCGGAAGCCGATGACCATCGTTCGTGGTTGTAAGTCGGAAGCCATCGAGGATACCTCGTGGTCGTAAGTCGAAACATATCAACTAACACTCGTAGTCATAAGTCGAAAGACATCGACCACATCTCGTGGTCGTAAGTCGAAACACATCGACCAATGCTCATGGTCGTAAATTAGAAGCCATCGATCACACCACGTGGTCGTAAGTTAGAAGTCGTCGATCATCGTGTGTGATCGTAGGTCGGGAGCGATCGACCATCGCTGGTGGCCGTACATTGGCAGGCCTCCGGTGCGCTTGTGCCCTGTCGCCTGACTGCCAGCGCCAGCCTGCTCAGCCCCGACTTCAACCACTGCCCCCTTCGACTTTGACCACTTCCCCCTTCATCCACTGTCCCCTTCGACCACGACCCTTCGACGTTGACCATGGCCCCTTTCGACCATGGCTTCGACCACCTTGTGGGTCTTGCCATCGAGGGTGGGGAGCTCGATCTCAGGGTGACATGGGGTAGGCGACGAGGATGTCCAATTGAGGGGGAACTCGTAGCAGTAGAGGTTGTGGACGAATCAACAGGTGCCCTCCAGGTTGGTTCTATGACTACGACCATGACCGCTATGACCACGTCCACGGACACTACGACTACGACCATGACCACGACTTCAAGCACTACCCCTTTTGACTTTGAGCACTACCACCTTCGACTTCAAGCACTATCCCCTTTGACTTCGACCATTGCCCCCTTCAACCGCTTTTCCCTTCGACCACGACCCTTCGACGTTGACCACTTCCCCTTCAACCACGGATCTTTGACTTCAACCATGGATCTACGACTTCGACCACATCCCCCTTCGACCACTATCCCCTTCAACCACGGCCCTTCGACGACCATGGCCCTTCGACGTCGACCACTTCCCCCTTTGACCACCGCCCCTTCGACCACTGTCCCCTTCGACCATGGCCCTTCGACGTTGACCACTTTCGCTTTCGACCACGACCCCTTTCGACTACGGCTTCGACTTCGACCACGGATCTTCGACTTTGACCACTGCCCCCCTCGACCACTGTCCCCTTCGACCACGGCCCTTTGACAACCATGGCCCTTCAACATCGACCACTTCCCCTTTTGACCACCGTCCCCTTAGACCACTATCCCCTTCAACCATGACCCTTCAACGTCGACCATTGTCCCCTTCGACCATGGCCCTTCGGCATCAACCATGGCTTCGACTTCGACCACTGTCCCCTTCGATGACCACGGCCCTTCGACATCAACGATTCCCCCTTCAATCACGGCATCGACTTCAACCATGAATCTTCGACTTCGGCCATAGCCCCTCAACCACGGCCCCCTTAGACCACAGCTCCAACGTCGACCACGACCCCCCTTCGACCATGGCCCCGACGTCAAACACGGCCCTTCGACTTCGACCACGGACCGACTTCGTCCATGGCCCTTCGACTTTGACCACTGCCCCTTCGACCACAGCACAACAGACTCCAAGTGAAGAGCAGGAGAAGGTAGAGAAGCTCACCGGGCGAGCGACCACTGGGCGGTGGCGGGGAGAGCCACGTGGGGCTGGCGTAGTAAGAGGAAGTCACCACCATTACCGAGTGCCCTTCTCTCTGATCCACTGGCCGCTATCACCAAGCGCCATTCCCTCTGATCCACTGGCCGCTGTCGTCGAGCGTCGTGCTGCTGGTTGGAGAGGTGATGGGAGATGGAATTGGTGGCGGTGCCCTGAGAAAGTTGGGGGACTACGACCAGACACTGTCACGCGGGGAAGGAATTGGTGGCGACGGCGCTGAGGAGGAGGAGGTGGTGCGACACGAGGGTTCAGAGGAGGAGGCAGCAGTTGCGGGAGGTAGAGGTTGGGGAGGCGGCAACGAGGAGATGGGCGTTGCTGGGGGAAGTTGGGGGACTGCGACCAGACGCTGCTGTACGGGGACGGAATTGGTGGCGACGCTGAGGAGGAGGCATGGCACGAGGGTTTGGGGGAGAGAAGGGGGCGGTGGTTATGGGAGGCGAAGGATGCGAGGGAAGAGAAGAGGAGTGCGATCCACGCGTCGACCCGACCTTTTCTACGAGTGGAAGAACTACCTACGTGCGGATCTGAATGGTTGATCTTCGATTGGAGGGTTGAGAAGAGAGGAGGGAAAATGGACCGATAACCACCAACTCCTATTTTTATAATAGTAAAGATATGTAGTGACAATTAGACCAAATACTTCATATTTGTACCTAATTAATTCTAGCTGGCTCCTGCACCCTCTCCTCTATTAGAGGAGTGAGGTCCTCGTGGTGGTTTGAGGCGAAGTGAAGTCCCTAGGGTAGTCCAGGGGCGACGAAGGGTGAGGCCCCTAGGGTGGTCCCAGGCAGCGAAGGAGCATGGCCCCCCTGGGGCAGTCTAGGGGAGACCCAAATGGCGCAAGGCGGGAACCCCGAGGGGCACCAGGGGCGCAAGGCGTGCAACCCCAGGGTGGTTAAGGATGCGAGGTGGGCAATCTCAGACGGAGCATATGAAGTGCCCCTGGGGATGTCTCGAGCGGCGATGTAGAGTGCCCCCTAGGGTGTCTTGGGTGGTGGCTAGGAGTGCTCCCAAGGCCGCCCTGAACAAAAACAAGGAGGCACCCCGGGGAGGTCCCGGGTGGCAACACAGAGTGCTCCCAGGGTCGTCCCAGGCGGAAGCAAGGAGGTGCGGAGTGCTCCTAGGGTCATCTCGGGCAGAAGCAAGGAGGTGCCCTAGGAGGTCCCGGGAGGCAGTGCAGAGTGCTCCCAGGGTCATCCTGGGCAAAAGCAAGGAGACGCCCCAAGGAGATCCTGGGCTACGATGTGGGGAGACCCCCAGGGGGTCCACCCGGAGGTGGGTCGAAGGAGAGGGAGTCCAGGATGGCCTAAACTTGCCTGACGACATTCTGTGCCTTCATCTTCCTAAGCGGCATAGCTTCTCGCTCGATTCCCCATGGTTGGTGCCAACTGTCATCGATACGAGACCAGACAGTAAACTTAGAAGTACCTCTGGTCGGATGTGTAAACCGTTGAGGGTGCGGAGGGACATAAAAAAAAGTACACAAATAACCCAAATGTATTAAATATGAGTATTTAGGGTTACCAATGGCCTCCCCCTCTCCCATTGCAAGGGGTCATATTTATATAGGGAGAGAGGAATACGAGTGAAGTTACAAGTTTGCCCTTGAGATCTAGTTTACTCCTAGGGGTATCCACGTCATTTGCTTTGTGCGGGCCCCACCACGTCTGGGACTCCGGGGTTGCTCTGGGGTCGACCCTAGACCCTTATGGGGTTGGTCTTGTGTCCCTTGTCTTGGGTAGGCCTTGTGTCCCTCACTTGGGGTTGGCCCTAGACCCCTCTAGGGTTGGTCTTATATACCTCACACGGGGTTGGCCCCAGACTCCCCTCCCAAGGTCAGTTTTTCATATCTCGCTCGGGGTTGGCCCTGGACCCTCCTCCCCCTGGGATTGGTCTTACGCACCTCACCCGAGATTGGCCCTGAACTCCTCCGGAGTTGGTCTTGCATGCCTTATTCAGCGTTGGTCTTGCAAACCTCACTAAGGTTGTTTTGGGGGCTTGTCTCGGGGTAGACCCTTCAATGAGTGCCATCGCTCCGAGGTTGTCGTGGACCCGAGGTGGCATAGGTACCCTCCCCCAACACCTATGTGTGTGCATATATACATATACTACTTAAAAGAAGAAGTTGATGGTGGTGATTCACCACCATCTCCTGATGGTTCATCTGTCGTTCTATCACCTCTCACATTAGTTTTGCATCAACAGATGGACCCTAGCCGAGCTGATCTGATCAGGCCTACATCCCATTCATTCGATGAGCTTGATCTGTCTTCTCAACCTCGTCCATCATTAACGGCAAAACAGTCGTGTACAATTAGTTTATCATCACCATCAAGGTGCACACTTTGACACCTCGGCCCTTGTAGAATTAGACCCATAATTGCCCATATGTGTGTATGCACATGAGGGTGTGGGTTAGTCCCATCTTGCTAGTTTAGTTTGAGAAGTACTAACATATAAGCCTAAGGCTTCCAATGGTAGCAACCTCTGGTTAACCGTTTTGCGCAAAGCGAGGACGAAAGTGCAAACGGGTTGCTACGTGAGCATGGCCTATCTAGAATGGGATTAGGCCTAAGCCGGTTTGGACCCTAGGGCATTACAAATGGTATCAGAGCTGACCCTCGCGGTTACATGAGCGCGTGCGGGTTAGGGGCGCGGGCATATAGCGCATGGCCCATGTGGGCTCGGAGTGGACACACGGCATGGCATATATGCTGGCACTGAACTCGCGGACATGTGCCAAGAGGGGAGATTATGATTATTTTCCCCAAGTAGGTATGTTGAGTTGACGAGGACGTCGGGTCCATTGAGGTGGTGTATGTAACACCTCGGCCCATGTTGAATTAGGCCCATGATGACCTATATGTGTGTACGCACATGAGGGTAAGGGTTAGTCCACCTCGCTATTTTAGCTTGAGAATCACTAACATATAAGCCTAGTGATGCGGGGGATTGCCCGATCTTCACAGCATAGGATCGATGAAGATAATTTGGATCCATGCAACCTGACGAATCGATGGCGCCAACCACTATTAGAACAACAACCTGCAACAAAAAGAATTCGCCCAACCACACGCTCGTGATCCCGTCTACTCGACCACCCAGTAGACATGTTGTCGCTCCTGCAGAGTGCTCCCAGGATCATCCTGGGCAGAAGCAAGGAGACGCCCCAAGGAGATCCTGGGCTGTGATGTGGGGCGACCCCCAGGGGGTCCACCCGGAGGGGGATCGAAGGAGAGGGAGTTTGGGATGGCCTAAACTTGCCTGACGACATTTTGTGCCTTCATTTTCCTAAGCAGCATAGCTTCTCGCTCGATTCCCCATGGTTGGTGTCAACTATCGTTGATACAAGACCAGACAGTAAACTTAGAAGTATCTCTGGTCGGATGTGTAAACTGTTGAGGGTGCAGAGGGACACAAATAACCCAAATGTATTAAATATGAGTATTTAGGGTACCAATGGCCTCCCCCTCTCCCATTGCAAGGGATCATATTTATAGAGGGAGAGAGGAATACGAGTGAAGTTACAAGTTTGCCCTTGAGCCCTAGTTTACTCCTAGGGGTATCCACGTCATTTGCTTTGCACGGCTCCACCACGTCAAGAGTCGAGATACTAAAGATAGACTTTTTCCTTTCCAATACATATAGAGAGCATTTCTTCACGCTCTTACCAATTTACAACAAAGAAACGGGTTACCATTTAACAAGTTCTTCCCAATTGGTGATCAGTAGTTGCATTTGCTGATACTATCTAGATTAATTAGCTGGTGCATCTGCTGACATTAATCTTATCTAGGTGTTAACTAATTAATATACAGCTGAGATGACATGCATTGTTCTGTGCATGCTCCATGGCGTAAGGCACCGCCCACTATGGCGACAAAACCGAATCATCATATCCACTTTCTTCATCCTAAACAATCCAAAAAAAATCCCCGGTGTTTGCCTTTCCTCCACTCCATTTTTTCTCTCCAATTTCACGCATCTGAGCTGGTCCTGAGCTGTGGCTGCTTTCCCCTCAAACTGTTTGATTAGTTTGTCTATTTCGCAGCCCCCATCTAGATTGTGTACTCTCGGCGAGTTGCAACTTGCCAATAGTTGAAACTAAAGGTTTCGGCAGTAACACGTGGTATTGGAATAATTGGGTAATGTTAGTTCTTGGTAGGACGCCTCAGTGGCTCAGCCGCCACATGCCCATGTCATGTGGTCCAGTGAAATCTTGCTTCCATTCGATCACGTACTCTGTATGGCTGTACTTGTAGTCTTGTATATTTTTAGGTTTTATACTGATCTCCTTGCACTTTTTTTCTTTTGAAACCTGATCTCCTTGCACTGATGGCATGCATCAAGTATGAGAATTCTCATAGGCTCTGCTTGTTATTGCCATATTTTTGTCACAAAGCAAGAATGATCAAGCTATTACATGAATGAAGATTTGTGCTTCTTCACTCCTTTCAATTAGCAGAAAACAAAGATAATGATCACTCACCAAAACTTGATAAAAAATGCAACAAAGCCATGAAGTTTACATACAAATCCTTAATGCGGATCACTGAGCAGTAATGAGACGTAACAACAACTGCAGGGCAAGTGCTGGTAGCCGAGGCCCTCTCCATCGGCGTCAACTACGGGCAGATCACGAACAACCTCCCTTCGCCGGCGCGGGTGTCGTGGCTGCGATCCGGTCGCTCAAGATCAGCAAGGCGAAGCTCTACGACGCCGACCGCAACGTCCTGCGCGCGTTCCTCGGCACGGGCGTTGAGTTCGTGGTGAGCATCGGCAACGAGGCCGTCCCGGCGATGGTGAGCCCCGCGGCGGCGCAGGCGTGGCTCCAGCAGCACGTCGTGCCGCACCTCTGTGCTGGCGCGCACATCACCTGTATTAATCTTGATGTTTTGTAAGTGATCATAAAAGCCATGATCAAAGCATCGAGATGATACGCTATGGTCATTACGACCAGTGTGTGTGGTCAGTTACGACCACGTTATGTGTGGTTGTTACGACCAGTGTATATGATCGGTTACAATCACATTGTGTGTAGTCGTTACGGCCAGTACGAGTGGTCAGAGCGACCGTAGTCTACGAGTGGTCGGAGCGACCGTAGTCTACGAAGTGGTCGGAGTGACCACAATTCATGTGTGGTCGGAAGCGACTGATGTGTATGGTCGTTACGACTAGGTGGTATGTATGGTCAGTTACAACCACAGTGTGCGTGGTCGTTATGACTATGTTGTGTGTGGTCGTAATGATCAGTATGGTAGTCGTAAGCGTCGAGGTCATGACGCCTGTGTCTGTAGTGGTCGTAACTGCAGTGCCACAGTCGAATTCAAGCACTGATCGGAGAAGTGTTCAAAGACAGGCCGTGGTCGAGCCCGTGGTCGTGGTCGTAGGTGCCATGGTCGTAGGCACCATGGTTGTAAGCGATATGGCCGTAGACGCTGTGGTCGTAGCTCTGCGTATCCGTGGTTGTAGCGCAGCCTGTGTGTGTGTGGTTAAAGCTCCGGTACCATGGACGAAGACAAGCCGAGAATGAAGCAGTGGTCGTGTGGCTATCACTATAGTAGGCGTCAGCATGGGTGGTCGTAGATGACGCAGGTCATACCTTGGTTGGTGAACTGCCCAGCGTGGGCAGGCGGCTTGCCACTGTAGCAGTCGGCAGCGATTGAGCTAAGTGGCATGGGCAGGCGGCTGTTCTCTGTAGTAGTCGTAAGTATGCGACTGAGCGGCGCGGTCAGGCGGACTGCTCAGTGTGGGCAGAATGTCGTCGTCAAAGTCATGTAGTGGGTGAGTTGTGTCTATATATACCATGTGAGATCGAATAAGGAGAGAGAGTGTGAAGAAAAGAAAGAAAAGTTGCCTCAAACTCTTTCCGTCTTATATGACTTTATTCCTTCTTCTTGCCGTCTCGATTCTGCTCTGTTCTCCGTCCGACAATAGAGCACTCGTGTGTTTTTGGACGTGTTGATCCTCAGGTGATTTTTCAACAGTGTTCAAGGGCAACGACACCGCGCTGCAGGCCAGCCTCCTCCTGGTCATGCAGTCCGTGCACCAGGTGCTCAGCGCGCTAGGCCTGCACTCGCTGGACATCATGGCCGTCTCCTTCCCGCCGTCCGCCGTTCCGCACGTGCAGCCGTTTCTGAGCTTCCTGATCAACTGCTACCCGTACTTCGCCTACAAGGACGACACGGCGCGCGTGCCGCCGGAGTACGTGCTCTTCCAGCCCAACGCCGGCGTCACCGACCCCCCCCCCCCCCCCCCAGGCTCAACTACGACAACATGCTCTACGCGCAGGTGGACGACGTGTACGCGGCCATCCAGGCGGCGCTGGGGCACACGGACAACGACGTCAAGGTCTCCGAGACCGGGTGGCCGTCCCGGGGCGACCCCGACGAGGCCGGCGCGACGCCGGAGTACGCCGGGACGTACATCGGGAACCTCCTACGGAGGATCGAGATGAAGCAGGGCACGCCGCTCTGGCCGGCGTCGCCGATCGACGTCTACGTCTTCGCGCTGTTCAACGAGAACCTCAAGCCCGGGCCCGTCGTCGGAGCGGAACTGCGGGCTCTTCTACCCCGACGGCACGCCGGTGTACAACGTCGGGCAGCGCGGATACCTCCCGCCGATGGCGTCACATGGAGAACTGCAGGTACGGATTCTCCTTGATTCTTCAGATCACTTGTTTAGCACAAGTTCTGCACGTACGTACATTTCTTGCAAACTTTCTAAAATTGTGCATGCCATGCATGTATTAGGAAACTATGGGTAGCAACGGTTCGTGTGCATTAATTTTACCCTCATTGTTGCCTACACTTCACCGTCTATGCTGTCACCTGATTGTTACCATACTAAATTATCACGTTTTTCGTGTTACTGAGAGTGAGGTGCCAGTATGACAGATGAAGGCCATGGGTCAAGTTAGGCGAGGAATATAATTTTTTTTTTAAAAAAAAGTAGTATACTCATATGTTCTCTTGTGCACCTATGCTTTTACATGAAACGTGACAACTGACCACCTGGCTTTGGTGTTTTGGCAGGTGATTCATTTGTTTGCACTTATCGCCATCGCTTCGGTCGCTTTTGTCTTATCCTGAGAGCATCAGCAATCGCTTTTGTCTTATCCTGAGAGCATCAGCAACCTGTCTGCTGACAGTGCAGGGGAATGATACAGCCTTCAGGTCATTAGGAGCAGCCGAAAGTGGCTTCATTTTGACATTAGATCAGAACTAACTGAAGCTTGGACATCACTAACTCATCAGAATTCCATCTCTTTTGTCCCACAAAGGGAGAAACAGCACGGACTGGAATTATTTATTGGTGGATACTAGATAGCTAATAATATGTATATTGCATTTTATTTGGGCTTTATAAATTATCTTGGTTTATTCTGATGTCGAGATGCATCTTTAGGCTCCGTTCCAAACAGCGGAAGCTTCTAACTTTCTGAAACCATAACCATTTCTAATGTATTGGTTTCTTAATACAATTTTTTTTTCTTTGCATTACCCATAGGAATATAATGGTATTTTTTTTTATTTTTCCTATTTTTCTTCATTTTCCTGTAATTGAATAACTCAGAAATTGTTAACAGTTGTCATTTTAGCCAAACCAAAAGTCAAAGCACTTTGAGCGGGGCCTGGCGATCTTGTATCACTCGTATAGGCAAGTACAGAAATGCGATACACATCTCCAGGTAATCAGGTTAATACCAGATATTGCTAGTTCCAATCATAAATTGATTCCTTCAAGGCTCTAACAACACACCAACGTATAAAACATGGAATTTGACATTATCACTAGCGAAGTGCCAAGTGTCATCAATCCAGATTCCCGAATGGCCGTTTAATGGCACATTCTTTTACATGTCTCACTGGCCCTTCTCCATTCGTACTTGGTGGTATCATCTCGGGCTCCCGTGTCAAATTCTGAATTTTGATCCCCTGATCCTGTGCATTGAACTACCTATACAAATGTGCAGGCTAAATGTTACAGATATGTACATCAGCTGCAGACCTTGGTCGATGAAATTAAACCAACAGCTTCCACAAAATGTTCACGGCCTAATAGTTGTATGCCTATCAGTGGGTCCCAGAACCAACCGGTCTCTCAGCTAGGCATTCTGCCCACTTGGTTGAATGGTTCAGTCAGATCTATCCACCATTAAATTGGATGCAGATAAAAATGATCATCCAGGCAGACCGAAGGACCATGTACAGATCATACGAATGTCAAGTATATCCATCAGTCTGACTCAAGCTCCTTAAATCTCCTTTCCCACTCCTTGGCTTCATAATCCTGATCCATCATATCCTTCTCGGTGGTGTAGACAATCTCCTCTGGTGTAATCACCTTTCGTTGAGCCATGTCACGTGCACTGAGCAACTGAAAAAGACAGTAAATAGTAACTAAATGTATGCCACTTTAAATAAAAATAAAGAAAACAAGTTGTTTAAGTTACTAAAAATCATTAAATGCTAACAGGCCATGTTCTTTTCAGCTTCTAAAAACTGCTTTTCGGCTTTTCTACAGTAACTAGCTTTTAAACGGAGTATTTTTTCAAGATAGGGTCTACTAGTTAATTGTAATATATACTTTACTGACTTCATTTATATTGGCAAAAATCGCATGTGAGTTTCTGTTACTCTGTAATCTCTGGTACAAACAGCCTAAAAGCCACAAGCCGCAGCAAAAAAGAACAGGCCCCTAGCCAAGCATGAGCTGATGCCTCCAATGAGTACGAGGAAGTTGATGACAAGGTGACAACCAACTTAAATTGATAATAACCCTTGCAATAAGAAGGTAACAACTATTACTGAAGCATGCAACAGCAAGATATGCACAACACGAATTATCAAAGGTTAGCATCTATTTTCATTTTATACCAATAGCCACTCATTGTTGTAGCTGTTGACAAGAGATGATCAAGTTGCACAATAATAACACTTACTGTTGTAGGTTAAGCCCACCAAAGTGGGTTCTTTTTTAGAACCTTATGATGCATAGAACTAGCAAAACCACTACTGACTCAATTTTCGGCATATCAGGTTTATGCGCAATGCTCCCAAAATCATACCTGACTTTCTCCAAACAGGTCCATGTGTGTGATAATCAATTATATAAGTGTGTGTTGAACATAAGTTTGCTTGTATTACAAAATTTTCAGCTTCCATTGAATGTTATGTTCCAACACAAAGCTGCAGCACTTTCAATTGTTCTTACCTTTCTTCTGAGAGAAGGTTCAGGCAACGCAAGCGCCTGAGCTTGCTGTTCTCTGGCCTTGTTCCTCCTTCTAATGTCATTGTTGATCTTGCGTAGCAGAAACCATCTAAATAATGGTATTGCAAAAAAGGAACCAGCATATATCTACAAATGTCCACATGGTATAAGTATATCATTAATAATACAAATCATATGTTCACAGCATGATTCAACAGCCAATATTTTGCAACATTCATGACATGCAGAAACTCCCCTCAGAAAAAGAAGGGGTTCATGATTCTTTTCCATAGGCCTTTTAAAATGAATAGTGAGGATCAAAGGGCCATTTTATACAATACTAAACAGGCAAATCAAGCCCAGCCATACCTGAAGCAAGGGAAATAACTGCGCAACAAATGAGATAAGTCCACCAGGTGTCACTGTCATTTGTCTTCACGACAAATTTTAATTTAAAAGTTAGTAGAAGGAATTACAATTGAATGAAACGATATTTTGAAGGCAGAATTGCAACTCTTACTTCAATAAGTTTCCAAGAATGATGACACCGAAAAAATTGAGTCCTCCCAAAGCAGCAACCATTGCCCTCTCTGATGCATTAGCTTTACTGCAAAATCGCCAGGTTGGTATACGAAAACATACAGCAAGGGCACAAGACTTGAGTTCAGATTTCAAAATAGCAAGTTTAGAGCTGACGACAAATACCCTCTAATGCATTAACATGACAAATACCCTCTAATGCATCAACACAAACAATTACTAATCTCTGGACTTTATTGCAGTTCATTGTGTAATGTGAGGCGTCATTCCAAGGTACAATTTGCCATCCAGATATGCTAATTATGTTCACACTACAACAATTTCAAATTTTAGGGTGAACTAGCAGCTAGATTTTGATTCAACAACAACAACAACATGAATCACACTTAAAATGACAAAATACTAACCTGAATTTCCATGGTATCTCCTCTAAATACTTTTCAACGCCACTGAACATTGCAGACCATTTGGTACCAACATATTCCCTACTCCCACCTGCTTTTGATGAAGCAGTGCGTTGCAGCGATGGAAATCGATAGAGAATGTTTCCCTAAACAAGAAAAAACAAACACATTAAGATTTTTTTAAGTTGATCAATTCAAGCAAGACGTGTTCAAGTTCATTGCCAATTATGTAGAGCATGCCATCTTCAGTAAGTAGCAAAGTTATAGGTGTCAAAATTAAGAAGAGCAATACAGGGCCACATCTTAGTGGCAGTTCTCTAATACAAGCCTGAAATATATGAGGAGAAAGTTGGACCTGCTCATCAACTTCTGGATGCCCCTGAAAACGTAAGAGAACTGGAAGAATAAATGATTCATCATCCTGCAATTCAAGGGATGGTATGAATATGATGAAACTCACCTCAATCCATAACTTACTAAGAAAATTCCACACAATAACAATAATCTTGATAATCAATTAGTTAATTATACATTCAATTTATTTAGTATTCAAAGGACGAGTAGAAAACTTAATCAAGTCTAACAAAAACAAACAATACTTATTAGTGCTTTGGAACAGAGGTTATATGCCTTGGACTGCTCTGAAGGTAGTGGTACATCAAGATACGGGGCCAGTTCTTCAGCTGTAACAACCCCACCATTCGATGAAATATACTGCCCAATCTGTGAATTTATTCAAGGAGATGTTAGAAAATTGTATTAGTAAAAACTAATCAATAATAACCGGTCATGATAACTCCAACTAGCAACAGCTACATGCTCTATGAAAAAGCCTTTACCATCTTCCACCTCTTCTCTTCAAGCCCGTCATTTGGATCACCATCCCCAAATACAAATGAAAAGACCTGCATAATTGGTTTAATGAACATACAGTGTTTCAACCCACCTACACATGGCAGCATTACATAATAAAAAAGAACAATCAAGTCAAACCCTTTTAAATTACAGATTCAATAAAGTTCATCCCATTTTCTTTTTCTACACGCCGCCTCCTATAGTAGTCTGCATCCAAGTACCTGTGGAAGACACATGAAATTGTATTGTAAATGATAAGAATATCTACATAATTGATTTTTGTTCATATACAAAATTGCATTTCCAAATGAGTATATGCAGCTCTATGGATAAAAGGATACCATTTTATGGTAATCCTCTTACTAGGTAAGTGGTGAGAGGTGTAACACCAAGAATTCCCAATACCAGGAAAAAGATTCCGCTAACAATTGAATGGTTGGGTAGCAAAATAGCATTGTTCATGCAGTTAGGGTTGCCTTCAAGAATTTCTCACCAGAAATAGTATCATGCCCTAATCATTATATAGTTTGCATAGGGTGTGTAATGGATAAATTCCAAGAAACACGTATATAAGACAACATGCCAACTCAACTTAATTTTTTTAAAGGCTTTTTTCTCTGGGATGGTTCGTTTGAAAAGAAATGCTAGAACAACACTTAAATTGCAGTATAGACAATATTCAACTCAAAATGTACAATAACACAGTGATGTGGTTGAGTAGCACTGCAAGCCCAAAAGTAGTTGACTTGTCTCTGACTTCCTTTCAGCCAAGAACGCACTAGGGTAATCCAGCAATGTCAAAACACTTCCCAAAATTACAGGAGACTTACCAAAATAAATCTGTCGGGATGATGATAGTAGAATAGGATCTGCGTCGCCTACCGCGATTATCTTCATCACTGATATTAGAAGAGGAAGTGCTATCACTGGGAGGGAAATGGGGGTAAATGACAATAATAGAATATCTCCACACTCTACTAAACTTCCCAAAAAACAATCGTTAACACTGACAAAACCTTTTGAGTAGAATGGACACTTTTCTTTTATATTTCCATTTTTTAAGTGGAATTGAGGAGTGAGCACTTTCCAGACAAAGAGTGAATGCTCCTCCAAACAACTGTAGAGTCCATATCGATTAAAGCCTCTCTTCATTCTCAATATGTACTTTATTCATTAATTCACTAAGTCATTTACAGAATGAACAATCCAGGGAATTCTTGAATGCTTGACAAAGATGAAGAGATTGTGCCAGAATTGCTTAGGGAGGTACAACATATAGTAATAAGTTATTAGTACAACGAAACCCTATCTTACAATACGAAACATACCTTGAGCTTGAGATAATGGCAATGATGGTAGTGTATACGAGCACAATGGAAGCAATGAGCGCCGTCCCAAATGACACCCGCACAACATAC
Source organism: Dendrocalamus latiflorus (assembly GCA_017311315.1). Lineage (NCBI taxonomy): Eukaryota > Viridiplantae > Streptophyta > Magnoliopsida > Poales > Poaceae > Dendrocalamus > Dendrocalamus latiflorus. The sequence goes on from CM029610.1 coordinate 27,626,610, forward strand.
GCACCCACTTCCTGCAAAGAAGCAAAACACAACCAAAATCAGCATCGACTCACGGGAATCAAGAAAGTTCATTTGCATCTCTCAAACACCTTTGCTTTGTCGACCAGCGGCTCGACCCGCATTCTGAATGACTTGCCAGCCAGCTTCGCCCTGTAGTCTTTGGGGAAGACGTACAGCACCTCCCCTTCCTCCGACACCTACACAACTCGGAACAGTTCCACGCTCAGATCGCCGCGGGCCCGAAGGCTAGCCAGGAAGGAGGTAAAGGAGAACTAACAGAGGCGCACCTCCAGGAAGCCGCCGGTGTCGGCGGCGAGGGCCTGGAGCGCGCGCTCGGCCTGGGCGAGCTGCAGGCCGGCGCGGGAGGCGACGTCGCCGATGGTGACGCGGCCGCCGAAGTGGTCGACGGCATCCATGGCGCTGTCGCGCACGTCGGAGGGTAGGCGGTCGGTCTCCACGGCGCCGCCGGGGCGCGCGAGGGTCGGCGCCTGGATGGTGCCAGCGCGCGCCCTCATGGCGGGGCGCCACAGGGGCGGGGGCCGGCCGTGGGCGACGCGGAGGTGGTGTGGAGGGGGAGGGTGGGAAGGGGAGAGGAGGAAGGGGGCATGGCGAGGGAGCCTGCGGTGGGGAGGGGGAGGCGGGCGGAGGCGGAGGTGGAGGGAGAGGGAGGCGGCGGCGGCAGCCATGGGTGGGGTTTAGGAGGAGGTGGGTGGGGCGGTGGGCATTCGCGGGGGAGGAGTGGCTGTGGAAGCGGGGAGGATTGGAGAAAGAGGTGGTGGTGTGTTATGGCCGTGGCCACGGATCGGATTTGGTCGCCTCGCCCGGGTCCGACCGGAGTCGCTGGGTCCGGCTAGGGCTAGGCGGTTCTTTTCACCACCTAAAAGTTATTTTTTTGATTTTTTTTCCATAATAATTAACTTTTAAACGAAGTATTTTTAAAGATAGAGTCTACTAGTTAATTTTAATACATACTTTACTGACTACATTTATATCAGCAAAAACTGCACGTGAGTTTCTGTTACTATGTAATCTCTCGTACAAACAGCTCAAAAACCAGAAGCCACAGCCAAAAGCCACAAGCCGCAGCAAAAAAGAACAGGCCCATAAATTGTTCGCATTGTCTAATTACTGTATTTAATAGGATATAAATATAATATAAATTTTTCATCTAATTAATAATTTTTATTCTATTTGTATTTGAATTTATATAAAAACATGAATATAAATATAGTATAAACTTTTACCATCTAAAATATTGTTTTTCTAGACTATCCGTATCCGTATTCGTATTCGATGAAACAATATGCATATTTTATTACAATACGACTAATTAGTTAAACAAGTTTTTTCAATTTAACGCGAATTTGTGTTTCTTTAGGTGAAGTAAATGAATTACAATGATTAAGCGTAATTATATGAGAATAAAATATTATTAATATCATCATACTACATAAGTTATGAAGATATCTGGATCCGACCGAATTAAGTAGATATTCGATTCGATTTCGTATGTGACATTTTGTCTGATCCGTATTCGTATCTGATATTTGTTCGATTTGTATTTGAATCTGAAAAAAAGTATAGATATAAATATGATTTAAACACTATTCTATCTGTTTTTATCCCTAGGTCTAGGTCTGACTTGGGTTCGCCCAAAGAGTCCTGGAGAAGCTCGTCGCCACGTTGGCACGTAAAAATTCCGAACTCAGGAGATTATCGTATGCCATCTACGACGGACTAAGGGCCTGTTTGGCAGAGCTCCACCACTGAAAAAGTGAATCTGGAGCAGCAGATTCACCATAGAGCAGCTCCACCGTGAATCTGGGATCCCACCATGGAGCTGGACAAACTGTTTGGCTTCCACAGCAGCTCCAGATCCACGAAACTGAGTTTTTGGTGGGAATGACCTGTTTTGCCCTTGGGGTTGTCCGAGCACATGCAGGACCGAGCGGCGCATCCAAGCCCGCCGCCGGCGAACAAGGCGTCGCCTACACGCGGCCGCCAGGCTCACCGTCGCACATCCGGTCCGAAGCCGCATGCGGCCGCCGCCGCCTGGCCGCTCGCCCCGAGAACCGGCACGTCGCCTGCTCGGCCAAGCCGCCGCTTGGGATATGGCGCCACCGCCGCCTTGTGCCGGCGCCGCCGCACCAGCTCCCTCCGAGCTCACCCGAACCTCTTCGCCTCCCGCATGCTGCCTGTAGCCGGCGCCTTCCAGCCCGAAGCCGCCGTGTATGCGACAGCCGCCCTCGAGCTTTCCGCCCGTAGCCGCAGGCGCATCGTCTCCCACGCCCGCACGCGTACCTGCCTCCCGCACGCGCAGCCGGTAGCCGCCGCTCGTCGCACTTGGGCCGCTGCCCCTTGCGCTCGGGTCGCCGCCGGCGGGCGCAGCCTCGTGCATCGCCACCGAGCCGCCCCGCGCCACGCCACCCGGCCGCGTGACCGTGCCGCCCGCAAAGCCGGCCTGCAGCCGCCGCCGTGAGGGCCCGCCTCCCCGACTCGTCCGCCCGAGCCCAGCCTCCCTCTCGTCGCCCGAGCAGGCGCACGGGCCAGGCGCTGCGCCGGCCAGAGGAAGAAGAAGGAGGTGGAGGAGGTAGAGGGGGCCGGATCTACCAGATCCGGCCATCGCCGGAGGTGGCGGCTCGCTGGAGCGCCGAAGGTGGCGGCGCGAGGAGACGAGCGCTCGGGTCGGTCGAATGGAGAAAACGCAGAATAGAAAAAAAACGGTTGGGATGGGGTGTGTAACCAGTTGCATTGGTGGGTAATTACCACCTAACTCCACGAGTAGGTACGAAACAAGGTTTCGTGGAGCACCCCTTGAGGTGCTCCATGGATTTCATGAATCTGTAGCTAGATCCAGTATTTTGGTGGATCCAGATTTCGTGGAGCTAGAGCATTTGGGTAAAAATTCGTGGAGTGGAGCTGTTTTTGGTGGATCTGGAGCTAGTGGAGCTCTGCCAAACAGGCCCTAAGCTGGAGTAGAATTTTGTGTGCATCCAAACTAAATTTCAATTCAAATCCCTCTCATCTAAACGATAAATATCTCATTTTGCCGAGCGTGTGGACCAAGAGAAAGCATCATAGAATTTTAAGTACGAAGAATTAGATATGGTGGTGCTCATTTGGGCTTTTTTTTGAGTGGCTTATAGCTGAAAAGTACTATAGCTGGCTAAAAAACACAATGTAGCTGACAGAGGCTTATTTAGCATAATTAAATTTAAAAAATTTATAAAATATAAAAAATATGTTATCCCAATACGTATAATATAAACAAATACGGGAAAAAAAGAACTGGCAAAAAAACTCAACAAAAAGTCAAAAATTTAGAAAAAAACGAAATTTATGAATAGTGAAAAATAAGCCAGAAGACAGAAGCTGAAGCCCAAATGAGCACACAGTAATACGACTTTCTATTGCTTCATCCATTTGACATTCAAATTTGGGTCTGTTCTTTAGGCTACAGGTTTTTAGTTTTTAGTTATAATTTATTAGTCTAATTAATAGTGATGGTTGAAAGAGATCAAAAACTAAGAACCGCTGGAAAAACCTAACAAACATAGCATTCTATGTCCTTTCCACAACAAATGATATCCGATCCTACATGCTAGCTTAGGGGGGCATTTGGATCGCGGTACCAAGTTGGATGGAACCGTCCCATCCGGGATGGTGCGATTCACTTGATTTTATCGAATGACGTGATACAACATTTGGGCAAAATATTCTTCATCAAATCAACTAAATAGAGCCATCTTATTCAGAATAGAACCATTCCATCCTGTGAACCAAACAAGTGGACGATGCTTCATATGGGATGGAATAGTTCCATCCCGCGAACCAAACGCCCTTCGTTCCCCATTGGACGGGGCTTGCCTACTCCCGATGACATCAACGGTTTTGATTTGATTTTCAGTTGCACATCCCACACCCAATGTAATTTAGGAAGCAGTTTAAGGTCATATTCGTATTGGTTTTTGTTTGGAGAAGCCAAAAGACAGTATGGACATATGGTTTTTTGAAGTGTTTTCTTCACTTCTTTCTCTACTGTCTCGCTATGGGGATAAGGTAGAAGGTCACGGACACATTACGCACCCTACTCCTCTTGCTCCTGTCACGCGCACGTATCTCTTTCTCACTTTTTCCACCACTTACGTCCTGCTTCTTGGAAGTCACTTATTTCAGCAACTATTATTTATTTTCTGACAAAAGCAGCCGTAGCCAATATAGACGCTCCCTAACAAGGATAGATTGAGGAGAAAGGGTGCCATAGACGCCTACGGCAAAGAAGTCGCCGGCGCTGACAGCGATTAAGGCCATAATGAGCTTGGGAATGGGACGTCTTTAGACCAGTTTTCATCACCATGAACCTTGTTACGTACGATTTTGATAAAATCCAATCAGAACCAGAGCTTATCAAGATGGAAGACTGAATTGAAACACTAATTAAACTACCAATTGAAAAAAAAACGGAACTAGCAATCTCACTAGCTACTTGATCCAGTTGCATCCATGAAGAAGAATCCCCAATTTAAGCCGCTGTTGTTTGAAAGAATGCAACAACTTGTTTCGGGCATCAAGCATCTCTCTCAATGGATGGAGCCACCGGGTGAGCTTCGTTAAGTTTCAGCCTACTCTCCGGCCCGAACCCCCCCCAACCCCCGATGGACCTACCCAGCCAGGGGTGGAACTAGAACAAAAGTAACTGAGTATTCACCATTTCACCGTATATATAATACCATATATAATTTCAAAGCAGTGTTGTATTGCATAGTTATGTGTCCAATAATTTTTAGTATTAATATTTTGTATTTACTACTTGGCAAGGACTACATATATGTAACATTTTGTTATATACCACTCCTTCTGTTCATAAATGTATGTCATATTTGTTTTTTTATGGTCTCTAATGCAAGATCTTGACTATAATTTATTATTATAATATACTAGCAAAAATAATATATATATATAATGAAAGTGTTTTATAAGGCGAATCTAATGGTATTATTTTTGTATAGTCAATCTATATACTTTAATATATATTAATGATCAAAGTTTGAAAAGATTGACCCTACAGAACCATCGGTGACTTATATTTGTGGATAGAAGAAGTACATGACAATTATGAATGTACTACGTTTAAGGCTTATATTTACATTTGTATATCACACAAAAAAAATAATTAAATGAAATCCACTCTTATATGTACTTCAGGCGGCATCAAACAAGCAGTCATCTGACTCAGGGATATTCCAGGCATTTTATAACTCAATACAATCAATCAGCCTGTCTAAAAGAGAGTCAAAGTCACTTTTGGCATTGTTTCGCACCGTATTTACAAAACTAGCAGTATGCCGACCGTATTGACAAAAATACGGTCATGTGTCGGGCAATCGTGAAATATTCGTTAAATTTATGGTTAAGTTAATCCAAATAAACATGGCTAATTAGGAACGCATAAAATTCCCAAAAAATTACATAATAACTATTACTGTATTGGGAGGTTTCACATAAAATTTTGTAATTTTTGGAGCTCGTTTGCTATATGTAAAAACTTGTAAAAATATCAAAATTATATGAATTTTGAGCAACATTCGCCATGGATAAAATTTCTAAACATTACACTGCGAGGAACGTTGCATCGGGAGATTGTACATAAATTTTTGTAATTTTTTGAGCTCATTTGATATATAAAAAATTCAAACAAACATTAAACGGAAAAAATTAGGCAGGTAATTAGCCGGCCTAATTATCTACCGCATGCGGGCTGGACGGCAGGCTTGCCTGCCGCCTACTCCCTGCGCGGTAGGCTGCCTGCAGTCCAGTGAGGGGGCGGCAGGCGTCTGCCACCGACGGCAGCGCTACGCGTCGCCTCGTGGGCACTGCCACCTGACCCTCCGACGGCAAAAGCAATATTTTTATCAATACGATCGATATACTACTATTTTTATAAATACGATATAAAATAATGCTAAAAATGACTTTGATTCGCCTAAAAGACAGACGAATTTTTGGTACAAATAATCCATTTTTTATTCGAAATTACAGAAATATACCCGCGAGAAATTTTTTTACAAAAATAGGCTCCAGTAGCCCAATGGTTGAGCGACTGGAGCCTTTCGCCCAACCAGCGGACGACACAATAGCTGTCGCCCAACCATTGGGCGACTGCATCTAGTCGCCCTCCCATTGGGCGACTTTCATGCAGTCGCCCAATGGTTGGGCGACTACACTCAGGGGCCGACAAAACCGTATGTACCGATCGTTTTATATACCGATGCAATATAAACAACTAGTCTGAAAAAATAAAATGGCAAAGTTCTATATGGCTTATATACACTCATTTGAAAGGTTTCGACGAGATCTACAACTTGTCAGTTGAAGAAAAATCCAAATTCCAAAGGAAAGAACAAGAAAAAGGCCAAAAACAGAAAGAAAAAACTTACGACGCAGGTTTAGGTCCAAAGATAGCTGATTTTCGGGGTCTTGGAGGGCGACTGGCGCAAGCGGGTCGTTATTTTTGGATCGGGCTCGTCGTTAGCTTTCCAACGAGTACAAGAACGTCGAAAACGGACACCGTATGCAAAAGTTATGCCCGTTTTACTAAAGGTGTGTCGGAAACAGATTCGAATTCGTTTCGGTCTCAATTGAAACTGCTATAACTTTTGATCCTATGGCCGAAATTGCTCAAATTTTTTTCTGGAGGCTTTTGGATGTATGAAGAACAGCTCCACCAATTTTCACTATTTTTGGCGAAGGTTTGATGCACTTTCCAAATTTCGGCAAAATAGACTCTTTCCTCTCTTTTTTCTCTCGGGGACCTGAATGCAGTCGCCCAACCATTGGGCGACTTTCATGCAGTCGCCCAATGGGAGGGCGACTGGATTAAAGTCGCCCAACGGTGGGGCGACTGCAATTAATCGCCCAACGGTTGGGAGATTTTCTAGTTTTCGCTGCTGGGTTGGGCGAAAGGCTCCAGTCGCCCAATGGTTGGGCGACTGGAGCCTATTTTTGTAAAAAATTTCCCCACGGATATATTTCTGTAATTTCGAATAAAAAATAGATTATTCGTACAAAAAATTCAAAGACAGACTACCAAATACGCACAACGATTCAACAACACAATTCAAAAGAAGAAAAAAAAGGCTACAGCCGAGCCCATAAACCACCGCACGGCTCATGCTCCCGCCTCACACTGCAAAAATCTGCCGCGGCAGTGCAGACGTTGCGACGCAACCGCTCATGCGACTCGAGCGAGCCCATTCCATTACCACCACAGGACACCGCAACTCGTGGACGCCGAGCCGAAGCGAATCAAATGGCGCTCCTGTGCTCCGCCACCGCGCGGTCGCCGCGCGCCCTCCTAGCCCGAGGCGAGCCTCCCCGTGGCCGCAGAAGCCCGAATCAGCGGCGCCGAGGCCCGCGCGTCGCTGGTGCTGGCGCTCGCCTCGCAGGCCCTCGCCGCGTCGCAGCGCCGCGCCGCCGACCTTGCCGCCGAGGCCGTCAAGTACGCCTTCCCGTTGCGCCGCTTCGAGCCACGCACCCTCGAGGAGGCCCTCATGTCCGGTTAGTGATGATTTTGTCACCGTGCTTTTTTTCTCTCCAAAACCCAAAACCCTAGGATTGCGATGCGCTTACTGAGATTCCCGTGCATTCGCAGTTCCCGATCTCGAGACGGTCACGTTCCGCGTCCTGAAGCGCGAGGCGGTGTACGAGATCAGAGAAGTGGAGGTGATCGTTGCTGTTATCCAACGAATTGTTCCTTTTGTGCTACGTCTAAGTTGGAAATTATGCATGTGTGGAAGTGGAATCGAATGTGGTACTTGATGAGTAATAATCTCTTCTGTTGTAAATTGTGAACAGTCGTACTATGTTGCTGAGACGACGATGCCTGGAAGAACTGGATTTGATTTCACTGGATCATCTCAGTCATTCAACGTGCTGGCGTCCTACTTATTCGGTAAGGTAGTTGATATGCTTCCTCCTCCCTGGGTCAGAAATTCCTTCCCGTGTTCCATTGGGTAATTGAATTGAAGGGGGATTTATAGAAGTATTATTTGTATGCTTGCCTTCAGAACACAACTGCTGAGCAAATGGAAATGACAACCCCTGTTTTTACAAGGAAGGGTGAACCCAGCGGTGAAAAGATGGACATGACCACCCCAGTGATAACAAAGAAGGTGGGTTCTGTATGGCGTTCTCATGAACCATTCTTCTGATTGTCTCTGTTTGGTGATTCAGGATATTATTTTCTTACCAGTTAGGAAGAACTGAAAAGTTCCTCTTTAACTTGTGTGTTGTCACTTGCAGTCAGCTGATGGAAATAAATGGAAGATGTCATTCGTAATGCCATCAAAGTATGGTTCCAACTTGCCTCTGCCGAAAGACACTTCTGTGACCATCAAGGAGGTGACCAGCAAAATAATCGCAGTTGCAGCCTTTTCAGGTTCCTTAATTTAATCTGCAGCCTCTATTTCATACCCATTTCAAGACTATTTGATCACCGCTGTCTTTGCTTGAGCAACTATCTACTTAAATTCTCAAGCAACTAGGTGGTTATTGGTACCAACTCGATGGATATTATCTTTTTCACATTTGTGATGTTTTCCATTAAAATCTTTCATTTTCTTTATTACTCACGTTCCTTTTCTGGAGAAACACGTGCAGAGTGCCTTGCATATCTCTAACCATATTCTGTGATTTTCATTTAGGAGATAATTTACAATGATGTGGGGTTGTGAACTTGTGATGCTGCTTCCCAAATTAAAAACCGCCAGCATGATCTCTAATATGGGCTTACATTAATGACATCACAAATAAAACCACCAAAATTATTAAAGTAGGCAGACAAAACAAGGTCCATCTATTTACCCTTTCCTCTTACCAGATATGCTTTACCGTTCATGTTTGTTTTTTGTTCAAAAAAGTATAAAGGCACACAAGATTCTGTTTGATTTATCCCTCCTACTTTCAACTGTCCTTCGCAAATGAGAAGTGCGAAAATAATAAACATCTCTACTGGTATTATTTTATGTTATAAAGTTAACACCCTCTCTTTCTACTAAATTAATATAAGATATTAAAAAAATTTCAAAGTTTGAAAGTGGAGGGTAGCAGACTAGCAGTGACATCCCTTTTTTTTTGAAATATACAGTGACATCCCTTCATTCTTTATGGTTTCATAAGGGTATGCATAGTTATGAACTCCTATCCGTACCAAAATCTTTATCCACCATACTACCACAGTCATCTCCATACTCACTTTGATGTTGAAACAGGTTTGGTTACAGATGATGACATTAGTTGGAGGGAAGCCAGCTTGCGTGAAGCTCTCCAAAAAGACACCCAATTTCGAGTGAAAGATGATGCAGTGCTGGAGGTTGCACAGGTAAAGTTTGTTCAACATGATTGCGATCCATATTTTTGATGTCCTAGATTAACAAATTTTGGTCTTTGCCTGATCCTGGGTTTGCTGAAATTGCAGTATAATCCCCCTTTCACACTTCCATTCACAAGGCGTAATGAAATAGCATTGGAGGTTGAGCAGCATGATAGCCTTGTGATGTCCTAGCTTAACAAATGACTTGTTAGGATTTCAGTGTATATGCAAATGTCCGTTGTCCCTGTTGCACATATGTAGAATTTATATGTTGCCCGTGCTGTATATATGATGTCATGTATCACATACATATCTTACACGATTGTAAAGTTAAAGGTTAAAGTCTTATAGGTTAGATTTTGGTCTCTTGATTTGTGGTATGATAACGTTAGTGTAGAAGGCTGGCCTGCCTGAAGATTCTTGTCACAAAGATCAAGTTAAGGTACTTCTTTGTAGAAAAATCTTATACTACATGTTTTTGACATGGGCAACTTTTTCACCTGCTGAACTGGTAGTTAATGGGGGCATCGTTAACAGTAGCACTTGTGAATCAGTTAACAATTTGGCTAATGGTTATCTTAATTTACGTTAGCCTTCCAGCATGAATAGGGTCATAACAATTACTTTCGTCTAAGAAAAAGATTTCATTCTTTTAAGTAACAAAAAGAAAGATGACATTCACAGTTTAAGCTTGCAGAACAAGACCATTCACTGTTATTGTACATAATCGGGAAGTTGAAGGGTAGCCTTCTTAAGCGAGGCAACTGAAAGGGAAGCTCTCATTTTCTGTGATCATATTGCCTACATAACTCTTCTGTGATTGAAGAGAAGAACAGATGCTATCAAGCTAAACCTTGATAGTGTTGTCCCCCAATTTTTACTTTCCTGTCAGATGGGAAAGACAACCGCTTTTTACACAGAATAGCACCTACTTTATACGCTGACGAGCTTTGTGCTAGTTTGGATTTTTGTTTGGCAATTTGTCTCTTTTTTTCATTTCTTACGGCCATGTGCCCATTCATTGCAACGAAAAAACAAATATCATACAGATAGCACATTTCTAATGACCATGATATAATCATTGACAAACTTAGTCATAATGTGATACTATATAATCATAGTCAAGATATGCAATACATTTTATGAGAGTGAACATATCAATAAACGTGATCTAAAACCGTACCACCTAGATATAGCATGAGTAGTCGTATGTGGGAAAAACAAATACGATGCAGATAGCATATCTCTAATGACCATAATGTAATTATCGGTAAACTTAGTAATAATGCGATACTACATAACCATAGTGAAGATATGCAATACATTTATGAGGGTGATACATTATACATATCGGCAAACGTAATTTAAAACTGTACCACAGATATGGCACAAGTAGTCGGTCGCATTCGAAAGCACATAGCTAGCGTGCTAGGAAACACAAAAGCAACATGAAAGAAAGGAAAGGCCAGTTAAAAAAAGAGCTTTTTTACGGTACCTCTAATTCAATATAAACCGTATATTCTCTTTGATCCAATGGTTCAGATTAGTTTGGATTTAATTATACTACCATTAGCAATATGAGACCCTTGTTGAATGTCTAGTGGATTGATCAGAAAAGTGTATCATTAACTTATACATGGCCACATAAAACATTAGATAAGACAAATTCAGGGATTAGGACCATACAGAATTGACACATTAAATCTGAGTCATCACCACCTCATTTATGAAGTTAGAACCTTTCTGTAGATGATGTTTTTTTTGTGAAGGTCCCACGGTCTTTATCCGTAATGGCAAGGATCTTGATGTTGCTTTTAGTGGTGGCTCTAGACAGGGTGACGTACAACTGTTCATGAGAGAACACCGGATTGGGGAGGTAAAAACCGACGTTCGGGATGGCCTTGATGTCATCACGAAGCTGAGCCTGAGAGGGAACTGTTAAATTTTGTTGTAACAATAATAGCAGCTGTTAGCAAGATAAAAACCGAATGAGCAAAGCAAATCGCTACTACAAAACTGGCTTGCTTGCATGCATGCGGTTAAAGTTTCACTCTGATGGATCAAGGATACAAAAATCCGAAGATTATTATTCATCAGAACAATAAAAACTTTGCACCTTTTTGGAAGCAAAGTCTAGACTTTCTGAAAGACGATCAAATGTTTTTACAAATCTGAAATTTTTGGCACCACTATGCTCATGATCTTCTACTGGAATTGAGAAATTCATGAAATTCGTATGGGCAGCCTGCAGAAACAAATAATGGCACGATAAAATATAGACGTGCCCCAAATCAAAGAGCAGAACATTGACGAGAACCTTTTTAGCTCCATGTCATGAAGCTGGAGAATCACATCGACGTCAGCCTGGCTCAGAGGAAGCTCCAACCCATGTCGATGGTGAACCCGAGCATGCCAAGGAAGATGATGTTGAACCCTACCGGCGTGACAGTACACCTGTCATCCGTGACGCAGGACGATTTGTTCCCGATGAAACGGGGCATTGAGATGACAGGAATAGCTGAGAACAGAGACGTTGTTGATGGGTTTTAGACGTCTTGCTCCAATGTTGATATATAACTTCTCTGATGTGTTCATCGCTGCATTCCACGTCCTGAGCACGAAACACACGCCAACGTGGAGGAAACGGCGTCCTTGCTGAGCGAAGGGGCGTTAAGGTGGGCCGCCGAGGCCCCACGACCATCGCCGTGTTGGTTCTGCAGGATCCACTCCACGCACCATGGGAAGTGCGGCGCCCGAGCGGACCCCGCGCCGGCACCATGGCGACCCATGCTTTGTCGTACAAGGACGGCAGCGGCGGCTCGGCACGCAGGAGCTGCTCCCTGATCCTACACTCCAACTCCCTCTTGTGCTGTTGTAAGCACGGTGTTTACAACTACTGTACAATAAATTTCTAACCAAGAACAGTATGGCAAGAAATTAAAAAGGTACTAATATTCTCATAGTTGGATGCGAGGCCAATTCATTGTCTGAAAAGCACTATAAGGTGCTCCTCAGCTGTGGTTATCAGCACATCACAGAGATAAAGCTCCTAGGGGCCAACATGTGCCTACATTGCTCTGATAACTTTATGATATTTTTATAGCTACTAAGAAAGGTTTGTCTTGTTTTACGTCTTTTGCAGAAGTCATCGATTTGATCGAGCTGGCACTGGACTGACTGAAAAATTGATGTAATCATCATGTGATGCCGCAAGGAGGACCTCGCTATTTCAGCTACAGCCTACAGAAAGGGCAAGGACACTGTGTTAGGGCCAAAACATCAATATCACCGATTGAATTACATGCTTCGACAGGTAGGGCAAAGCTGGCCGGCCCATAACAATACCATAAGCCCTCCTATATATATATGTGCCTTCTGCTTGTGGTTTGAGTGCAAGTACTTTTTATATTTCACTGCACCCGTTGGTAGTAGTTTATATTTCTCAATAGAGGACGGACGTATAGATGGCAACTGCTGAGAAAGGTGCAACCTATGTTGCATTGCTGTATTCGTGCTTTTTGGTGACCCATGCATGTGACAGTGGTATGTGTTCTATCGGTCCTGTTCCTGCATTCTCCTTAACTGAGTCTCCATTTGCCTCCTAAGCTAGTTCTTTGTAGTGCTGTATAGTGGTTGACTTCTTGTGAACCATCCAGTGAGAATGGCACAAGCTTTATACTCCATTCTCCCAAGCATTTCAACTAAAATATTCCATTTGGCTCTTAAGCTAGTTTGTTGTTCTAGTCATTCAGCTTTCATGGTGATCTTTTTTTGACTAGGCCGTAAGACCATCTGCCAATTATCTATGTTAAAAATGTAATGGTCCTTGCTAATATTTTTTGTTTCTTACTTATGATTTCTTCCTTTCCGTTACTAAGAGGTCAATCTTTTGATATTTCTGTTGAATGGAGGAACATACAACTCAGAGGAAAAAGGTATAAAATATTTCATAAAAAATAGTATAAAAATCATGATTGTTCCCCAATTTTATCCAGATTATAATCATTTCAGGATATATTCAGAGGAAAATTTTGGAGAATCCAAAAAAAAAAGAAGTGAGAGGAGAAAAAATTGGAAAATAAAAATGATGTTAGAAGGTGTTCATGAAGTGACAGAAGTGGAAGAAAAAAGATAAATCACATGAGTCATGAAATTAGGGGAAAACAGGAAACTCACGAGTGGATCTTTTGACTAGTGCTAATAGAATTTGCATGAAATTCCCTATTCTTGACACTGATTCTGAATCTCTGATCTACACTTTCTGACTGAAAGCAGATGGCGTGAGATTTGGGTACAGTGGGAGTACTGGCCCGAAGCATTGGGGAAGCTTAAGTCCTAATTTCACACTTTGCTCAAAAGGAATGCACCAGTCTCCAATTAACATTGTGAGAGATGATGCGGTAGATAACCCAAAATTGGAGCCCCTTGAAAGGGATTATACTTCTGCAAATGCTACAATTGTTGACAATGTCTTCAACATCGCGGTTTGCTCTGAACCAAATAGTTATTTGTACTAACAAAGAAAAAATGTATAGATACAAGAGTGGCAAGCACTGACTCAGTTCTTACTGAGGGAACATATCCTTGTTTTATTCTTCTGTCTGATAACATTGCCCATTTGCTACTTTTGCATCATGTATGATGTTCTCTACTCGGACAGTGTGTGGATTTGATCTCCTCCATTCTATTGTGGTCTTTACATGAAGTAGGTGTAACTGTAAGAATTAGTCTGTATAAAAAAATGGAAACATGCTTCGTTCAACTTTGTACATGTCATCTCCAAATTCCGTATGTAATCATCTGGGTTAATTAATTGATGCAGCTGCGTTTCAATGACACTGCTGGGTCTGTGAGTGTGGGCGGGAAGAAATATAAACTGAAGCAATTGCATTGGCACTCTCCCTCCGAGCACACCATCAATGGCCAAAGGTTCGCATGTACACCCTGTTGTATTGGGAAGCATGGGTTATGTGTTGTACTAATTGTATGGACCTTGTCTTATCCTGATAGGTTTGCAGTGGAGCTCCACATGGTTCACTACACTGATGATGGCAACATTACTGTTGTGGCAGTCCTTTATCGATACGGCAAACCGGATCCTTTTCTTTTCCAGGTAAACATTTGTTATAGGACAAAGGACTTGCTATAATCATCAGTGAGTTGTAGGACAAGGAATATTGGAATCCTCCACTGCAGTCAACTAGAGATATGATCCATGTAGCCTGAGTAGAGCTTTAGATTTAGTCCCATCAGGTGGTGCCGTTTTTTTTGTGGCAATCGGGTAGTGCTGGTTATTCCTTGTACTCTGGCAGTCTGGCTACAGTTCTGTGTTGCATTTTGATTGCAAGAGACAATATGGAAAGGGCACTAACCTTTTGCATTAATCAATTTAGCAGTAGTCCTGATTAGGCGTTTAATATACAGGCTTGAGACCTCTCCAAATAGGCAGGAGACATTTTACCTGTTCAAGAAATGAATTGGATTTGAACCAGATCTTTAGGACACTGCTGGTTCTGTTGCATGCTTGGGTTACCTTTGCGTTACCCCTCCTCATTCTCGACACGTATATTTAACCATTTACTATGTTTGTGACTTACAGATAAAGAGTAAGTTGGCTGAATTATATGCAGAGGGCTGCAAAGCTGAGAAAGGTGCTCCTCTTCCTGTTGGATTGGTGGATACGAGGGAATTGTGGCAGGGTGCACATAGTTATTTCAGATATGTTGGATCCCTCACTGCACCTCCATGCACCGAGAATGTGATTTGGAACATTTTTGGCGAGGTATACCCTCTGCTAAGTACCAGAAACTGTGTGAAAACTTGAATGCCACATGAAGTCTATGCTGTGAAAGTCATGGGTGCTGTTACCTCGCAGGTAAGAGAAATGACCAAGGAGCAGGCTGCTGCTTTGATGGCCCCTTTGGAGGGGAGTTTCAGGCACAACTGCAGGCCGACGCAACTACTGAATGGTCGCACCGTACAGCTCTACGACAGATCAGGGAAATCCAAAAGATGGGTGATATAGCCTACTGCAGCTTGATCTGCGGAGAATAATGTAGTTTGGTCGAATCCTGAATCTCAAAGAAAGTATAAATTGACACGATTGACTGTAATAAAACTTTGTTCATGGTTAGAAATTGTAGTTACAATCATTATCGATTCGTCTTGCATTATCATTGGATTGCTACTTGAATATTACCGATTAATGGAAACCACTTCAAACAAGGAAATCACATTGAAATAATTGTATGGCAATTTGTGCCCTTCTTGAGAACTGTTCAATATGTTTTATTGCCTCGTTGTTGTTGTTAGAAATTGGCCCATTTGAACATGACCTATTTTCTTAATTTCAAAGCATACATCGTTTAATACCATATTGCTAAGGCAAGGTGAGGAAGACCGATTTATAAGGTGGAGTCCTCACCACTTCTTGAATATGGATAGAGATGGTATGAGGAGGGTTCTGGCTAATCGCACGCGCGCGCACATATTCGCGTATTTTCGCGTGAAAATCGCGTGACTTGTGACTTGCTGTGACATGACACGCCACTTGGCAGACCAAATTCATCTTTATTTTTGCTGAACCCTGCACCACTCTCTCTCTGTTTGAATGAGATTCAAACATTTTAATGAGACAGTTACAAATGAATTTACACTGCTTAATTTGTGATTTGATGAGGCAATTACTAGTGCATAATTCTGTTTAAAACGCAGCAGTTACTAGTGAATAACTGTAGCGCCCTTAAAAGGGCCTAAAGACATCCAGAAAAAAGTGAGAATTTTGCACATCTATTCTTCCTCTACTTTCTGCTCTGCGAGCTTGTGCTGTTGTGCTATACCGTCTGAACCTCGCTGACCTTTCTTCCCGGCGTGCACCTGGAAGGAGGGAGAGCGGCTATCTCCGAACCGTTGTCGCAGAGAGTACCTGCACGGGGCGGCAATAAGGTTTTTGGGCAGCGCATCTGCGTGTCCGCTCGCTTCATTACATCATCTACGATCTGCACTGCATCAAACTCGCGCTGCATCTTATTCTTCATCAAGCTTAATTGTAAGTCGTTCGCGCGTTCGTTCGACTTTTATACCATAATTTTCTTGTGTATATTCTGAAGTATGATGAGTAGTCTGCTGTTAATTGTGAGTTTTGCATCACTAGTTTATTGTATTTATCTCCTAATAAACTTAGAATTAAAATATTGTCCATATTTCCAACAGTTGTTGCGTGAGAAGGTCTGAGCTAGACAGTGGGTTGGATGCATAGAATTCCATGATGTATGAATTTGGATTCTCTTTAAGAAGCAAGCAGCCGCGTGATATGGATTAGAGGTTCTTTAACGTGCTGCTTATTCCAGAATACGAAGTATGCTGGAAAATGAAATGCAGCGAGCTGCCTTTTGATCCGATCAAAAAAAAAAAAAGTGAGAAAAACAGCAAGGTCCCACCCACCAGGGTTCGAACAGGAAACCTCAGCAGTCAAATGCTCTACCGCTGAGCTATGAACCCGGTAGTTGTCTGATTGCTACGACATCTTACTGTAACGTGAAACGCAGCCAAAATCTGCTAATGTAGGACAGATCACGTCGTGTCCTATGTAACCCCCATTTCGTCGATGACGACTACGATTACGCGAAACAGTGGACAACTCGGAGTAGTGCAAAACAAGCGCAAGAGAACACGGCTTGGATCTTGGAAGCACACGCAAAACACAAATTAGACAATATTAGCTCCGAATTAAGCGACCACCCAACCACTACCTCCCTTTCAAATCTCCAGCTCCAAACCATTGGCGCCTCCCCGAACGGAATCAAAGTACCCATTCTAACGACTATTAACGGCCAGGGGCGGAAATGGACCTCGGGCCGGTTGAGCAACGGCCCGAGGCTCAGAAAAAATAACAATGCAAAATTTTAGTTAGTATACCTCAAAAAAAATTGCATAGTAGTTGGGCCCGAGGTTTATTGACCGGTCCGACACTATTTCTGGCCGGCCCGAGTAGTCACATTCGTCGCGAGCACGCCCCCGCGGCCCATCACGCCTGGCCTACCCTAACCGTGCGGAGGCGCCCCTCGGCCTCGCGAGCCGCCTCCAGCCGCATCTGCATCTCCGCATGCGACGCACCGCCCCCAGCCCCCACCGCCGCCGTGAGCCCGTGACGCCGCCCCCGCCTCGGCGGCGTCGGCGCCTCCTCTCCGCCTCGGCCCGCGGCGGCGCGGCACCGCCCTCGGCCCCCCGCCTCCTCTCCGCCGAGCCAACCGCCCGCCTCGGCCCTCGGTGCCTCCTCTCTACGACTCCGCCGTCGCCTCCTCAGCGGATCTCCACCTCGGCCGGCGCCTCCTCTCCGCCTCGGCCAGCGGCGGCGCGGCACCGCCCCCGCCTCGGTGCCTCCTCTCTGTGACTCCGCCGGCGCCTCCTCTTCGCGGCTCCGCCAGTCCGTCGTGATGCCGGCCCTACTGCTCACCGCCGTCCGCCGGTGCTGGCTCTCCCGGTGAGCTTCTGCGATTGAATTGTTATTGACTGATTGTTCATTGTAACATAGAGACTATTTGGATTGTCTGGCATTAGGTTGTAACATAGTAGCAACTTAGCACAACATTGGCGAAATGAGAAAACAGGATAGTGTGTGCTATCTTTTATCTTGGATTGAAGAAAGAAAATGATAAATTGCCTTTCTATTTGGTTATGTAGAATTGTTCTCTGAATTTAGGTGTGTTTTGATGATGCTTGGTTCCAGTCCTATTGATATGTAACTCTGAAAATAGCAATTTGAAGCAAGTATAGACTGCGAACCTTGATACTGATCTTTGACACAATCTTTCTACCTCGACTGTTATCAAATATCATATGAACTTTAGGTAGCCAGATTCGATCAAATGGTTATAGTAGATCTAGTTGAACGGTGTTAGTGCAAGCATGTAGTTACTGAGTTCTCATTATTCACCATGCTTCCTCTGTGAAGGTTTTAGTTACTGAGTTGCTATGTTTTATCTATTTTGTTGCTATGTTTTATCTATTTTGTTGTATCATTCAACATGGAATTCAAATTTTATTTTGATTATATATTTGTATTGTACTTTTGTTATACCTCAGTATTGATAGTATTTTATATTAGTTATAGACTTATATCCTCCTTAGTTTTGGGCCCAAGGCTCCGCCACTGTTAACGGCCATGGCCGCCGGTCGCGAGGTTGAGGGGACATGGGTCACGAGGTTAAGGACACTGCAGTGCGACGTAGACGCGCAGTGGGAGAGCTCCATCCACTCGCAGGGCGGAAGCGGTTGTCCATGCGCGGGTCGTCGGTCGGACGCGGCTATGCCCGCACGCAATCTGGAACGAAGGTGCCCGGCCATGTCGAAGGAAAGCAGCTGGCCAGCGCCCGGCGATGTCCTCTACGAGCTCGGCCATCTGGTTCCTTCCGTTTCTATCGCGAGAGACACTTAGGGACAGAGAGGAAGCATTCTTCATATGGATTTGCCCTAACTTTAT
Source organism: Dendrocalamus latiflorus (assembly GCA_017311315.1). Classification (NCBI taxonomy): domain Eukaryota; kingdom Viridiplantae; phylum Streptophyta; class Magnoliopsida; order Poales; family Poaceae; genus Dendrocalamus; species Dendrocalamus latiflorus. The sequence goes on from CM029610.1 coordinate 27,645,461, forward strand.
GTCTCATGCCTTTCCAAAAAAAATAAATAAATGAGATAATTTCTCCGCATCTTTTAAAAGTGGATAGCATTTTCGACACTGTTTATCAGTATTCTGTTTATTTCCACACACCCTTACGCTAAAGAAAAAAACTATCAACATAGCCATAAACAATCCGCTGCAGCCGAAAAAAACCACAGAAGGCAGGGGATACAGATCCATTTCGATCATCACGCAACCACAGAAAGAAGCAGCGGCGGATCCAGCGGTGGGGCGGGGGGGGGGGGGGGGGGGGCTCGAGCCCCCCTACTGCTACCGGACCTTTGGAGCCCCCCCTAAATTTAGCCATGGATGTATAATGTAGAAGGGGCTGAAGTCGAGCTGAAGGTACTTCAGCCCCTCCAAAATTTTTTCCTGGATCCGCCACTGGAAAGAAGCCAACACATCGCGCTGAGCTACAGATCATGCCACAGCTCGATCTTGATTCCGTCTTGTGCGGCGGCGGCCATGATTCGGTGGTGGCGCTCGAGTGTGAGATCTCGGACTCCGACAACGAGGAAGAGAGCGACACAGATGCAAATGACCCGTACGCCCCTGCGGAGTCGCTGCGGCTCCGGATCGGGGAGGACATCGACTGGAGCGACGTCGGAGCGGTGCTGGATAGGGACGACTCCACCAAAGGCGCGGCCAACCCCAAGTCGGCCGTGCGCAAGAGCGCCGCGGCGGCAAGGAGCTCGTGCGCCGCGGCCGGGGCGCCTAAGGCGGTCGCCGTGGTCATCGGCGGCCTACCCGCGGCGGGCAAGGTCGCGCGTGAGCACGGACGCTGCTGCTCGTGCAGGCTCGGCCGCGCGAGGGTGTTCGCCAGGGCGGCCGTGGAGGCGGAGCCGGCGTCGCCCAAGGTGTCCTGCCTCGGCGGCGTCCTGTCGCAGCCGAAGCTGGAGACCACCGAGGCAGGGAGGCGCGGGTGGTGGCCGTGGTGCGTTGCTGCTGGAATCCATGTCGGTGGAGGCTGAGGGGGGAGTGCATGCACCCAGGCGGCAGAGGCGGAGGCGCAGCCGCCGGCCGCGCGCCGCGTGTGGAATCGGGACATGGCCGGCGAAAGCGTAGTGCTGTGCCGCAAGAACACGAGCAAACATGACTAGTAAAGTATTATTGGCTGGTTATGCATTGCATTGTCGAAATTTTTGTACGGATAACCTTTTTTTATTCGGAAATACAGAAATATACCCGCGGTTTCATTTTTTACAAAAATAGCCTCGAGTCGCCCAATGGGGAAGCGACTCGAGAATTTCACCCACCCGAAAAGCGACAAGAAGCTATGTCGCTTCACGGGAAAGCGACATCAGGGAGTCGCTTTCTCACTGGGCGATTTAACGAAGTCGCCCAATGGCTGGGCGACTTGTAATGCAGTCACCCAATAGGTAGGTGACTTGTAATGCAGTCGCCCAATCGGTAGGCGACTTCATTCAGTCCCCTTGAAATTTGTAGAGTTTTGGCAATTTTGTAGTTTGAAACAGAGAAAAAATCTGGTATAGTTGTAATAAAAGTTTATGTGCACTGTATGTTGTAGATGCATAAAAAAATTCCAATATTTTTTTGAAGAATGATTGACCGTAGAACGATAGATACATAGAGTGGTAAGTGATATTTTGATGTTGCTGAGAAAGAGTTTACGGAGAGAACCGGTATGACTTGCTATCTGAATCATTGAATGCGAACATGCTAGATAATAAGCTTATGTCAATAGAAATAAACTTCGTAATACAGTTGGGAGTAACATGCCGCGTACATTGTTATTACATGCATAACATATAGCATGATATGCGACTAAGAGCAACTCCGACAGTACTGCCTTAGGGAATAAAACTTGCTAGGTCTATTACATTTGGTCTACTGGGTGTAGCGTGGTTGTTTCGCCTTGTTATCGCGCCTTGAAGATGGCTCCGCTGCATCCTTGTTCCGGTCACTCTTGGTCTTGAGAGCTGCCTCACGAGCTTGAATCTCTTCCTCCTGACGCTTGATGGCTGCTTCACGCAGACTTAGCTGCTCCCGCCTCCTTTGCAGGTCATCCTCCTTGCCCTTCAGACGGATTTGGTCCACCCTCACGCGGCGCTCTTGCTCATGCCGCATATGTCGTTCCACCTCGCGAGCCTGAGTCATCTTGACAAAGTATTGTCCTTTGTTTTCCACCTCCACTGCCCGGTTCTGTGGCCATGCCGGCGACACCCGATCCACTCATTCGATGAACGTGCAAGCCTATGTGTGGCATGGTAGATGTCATGGATCAAGTTGAAAAACGATAACGAGAAACAAATGATTTAGTTTTTGTCGTTACCACGAAGTCGTCATCCAGGTCTGGACATTTGAAGAACCTACGGCCGTATTTGGCTCGTTGTACTCGATCTGTCCAGACTCCCAACATCGTCCTAAAGCCGCAATGGCACTTCGGGCGCTCATGCCATTCCGGCACTCCAAACGGGTCGGACCTCCAAGAAGACATTGTTGTGTAGTAGTATTGTGTTGTGTAGTAGTATTGTGAAGGCTTGAGGAGGAGATGTGGTATGGAAGACATAGGAGGGCTTTATGTAGCCAGGTTATCTGGTGCAGTGGGCATAGTCCATGGAAATGTCCCTATGTAGGCTTTTCAGAGCCTGTATCCTGTATTTATGAAACAACAAGGAAAGGTGACATGAAAACTCACTGGAAAGGATACATGGCTATGACGTGAACACTCACTGTAAAGGGTACAGCCTACGCCCCTATTTTGTTGGTTTCTGTAGCGATAGGCTTTTCAGAGTAGCAATAAATGTTCCTATGTAGGCTTTTCAGAGTAGCAATAAATGTTCGTATGAAGGCTTTTCAGATCGTAGTCTTTATGTAGGCAGTTTAGCTGGCATGTGTTGTCATCTGACTGAGCAAAGCTGCCCCGTTTTGTCATATCACTGCGTAAAGCTGGCATGTGTTGTTATCTCACCGAGTAAAGCTGAGCGCTTTTGTCATGTCTCTGGGCAAAGCAGCCCTCTTTTGTCCCGCCATTCGATATAAATAGCACGGTTGAGATCCCATGAAGTTGTAGCCAGAAAACCCTGTAAATCGAACAAAGAAGCACCTTCTATTTCGTGGTGGAACATACCATGGCGGAAGATGAGGGGCCAGTCGGATATGGGTCACCGAAGGAAGACCTTCCCTTGGAAAGGAGGGAGATGTTCGGTCCACAGTACCGCTTGGTACCAAGCCGGCGTGCGCAACCAGCGTGGCCGAAATGCAGACACAATGAGTACGTGGTCGTGCAAGTCCTGGAAGGGCCGAACGATGGCGGGCGCCGTTTCTTCCGATGCCCACGCTCCGGGGTACAAACTACTAATAGTACATTTTTTATTGCTTATGGACCCTCCATGTTTACTGTCCTTTTTCGCAGATGGCGAAATGCGACTTCTCCCGCTGGATCGACCCTCCTCATGAACGGTATATTGACCGTTATGTGGGTACTTTATGGGACCGAATAATGGACTTGGAGTACCGAATGGAGACTCTCAATGAGGAGAACAATGAGCTCCGCCAACAGATGCAACGCGAGAGGGGAAACGAGGAGGTTGTCAACATAGGAAGCTCGTACGATCCGACATGTTGCTGTGCAAACCCAAGTTGCATATGTGCGTGCCACTACCACGATGGCCAGCCCCGTCCGAGGCGTCCACCTCAGCAGTTCTCCATGTGGGTGCCACGAGGCTCATTTGGCATATAAGCAACGATGTGTATGGTTGTACCGTAGTATGTACGAGGGTCGATCGAAATAATGCGCCTTGTTGTTAAGCATGTCATGAATTGATTGTCTTGTGCACGAGCCACAAAAGTATCTCATTTTAACAAACAGCAAATACATGTACTAAATAAGTACATAACCAAGTACATTACAGAAAAGTCATGTAACTACTGATCAGGACATGCATCGTCTAGCTGTGTGCCCCTCCTGACCGCATCGACCACAACGTGCACCCGGTGTTCCAGCTTGTGATTCATCCATGTCGTTCCTAATACGTCGGCTCTGTCGCCGACCCTTCCCACCCTTCAACATGTTAACATCCGGAACCCAGGTCCTCGATGCAATGTCCAAAGTGGCGAAGTTTCCCACCACCCTGAACCCTCGGAGCTCCCCACACCAAGCCTGCAGTACCCTCCCCTTAAAGAAGAACTCGGACATGAAGTTCGAAGGATCCATACCCACGGTCCCGCATGCAGCGAGGACATGAGAGCATGGTTTGTGTAACAACTTAAGCTTGTTGCACGTGCAGCTAGGTTCATTTCCATGATCTGCAAGACATACCTCGTGGGTAACAAGTGAACGAGCCGTCCCAAATCCGGCTCTATCACGGAGTATCACCTCAAAACGATGCTCCCTGTTGCCCATGACCTGCACTGTGTGCAACTGACCCTTTTGTGCCTTCATCTCCATGTAAGCAGTAATTTTTGCCGAATACAATGCTCCGGGATTGGCCGCATGAAGTGCGGCACTAGCGTGCCTCTCCCTGAAGTACCGAATTGTGCTGTGAAGAACACCTTCCACGATGGCGACAAGGGGCTGAGAACGGAGACCCCTTAGAACCCAATTGTACACCTCGGCAAGGTTAGTTGTCATTATTCCGTACCTTGCGCCATCCGTGTCGTGCAACAGCGATCACGTCTCCAACGGTTCCCCCTCGATCCACTGCGCGAAGCACCTGATGTTTCGTGAGCTCCTTCTTCTTGGACCACTTGGGTTAGGCGCATCGATTGGCGGCAAGCATTGTGGTTGTGCCGCCCCAGGAGTGACCGGCTCCTTGCTCCTCTCTTCGACGTTCTTCCTAGTGTGCTCATCCAACAACCTCCACAAAGCATCAAATTTCCTCTGTTGGTTCTGCCTAGCCAGCCTCTTGAATAGCTTCATCAAAGATTGTTTAGGGAATTGCTTGAAAAAGTTTACCGCTAAGTGACGACTGCACCACCGGTTCCTCATGTCCGGCCAAGGAAAGAGCTCCTCGGGGTCTTCTTGAAGTTTTCTTATTGTCTTGATAATACCGGCGTGGCGATCATGGATTATGCACACACCAGGCCGAATGGCTACAACTCCAGCCCTCACATGTCTGAGAAACCACAGCCAGCTCTCGTAATTCTCACTCTCCACAAATGCAATGGCCAGCGGCAATATTTGATTGTTACCGTCAACGCCTATGGCCGTCAGGATCTGCCCCTTGTATTTGCCTGTCAAGAAGGTCCCGTCAATTGAGATCACTGGCAGCATATGCCTGAATGCTTCGATGCTATCACCAAATGCAAACATTGCTCTCTGCAACACCACATACCCTGGCGGACTTATGGATGGCTTCTCGTGGAGGGCGATGTATGTGCCCGGGTTCCTTTCCTGCAGGACATTAAGCATACGAGGAAGGTTGTCGTACGCCGCCTTGAAAGTGCCAAAATGTTTTTCCAACGCCTTCTGCTTGGCCCGCCACGCCTTCGCGTAGCTAATCTTATACTCGAATTTATTCTCAATAGCTACCACAATATGCGTGGCTGCCATGTCCTTCTTCTGCACTATCTCCCCATACATGACATTGGCTATAAATCCGGACGTCAGGTTACGATGTCTCGACAACACAGTGTTTAGAATGCAGGAGTGCGGCTCAACCTTGGACACAATCCAATGAGTCTCATACTTAGGTTTACGGGCGTGCACCCGCCAAGGGCAACCAGTCTGCTCGCACGTCACAGTGTACTGCTCCTGGCTTGATTTGACGACGCGAAATGTCCGCTGCATTGAAAGGGCCCAAAGCTTGATGGCATCCTGCAGCGCTTCCTTGTCAGCAAATATAGCATGCAACCGAACCTCTGTCTCATGGTACTCCCATTGTGATTCATGCTCATCATGTGCGGAAAGACCCTCCGCATTAAACCGGTTCCATTCCTGGGGGATAGGAACTTCATCCTCATCGGAACTGTCCTCGTCGTCGTCCTCTACAGCTTCCTCTTCATCCCATGCCCTCTCGTCATCAGAGTTCATCTGCTGCACAATGTACTCATTATACTCTCCTTCATCGGCTTGCCCAGTTGGCTCTCTATGGCTTGACGGCCGTAACTCTCCTTCATGTACCGCATCGGCTTCATGACGAGCAACTTCATCATGTCCGCCAACATGCGGCCCGCCCGAGCTGCTAGCACCTCCCACAACAACGGCTGTTGCACGAGCTTCCTCAGCTGCTTGTACTGAGCACGGTTGCACAAGCAGCACACACTCGTATCCACGACGCCGACACCCTAGCACAAAGCCCTTCCATGTGGCGCAGCGCACCAATGTCTTCAACTCCCATCTGATGTCCGTGGGAGACCGGCTCCAAAGCCCTTGCACGACGACGCTGTACACCTCGGGGTTCAACGAAAAACTCCGGGTCAGCCAAAGCTGCACATCTCCCATTCGAGCATTCTCGTCATCCGGAAGTACGAGAGTGACTTGCGGAAAATCGCTCAAATCCACACCATTCGGACCTTCACGAATGGTTCCAGCTCCGTAATACACTCTCAATGTAGTGGACATTGATGATGTCGGCCTGCATATATATTTCAATTTTGCGACATGTCAAATAATATCGCACAATACTAAACTTCCTATACCATACTACAAATTGCATACCAAACTTTTTCTACAATAATATTTCCATACTAACATGGTACTAATTATTCTACATCTATAATTTTTATTAACACCAACATTTCATATAAATAATAATGCAAATACAACATAATCCAAAAAAAATACCTGGATCCAAATTGATGGAATAGCTTCTACTCCTCCTTCCTCCCTCACCTCCTCCTCTCCTCTTCTTCTTCCCCTCCTCCTCTCCTTCTCCTCTTCTTCCCCTCCTTCCTCTCCTTCTCCTCTTCCCCTCCTTCCTCTCCTTCTCCTCTTCTTCCCCTCCTTCCTCTCTTCTCCCCCTTGTTTCTTTTCCTTCTTCCTCTTCTCTGTGCGCTGAATGTGTTTGCTGAATGAGTGAAAAAGGTGGTTGGTAGTGGGAGCCGGCTGGGCAGGCAGCCTTAACCCCCCTGTGTCGCCCTAGCGTTGGGCGACTGCATTGCAGTCGCCCAACCGTACAGCGACTTATATTAAGTCGCCCAACGTGCAGGCGACAGCACTGATTCGCCCAACGGTTCGCAGATTCCTTAAATGTCGCTTTTCGGGTGGGCGAAATTCTCGAGTCGCTTCCCCATTGGGCGACTCGAGGCTATTTTTGTAAAAAATGAAACCGCGGGTATATTTCTGTATTTTCGAATAAAAAAAAGGTTATCCGTACAAAAATTTCTTGCATTGTCGGCCACTTGAATTGTTTTCGTCCTTAATTTCTAATTAACTTCAGGTTTTGTCCGAGCTAGCTCGTTGCTGACCTGGCTTGCGCCTTTCCCGTACATAGATCTGCGGCTGCGGCTTAAATTTTATTTTCATGGGCCTCTGCCTCTCCACTTCCAAGTCTCTGTGTCAAGTTCTATTTTCTCATTTGATTTAGTAGGCCAATTTGCTAAGTAGCACCTACGGCAACGTGGAGGCATTCAAGTGTTTTTTCACCTTCACCAACTGATTTTTTGGCCATTAGATTTAGATCCAACGGACCTCACACCCTCCTCTCCAATGCTACTATCCCCTTCCATGAGACTATTCCAATTCTAATAGTTTCTACTTGTTAAAAGAACCATTTGATAAGTGATACGCTCTTTCTCCTCCTCACATAAACAAAGTGCCGACATGTGCGCCCATGCCCCACCTGCTCCTCGTCACATGCGCCTAATTCCTCACCCAATTTCCTCGCACCCTGCTCGGTTACAAACAAAAACCCTAGCTGCAATCCACCTTACATCTTCAAATATTTTCCAACCTCACGGAGGGGAACGACGACTACCGTCGCTAGCGGGAGGTTGTCAACCACACCCCGCGTGGCCGCGACCACATCTTTGTCTTGATGAGCAATTCCATTGGGGAATTGCTGATTTCCCGTGAATGATTTTGAGTCGATCGAAGTGCCATTAATGACAAGGGCCATTGTGTTACATTAGTCTTCCATTGCTGCCAATTAGTGTATAGTGATTATGGCGGTGTTCTTGCGGTTCATAGAGCGGGCTATCAAGGCAGTGGTCCTGTCGCTGTGGGAGGGTGCCATGGCGCCGCGCCACCTACTGCTGGGCCTCGTCGCGGAGGACCGCTCAGCGAGGGGTTCCTGTAACAACCTCGTTTTTAGAAACAGGGCCATCGTACGTCCCGCAACAACCCAGAAGTTCAGTTGCGGACAGAAGGAGTATCATGCCTACTCACGGACATTTCAAAAGGGGTTAATTTGATTAAAATAAAACATAACGGTCAATTTTAACAACTTTATGGGCGTCCAAGCCCACCACTTAACTTACAATCAGAAGATCTGAAGAAAACTCTCACAAGAACGCTTGAGTGTAGTCATAACCTTAACACGAAAACTTATAACATCCTTTTTTCTTTTGATCTCTGTGTTGATGGAAAATGAAGCAAGACTAAGTACAATCAACCGTACTCAATAAGTCATATGAGGAAATACTATTCAATTACATGTCAGGATTTCCAAAGGATGGGGATATAGTAGTTTTATTAAAGAATTTGTGAATGCAATTTTATTTGTAAATATTTTTAAACACAAAAGAACAATAACTTCTTAAGAAATTGGGATTTCAAGACTTGATTACCAGACTTCAATATTTTCAAATATACTTATGCTTCGCTGTTGGAATTACCCATTAAACACAGGTTCATTTACCAGAAGTACGATGTATTCGAATACCATTAAGTTATGACTATGCAGAGTTGCCCAGTTTTATCCATAAGATCTCTTAATGCTTATGACTAAGTTAAGAAAATAAGACCTTTCACTGCTCAATTCTTTATATATCCTCTACCCAGTAGGTGCTGTTTTCCAACAAACTCGGGCGACCCGTGGTCTCGCCCGATTCGAAGCGGATCTACTGTTGTTAAGATTATAGAATCTAGTCCCTCCATTATGTGTAAATGGCGAAATTTGGTAATTGATGGCAATTGATTTGTGGACTAACATTTTTCATGAGTTGGATGAATAGGTTAGGTTCTACAAATGAGGATGACTTGGGATGACTTCATGTGTTGAAGATCAGCAAGTCTAGATGTAAAATGACTTCATGTATTGAAGGCCATCAAGAAAAAGATGCGCCATGAGTTGATGCATGTCTAAGAGGAGATGATCATGTATTAATCATCAAGTCAAGTGAAGATCAATCATGTGTTGATGGAGTTGAGGTAATAGATACATCATGTGTTGATGCATGTCAAGACTATGACTCAAGGCAAAGGTATAGCTAGTTAGGGCTAATGATGTGTTTCTAGTTTTTTTACCAGTCTTGGTGTTTGATTGGAATACCGGATTGCTAGTATAGGTTGCTGTATTATTAAGAGAGGTCATGTTTGGTAGCTTGAGTCCCATCATGTGTTGATAGCTCAACATCACTTGCTCTAGCTCTCTTTGGCATGAGGCTTATATTGCGAATGTGTTTTGCAAATAGTTGAAGCTGTGTTGATCCCTTATAACATGGGACTACACATTACAAATGTGTTTTGCAAGTATTTGAAGTTCGTGTTTTCATTCTTTGTAGTATGATGCTTACATTTACAAATGTGTTTTGCAAATAGTTGAAGCTCATATATATAATCCTTGTTTCATGATTCTAAAAGTGTGTAAATGTATTTTGCAACTTGTTGAGAATCATGGATAATCCTTGTGTGCATGATACTGTAGTTTGCAAATATGTTTTGCAAAATATGTTGAAGTATATGCACTTCTAAGGGAAATCGCAACTACCGCAATGTAGTTTGTGGTACTACCACTGACCAGAACTACTAGCATTATAATCACAGAACTACCGCGTGCGTTGGTGGTTGAAGACATTCGTGGTCAAGAACCGACTTGGTCGAACCAATATGGTCAAAAACCTGTAGTCGAATATCTGTGTGATCAAAACTAGTGTGGTCGAACCAACATGGTCAGAATCGACGTGGTCAAGATCTGTGTGATCGAGATCTACATGGTCGAAACCGATGTGGTCAAGACCTGTCGTAGGGGTGGCCCCCACCTAAACCCAGTAGGCCTGGTAGAAGATTATAAGGCCCAGAATAGGCCTTGTGTAATGACATAACTGCCCCCAGAGGGGATGACCGGATGTAAGGGTATAACTGTAAAAGCACTCCTCATGTGTATATATATATGTGAGTAAGCCATGGGGAGGACCCAGGCCATTACACTTATCTTCATCACTCTCCACTACCATCTCTCTCTCTGTTTGGTCTGTAGCCACAACAGTTGGCGCCGTCCGTGGGGAGAATGAAGACAAGCCTGAAGACCGAAGAAAAAAGATGGCACCGAAAAAAGCTTCCTCAGCGGCGGCGAAGGGAAAGAAGGCGGCCGGGCCGGAGCGTCGTATGAGTACCAGAGCCTCGGCATCGGCAGCGGCGGACGCGGGTGACGAGGCAGGCGCGGTGGCCGAAGCCGTCGACGTTCACGCGACAACCACCAACCCCGCCACCGGTGTAGCGAGGACGGACCCGGCGGTCGAAGATGTCGACACGGGTGCGACGACAGCCGACCTCGCCGCCCCCACTGCAACCCTCGCCGGCGGTGCGGACCGGGCGGTCCGAGGTAGCCACGACGGAGCGACCGGCAGTTCGGGACCCCGCGACGCGGTCGTCCCCGCGCCGATCCGCCCGTCGGAGGCACCGGCGACTCTGCCCGCACCGGTGATGGAAAGCGCCCTGCTGGCGGCTCTCAACGCGTTCCAGCGAGAACTAGGGGACCTTCGCGGAGCCGTCCGAGATATACAAGAGGCTCGGAGCCAGCAGGTCGCGCCAGTAGTCGCGCCCGAGCCCACACCAGAGAAGGTGGACAGCCGCGAAGCCCCCACGGCTAGCCGTGTCCCGCTGAGATGCGTAGATCTGGAATCCCCGCTTTCGGCGGGGCTGCAGCAGGCCGCGTGGCCCGAAGACTTCAAGTTCCCTCGCATCACCGACCCGTACGAAGGCGACACGGATCCTCGCGAGTTCGTGCGCCTGTACGAAACCGCGATCGAGGCCGCGGGCGGAGACGACACCACGAAGGCGAAGGGACTCCCCCTCGCATTGCACGGAGTGGCGCTCTCTTGGTTTTTTACCATAGAGCCGGGCTCCATCTATGCGTGGGAGCAGCTTCGCGACCGGCTTCGTACCAACTTTCAAGGATATCATCTCGAGCGAATTGATGCGGACCAACTCTTCGCTGTGAAGCAAGGATCCTTGGAGACGCTCCGGGACTACTTCAAGCGCTTCGCCGAAATCCGAGGCCAGGTACACGATGTTAATGAAATCACAGTCGTTAATGCAGCCATACAGGGCCTTCGCCCGGGCCCAATGGCCGAATACAACGCGCGGAGGCCAATTACGACAGTGGCCAAGCTCTTCGACAAAATGGACGAGTATGCGCGGGCGGAGGAGGATGCGCGAAGACGCAACATCACCGCCCTCGGCCTCGCCCATGAGGAGCGGCCCCCGCGCGAGGTCGGGGCGGGTGGCCTCTCCTCGAAGCCGGGCCGTAGCCGAAAGCCCCGAGGAGGCCCTCCCCGAGGCGGTGAGGACGAAGTACAAGAAGGCTCGCCACGGTGTAGGCCCAAACCTCGGCGCCGCCAGCGCCGGTCGCAGGCGGCCCATCACGTCCTCGCCACCGAGAGCACCCGCCAAGGACCCGACCCCGCCTCACGGAGGGGAGTCCGGGGATCGGAGGGTGGATTTGACTACGGCAGCCAACCCCGCGCAGAGCAGGAGCTTCTGCGCTATGGTAAGTGGTGCGAGGTACACGGCTACGGCGATCATTACACAAGGGCATGCATCGCGGTGATGGAGCTGCGGAGGGTGACGGCCGGATCTCGGTCTCCGCCTTCTCGGCCCCCCGCCAAAGCCCATGTGGGGCACCCAAGGGATAGCCCCATACGGGCCACCGCAACGGAGGGCGCGCAGCATCACACCATCAACGTCATCACCGGAGGCTCTTCCTCAAAAGCCCCCGGGGAGCAGCCGCAGCTGTGGATGCCGCCCCGCAACATCACCTTCGACTTGAACGACGCTAGGGGCGTGGAATACCCTCACCAAGACCCTCTAGTCATCCAGGCCCACATAGCATGCTGCGAAGTCAAGCGCGTCCTTGTCGATGGGGGAAGCTCCGCGAACATCTTATTCGCAGACGCCCTCGACCGCATGGCAATCCCCCGAAGCCGGCTGGAGCAGCCGGGAGCTCCACTTCAAGGCTTCGGGGGTCAACCGCTGCAGGCCCTAGGGCACGTTTCCCTTCCTGTCACCTTCCGTCAGGAGGGCAACAAAGGTAACATCCGGACCGAGCATGTCACCTTTGATGTCGTAGGTATCCCGCACCCCTACAACGCCATACTGGGGCGACCCGCCATCAACTCTTTCGAGGCAATCCCGCACCACGCCTTCTTGTGTGTAAAGCTCCCGGGCTCGGAGGGTGTCATCACCATCTTCGGCGACCAGGACCTGGCAAGACGTGCCGAAGGCGGCAGCCGCGTCTCGCATCGCCCGGTGCATGCCTTCTCCGGCGCGCCCGGTGCTGGGCCCTCCGCCCCCGGGTGGACGCCCAAGCCTCGGCCCGAAGGCGGCGTCAAGAAGGTGCCGCTCCAGGCGGAGGGGCAGTTTGTCTCCATCGGCGAGGGGCTCCCACCGGGGGTCGAACGGGAGCTGCTCCGAGTGCTTCAGAACAACGTGGACATCTTCGCATGGTCCCCGGAGGACATCAAGGGCGTGGATCGCGCGGTAATCCAGCATCGTTTGGCGGTCCGCCCCGACGCCAAACCGGTCAAGCAAAGGCTCCGGCGTATGTCGATGGATCGGCAGCAGGCGGCCGAAGCGGAGGTGGCGAAGCTTCTTCGCGCTGGGGTCATCCGCGAGGTCCACCATCCAGAATGGCTCGCTAACCCGGTGCTAGTCAAAAAGGCCAGCGGGGCCTGGCGCATGTGCATCGACTTCACAGCACTCAACAAGGCGTGCCCGAAGGACAACTACCCCTTGCCGCGCATCGATCAGCTGGTTGACGCCACTGCTGGGTGCGAACTCATGAGTTTCCTGGACGCCTATTCCGGCTACCACCAGGTATACATGGCCGAAGACGACGAGGAGAAGACCAGTTTCATCACACCACTTGGGACGTTCTGCTTCGTCAGAATGCCCTTTGGCTTGAAGAACGCAGGCGCTACCTTCACCCGCCTCGTCGCCATTGCCCTGGCCGCCCAGCTCGGGAGGAACGTCGAAGCCTATGTCGATGACGTGGTGGTCAAAACTCGGCAACTTGCTCTACACGGCCGGGACCTCCAGGAGACCTTCGACAACCTCCGGAAGGCGGGCATCAAGCTCAACCCCGACAAAGTAGACGCTATCCTGGGTATGGAGCCGCCCAACGAGGGAGGTCCAGAGGCTGGCGGGCCGCATGGCAGCATTAAGCCGCTTCCTATCCAGGGCGGCGGAGCGGGGCCTGCCGTTTTTCAAGACACTCCGCGGGTGCGATGGGTTTCGTTGGGACGGGGACTGCGCGAAGGCCTTCAACGAGCTCAAGCAGCACCTGGCAAGCCTCCCCACTCTGGTCGCCCCAGCACCAGAGGCTCCCCTCCTGCTCTATCTGGCCGCGTCAGCTACCGCGGTCAGTGCCGTCCTCGTCTTAGAGGAAGGCGCCATGTAGCGGCCTGTCTACTTTGTCTCCGAAGCACTTCAAGGCGCCAAGACAAGATACACGGAGCTTGAGAAGCTCGCCTACGCGCTGGTCATGGCCTCCCGGAAGCTTCGGCATTATTTTATGGCTCACTCGATCACAGTGCCTTCCTCATTCCCCCTGGCAGAGATGCTACACAACAAGGAGTCCACAGGGCGTATCGGTAAATGGGCCGCCGAGCTCGCTCCCTTCTCCTTGACGTATGCCTCGTGAACGGCAATTAAATCCCAAGTCCTAGCGGATTTCCTCGCCGAATGGACCCCGCCGGCCCAACCCGGCCAGACGCACGATGACCCCGTCTGGACGCTTACAATCGACGGAGCTTACAGCGTCGCCGGTGCGGGCATAGGGGCGGTGGTCGTCACGCCCGAGGGACAGCGTTTGCTGTACTCGGCGCGCCTTGCCTTCCCCGCCACCAACAACACGGCCGAATACGAGGCGCTGCTCTTTGGCCTGGCGAAGCTCAAGGCAGCCGGCGCGAGACGGGTGTTGGTCCGCACCGACTCGCGCTTGGTGGCCGGCCACGTTGACAAGTCATATCAAGCCAAGGACCCTGAGTTGGCCAAGTACCTCGCGGCAGTACGGGCGAGGGAAAGGCACTTTTTGGGTGTCACCGTCAAGGCCATCCCCCGGGCGGAGAATGAGCAAGCAGACGCCCTCGCCAAGGCGGCCAGCCAGCAACTGCCCCCCCGGAGGGGGCATTCTACGAAGTGTTAGCAAAGGCGGCCATCGCGCAGGACAACCGGGACGCGGCACTTGTCCACCGCATTGGTCGGCCAGGAGATTGGCGGGAGCCCATTTTCAAATTCTTACAAGGCCTCGCCGAGCCGGAGGATCCTGCCGAGCTGCGACGATTGCAGCACCGCGCACGGTCCTTCCAGGTGTTTGAAGGGACGCTCTACAAGAAGGGGGTTTGCGCGCCGCTCCTGCGCTGCCTCTCGACTGAGGAAGGAAAGGAACTCTTGGCGGAAATCCACGCGGGCGTATGCGGATCCCACCTGGCGCCGAGGTCATTAGTCGGCAAGGCGTTCAGACAAGGCTTCTACTGGCCGACTGCCGTCACCGACGCCCAGGACCTCGTCCGTCGGTGCCAAGGGTGCCAATGGATGGCGCGCATCATCCGCAGGCCCCCGACAAGCCTCAACCCAATCCCCCCGGTGTGGCCACTGGCGCGCTGGGGTCTCGACATAGTAGGACCACTTGCCCGAGCTCCAGGGGACCTCCGGTTCGTGGTGGTCGCGCTGGAGTATTTCTCCAGGTGGCCGGAAGCGATCGCTCTGGCCAAAGTAACTTCTGCGGCCATACAGCGCTTCCTATGGCAAAACATCATATGTCGCTTCGGGGTACCTCGGGAGCTCACGGTCGACAATGGCCTGTAGTTCGACGCCGCCCTCTTCAAAGATTATTGTGACAGCATGGGCATCACCCTCCGATTCGCCTCGGTAGGGCATCCCCAGTCCAACGGGGCGGTCGAACGGGCGAATGGCGCCATCTCTGCCGCCATCAAAAAGCGCCTGGTTGGATTGCCGAAGGGCAAGAGGCCAGACGAGCTTCACAATGTTTTATGGTCGCTTCGCACAACGGTAACGCGCCCAACGGGATTCACGCCGTTCAAGCTCCTCTTCGGCGACGAAGCAGTGACGCCTGAAGAAATTAACGCCGGCTCGCGAAGGATCCTTGTCCAAGCACCCGAAGAAGAGCGCCGTGTGTCCTTGGACCTCCTCGACGGGATACGGGCAGACGCAGCCCACCACGTCGAGAAGTACGCGCGGCAGACAATGCGTACTCGGGACCGCTCTATATGCCCGCGGGGGTTCAAACCTGGGGATCTCGTCCTCAGAGTGGCGCTTCAGGCGGAAACCGTTGGCAAGCTGGAATCCAAGTGGGAAGGCCCGTACATTGTAACGGAGGCATTGCCAAAGGGGGCGTACCGCCTCGCCACGCTTGAAGGACAAGCCTTCCGGCACACATGGAACGCGGACAGGTTGCGGCGGTACTACGCCTAGAAGCAGCACAGTAGGCGTAGAGCCACCGGCCTGTTGTTAGGCGATGCTCGCCCGCGCAAACGGGAGTTCAATAAAGGTTGCTGTTCCAAGAGCATCCCCTGTCCGCGCTAAGCAGAACAAAATCCATGGACTCTACGGAGTATAAATAAGACGCAGCGGGGGGACGCCTTCGCGCGCACTCTACGGAGTATAAAGAAGACGTAGCGTCGAGCCTAGCTCCGCACGCAATAGTCCACGGACTCTAAATAAGACGTAGCGTCGAGCCTAGGTCCGCACGCGCGAGTCTCCGGACTATAAAGAAGACGTAGCGTCGAGCCTAGCTCCGCACGCAATAGTCCACGGACTCTAAATAAGACGTAGCGTCGAGCCTAGCTCCGCACGCGCGAGTCTCCGGACTATAAAGAAGACGTAGCGTCGAGCCTAGCTCCGCACGCAATAGTCCACGGACTCTAAATAAGACGTAGCGTCGAGCCTAGCTCCGCACGCGCGAGTCTCCGGACTATAAAGAAGACGTAGCGTCGAGCCTAGCTCCGCACGCAATAGTCCACGGACTCTAAATAAGACGTAGCGTCGAGCCTAGCTCCGCACGCGCGAGTCTCCGGACTATAAAGAAGACGTAGCGTCGAGCCTAGCTCCGCACGCAATAGTCCACGGACTCTAAATAAGACGTAGCGTCGAGCCTAGCTCCGCACGCGCGAGTCTCCGGACTATAAAGAAGACGTAGCGTCGAGCCTAGCTCCGCACGCAATAGTCCACGGACTCTAAATAAGACGTAGCGTCGAGCCTAGCTCCGCACGCGCGAGTCTCCGGACTATAAAGAAGACGTAGCGTCGAGCCTAGCTCCGCACGCAATAGTCCACGGACTCTAAATAAGACGTAGCGTCGAGGTCCGCGTCCGCACGCGCGAGTCTCCGGACTATAAAGGAAAGCGTAGCGTCGAGGTTTGCCTCCGTACGCGCCGCTCCACGGAGCATAAACCAGATGCGTACACCTGTCCTCCGCGTCCGGTGGCAGGTAACACCAAGCATAAAGTACTACTTGGTTCCATTGTAAAAGCAAAGGGGTTACATGATCGCATGCGTAAGAACCAGTACATTATCCCCCTGCACCACCCGACCAACCGCTCAGCCTTGGCGCGGTGCGGACGAGCCCGCGCCGTCGTCGCCACGACGCTGAAGGACCCCTTCAAGCCACTGGAGGAGGTCCCCCTCCCCATGCAACGTCTGCTGCACGGCGACTCTCGCTGCACCTTCCCCGAAGCGGCCCCAGATCCGTTGGTGGAAATTCTGCAGGCCAGCCCCAATGGAGCGGATGGCGTCCGACATAACCTCTGGTCGGTCGGGAAGATCCAGTTGAGGATTCGCTAGCTCATGGGTATGCCTACACCCACGAGTATGAAGCAGGGCGAGGGCGAAGCACGCACCAACATAGCTGCAGTGCTCGCCAAAGGTCCTGGCGCCACGAAGAGCAACGCCGGCCCCCTCCTCGATCAGCCCGAGCGTCTCCGACAGGGCCTCCGACCTGTGCGTAGTATCCGGCACTCGGACGCACAGATCTCGGAGGGCCTGGTTCAGAGACTCCATGGCCCTCCATGCCGACACAGACGCATTTTCCAAGGCAATACGGCTTTCCGCAGCAGCCTCCGCCAGCTGGGCGTTCTCCCCTTCTAGGACGGAGATCTGCTGCACGAAGGCGGCGCGTTCCCCAGCCGCGGCGTCCCGCGCTTCCGTGGCCGCAACTTGTGCGGCCACCAGGGCGTCCTCCAGCGCGCGAAGTTCTTCATCCTTCGTGGCGATAGCAGTGTTTGCTTCGCGGAGGTTGGCTTCCAGAGCCCTCTGCTCCCGAACGCGGGCCTCGTCAAAGGACCGGCTGAGGGCAAGCGTCTGATAGGAACAACAAATCAGCAGGCGTCTAGCAGTACCGTACAAGCTGAAGCGCACGTGCTTACCCTCATCTCGGAGGCCTGCAACGCGAGCGCCAGGAGGTCCCCCGCGCATGACGACAGCACCTCTCGATTGAGGCCGTTGTCGGCACGCTCGGCGGCGGCGGTGAGGTCGCAAAATATCTCCGGGCGAGGGAGGAAGTCCGAGCGAGTGAGCCCCGGCCCCGACACGTCAGGATTCATCGCGGCCATGGCCACGTCAGCAGCAGTGGGCACCTGCGGAGCATCCTGCACGAGGCTCCCGACCTCGCGCACACCTCCGCTGCTCGATCCTTCGCCGCGTACGGGAGACGTTGTCTCGCCTGATGTCGGCAGAATGAGCGAGCAGATCGGAGAGAGTCTCGCGAAGTCAGAAGAAGAGAGGGACTCACACCTACCTCCTGCGCCCCTTGTCACGGTAGGAGGTGGCGTCGGGTCGGCCGCCCAGGGGGAGGCAGGCGCTTCGGCGGTCGGGGAGAGGGTCTTCTCGGTCGCGCTAGCCGCCGTAATCCCGCGGCAAGGCCCCGCAACAGCATATCGACCCCTCGTGGGCGGCGGGGACTGCGTCCGAGGGCGTTTCGCCTGCGGTGGCACAGGCGATTCTTCCGCGGCAGAACCAGCTCCGGCCACCGTCGCCCCCATGGTTTCCTCGGTAGGAGGCACGCCCTCGTCGGCCGCGGCGGTTGACAACGCACCGTCCCCAGCGGCCTGCTCGCCAGGAACGACGCCACTCCCCGGGTCGACGGGTTCCAACTCAACGATGGCCACGGGCCCGAGCACGGGCTCGTGGGCGTCGGCAGAAGGCGCCGGGGGATCCGCGGCGGTGCGCCCCCCCGAAGCAGTATGACCAGGCCCACCGCCGGTCACACGCCCCGTCTCAGCTGGGCTAGCCGCCGGGGGGGCTGCCGGGTTGCAGACGGCAGCCGGGGAACGCGCCCGGCGTCGCGAAGACAGCCCCCCCGTAGGGCTATCACCGTCCTGAGCGCCTGGAATCCCGACGGGAAGCTCTTCCGGCACCACGCGCTCGGGCACGGCAATGCCTACAGCCTCGCAGGTGCGGTTTATCCGCCCCTGTTTAGCCGCCTGGACCGCGGCCTCGCGAGCCCGGTGCTCCTTAAGCGTGTACGGGCCGAGGAGCGCCGCAACCGCGCGCTCCGCATCTTCTAGCTGAGCCACTGCGCAGGAAATCACGTCAGATAGGCGGAACCCAAGCAGATGCAATGGCGTGCTGGGCGACTTACAAGGTGCGGAGGGCGGAAGCAGCCGAGACACAGATGGGTCGAACCCGTCCCCGCGGGGGCCATTCGGCACAACATACTTCCCCCGGGAGGACAGTGGCGCCGCCCCATGCATCGTGAACTCCTCGACCAGGTCGCGCACGCTCATTCGACGGGCGACACCGACGAGGCTCTGTAGCTTTCGCGTGTCGTCAATCTCCGCCTTCAGACTCGGCGTGCTGTTGAACGAGATTGGCCCACCTCGGCACTGCAGCCTGCTCTTGTCGGTCACGGTGTAGTAGAACCACCACCGCGTCCAGCCGGACGCCCACTGCCCTGACGAGGCTAGCACAGGGAACAACGTCGCGCAGGACGCCCGGAGCACGAAGTCCACACCGCCGAAGTTGGACACCGCCCCGCCAACCTTCCTGGGTCGACAGTGTGCATCGTGCAGGGTGGCAAATAGGCTCGCACTAGGGCGCCACCCCTCGGTCCGCATCGCCCACGTGAAGACAGCTAGGCGGAGTATCGCGTGGGGCGTCAGCTGGGCTAGCTCCAACTGGTAGGCCCGCAGGACTTCGCCCACAAACAACGTACAGGGCATCCGAAGGCCGGCATCGAAGAAAGCGACAAAAACAATTGCCTCTAGGGGCCCGGGCTTCGGCTTCGTCTCGTCCCGGCGGGGTAAGCGAGCCCCGTCGCGATCCACGATCTTCCCATCATCCACGAGCCGTTGCAGCGTCCCCTCCGTCATGCGGCTCTTCCCCAGCACACGGGAGCAGGAGCCTCCCGAATGCTCCATCGCATTCCACAATTTGTTGGCGCGCGAGCTCCCCCGCCGCACCAGTTTGTACCCTGGGGAAGGATGGGTCCCCTCGCCCTGGCTAGGCAAGGAACCGCTGCGGGGGTGGTAGCTGGCATCGTCGTGGCTAGCCATTGCTCTTCACGACAAGGGAAGGAGAAGAAGAAGGCAAAGGAGCAATGGGCGTAACAATTAGCGCGGGCGCAAGTGAAGCGGCAGATCAAAAAGCAAAACGAGGAAGGGTGCCTCCACCCCAACACTAGCACCTTATAAAGGCCGCTCGCCTGACCTGGGGCTCAACGCACAGACGGATCAAATTCCCGGCGATTCGGCTGTCCAAGATTTGGAAAGAAGAACCGCCGGGACCTAGAAGGCCGCACCTGGTAGGTGGCCAAGCAGCGCACAGCGCCTCTACTTCTTCAACACGCGTCCAAAATCTCGGGGGACGAGGCGAACGGCCGCGGTCACGCAACCGCTCACACCCCACGACGCACCAGTCGTAAGTCGCCACGTGCCCCACCTGCAGCATGGCAGACAGCACGACGCGACAGCCTGACTTCTGCCAGGCCAGGCGTCGGCGTAATTCCAGCCGCCATTAAAAGCGCACTACGAGTCTGCAAGGCCACAACAGCCCCGGAGCGCGCGCGTCTACTTCGACTAGGCGCCAGCTTCACTGCCACCCGTTCGGAGGGTAGGGGACGGAGCGCGCGCGTCTACTTCGACTAGGCGCCAGCTTCGCTGCCACCCGTTCAGAGGGTAGGGGACGGAGCGCGCGCGTCTACTTTGACTAGGCGCCAGCTTCGCTGCCACCCGTTCGAAGGGTAGGGGACGGAGCGCGCGCGTCTACTTCGACTAGGCGCCAGCTTCGCTGCCACCCGTTCGAAGGGTAGGGGACGGAGTGCGCGCGTCTACTTCGACTAGGCGCCAGCTTCGCTGCCACCCGTTCGAAGGGTAGGGGACGGAGCGCCAGCTTCGCTGCCACCCGTTCGAAGGGTAGGGGACGGAGCGCGCGCGTCTACTTTGACTAGGCGCCAGCTTCGCTGCCACCCGTTCGAAGGGTAGGGGACGGAGCGCGCGCGTCTACTTCGACTAGGCGCCAGCTTCGCTGCCACCCGTTCGGAGGGTAGGGGACGGAGCGCGCGTGTCTACTTCGACTAGGCGCCAGCTTCGCTGCCACCCGTTCGAAGGGTAGGGGACGGAGCACGCGCGTCTACTTCAGGCCGCAAGCTTCAGGCTCCTCAACCACAAGCTTGGAGCAATTCACAGGCCACAGGGGACGGAGGGGGCCAAAGGACTCGACGACATGGCTTCGGCCCTGTGAAGCCCTTCACCATGAGAGGCTCCTGTCGTAGGGGTGGCCCCCACCTAAACCCAGCAGGCCTGGTAGAAGATTATAAGGCCCAGAACAGGCCTTGTGTAATGACATAACTGCCCCCAGAGGGGATGACCGGATGTAAGGGTATAACTGTAAAAGCACTCCTCATGTGTATATATATATATGTGAGTAAGCCATGGGGAGGACCCAGGCCATTACACTTATCTTCATCACTCTCCACTACCATCTCTCTCTCTGTTTGGTCTGTAGCCACAACAAGACCTATGTGGTCAAAATCAACATGGTCGAACTGACGAGATTAAGACGACGTGGTCGAAGATCGACTTAGTGGTCGGAGATCTGTGTGATCAGAGACCAACATGATCGAATATCGACATGGTCGATGTGGTCGAGACCGAGATCTAAGTGGTCGAAACCAATGTGGTCGTAGACCAACGTGGTTGGAGATTTGTGTGGTCGATCCAAACAATGTGGTTGAAGACATATGTGGTCGTAAACCAGCGCGGTCGGAGACCTGTGTGGTCGATCTGGACAACGTGGTCAGAGACCTGCGTGGTCATAGACCAGTATGGTTGGAGACCTGTGTGGTCGATCCGAATAACGTGGTCGGAGACTAGCGTGATCGTAGACCAGCGAAGTCAGACCTGTGTGGTTGATCTGGACAATGTGGTCGGAGACCAACGTAGTTGTGGACCAGGGTAGTCGATGATCAGAGTTTTCGACCGGCTCTGTGTGAGCGGTTCGATCAGCTCAGTGCGAGCAGTCTGATTAGCGAGCGGTACTACCAACTCTATGTGAGCGATACTTTCGATTTGTGGAACGACCAGCTCTGTGTGAGCGATACTTCCGTTTTGCGGAACGTCCAGCTTGTGTACCGGTATGTTTTTTCTAGATAGGCACCTGTGTGGTGGTCTTCTCCTCCCCACGAGAGTGGTAGTTCTGCATATGGGAGCAGTACTTCCGATGATCGAAACTACAAAAAATTATACAGTGGATCTACTAGATTCGACTGGTCCTTTGCTTCTAATGGCTAGTTTGTTGACCATTGTGAGGAGAGTGGAAGTACCACAGTTTTGCCGTCGGTACTTCTAATAATCCTATTTTTTTAGAGATTTGGCTCCAATGGCTAGTTTTCTTATGTGAGGTATAAATACCCCCATGTGGCCGATTGGAGATGTTGTTGCTTGACTCATTTCTATTCCCTTGAGCTAGTGTGAGGTCCTCCTCTCAATTGTGCATATGTTGCACTTTGTGAGTAAGGAGAGTGATCTAGAGTGCATGTGTTGTATCTAGAGTTGGACTTAGTGTTCATTTGAGTTTGTGCATTCATTGCATGTGGTGAGAGTCAAGCGAGATGCTTGACTTATTACTCTTGGAGTTTGCTGACTCCTAAACAGCGTTAGAGCCGTCGTGCATGGTTAGCTTCTCAAAGAAGATTGTGAGAAATCCCCGTGAATTGTGAGTGGTGTGGTTCTCGCCATCTCCAGAGTGGAGGAAGAGCAACTTTAATAGATTGAGGTGTCTCGGTTTAATTCATGGAGTTGGTCCAATTCGTTTGGGTTAACCTCAACATGGACTAGGGGAGACCGGCAAGTCTCCGAACACCATGGTGAAAAGATACCATATCTTTGTGGTTTATTTTCTTATGCTCAATTTATTTTTAAGCAATTTACATTCATATAATTAAATTGATTGCTTATCTTTCTAGAATTGCTAACCTTTGACATAGATTTAAGTTGTTGGTGCACTTAGGTGAACCTAGTTGATTTTGATTTTGTTTGCGCTAAAACTAATTTGATTTAAGATTCCGCATTATATTTTTAGTTTTAGCCAAATAGCTTAAATAGAATTAATTAATTGAATTTTTTAGAAATGACTATTTCCCCTCTAGTCGGCCACCTCAATCTTACAGACGTCCATGCCAGGCCAGAGCAATCACAACGCTTCCCATTTGACCACTCCCTGCTGACAGCTCTTGTGGACTAGTGGCGGCCGGATACTCACACTTTCCATCTCCCATTCGGGGAGATGGCCCCTTCTCTGTAGGACGTCTCCCTACTGCTTAGCCTAATTATCGCAGGTGGTATAGCCTTACCGGAGGAGGGCCCAGTCGATTGGCGTGGTGACCTTCTGGCCAGGTTTGACGGAGTGCTTTCGCTTGTGGCTGCGGAGGGGTACTACATTTTCACAGAGACACAGAGGCATGGCCTGCCCTTGCGGTGGCTCTCGTAGTTCCGGGTACGTGTTCGATGCCCTTCCAGTTGGGAGCGTTGTGCTCTCATTTCTATACTATGGTCTCACTAACGGTCGAGCGAATGGACCCGGCCACCGACGAGCACCAAGTGTCACACCACCTCGAGGCCTACTTGTTATGGCTATTTGGTTGGGTGCTGTTCACCAATAGCCATGGCGACCCATCGACGCACGGCTCGTTGTGTACGCTAGGGCCATCGCCGATGGGGAGGCCCTCTAGATCAATTGGGGTTCGACCGCACTTGCCGCCACCTATCGCGGTTTGTGCGATGCGTGCTGCAGGTCGAGGCCGAACTTGTTCCTAGCGGGGTGTCTGCTCCTACTGCAGCGGTGGTCATTTGAGTGCTTTAGCCTCAGACGACCCCTGTTGGATGACAGCAGTCCCTATGGGCCCAAGATGTATCACGGGCCTGACGTGGACCGGCCGATTATGGGCTCTCTCTGCTGCCGGTGACGGGTATGTACTCTGTCTTGCGAATACTTTCTTCACATAACTGATCATCCTATGTATCATCTTGTGTTCCTTGCAGATACAGTTCGCGCATGTGCAGGTGACATGGGCATATGAGCCGTTCGTGGAGTAGTTCGACTGTCTTATGGCAGACAATGTGCGCTAGGAGCGTACTCTCCTCAGTAGTTAAGCGGCCTGCACTCCTCATTGTAGAGGTCCGCGCTCCTCACGGCCTGTCATCGCTGTGCTGGAGTGACCGGGGCTACTAGCTATCGCGTAGGGTGGTTGTGTTTGATGTCTTCGTCGAGGACTACACAACGCATCGTGTGATGCGCTAGTTTGACCTACGGCAGGTGGTTCCAGTACTAGTCGGGTGGCCTGTGACTGACAACATGCATGAGTGAGTTACCGACACATATATCCCTCTTTTACTACCGTCTCATAACCACGATTTCTAACTACATGTTACGTCTTGTGGGCACAGTAAGAAGGGAGTCCGCTGCGGCACAAACTAGGGAAGGAGGATGGACATTCGGTAGAGTAGTGGGAGGGCGCACTGTAGGACTATGTGCAGGAGGACACCCTCTACGACCACAGTGCGTACGAGGGGTACTTTCGCTGGTACGCTTATCACAGACTACCAGGCTGGTACTTGCTGCTGACCCGCCTGCACCATTCGTCCCGGCACCGACCGACACATACCCTGTGCACTTTGCGCTGAACGTGCACCGTGCGGTACGTGACATTGTATTTTCGAAATTTTGCTTTTGGCAACCTCACTTATAGGTTTCACCTTATCATGTTTTCGTTGCAGGTAGGTATCGATGTTGAGATTACGAGGGACTTCCACTCCATGCTTTAGAGGATGACCTGTGGTGCAGAGGTCACACACAAGGTGGCCTAGGCTTTTCGTGGTTTCGGGTGGGGACTGACGAGGCAGGGACTGAAGAGAAAAACGTGATGCTCGGCAGGTGGATTATTGCAAAGTGGATTATTGCAAAATGAAGGCGCTCGTTTCCCATCGGTCGGATAAAGATCGAACGGCCCAGAAGCGACGTGTGCATGAGTTGTGCCGTATGCATAGGACACGGATGCAAGCAGAAGCCGATAAGAAGTGCTACGTCAACCGGACTAGAACGATGATTTTATGGACTTTCAGGCTAGACCGCTGGAGTAGTACATTTCATCCACAAATTTATTTATTTTCGACAGAATACGTACATACGATCTGAGCTCGACAGAGCCTCCATCCATTTACACCGACAAGATAGAGCAAAGCATCACTACAAATACATTCACTGCTTCACATTAGTACGTACTACACAACAGGCAATGAGTTATTCATAACTCTGCATTCGATCTGTACAGAAAAAAAAGGGGAAGGAAAAGACAAGTATTTGCAAACGTATCAGATGTGACACCAGCACCGGAGCAACCGATTGATTGATTTGATCAGCTTGGATGAGCCTCCTCACCCTTCTGCAATTAACCCAGTGAGAGCACAAAGAGATCATACTCACAGCCACCCCCAACAAAAGAGGTGTTCCATTTAAATGAGGGAAATCGCAAAGTAATTAAGTTGGTCGTAGATGTTTGTTAGCTGGTTAATTACCTTCAGGGGCGGAGCCAGGATCCAGACAAGGGGGGCCGACCCGCCAAGGCGCCGGCGTCATGGGCCCTAGGCGCCGTGTGTCGGTAAAATTAAACATACACATATATAATTATAAAATCAAATGTAATATGATAAAATTTTAAAATCCGTAGCAACGCACGGGCATTCAGCTATTTCTCTAAGAAAAGACAGTGAAAATGACTCTCAAATGGGTGATTGGACAATTAAACTCAGAACGAAAAAAAGCCATGTGCAATTTGATCCATGAAGGCGCCATCAGCTTAGGCAAAGCCATTAGCTTAGGCAAAGACTGATACTTTTCTCCAAAAAATGTTGGAGCAGTCACCCATGTATAGCACTCTTAAGCACGAGGGAACCGCCAAGATACCATGTACTGATGTGACACAAATCACTCGAAGTTTTTTGTGCGACAAAGAGACCATTTTTTTCTTTTCTACAAGAAGGACGTATACGGCGACAAACATTACGTAGATTTAAATTTAATTATACTAAAAAAAAATCTAACAGCAGCTACAGTATCAAAAATATTTTAAATAGTGGAAAAAACTAAAAGTTTAAGTTTTAAGCTATAATGAGCACTACTAATAATTCACTATAATTAATTAAAAGAAAATTTGAGCCGTTGGAAGAACCAGCAAATTGTAGGGGGAGAAGAGAACGCCGCGAGTAAATTTGGGGGTCTGGTGGACCATTGGGGGGCCAGGCCCCTGCCCCCCCCCCTCTCTCCGCCCCTGATTACCTTGTACGTCCCCCTTCCCTGCGGCGGCCCTCATCGCGGCGTCCGCCTTGTCCTTGTCCACCTTCTTCCTCAGCTTCTCCCTCTCCATCTTCTGCTCAATCAAATCAAATTCATTTTAATTTAGTTTAATCCCACACGATCACACTCGCACACACAACCTTAATATTAATTTGTTGCACGTCAACGCCAGAATTAATCTTTCCTAGCACACAGCCTCGTAGTGTCATCTATATACCACGGGAAGTGGAGAGCTCAGCCAAAGTAAACCAAAGAAGAAGATTGATCAATCGCACACGTACCTGTATGTAGACGTTCTCGGCGGCGCGCTCCTCCTCGCTGAGCACCCTGCCGGTGCTGTCGCTGAAGTAGCGCGGCACGCGGCCTGCCCCGGCCACGCCCTCCATCCTCCTCGTCACGGCCTCCGCCACCGCTGCCCACGCGGGCTGAGGGATCCTCGCCGCGGCCGTTCTTGTAGTCGCCATCCACTGCCCGCCTTCTTGCTCCCCAAGAATAGCCCACCCACCGTACGTCTTCTTGCTCCCCAAGAGTACGACGACGACGATGTTGATGCCGTACTCGATCGGCTTTGTGAAATGATCGAGGGATGCCCATCTATTTCTAGTAGCCTGCCGGTGCTTAGAACCTGGCAGATTCTTCTGGTACGAAGGTAAGGATGAGGTCATGAGGATGGACTGGCCGGCGGAAGTAACTGGATGAAGTGAAAGAAGCAAAGCGGTTTTGGGGGAAACAACGACTGACATCCTGTTGTATTTTTTAGGGGTCTTTGATACGAATAATTTTTAAACACAGATTATGTTGTCACAAATATTTATCGGATAGTATCGAATTGAAAACAAATATATATTTTCTCTGTCAGATAAGAATACTGATTCGGTAACTCATTATCCGTTGAATATAAATACAGATCTAGATTATCCAGATATTCAGGGGCCAGGCATCCATAGCTACATCCTGTATTTTAGCCTAACCCATTTACAAGATACTTTAATAACCCATCATACATTAATATATACATTAGTACATAGAGTGAGAGAAGAAATCTTAATCTATATGAAAAATTTATAAATGTATTTCACGAATGTTTAGATCAAATAAATTAATTATATTTTTTTATTCATTTTGTGCATACAATTTAAAGGGTTTCATATTCCAAGAAATATTTATGACTGTTTTCGATTCGATTTGTATTCGTTCTGTATTTGTATTCGATATTATTCATATTTGTATTCATATCCGGGATATCCGTACTCATATCCGTATATAAATAAAAATAAAAAAATAAATATGATGAAACCATTATCCATTTGTATTTAATCTCTTTTCACTCCAGTATTCCTTTTCGTTTTCTTCGCCACCTCCGGTTTTGTGCATATTAAAATGCTATTTGGCCTACTCCAAGAAATGCAGTTCGGCCTGCTCGAGTTAGAGCTAGCAGTAGTATATTGCTAAGGCCGTCAAGGTTTGGGCTAGGCCTCGCTCAATTTGGCTTGAGCTTCTACCTTCTGACTTATTTTTTTTCTTATTTCTAAGTTTCGTTTTTTATGGCTATTTGGTATTTTGAGCTTTTTGCTGTTTTTCCCCTATTTGTTTGTATTGTCCATGATGGGCTAACCCTTTTTTTTCTATTTTTTAAATTTTTTAAAATTTAGTTATGCCAAATAATCCCCCATCAGCTACAGTGTAATTTTAGCCAGCTATAGTGCAATTTCAGCTATAAGCCAGCTTATTTCAGCCCAATCGAGCGGCACCTAGATCAGGAGGCTCTGCTCGGCTCGACCCATCAGCAGCAGGGTCAGGGTGCGAACTGCGAAAAAATGAAGAGACTCGTGCCAAGGTTTCAGTGCATCACCAGTCACCACCAACCACGAAGCAGATTAGACTGTGAATGATCTTCAACAGACCTGACCAAACTAGTCAGGCCAGCCATGCTGTCCAAAGACAGATACTATTACGAAATGATATGAATTGTAAAAGGGTTGTGCTGGTTTGGTTCGACTGGGTGTGTCGCGCTTGAATTGACACCTTGACACAATGGGCCGGCTCGGTATAGCACACAATACCTTTTCTGTGGTAGTGCAGTACATTGTTTACAGTAAAATTACTTTGTATTAGATTTATTGCATTTTTCAAGTGCGGACGGGTGATTTGGTAGTAAAATAATTTACGACTGATAGTAAAATTACTTATGACTGACAGTAAAAATACTTGCAGCTCAGTAATGGGCAGTAAAATTACTTGCGACTGATAGTAAAATCAATGAGCCATCGGTGGCCCGTTTAGATATGTATGTCTAGCCAACTCGACATGGTCCCACCCATCTCTATGTTCTGTCGGTCCAACCCATCTCTATGTTGTGTCTAAGTCGAAGAGTAGACATATGAGCCGGTATAACATAGCGTAGTAACTTATGTTGGGAAACATAGGCCTGGGCCTACAAGCTCAGCCTATTGGTGGGCACCCTCCACATTAGTCTATAAATAGGGGTCCCCATTGTCATCTCTTGTATCTTTTGAGAAAGAAAAGTAATAAAGCAGAAGAAGGAGCCCCTCATATCTCTGGGTTTAATTCTTGCATTATTATGTGATTGTTCTATGTTTGATCCATGTACATTAGAATAGAAGGAATTGATTGGACTAGACTAGCCAGCGACGGTTCCTCAATACGTTATCACCACGAATCACTTTGTGAAATCGAAAGGTAATCATCGAAACAATAATAGATTGAATTACCTAATCTAAATCACTTTAAATTCCACATAATTCCGCTTTCTAGATTAACCCCTACAGTGCAAATCCGCTCTAATATACCATAAGCAAACTTGAAGTCGCTGGCACAATGTCGATTAGTAGATTATATGAAATAGTAGATGTTAATTGCACTATAGACTTAAAAAAAGAAAGAAAAAAATCTGCATGTGGTCGAATGCACTGCCAGCATCCATGCCATGCGCGTCACCTAAACACGGCTACGTCGCCAGCCTACAGCTGCACCGCCCGAGTCGCCGGCCCCTTTACAGGCCACCGCCACTGCTTGGCCATGCCGCTGTGCGCTGTTCGGCCGCTGCCCCCGCATGAGGCCGCGCCACCGCTCCCACATGAGCAACGGTCGCGCTGTCCATTCTAGCCACCCGTATGCGGCCGAACGCGCCGCTTGCACGTGGCCAACCGTACCACCATGCAACGATGTTGCCGTCTCTCGCACGAGGCACCGCTGTGTGCAGATCTTGGCCCCCGGGCGAGGCCGCATCGCACAAGCCCCGCATGCCCGCCGCTCGCCTCGCACGGCGAGCCACCGCCACCTGGCCTCACATGTGCCGCCACTGGCTTGGCACCACCCCCGCACGGGCTCCTGCCACGATGCACCTTCCACCCCATGGAGCGACAGCGGCCCCTGCATAGACCGTCGCCGCTCAGCCTCGAACCACCATTGCCGCCTCCCGCAAGAGGCGCCGTCGACGCTCGGCTTCGAGTGCAGCCGCCATTGCCGCCTCCCTCGCGAGGCACCACCACCGCCGTGCTGCATCTCGGCCGCTGGCCCCTCCACCTGAGCACCTGCCAATGCCGCCATGTTTTCCTGGTTGCCGACCCCTCACCCGAGCGACTGTTGCCCCTGCCGCCAGGTTTCCCAGTCGTCTCGGCCGCCTCGCCCCACATGGTAGCCCCACCGCATGGCCCCGTGTCGAGCTCCCGCAAGAGCCGTCGGTCGCCCGCTCCTCCCACCTTCACCGGTCGCCTACACCACGGCTCCCGTGCAAGCCGCCACCCGCCGTCGCCTTGGGTGAACAAAGTAGGGGGAACCCTACCCCCTCTCCTATGATTGGGCCGAAAGAAAAATGGATTGAGGAAGGCCCGGCCGGGAGGGGGTGCCCGAAATTTTGCAAAAAGTTCCATGAGAAATTAGAAAATTACGCTGAAAATTTTCTCAGAATTGAAAATTAGCGGATAAGCCCTTGGAAATTATAGAATTCAATGAAAATTCATATTCCAGCATAAAAGGGCCTCAAAAATTCAAATTTTGAATTATTTTAACATTTGAAGCATGTTTAGTGTTGTTATTATTAATTTCTATGTTTTCTATATTTATTTACTATTTTGATTAATCGTAATTGTTTAAATTTCATTTAATTGCTGAAATCAACAGTAAAATTATAGAAAATGCATAGAAAATTTTGAAACATTACGAGAATCCTCTTGTACCATTGTATAATTTATTTTATGTATATTTACCATTAGTAAATATATACATTCCTTTCATGCACGTGTAGATGAAAAGCATCACGAACCGGGAGTTCAAGAAGCTAGCCCAGCATGGCCAAAATTACTTGACTTGGGCTTTTGATGTTGAGATCGTACTTGGAGCCAGGAAGCTCCACACTGCCATCGGGATTGGTGCACCACAGGATGCCAAACTCATAGCTGAGGAGAATGATCAGACACTTCACTTCCTGAAGCACCAACTCAGTCTTACTCTGAAGAATGAGTACATGGTAGAGAAGAGCGCGCTAGCATTGTAGACTACACTCAAGAGGCGGTTCGAGAAGCTGAAGTACACCATTCTTCCTCTGGCAGAGTAAGAGTGGATTTGACTGAGGTTTGCCAATCTTCAACTTTGTAGCAGGTAGATCGCAGATAAACAGAAGATTGAAAGACCCTCTCCACCTTCCACCCCAATGCAGTGTAGTCTACACGCAATTATCGTTAAGATGGCTACAAGGAGTACGCTGAATTGATTGATATTATGCAGGTTGCAGAGGCTCAGGATGAAGTTCTCTGCAAGAACTTTATTGCACAACCACCTAGGAGCTCCGCTGGTCGTGAGGCCAACGCTGAGAGTTACAAGACGCGGTAGCCTATAATGAAGAAAAAGGGAAGGAAGAATAAGGCCGTAGCCCAGAAAAGCAAGTCAAATGCTCCATAGGATACTAAGGCCAGCAAACCAAAGTGGGACGACAAGCCCTATGGTCAGCAAGACCAAACCTGCTACAAGTATGGCAAGTGGGGACACTGGTCGTGGATCTGTAAAGAGTCGCAACATGTTGTCGATGCCTTCTAGGCCAAGAAGAAGAAAAGCGTCAAATGACAGCATGAAACCCACTTTGCCTTTGTTGAGAGGGAGAGTTCTCAACAGCTGCCTGCACCAATAGAGATTAACTCCACTCTTGCAGTAGTACCCCCTCTTGACATTGCAGCTGCCGCCGTCATGATTTTCCAAGAAGAACATCTCACCCCTGAGAAGATCACAGCCGAAGTTTCTGGTTTTTTAGCAGACTCAGTCTAATGCACATAATGCATTTAGACTTTGATTGTTATGTGTGGAAGGAATAAGTTAGACTTTGCATTGATGGTACTCAAACAATTTATTTTTCTCATGATGGTTGGATGATATTGACTAATTCATTCATTCAATTAATAATAGCATGATATGTTCTAATATTTGAATATTTTATTTATGTGATCCATTGTCTTCTACTTTATACTAATAAAGTACTTTATATTAGAACGCGTGTGGCACCATATGGAGGAAGTATGCTTAGTTGACAGTGGCACAACGAATACCATCTTGAGAGAGACAAATTTTTTCAGTCGATTAGCAAGAATGCCGATAGCCTTACAACTATCGCCGGTAGTGATGCTTGTATAATAGGCTCAGAAAGAGCCACAATTATACTCCCAATGGGCACAACTTTGGTCATTTAAGAAGCCTTATTATACCCATAATCGACTAGGACTCTCCTAAGTTTCAAAGATTTTCGCACTAACGTTTTTCATGTTGAGACTAAAGAAGAGTATGGTAAAGAATACCTGCTCATTACAAAGCATGATGTAAATGGGAAAAGGGTATTAGAAAGACTTCCTTAATTTGAGACTAGACTATACTACACTAATATTAAGGCACCCGTAGCCTATACTGCCCTAAAAATAATATTTACAAGGGAGATTGGATCATATACCCTCCCTTTAGTTGGGAAATTGAGGATTTACCCTCCACATCTCAATGACACGTGGGGTCATCATAAGTCACTGACACGTGGGCCAGAAGGGTAAATCCTCAATTTCCATCTAAATGGAGGGTATATGATCAATTGCCAGTATTTACAAGCTCTGAACTCTTCTATCTAGATACAACAAAATGAACATATTAAGACGTTTTGTTTAAGACACTTTGAATCATGTCTCTCTTTTTAGAACCACAATTGAAATAGAGACGCAGTTTGAGACGCTCTAAAGGGTTGCACGCTATTAAATTCTATTAAAACGTCTGCTGAGACGTTTTGGAGTACGTCTCATGTATAGAGACGAAATTTTAGATGTCTTATTTATCATTTGAGACGTCTTATCTATTATCTCCATATAAGAATATTAAAAAAACAAAATGGTGTAAGTAACGGTATATATATAAAACATAAAAAATATCAATCTCAAAGTTTGAACTTGCAACCTGAGACTTTTCTTTCGCTTTTGTCCAGTGGCTGAAAACATAAAAAAATATCAACCCCAGGGTTCGAACTCTCAACCTAAGGTTTAGAATGTTCACGCATTAACAGGGGCGGAATTGGGCCCCTGGGAAGGTGGGCTTTAGCCCGGGGTATAAAAATGTATGTAGTATATAGCCCAGGTAATTTGAGTCCAGCTCGGGGTAATATTGGCAAGATTCAGCCCAGGTCCGTAACGTATTTTACTGCTGGCCGCCACTGTCTCCGCGACTCCGCGCGCTCGGCCCACGACTTCAGTCTTCAATACAGCCATTGCCCGCTGCGCTTCGATGCGGCCCATTTCGCGCGACCGGCGACTCGGCAAACCCGACAAAAGCCTCGTCCCGATAGCTCCGTCTTCTGGCTCCCAGCCTCGGCCCATTGCTTGTTGCCTCTTCGCCTCTTGGATCTCAGTCAGCGCCGTCTAACTCCCAGCCCGCCCCCCTCCCGGCGCAGCCCCGCCTCCCGGCCAGCGCCGCCCGGCTTCCAGCCCGGCTGCTCCCCTCCCGGCGCCACCTCGCCTCCCGGCCAGCACCGCCTGGCTCCCGCCTCTCGGCCTGCCCCCTCCCGGCGCCTCCCAGCCAAGCCGCCCCGCCTCCTGGCGGCGCCCTGCCTCCCGATCGACCAGCGCCACTCGGCTCCTGCCTCCTAGACAGCGCCACTCCGGCGGCCGACGCCCCTCCTTCTGGCCTGCGCTGCATATAGAAGAAAATAGGATCTCCCGATCTCATCTCTTGCCGGTTGCCTCCCCAGCTCCCCCGGGCTGCGTCGGCGCCGCATACAGCATCCGTGAGTCCTTCGAGCACTCGGCTGATAGACGACCCAACGGCTGCGGCTATCGGCTTCCCCTGCGACTGGTCAATCAGACCTAGCTTTTTGGTTAGTTTGTGACTTTTCTGATTGAGTGTTTGATTTAATTTACTGGTGCTTACAACATCGTCATGCCAATGTAGAAATTAGAATATTTGCTATTACTATTACAGCATACCATAGAGTGATGGATCGAGGTTGGATGAGTGAACCAAGATCAACTGATTCTTATAAAGATGGTGTCACATATTTTCTATCTGTTGCATTCCGTGATATTCCAGATGGTGCCAACATCCTTTGTCCTTGCGTGAACTGTAGAAACAGAGTAACTCAGAATTATGATAGAGTTAAAACTCATTTGAGATGTGCTGGTATTCTTCAAAGTCATACAAAGTGGGTTCACCATGGCGAGAAATATGAACCACCATCATTAGTATTTGGTCCTCCTGTATCAGGTTATTCTAAGAAAATTCCTGTTGCTAGTGCTCAGAGGAGTATTGTTGTAGAAGGTGCACAAAAAAGATTGGATGACATGGAAGGACTCCTAAAAGCTGCATTTGTCATGGAAGATAGCTGTGAATCTCTATCAAGTACTTCTATTGGTGAACAAGATGATATTGATTTTGACTTCGGTAGTATGGAAGCTAATATGGCCGAGAACAGGAATAACACATTGGGAGATGATTATACCAGTGGGGAACAAGACATGTTTACAAGCTTCATGAAGGATGCAAATACAAAACTATATCATGGATGTGAAACATTTTTGAGGTTGTCGTTCTTAGTCACTTTGTATCACCTAAAATGCATACATGGATGGACACAAGAATCTTTTACAGCACTACTTGGTGTGCTATATGACGCTCTTCCACCGGAGGCAAACTTACCAAAGAATTGTTATGAAGCAAAAAAAATCATCCGTAGTTTAGGGCTTGATTATAAAAAAATGCATGCTTGCCCTAAAGATTGCATGCTATATCGAGGTATGCATTACCTGGGTAATCACTAATGGTCCCTAGTACTACAGCGTGTAGAGTGAGCCATTCTGAACAAGATGCATCAAATGTCCATACATCTTTACGAAACAAGTAATGACGTTCTTCAATTACTAGCTGGAAATAAACATACATATTATTTCTAGGGGATTTTGGTCTAGATATTAGTAAAGAGAGAATGAAATTTGATGGCTTCATGCAGATCCATGGTGGAAAATTGTATGGAATCAAAATTATAGGCCATGTGTTATGGGACACACTACAAGTTCAAAATGGATTGAAACCATCTGTTGCCAAAGAAAGCCTAATATTGTGACATTTAGAACCAAACACTGGATGTCTAAAGTCAAAGTCCCTCCATGCAGTAGTATTTGCTGGATGCCTTAGGAAACCATCCTTCATATGACATTCGCTATGCCATCTCGCATCAGATGTTGTCTTTGGAGACATAAATATTCTTTGTAGCCTTCTTTTAAGTGGAAAATGGTGAATAACTTTTATAGGAGCTCTATGCACATGCTTTCCATATAGAACAACTTTTTTTGGATTTCCACCTAGAAGTACCACAAGTTGGGCATGAAGAGGCATTGTCATACTCTTTCCTATATAATATTCAAGCATCAATATTGACATATCCAACACCTACATCTTTGATAAATTTTCTAGCCTTATGATAGCTTTTGAGCAAACTTTCACCTTTAGGAAAGTGCTTCCTTTACAAGTGCAAGAAGTTCTTCAAAACATGCATTACTTACTCCCCATAAATTTTTTATGATCAGAAGTGTAACAATGAATTGTAGCTTTGAAAACCTCTGACAACTTGGGTACAACTGTTTGCTAGCTTCATTGGCTAACCTATAGTATGTTTCCATGTCTACATATTGCTCTCTCTCATATAAGGAGAGTTGTTCTAGTAAACCTTTACCAAATCAACCAATGATTGTAAAGGTGTGTTATGCAAATCTTATTCTAGCACTGAAAATTTCCTTATTCTCACAATTTGTATAACAAAACTA
Source organism: Dendrocalamus latiflorus (assembly GCA_017311315.1). Taxonomy (NCBI): domain Eukaryota; kingdom Viridiplantae; phylum Streptophyta; class Magnoliopsida; order Poales; family Poaceae; genus Dendrocalamus; species Dendrocalamus latiflorus. The sequence goes on from CM029610.1 coordinate 27,680,926, forward strand.
AATTTGAATTGCAGCAAGCAAGCATTGGAAGCTCTGAGAAAAGGCCCAAAAGCAGTCAAGGTTATGTGGAACCAATTTTACAACATGAAAAAGCCACTCAGGTTAGATTCAAACTATTGATCAAGAAAATAAATTTATTATGGTTGCATGTTACTTGCAGTAGTATTGCTGATCATGTCTGCAGATGCACTTGTTTTAATTGTTTAAACTATCTAACACAAGGGCCTCAAACAAAGAGAGTACTAGAGGACAGTTCATCTAATGCAGTATGTGTTACCATTTGTTTAATAATAAAACAAGTATTTTATATGTTAATGAATGACAATGCTCATTTTTTGTGAATGACAATGACATTTTTCTTAAAATGATAGGATCAAAGGGTAGTGTACCTATTTTCATTGAATCCAATATACAAAGGTAAAGTTGTGGCCAAAGGAAATTTAGTGAGTTCAGATAGCACACATGTGGTTGGAGGAAACATGCTTGGAGATGAATATTATGGGGTGGCTATTCATGGTGTTACAAATATTGGTGATGAGAGGCTGCCTAGACCATTTGAAAAATACTGTACGGTAAAGGATGCAATTGGTTGTGTTGTTGCTTGGCCACGGTTCTACATAAGATCAATTCTTTGAACTACAAGAATAATTTTCCTACCAGAAATATTTGTGTCTTGTTACTCATATAATATCTATTGCTTCAGGTAAAAAAGCCTAAACGTTCTACTCGCTAGGTATGCCACTTCTAGTTTAATTAACTGAACTTGTACCATAAGATTTTTCATGATTGCTCATATATGATATTTTGTTGTTAATATTGCTATGTTTGCAGGATATGGAGGACTATGAAAAGAAATGCAGAGTGGAAGACCTGATGCACAATTTTCTGATTGAAGAAATAGACCTAATGATTTATTATAGCAGTTTAAAAAAAGATGTGTGTCAAATTGGAGGATGTTTTACCGACATGTGTTTATCGCATATTAGATTTTTATTTAGTTGTGAACTCTGTTGATTTAAATGGATGCTATAATTATTTGTAAACCTCTCTTATGTAAACTTCTTTGGGGTTTGGAGGGTGCAATGGTGACGAATTTGTCAATTGCCAATGGTTTGCCCGGGGTGTGGCTTGGTTCCAGTTGTAGTTGGTTTGCTTTTCTTATAACAGTATATCCGTTGTGCTACACCCATTCCTTATATTTTATAAAAATATGTACTCAATATTATGGTGCTGCCTATAAAATTATTATATATACATGTATACATAATAAATATATGGAATACTATATTCTCATACGGATACGTATCTGTGTGTATAGAAGAAAATATATACCAATCAAAATAAAAATACATACTACAACCCCGTTTGGCAGAGCTTTAGCTCTAGGAAATCTGTAGATTTTCTAGAGCTGGTCATCTGTAGCTCTAGGAAATCCTGGATCTAGAGTTGCAGGCATGTTAAGTGCATTTACATGACTCATTTCATTTATATTATATATTAAATAAAAATATTTAAATTACTTTAATTTAGTCAACAAACTACAGATCCAACATAGATCTCGGAGCTAGAGCTGTGCTAAACGGGGCCTACATAGGACATCTTGAGACGGCACATAACGTCTCAACGCACGTGCCTATATTAATTGAGACGTGGTGCGGCCGTTTTTATAAAAGCGTCTCTAACTTTATAGGGATACAGTGCAGATGTCTCTAATGAACGTCTCAAATAATATAGGCACGCCTTAGAGAGCGTCTCTATATTTTTAAGACGGTTCATGTAGAGACGTTTCTATGACGCTTTATAAAAGCGCCTCAGTTGTCTGTGGGAGACAAAACAGAACGTCTCTAACCTACAAATGTGATGTCTCCCCACGGATGTTTTGTTGTAGTGTCTCTAGCATGATAGATTAGACCACCCAGGTCTTAGGATGATGAGAAATATAATTAACAATTCACATGGACATAATATCGATGTAAAGAATTTTTTGAATCAAGAAGATTTTGTGTGCCCCGCATGTGCCACCGGGAAATTAATTACCAGACCTTCTGCTCTGAAAGTGAAGGATGAAGTTTCTGCATTCCTGGAACACATCTAAGAAGATATTTGCATACCTATACAACCCCTGTCGGGGCTATTTAAATATTTTATGGTGCTCATCGATGCTTCCTCGAAATAGTCACACGTATGTTTATTATTTACGAGAAACCATGCTTTCGCAAAGATTTTGCAGATAATTTAAATTAAGAATAATTTCCCTAATCATCACATAAAGTCCATTAGAATGGACAACGCCGGAGAATTTACTTCAAAGGCATTCAATGATTATTGCATGGCAATGGGAATTAAAGTTGAGCATTCTGTACCGCATGTCCACACGCAGAATGGACTAGCAGAGACATTAATTAAGAGAATTAAATTTATTGCCCAACCATTTTCGCAGAATTGTAATTTACCATCTACATATTTGGGACACGCAGTCCTACTTGCAGCAACTCTCATCAACTTTAGACTATAGACATATAACATCCATTCACCAATGCAACTAGTGCAAGGGTCAGCACAAAAAATTTTTCATCTCCGGAGGTTGGGTGCACGGTTTATGTAATTATACCCCCTCCATAGTGTACAACAATGGGCCCTCTCCGAGAGTCTGGGATGTACGTTGGTTATGAGACAGCATCCATAATCAGGTATTTAGACCCCGTGGCAGGAGATTTGCATACTGCTCGTTTCGCTGATAGTATATTTGATGAGGATAGTTTTCTGACATTAGGGGGAGGAAATCAACTCTTGATGAAAAATATCGGGAAATTACGTGGCAAGCAGCAGGAATCCATGCATATGACCAGCACACTAGTGAAGCAAATAGAGAAGTCCAGAAGATCATTGACCCACAAGCATTAGCAATCCAACTGCCGGATCACTTTAATGATTTAAAATGCATGACCAAGTCGCATGTGCCTACACGCAATGCACCGAAGAGGGTTGAAATACCGAAGAAAGCCAAAGGTATCCCTAATCCCGTCAAGAGGCCACAGAATAAAAGAACGAGAATTTCAGCCCCTCGAATCCTAAGTAACTAGGGACGCCCGGTGAAAAAGGATGAGAAGGACTTGACACAACCAATCACTAAAGTTTTCTAGAACCAGAAGGGGAGCCAGTTGAGACCTGACACCAATATGGCACCTTCAGAAAAGGGCATGCTGGATCTGAACATTCCCATGGAAGGAGAAATTAGCACGGATGTGTGCACACACATCGGAACTAAAAAACTAAAGGGGCTTGTCCACGTAACTGGAAGAAGTGGTGAGCAAGTAGAAGTACTAGAAGAACCAACCAATATGCACACGGGAGAATCTATGAACAAGACAACAGCCAATGTTGATAATTATTTTGCAAAGAAAATTACCACAATCATCGATCTTGATCTCGAGCCTGCATCGTTTGCTGAATGTAAGAAAAGATCAGATTGGAAGGATTAGAAAAAGACAATAGAAATTGAATTATTATCTCTGAACAAAAGAGAAGTGTTTGGGCCTATAAGCCGTACGCCTCCCCATGTGTACCCCGTAGGGCATAAATGGGTATTTTTTTCGAAAGAGAAATGAAGTTGTAAGATATAAAGTAAGACTTGTTGCACAAGATTTCACCCAACAACCAGGAGTTGATTATGAAGAAACCTATTCCCCAGTTATAAGTTGTATTACCTTTAGATATTTAATCTCAATGGTAGTAAATCTGAATTTAGAAATGAAAGTGATGGATATGGTAACTGCATACCTTTACGGAGATTTGGATTCGGACATTTATATGAAGGTGCCTGAAGATATCCCTGTCTCGAACCTAGACAACAAATAGAGGTCTGTACGGTGTGAAACTCAAAAAATCATTGTATGGGCTTAAGTAATCAGGAAGGATATTGTATAATCGCTTAAGCAACTTTCTATGTAAGAAAGGCTACACGAACAATGAGGATTGTCTCTGTGTATTTATATGACAATCCCAGAATGGATTTTGTATAATTTCAATGTATGTAGATGATCTGAATATTATCAAAACCTTGGAAGATATAAAGGAGGCGAGCTCTTAACTGGAGTCAGAATTCAAAATGAAATATTCGGGTAAAACCAAATATTACTTAGGCTTGCAGCTTGAGCATATCCCGGAAGGAATATTAGTACATCAATCCGCATACACTCAAAAGGTGTTAGAAATGTTTGGTTTTGAAAAGGCATACCCTTCGAAGGTACCGATGGTCGGGAGATCTTTGCAGCAAGACAAGGATCTGTACAGACTTAGAAAAGAGGGGGAAGTCCTGGGAACAGAATTCCCATACTTAAGTGCAGTAGGAGCACTATGTATTTAGCAAACTGCATTAGACCGGATATTGCATTTGTCGTAAACCTATCAGCAAGGTACAGTGCAAAACCTACCAAAAGACATTGGCAGAAAATAAAGGATATTTTCCAATACCTCCAAGGAAGCAAAGATCTTGGACTATTCTACAGAAAGAACCAATACTTGAATATGACTGGCTATGCAGATGCCAGATACCTGTGAGACCCACATATAGCTAGGTTGTAGACAGGCTATGTATTCCTATGTGGTGGAACTGCAATTTCATGAAAATCGCCTAAACAAAGTCTTGTGTCAATTTCGACGAACCACTCGAAAATCATAGCGTTGTATGAGGCCGCACGAGAATGTGCTTAGCTTCGACGAATGGTTCATCACATCTAGCAGTCATGTGAATTGAACATCATACAAGCTTCCACAATTATCTATGAACATAATGTAGCTTGTGTTGCACAAGTGCAGATGAGGTATGTGAAGAGTCATATTACAAAGTACATCAACCCTAAGTCCCTCTATGCTTATGAATTGCAAAAGATAGACAAAATTAAGATATTGCATACTAAGTCATGTGAAAATTTTGCAGATTTATTCACTAAGTCACTTCCAGCATCTAATTTTGAAAGATGTGTATGTGAAATTGGAATGATGAAACTTAGAGAAGTGCAGAATTCAAGGGGAGACTCTTCACAGTTCACTATTAAAACTTGATCATGAAGATTTAGTACACAAAGAATAAATCCTGTGGATTGAATGGAATTGGGTGGATTATACTCTTTTTTCCTTGACGAGTTTTCCTGAAGTTTCTTGGCCAATGATTTTAATGAGGCAATTCGTGCAATACAATATTACATGTATCATATACTATTTTTCTAAAATTTTTCCACTGGGTTTTTATGGAGTTTTGATGAGACATAATCATGTCGGATGAGTGACCAAGGAGGAGTGTTGGGAAACCTGGGCCTACAGGCCCAATCCATTGGTGGGCACCCTCTACATCTCTACCTCTAAAAGAAGGAGTTCAAGGTGATGGTGCATCCTACACTTCCTTCTCTTCGTGTGGGCCCACACCCCGAAATCCGTGCGAAGACGCAGTCGGAGAGCTCGGCGAGGAGCGCGTTCACGGAGAGCAGCGCTGCGGTGGACCCCGCGATGACGCCGAGGACAACGCCGGTGGTACCCACCATCTTCCTGGGCGCCAGCCACCCGATCTCCACCATCTCCTGCGCCACCCCGGCCAACCAGCCGCCGCCGCCTCCGGCGGCGGCCTCCTCTTTCCGCGCCCACAGCACCTCTCTCAGCTCCGCCGCCACCGCCTCCTGGCTCTTCTCCGTAGATGCCGCCTGCCCCTCCTCTGTGCCCTTCGCGGCTTCGCTCGCCGCCACCGCCGCGGCGGACGGTTCTTGTTCTTGGCCCTTGCTGTTGGCGGTGTCCTTGGACGCGGCAGCCAGGCGGCGCAGGGCAGAAGCGGAGACGGAGATAGAGAAGGTGGGAGGGTGGCGGCTGGAGAGGGAAGGGCGCGCGGTGGGGTGCGACGGGGCCGGTGCGAGGAGGCTGGGGAATGGGGTGGTCGGCGTGGTCGCCATGGCTTCGTTTTGGTTGGCTCCGCGGCTGGGCTCGAGGTCTCTCGGCGTCAGAGATAAGAATCGAGGGGATGGATGACTCCGAAGCCGTCCGATCCGAAATCAGCGGTCGAAATCGAGGCATGGGAGAGCTGAGGCTTCTGGAATTTCTCGGCGAGGCCGAGGAGCTTCAAAAAAAATCTTCCCGGCTCCATCCTAACCGTCTACTCTTAATCCGACGGCTGAGGGCTTTCCCTTTCTTGGCCTGGGTACAGTTGACTCACCCCTTGATACGCGTAAGACAAATAAGACAAAAAGAACCCGCAACACATGACACTCCTGACTGAATAATAATAAAATGCATCTGGCAGCTGCTAAAGCTGCATAGGCTCACTTCAGAAAGAACAAACGATGTTTGTGAATGATTCAGAGCTGTAATTACATTTCATTTTGTCGTCAGAATACCTGCTCATATTCTGACGAGTGACAGCCATGTTCCACATGTATTCGTTTTGAATGGAAATTTGGAATGAGTTTGGGCATACATTATTGCATATCCGATCAAAAACTGCTCTACAACTTCAGTTAGCGTTTGCCAATAATCTCTCTCCATCTCATGAATTCTAAATCTAGCTGCAAATAAAGCCTGTAATTCCTCGCCTGGAAGAAAACGGTATTGTCGATGGGCAGCAATAGTAGTCATTCTGGGTATAACAGATGCCGAAGATGGGCATTCTTCTTGAGATTTCATCCAGCAAAAGTTGTAAGGTTTTGTCCATTCTCAGGCCAATGTAGAGTAGGCATATTTTCTTCTTAACCACTGATTTAGATTTCTTCAGATAGTTGGGCAACTGGCAGGAGTGGCTGGGGATTTCTCCAGCACAGACTGGTCACGTTTCCATTGGAGATGATAACTAGAGGATTGCTTTCGGGAATGGTGGTGAGTTCCATGGCTGAAGAGACCTCCAGTCTATTGAACAGATGCCAGAAATCCTGGAGGTGCGTCTGCTTTGCGCATTACCTGAAGTAGATGATGTTAATAGGATAAGAACGTTGATCACAAGTTGTAAGTTGCATCAGGTACACTTCTGCTGAGAATGAAGTTGAGCTACGTTGATCACAAGTTGTAAGTTGCATCAGGTACACTTCTGCTGAGAATGAAGTTGAGCTACGGTGATCACAAGTTGTAAGTTGCATCAGGTACTACTCTGTTTCTGTTACTTTTACTCTGCCCCGTTGTTTCTTTGTGTGAAAAAATCCCTAACACAGGCATAATGTGGGAGTTGGCTGATTCATGCATAACACGTCACAGTTTCCAAAGAACATTTGGGCACTTGAAATCTAAGAAAATTTGCCACATCAAACATAAATTTCCCAATATTAGCAATCTATAGACCTCTATTGTTGAAACATGAAATTCAGGAAGCCACACGAAAACGAATCCCTGCTGTTTTGTAATGACTTAATTTTTGAAACACTATCAAGTGGTAAACAAAAATGTTAGAATCTCAATCGAACATAAATGCTTGAAACTCCTGATTGCAAATAGTTACTACCACTGAAATCCATTGTTAATGTTAGAACATCAATCGAACATAAACGCTTGAAACTCCTGATTGCTAATAGTTACTACCACTGAAATCCATTGTTAATGTTTTTTAGAATTATACCTGTCCTTTTGTGTGTGTGTGTGTGTGAGAGAGAGAGAACCTTGACAGCCATTTAGGATATATGGATTTCCTTGAAAACCAGACAGACATTTGCATCGATAACCGATGTATTCATCTGTTGAGTTGACGCCCAAGCATATGCTATTGGTGCTAACACATGCGTAACCAGAGCTGTTCTGCTTTGCCTCCTGGCAAGTTAGATTGGCAACAGCCCATTGCACAGAGGATGATTCCCCAGAACCAATATATAGTTCGGGTTCCTTAGATACATACACCTTAAATACCTACTGTTCATAATAAGACGTGTATTTAATGCCCACAAGCCCCTCGCTAACATTTATATATCTCTACTCCTTAAAAGGAGTTCAAGGTGATGGTGCATCCTACACTTCCTTCTCTTCGTGTAGGCCCACAACCCGAAATCCGTGCCCCGGCCCCCCCATCCGTGCGGCTGCCTGCCCCCACCTCATTTCTTCCGCCCTCCCCTCCCTCCTCCGTCGCCGCGCCGCCCTCGCCTTGTCCCCTCCCTCCTCCGCCGCGCGCCCTTGCCTCCTCCCTTCCCTCCTCCGCCGTCGCACCGCCCTCGCCTCCTCCCCTCCCTCCTCCGCCGCCGCTGCGCCCTCGCCTCCTCCCCTCCCTCCGCCACTGCGCCGCCCTCACCTCCTCCCCTCCCTCCTCCGCCGCCGCTCCGCCCTCGCCTCCTCCCCTCCCTCCGCCGCTGCGCCGCCCTCACCTCCTCCCCTCCCTCCTCTGCCGCTCCGCCATCGCCTCCTCCCCTCCCTCCGCCCCCGCATCGCCATCGCCTCCTCCTCCCCCGCTCCGCCGCCGCCTCCTCCTCCCCACTCCGCGTCGCCGCCGCCTCCTCCTCCCCCACTCCTCCGCTCCGCCGTGCCTGGGCAGCCGCCTCCTCGCTCCTCCACTCCGCCCTCACCTCCTCCTCCCCACCCCACGCCGCCTCCTCCTCCCCCCGCTCCTCCGCTCCGCCCTTCACCTCCTCCTCAACCACTGTTAGGGTTCTAATCTCCTTTTCAAGGAATAGGTGAGTCCACTACATTTTGTGCAGTTCATTTCGATTCATACACCACCGTGCACTTCGGCGCCCGTGCTGAGACACCAGGCCTCCGCAGCCATCGCCGATTTGACGCATGCACCTTCGTCATGACCCCACGCTATCACCTATTTGACTAGCATTCCAGTTTGGAGTAGGGATTTGGGGTTGAGGGATTTGGTAACTTGGAGGATTCGACTGTTAGGTTTTTACTTGATTGGGGAATTGGGTTTGAGCAATTGAAGAATTTTGAGGATTCGACTATTAGGTTTTTATTTGATTTGGGATTACTGACTTAAAAGGTTTGCTATCTTCGCGGCACCAGGTGGAGCTGTCCATGATGTAATTAAGCGACATCCTCTTCGATGCAGCACATTATGATCAATTGCTGGGCGCTAATGTTGTGTAGAATTATGTATACTGACAGGAACTCTTAAGCGTTTCGTTACCTGTTGCTGTGCGTGCAGGGTGCTAGGAAGAACGCTCGGCCGCTGCAATAGGCGGATGGCAGGTGCATCGGTCTGTACTACTACTGGCCGGCCTCATAGTCACCGGACGACGAGAAGCGTTGCTAGCTTGCTAACTCGGTCTTATTCAAGACGGCGCAGTACCATGTACCAGACTAGCTGAATACCCGTGCGTTGTTACGGATTTTAAAATTTTATTATATTATATGTTCTAAAACTAACGGATGGTAAAATTTGTTGGAACGTGCATACAAATATGTTCTTTTTTTAAATCCGTAGCAACGCACGGGCATTCAGCTAGTTAGTCTATAAATAGGGATCCCATTGTCATCTCTTGTACCTTTTGAAAAAAAAAGTAATAAAGTAGAAGAAAAAGCCCCTCATCTCTGTATTTAATTTTTATGTTATTCTATATTTGATATATCTATATCATTATCATTATCATTACTATTATAAAAGAATGAGTTGGTGGTTGTATATCCTTCTCCTCCGTCATTTTATTCTTAACTTCTCATCATTCTCTATTTTTAAACTGATTAGAGTAGTTCTTTTTCATAATATGATTTTTTATATATCTAATAAATTTCGTTGCAACACACAAGTAAGTGACTAGTTGATATAGAAAAAAAATCAGTGGCCCTGAAACGGTTCCTCAAGAACTTATTCCGAACTCGCGCTGCATCAAATCGTATCGTCCTATCCGAACTGGTACCGTACCGACCGTTTTGCCAGATCTGATATTTTCAACCACTCCATGACATGCGGCCCCCACGGCGCCTTTTTTTTTTTTTGCTTAAATGCTTTGAGAGGAGGAAAAAGCAAAGCAGCAGCCAAGGCCCATACAGGAACGAGTCGGGAAGAGAGTAGGTGAAGACCAAAGCCCATACAGGAACGAGTCGGGAAGAGAGTAGGTGAAGAGAGGAGAAGGAGATGGCCGGTGGCGGCGGCGCGGGGAGGAAGGTGGCGGTCGCCGCCGTGCAGTTCGCCTGCACCGACACCGAGTCCGACAACGTCGCCACCGCCGAGAGGTACGTATGGTTGTATCCCTACCCCACCCCCTATACTAGTAACCTAACCAAGGAACCAAATTCCCAACTTTTTGGTTTCAATCGACGATGTCTCGCTTTGCTGTGGCTGCGAATCTTACGCATAAGTAGCAAGTAGTATTTTTTGGTGTTTGTTCCTGCGAAGGACTTGTGTGTATTGTAGGATTGCTGTGATTTGTACTGAACTTTTTAGCACAAGAGTTTTACTTTCTCTTGCTGTGCCTCAAGTAGCTGATTGCATTCACTTCGTTTTTACCACCAGCTGCCTATGATGTTAAGCAATTGAGCATTTCATGGATTCGAAGTGCTACAACGATTGCTTTTCCCTTCCTTTTTTGCGCTAATCTTACCGTCTGGTCCCTTTACTTGAACTTCTTAAGTGTAGTTGGAGGTCATATAAACCGACTTCAAACTTTGGAATTACACAATCAACTCAAATAAAAGTACAATTAGCATGGTAATTGTGTGGTTAGATTAGTTTCAAAATTTTTAGTATCAAATGATATAACTTAGATGCTTAAGAATATATTTACCTATCTTCTAGGCTATTTAGGATTTCAAGACATCATAAATATTAGAAATTACAATAAAATCGTGAAGGAAAATACAACTTAAGAAACGTAGATGAAGTATGAATTTTGATGGAAAAAATCATTAAGTATAATAAGTTGTTGGGGTTAGAAATGTAATCACTCTCCATCATGTATGGATCATGTATCTGCATACTCTTATTCTTCCTCCATTAATTACTCTTTTCCAAAATATATGCATGCACATGAATCTTCTATTTCTCTCAAATTATTGCGACATCAACACGCATACATGTGCAACCATCGCAGATCCTTAACGGAGACACCCAACACGCTTTTTTTAGTGACCCCGAGCCTATTCCTTATGACTGCGTTTACTCCAAGCGCTTTGCTCCTCTTCTTCTATATGTCCATGTTTCTATTCATACAGATGCATACATGTATATGCATATGCATACTCGATGTCCTCTTCTCCCTTGCCTGTCGCTCTTCTTCTTCGACATTGGCTAACTCAATGTTGTGGCTTCATCAATAACTGCAGCAATTCCCCATCTTCACTGATGTCAAAATGTCTGCTTTAGTCATTGTCTAACCTAGCAAAGATTTAGAAGTATCTTCTAACTAGTGCTAGGAAATTAAGACTTCAGTGGTCTTCGATTATATTTTAGTTTTACTCATTATGACAAGGACGCTATGCAGTTTTAGCTCACTATCTTTGTTCCTCATTTTTTTTTGAAAATAAACAAGCTTAGCAACTGATCACTTGTATTTTTCAGGTTGGTTAGAGAAGCTCATAAGAAAGGCGCAAACATTGTCCTCATTCAGGTAAATTTGGTGATAAATCACCAAACTTCAACTTGCAATATTTCTTTCAAAACTTAAAGCAGAGATCAAACAAATGGGTTTGGATGGATTAACTATTTTTTATATAACTAAATCACATCTTATTTGGTTGAGTGTTTTGATTCAGAGAAAAAAAAGAAGGAAATGGCTTAGGTTTTAATTCTGCTTAATGCAGTTCTGTGTTAAATGTCTTAGGAATTATTTGAGTGGCACTATTTCTGTCAAGCTCAAAGGATGGATTTCTTTAGTCGTGCTAAGCCTTATAAAGAGAACCCAACTATAATGAGGTAAATTTGCTTGCTCATGCCTGAAACATGTCGGAGCTCAACTAGTAATGTTTTCATACTGATTTTGTAATATTTGCGCATGCATTTTGTTTTTCATGGCCCATAGGATGCAAAAGCTTGCAAAGGAGCTGGATGTTGTAATACCTGTCAGTTTCTTTGAAGAAGCAAACAATGCTCATTACAATTCGGTTGCCATTATTGATGCTGACGGCACAGATCTTGGCCTATACCGCAAATCACACATTCCGGATGGACCAGGTATTACTTGCTAATAGCCTAATAACGTTTGCCTGATCCTTTGTAGCTTAGATCATCTGATTTAAAGAAGCTACTTATGTTTGTCAGGATATCAAGAGAAATTTTATTTCAACCCGGGGGATACTGGCTTCAAGGTAAACATGGTTCTATATTTGTATCAGATCGCACTTTAGTTTACCCTAGATGTATGTATATTGTATTGTAAATGTGACTGTCGTTGTTATCGGTAAAAATTAACTTGGTGTAATTGATGCTATTGATGCAGGCTTTCAAAACCAAGTATGCCACAATTGGTGTTGGTGAGTTAGTTATGCAGTAATATCAGTTTGTTAGTTTTGTCACAAGAGCTCTGTATTGGCATTACTTCACTATCTTTGGTTGTTAATGATCTCCTGATCCATGACCTGGTAGGAATTTGCTGGGATCAATGGTTCCCAGAGTCTGCTAGGGCTATGGTGCTTCAGGGGGCAGAAATATTGTTCTATCCCACTGCAATTGGATCTGAACCCCAGGATAATAACCTGGATTCTCGTGAACACTGGAAGCGTGTCATGCAAGGCCATGCCGGCGCTAACTTGGTAGTTTTTGTTGTACTTTATGATTCACTGTTAGCTTCATTGAGGAATCATAATGATACTTATTTTGTTGAAGTTAATTTAAGTGATATTATTGGTCGGTGCAACAATTTCTCACCTTGCATTTTCTAGGTACCCCTTGTTGCTTCTAATCGCATAGGAAGGGAAACTGTTGAGACTGAGCATGGCAAGAGCACTATAACCTTCTATGGGAATTCATTCATAGCAGGTAATTCGGCTTCAGGATGTCTTTTACAGCAGGAGATAAAACCATCAGAAAGATGATCTTAATCAAGATATATGGTGATCTTAATCAAGATATATGGTTGTGTGCAGGGCCAACTGGAGAAATTGTGAAGCTTGCAAATGACAAAGATGAGGCGGTGCTGGTAGCGGAGTTTGACTTGGATGAGATCAAGTCGACCAGGCACGGTTGGGGGATTTTCAGGGACAGGCGTCCTGATCTATATAAAGTGCTATTAACATTGGATGGTGAGAAATCATCATAAGCTCCACTTTTGTGGGCAGTTATCTGTCCTTCAAAGGGACTTGTCAAAGGGACTTGAGCTCCTCAATAACGGGAAAACACAGGGTCCATGAATGCCGCCATGCGCTTCATCAAATGGTAGATCGTCACTTTCATTTCCCTGCTAAAAAATGCTTTGCCTCTGTACAAGGCATCTCTGTGTTCGCTGCTCCATGGTTTTTCGCCAATTTCATGCTCCATAATAAAATGCTTTTCATGTAATGATCTGCCAAAAATTCAGAGATCAAAGCAGTATATTATTGCATCACTGGTTTCTTGAAACTTTTTCTACGATACTAGTACAATTATTGGGTTTGCTTACTGAAAGCAGGAAGAGTGACATAATTATCAGAATCAGCATCTTTGATCTCAAAATGCCATCCACGATGGCTTTAAAGAGAACCATCAACCAACTTTCACGTGATTTGTTCCTTTTCCATCAACTAAGCCCAGGGTTCTTGTGAACTTTCAACTCTGCCCTGTGAACCCCGAAGGTCAGAGTGCTTTGCAGCTTGCACAGCTGCATGCCTGGTAGGGTGCCACGCATCATCCTTAGCTCGGAGCATCATTGCTAGCCGAAGAGTACTTGGTTCCTTTTTTGGGACAACAGTATCTTCATTTTGTTGATTCCTGTAACCAAGTCGTGGAACTGCAGAACCGAATTCTGCGAAACAGTAGCAATGGACTGACGAGTGATGCAAAACTAAACCAAAAAAAAAAAAACCCGCCATATTTACATCTCTGGAAGGGAAAAGAAACGACACTAGCATGTTGCTGTAGGACTTGTTGACGAGCACTGATTAAACCACTGTTCCATTCGTTTTTCTTCTGCCCTTGTTCTTGCACCATCGCACAGCTAGCTTTTGACTTCCTGCTCTTGGCACTGATCATCTACTGGTTCTTCTTCCTCCGGATGGGCGAACTGGAGCTTGAACCGGCCGTCCTCGCGGCACGCCTGGAGAAGCTCCCGGGACGGTATCCTCACCTCCCGCAGAACCAGCCGGCCGTCCCCGCGGTGCGCCCGGAGGTACAGCCACGGCTTCCCGCCGGCGCCGATCACCGATATCGGCGGCGGGAAAGCTCTCCCGCTCCTCGTACTCGCCGGCATCACCGTCTCCTCCTCATCGTTGTCACGGTGCTGCCTCTTGCAGGGCAGTGCCGGCCCGACGTCGACGCCTGCGTCCTTGTCGGTATCATCGCCGAGGTCGACGTCGCCTGAGCTCTCGGAGCTCTCCGAGCCGAGGCCCTCGGTGCAGAGGCCGAGGTGGTGGGACGTTGCCTTGGAGCTGGAGGGGTTACACCTGGCGCCTAAATGGAGTTCGAGAAGTGGTGGTAGTGGTGGAGGAGGTGGCGGTGGCGTGACGGCGCCGTGGATGGAGCCGTGCGCCGCGTGGCCTCGGCCGTCGTTGACGAACGGCTCCATAATCTGCGAGGATCTCGCCGTCGTGGGCGAGCCCATGGCAACAGGAGGCCTCGTCGGCGCCGCCGGCATCAGCGGCCGGCTCCTCTCATAGCCGTAGGCGCACGTCGTAGCAGCCATGCACGCGCGCGCGCGCGGTTGAAGTGAACTCTGCTCTCCTCTCTTCTTGTCCGTGTTCGAGCTGAGTCGTCGTCCCTGTTGAGTTTCTATCTCTGGTCTCGCAAATTATAGGGGGGCGAGAAGATATGGGAGCCGGGACTCGTGGCCTCGTTTCGTTACGTCTCGCAGAGGGCCGTGGCGACTGCTGATATGATAGGCGTGCGGCTACGCCTCTACGCTACGGTGTTGGGCTGCTAAATACTGGCACTTTGCTGCTGCTGCTGCGTGCAGCGTGCATTGGGCTAGACTCGCGGTTAGATCGGTGCCGCGTTGCGATTCTCATCTTTCTGAACCACCATTAGTAATAGCGGAGCCAGGATTTGATTACGCCTTAGACTCAGTGGTAGAATGATCTAGGCCATCTAAGCTAGACCATAAAAATATTACCCAGACTGAACTGAATTTTCCTAGGTTGAACTGAATTTTTCCAGACTATATACTAGATATTTTTCCATACCCTAGACTGAAGCCTACCCTGTCCGAGGTGTGACTCCGCCCCAGTCCATTAGTGCTGGTTTTAGAGCTACAAAAACGTGCAGTAGATGCTGTTGATACGATCCCTCGTTTTAAGCTGTTTTTTTTGTCCGCAGCACGCAGCATTTGTTACTTCGTTCGATACGGGTCCTGGAGACCGGCAATGTTCGGTGTAGGTTGCCTTGACTTGGACCGGCATAACGCAAAGACAACGTACGGCTGCCTGGTTTTGCTCTTGCACATGTCGAATTAACCAACTGATAATAATTCCTCTCTTCTGTAGTGCACGCCTGAACAAAGGACTAGTTAAAGTTTGGCACCTCGTTTTAGGGCTCCAAACAGTCAGGAGGAAGCTTATATACATGGGTGACAGGGGAGTAGTGAGAAGGACGGACTGGAATTCTAAGATGGCAGCCAAGAACACGGGAGATTTGTTATTGGTTCCCAATTCAAAGAATGAATGTGATCGATGTGGGCTCAAGGTAGAAACAAAACTGGTGACTCGACGCCTCGCTGGAAGTTATTCGTATTGGCTTTGGCTTCTACTTAAAAAACCAAAGAATCAAAGCCAGTATGAACATCTCAGATTCCATAAGTTGATTCTATAAGTAACTATTATTCATCAGCTACTACTTTACACTTTCGTATATTGTAACATACTTTGTGTTTTATTATATCACAATTCTGTAAGTCGTATAGGGTCTGAATGTTGTAGTGCTTTTTGTTGTACCATCGTTTGCTCTCTTTCTTACATAATGCACTCAGTATAAAACCAAAAGCCAATACGAACGCTCTAGTTTCTATAAACAGCTTCTATTAGTCACTACTATTTATTGGCTATAATCAAAATCTATTAGCAAAAACCAATATGAATAGGCTTTTGAGGAAGAGAGGAGTGTGGAAAAACTATTGACTAAAGTTCATCTCAGCCTGTTCAAGCCGATCAACTAGCAAATCCAATCGTGTAGCTACTTTTGTTTTTCAGCTATTAGTTGGAGTTTATTTCCTATACAATTTTTGTGTTTCTTAATTAATGGTTTGGGATTCTTCGCACCCACTTCCCCCATTCCAATCGGTTTCAGTTTTTATCTTATTTAAGTTAGAACCCACTTAGAACATGTCGGTTTCTAATTTTGATTTATTTTAATTTTTTGGGTTTGTTACCTTTTCTTTTCCCCTTATTCCTTTATATTGTCCGTGACGGTACAACATTTTTCCCCTATTTTTTTGTATTTTTTCTCAGCCGCTACAATGTAACTTTAGATATAAATCAAAAGCTACAGAAAAAAACTTAAGCCATAAGTTGGAGTAGGGCCAAAAAGAATCTTATGTCTTCTTCTTTTGCCGACTAGTGGCTGGTCAACTATTGTTTCTCCCGTATCTTGTGCCTAAAGACTTTGAATTCCACCAACAGGACCCCTGAAAAAACATTATGACATTTTTTTGTCCTACAAATCATATAGAAACTACAATGTTTTGTTATCCCATAAATCATAGCTATATAAAAATATAGGTGATATCGCTTAATTAATTTTTTATTATTGTTATTGAAAATTGATAGCCTTCATTTAAGGTGTTGCCTCTAGTCTCATCATTTTTTGGGAAACACTTCAATGTTCTCACAAAAATGAAAGGCACAACATTTAAAACGAAATCAAGGAAGCACCCATGCACATGTATCTTGCATAGGGTATGTACAATAATATAGGCGACTGCTATTTGTAATACTCCCCATATGATCTACAAAAAATAAAGACAACACTAAGTTGTCTATACAGAACCCTACAATTTGTGGTTACAAAACGCGTGGGGACAAAGGGTATCAATACAATAGCAACAAAACCATCTATAAGGGCCTTATAGACTGTCTGTTGTATATCAGGCGGCTTCTTTCTCTCTTCTTGTTCTCTCTCATCAACATCATTAGAAGTCTTACGTGACAAAGATTATATACGACTAATGTCACTCTATTATACATCCCCTAAAGATACACGTTTAATATGTCTAAACTAGTTACTAGGACAATATGTAAACCCTAGTAACACTTCTACCAATCGATTAATTGCACTCCAAGTGGGAGTGCAGTGGTGGTCAAAGACCAAAATAGATTCTAAATTCCACATCTAAGACTCCACTTTAATTGATAGGAGGATTTTGATTACTTTTGGACAGATTGTATTATTCTCTGCATTCCAAAACTATATAAAGAAGAATCAAGCAAAGATACCTCTAGAACTTCAGGTATCAACAATGCTCTGATGGTACATGTATGCCTTGTTGGCCCTCCCAGTAGAGGAAGTTCACAAAACAGACGCCTCTAGCAACAGACTATGTGCAGCGGGCTCTCTAAACTGACAAAGCAGTAAGCCTTTCCACACAGAAAAATTGCAAAGTCTTCTAATTGCCTTTTTTTCCCTAGAATTATTTGGATCGTTGTTCACTGCAGCAAGACTTGACTAGCACTTCGATAGGAAAGGAAGTGACTGTGATAGGGCAGACGCTGTCGATCGACGGCAACCGTTGCTTATTGTCTGGTGATGTGTGCGATTTTTTTTATTTCTACTTGTGATGTGAGGTGTATGAACAAAAGAAAACAAAATTGTGACTCAGCCTTGTGCTGCGGAATATACTCTCGTGTTACATTAAAAAGATAGAAGAATATTGTGACGACCTGCATTTTTATCATAAGATAAAAATACTAGTCAATAGATTATTATTCGTTTTAGTCGATAGATCATCACTTCAACGAATAAAAAAGCCCATTAAAGTATTGCAATAGAACAATAATTAGATACAATACATTATATTACATTCAAGTAGCACGTAGGGTTAAAGTTTGGTACCACCATTCTAGCTAGTTTATTGCAATACCAGAAATGAATCTCATTACTACAAAAATGGTTATCCTGGACGTCTCATCATAGACGGTTCAACATAAATAGTTAGTGATAAAGTTACCATAGACGGTTTTACAAGATGAACCGTTTAAGTTCACCGTGATGAAAAGAACCGTCTGTAATGACTTACTTATCATAAACGGTTTTTATTCCGAGCCGTCTTTGATATATCACAAACAGTTTAGAATAAAAATTATCTGTGATGTTTGTACTTATCACAGATGGTTTTTGTTCCGAACTATCTGTGATGTATCACAGACAGTTCGGAAGAAAAGCCGTCTGTGATGACCAACTTATCACAGACGGTTCTTTACTCAGAACCGTCTGTGATAATATTTTAACTTACTCGCTCATGTTGAATTTGAATTTCTCGCTTATGTCGTTGGATTTGCTCTTTAAAATAGAAGGCTTGGGTGTTCTTTTTCTCACTTCTCCACTCTTCCTGTCCTCTTCTCATCTCCTGTCTCTTCTCACTTCTCCTCGTCAAATTTTTTCTTAAAAATAAAAGGCTCGGTATGCTCTTCTTCTCCTCATCTCCTCTTCTCTCTTCTCACTTCTCTACTCTCCTTCCCCATCTCTTCTTCAATCCCATCCATCCAGAGCACCCTGCCGCTGCCGTCATTTGTCCATCGCCGACCACTCTCCGGCATCTCTGGTTACTATAGCTTCGACTACAGTAGATTCGATCGGTTATTATAGCTTCGACCACTATAGATCCAAGCCATGGTAAAATTACCCATCTTTTTAGCTCTGGTACAGCTATCATAGACGGTTTTTACCAAGTACCATCTATGATAACTAACTATTACAAACGGTTCTAGTTTTGAACCGTTTGGGATAACGGACGATCACAGATAGTTCTAGTTCTGAACCGTCTGTGATACGGTTTTCACAGATGGTTCAAAAACTATTTGTGAATAACCCCTATTATCACTGACCCATGAAGTCAGACAGTACAAGGAACCGTCTGTGATGACGGTTCTGAACCATCTATGATAAACTTTTCTGTGGTAGTGTCTATTCCAGAATCTAATTATACAAGACAAGCTGAATATAAATACAATACTCTAATATCATAGATACCCTGGGGGTTGAGATCGAATTGCTCTTAGGGTCCTACTCGTCCCAGGTCTCGTATAAGGTGTTATCCTCATACGGCTTGGTCTCAGTACAATCTCCCTCCCCCTCGGGGTAGGGCTCGTACGGGTAGGCCTCATCTACCCTGAGTGTGGATCCCAGCTGGCTATCCTCTAAACAAAACAAAATAATAGCAAGGGTGAATACGGTGTACTCAGTAAGCTTATATAGCAAATATGCATTATATGCTCATTATCTACTTTTCCTGCAACATCTCATTCTCATAATCAGTCTCATTCTCATTCGTAAACCATATAGAAAATAGGTGTTTTTAGTGTATGAAAAATTTTGGACTATTAACTTTAGAAAACTACTGAACACTCGTATAAATAGCTAAAACCTCTATTGGTTTTGTAGCCTCTAATCCAGAAGACAGGCATGAATTCATGATTTATATAGCATTGCGAAAGCTTGTATCACTTTACTTATAGTCACTCTAATTTTTGTAGGGAATGTGTCTTTGCATTTCCTTAGATGAGTGCCTAAATCAGAGTACATAACTTTACCTCTATGTTAGTGTATTATACCTCCACCTGATTTACTTATGGCTGCTGACCCAGGTAGTGTACCACCCCTCACCTAGCGCCCTTGCAATTATAAGACAGTTGTTGGTCGGACTTATCTCCTATGGCTCAACATCCAATTGAGATCTTGTTTGACACTCGACACATTAATATATGCACTGAGCATATCCTTTATGGACCAAAGTCCAATTAAGACCTTGCCTAGTTCCTTCCTAGATAAATTTATTTACCTGATTGTTGAGGGTATAATAACATCAATAGAGTTACTAATCTTGCATGTTCTCATATGGAATAATGGTTGATATGATCGATACGGTCCATTACATGAGTAAAGTCTATAGATCCTTATATTTTATTCTTCTGTAGAGGGTCCTAACTTGCTCCCTTGTCACCTTCCAGAGACACCCTCTGCCCACCCTTTATCTATCCTTACTTGTCGACTGCTCTATCAGTCGACTGGTACAACATTTCATTGCTTTCTCATGCCATTCATCCGATTTGAACATTGTTTATCATTTTCATGTAGGGTGATAGTAATTTAATAGAGAAGTACTTGTTTTACCGATTATACTCTGTTCATATGTTCAAAGGTATGCTTGCTTGAGTATCGGTCAAGAATCTCGGGTTCATGCTCACTCAGATAAAATCTTCCCTCTGGACCCGGTTCATTTCCTATAGTTAATGCGTACGTTACTGTGTAATGTGCAGAATAAAAGTATCTACGCCTATGTGTTCCCGTGCCATTCCCAGGTCAATTTAATTGGTCGTTGGAATTTATACTCAAATGTTATTTTATATTTGTACGATCATATGGTGCAATTAGTGGGGTGAATGATTGTCTCCACTTTTTGAAACCTGAAAACAAATTTCAAACCAGAAGAAAAGCAATCTAATTTACAGGATGTAGATTTTGACTGCAAGTCGTTTGAATGCTCGCTATGACCGCTCGCTTGACCTCCTTTGCATGTAGTTGAAATCTCCCTCTGCTCGAAAGCTTTAGCTGCTCGAACGAGAACACGCCGAAGATAACACCATGCTCGTATCATGCAAGATCAAGATGTATTAACACACTGCCACCGAGGCCACAGGAAAAACAATGCTCGAAAAACACATCACTGACGCTGACTAACTTTTCTTGGAATAGATC
This sequence comes from Dendrocalamus latiflorus, assembly GCA_017311315.1. Classification (NCBI taxonomy): domain Eukaryota; kingdom Viridiplantae; phylum Streptophyta; class Magnoliopsida; order Poales; family Poaceae; genus Dendrocalamus; species Dendrocalamus latiflorus. Next base: position 27,701,849 of record CM029610.1, read on the forward strand.
TGAGCTATTATTTCTGGATCATGTTCTGTGGCTACAAAGTGCCCTTACGGCACCCCTAAAAATTTTAGCACAAAAAGGCTTCACAAAGCTACTACTAAAATCCTTAGTATCTACCTGTTTTTATATGATAGAGTCCTAAACTGTGTTCACCTCAAACATGGACATATCAAATCATGTACTTAACAAACTGGACATGCAATCCCATCTCTTCTGAAAATCAAGGGATCTGAAACCTTTCCAAAAATGGGTTTTCCAATATCTCTAATCCTTCCCATCACAGGAGTCATGTAGCATTCTTAGTTGATCAAATTTATCAATTACATCTCTAAGTTGAACTAAACTTGTTGCATTAACAGATCTAGCAATTTTCAACTCAGAGTGTAAAACTTGACAAGCTTCACAAGAATCATCTTTAGGAACAATAAGTCTAGTAACCTCAGAATTCAAGCTTTCAACTACAAAATTATTTTCTTTCAATTTCTTTTTAGTCTTTTTTAATTCAATAGCAAATTTAACTAGATCTTTTTTAAGCTCGTCGTATGATTGTCTTACCTCATCGGGATCACTGTAGTTGTCATCGTTGTTGTTGCTTGCCCTGAAGCACATACCTGTGAAGTTGTCGGTGCTCTTCTTCTTGCCTTTGACATCATCTTCATTGTGGTCATCGTTGTCGTAGCTCTCAAAGTCACCATCACTCAGATCAAGGCGCTCGATTGCTGATATGAGAGACCATGTGGAGGTCCTCCCATGTGTGTGATGAGTTATTGACATTGGGTTAGCTAAATCGAGTTTGGTTTGGGTGGTTTGGACCTTGACGTTGCGTGGTGCAACGGGCTCGGTCGAACCTTGGTCAAACTTGATCGTATGGGATTAGGTTGCATATCCTTTGATTCGACAGGTTTGGACTTCGGTGTGCGTAAGTATGATATGGTTGTGCTATTTACGCTTTCATGTATCGAGCAGTGCTATTTGATGTGTTTCTTGTCTGTATGACTGCAGGACGTCGAGGCGGAGTCGTGGCGAGACACGTGGACCGAACTAGGCGCAGGTGGCGCTGAGGTCAGAACGGTCGGGATGTGTCGAAGACGACGTGGACTCGAGGTGGTTGCGAGGCGTGTGAGACAAGGAGCGCGGAAGCTTCCCGGAAGGTGCAGGAGGGGCGAAACGGGAATTTCGCAAGGCTGCACAAGCGGGAGCGGGCTCCGTTGGATTTAGCGGGCGTAACGGGGTGGAGACCCATTAGCCGTGGGCTATAAATAGGTTGGAGGGGCTGCATGCCCACTTGAACACTTCAAGAGATTTTAGGGTTTCCTTTAGTCAAAATAGGCTTTAGAGTTTGCTTTGGCTTTAGGCTTTAGTGGTTGAGAGTTGTTGGTGGAGGCAGAGTTGTGTTCCCTCTGTGTCCCCTTCGATGGTTTCTTGAGAGCCTGTGTGTTCATCCCTCTACTCAAGCATGTATGGGTAGTGTTCTTGAGATGGGGTGAGGAGAGGGATTGAGTAGAGATTCCATGTAATCATCCCTGGTTCTAATGTCCATGCGTATGGGGACATAGTTCTTTGTATCCCTCTGTAATCCTCTTTTGATTTGGAATGAAATCGTTGATGTTTTTCTCTCGCGCTCCTCTCTGTTCTTCGTTCATCCTTTTGAGTGATTTCTTGACTTTTTGAGATTTGAGTTGTTTCTTGTTGGAAAGGCCCAAAATGGGTTGCTCTAGGTTGGGATGTTGCCTCCAGATCATTTGATCAAGTTTCCCAAGAGCAAACTTCGTTTTAATTTCAGATTTGGGTTTTGGCCTCCCTCTGTTCATCTTTTTCATCTCTACGGTTTTGATGAAAATCTTGATTCCCTTTGTGTGATGGCATGAAATTTGGTCTGGAGAGTCCCATGGCTATTGCTAATATATCCTCAAAGTTTCATAGCCAAAGGATCAACGATGTAGGAGTAATTTGAGTTTTGGTCTTGTTCTTGCAAAATTTCAGATTTTTGTCATAATCTGAAATTCTTGCTTCTTGGTGTGATTTCTTTGTTTCCCAAAGTCTCCTTGCTATTTAGTATGTTGTAGTAAGGCTTTGGACCAAAAAACAATTGAAAGAAAACCTTTGATTTAGCCAAAGATCCGAAGCTTCTGTCGCCTGCTCTGTTTGCTGTTTTTCTCAAGAGGTAGTACTGCTCCTGGAGAGGTACTACCGCTCAAAGGTACTACCGCTCGGGTCAGCGGTACTACCACCCATGTTCGGACCAGTCCGATCGGCAGCGATGAAACGTTCGGACGGTCCGAACGTCTCCGGCAAGAGGTACTACCGCTCGTCTCAGCGGTACTACCGCTTGCAGCCAGACTTGTGCTGAATTTGTTTTTCTTGATTGCTTCTTTCTGGATCTGGTTTTCTCTGCTGTTGTTCTTCCTGTAAGTACTTGTCTTCTACCTTCATAGCTCCCATAGCTATTGGAGAAGAAGATATTTGTTGGGGGCGATTTTTAAAGATCGACATTCACCCCCCTCTGTCGCCATTTCGGTCCAACATGATAGAACCTTCTTATCCACTTTACTATAAAAGATCTACCCTTAGTGTTATTCTTGGATGGTTGATGATGATAGTTCCTGTCCTCCTTTTTTCCTTTGAGCTTGGGATAGTTCATCTTAATGTGGCCTGACTCGCCACACCCGAAGCACCTGTTTGAACCTAAGGTACCACCTCGCTTCCTTATCCTCATGTTGTTGAGTGCCTTAGATGCCCGTGAAGAGATCAACACTAGGTCTTCTTCAGGTAGCTGCTTGAACTGTTCCTCTGAAAAAGAATCAAAACAGACGCGGAAATACAAGACAAAGTACTCGACAAAGCAGTCTACATGGGGTTAGTCACAAGTGCTAAAGATAAAGATTTATAAGTCTTATATGGCAAAACTTCCATCTCATAGGTTTTCAATCTAGAGTACAAATCATCCATGGTAAGGGTATTTAGATTGACTGTTTGATTAATAGTCATGACGGCCATCAACCACTCTGAACCTAAAGACCTCAAAAATTTAATTGCATTATCTCCATCAGCAGGTATAACACTAACTCCATGCAAGTCACTCAAAATTTTCTCAAAATGAGCAAAAAGATCATCAATAGACACACCAGATTTTATAGCAAAATCCGAGTACTCTTTTGGATAAAGATTCTTACACACTTTCTTAATTTTAGTCTTTCCTTCATGATAATCGCAAAGAATTTTCCGAATTAAGTGGGCAGAATTAATATGAGTTATACAATGAAATTCTTTGTGAGAGATTCCTTGAAATAACAGGTTATGAGCTTGACCATTTAGATCAACATCTATTTTATTTAGAGTCGTAACAGTAACAGGAACCTCATACGCTCTAGAAACCTCCCCCTCAACACCAGAGAGCAATTTAAACTCCTCAACACTAGAGAGCATTTTTTTCTTCTCCCCAAACTTTTCAATTGTTTCCTTCTCCCCAAATTCTCAGAAAATCATAAAATTCTCCCCGTTCTCTAATTTCTTCTCCTTTGGCAATGCAATCATCATGAAATTTAAAGAGAGAATAATTCTAAGAAGGAGCAATGTGAGAAAAAAATTAAGAATCTTTGTAGATTATCCAAACCACTTTTGCATTGATTTATGAATGTACACAAGCCATCTTTTTTAGTAGAACTCCCTAGATTATATAAATTCATATATCATATAGCACTATCAAAACTAGTCTTTAACATGATTAAGCAAATTAGATTAATAATAGGCATCTCAACATTGACCAAACTGATTATAGAGAGCATAATGGGATATCACAACGAAAAGTCAAAGCCTAAAAATAAAGCAAACCTGAAATCTAGACGAGCTACTAGTTTCATATAGCAACATATTGCTCCACACTCAATTCTTAAGCATGTGGCATGCTTGTAGTATACTTCTTTTCATAATGGTATGCTTGTAGCATACTTCTCTTAAATGGTGGTACGCTTGAAGCATACCTTTTTTCATTTATGCACTTTTTGTGCCTTTTCTTTTTATTTAACCATGGCATGCTTGAAGCATACATCTTTTCATTTATGCACTTATTTTTTACTTCAAATTTTTTTCTTTTCAATAACATGCCAATTGAATGATCATAAAAAGATTGCAATATGAAACATATTAGCCTCATAGCTAAGATTTAAAATAAGAGTCACAATCAAGCTAATCCTTTTAGATGAACATCGCAAAGTACTATCTATAATTAATCTTGTCAAAGTATTCCTCCATGTCATGCTCTAATTCAAATGTAGCAAATTTATTAAAACCAATTATGATCAAAGCTAGACAACATATGAGTAAATATGATAAAGAGAGGTCCACTACTAATTTGATCTTAAGGCTTTGGACTTGGTTTATTATTTGACAAGCATAATAAAAAGAGCTCTTGAAAAATTTAAACAACAAGCTTGCCCTCAAAATATTCCCAAAGAGAGAAACACACCCAACTTACTTCTCAACCGAGCCCAAAGAGAATAATCAAGCAGTTAAGAGTGAAAAGGAGTAATCTAAGATGTAATTCTACCTCTACTCCCTTCCCTACTTTTCATCCTCCTCTACGTATGCTAGGGTTTACTATTGTTCTATGGAATGTTGTGATGGTGATGTTTGTGGGGGTGCTCCATGATGGTGATGGCAGGATCAAACAGGGGTTGTGGGTTACCTTGTTGGATGATGATGGTTAGATTAGGGGGAGAAAACCTTGGGCTAACCTTCTCAGTGGCTTGGGTCTAGTTCAGTTGCCCTCTGGTTGGTTGACTACCATTGCGATCGCTGCCTCCTCCTTGGGTTGCTATTCTTGATCACTCATGCCTTCTCTTCTTGGTGCCTGCTTTCCTTCTAATCTTGCTGTTGAGCTCCTCTTTCTCCTTGGTTGGCTTCGTGGATTGGAATGGAAATGGTGGAGGATCGAGGGAATGGAGATGGTGGTGGTGTTATTGCTTGGCTGTGGTGATGGTTGGTGATAGTTTGGGTGAAATGATTTCTCACCCCTTCTTACTAGATGCCCTCTCGGACTTATCCTCTCTCGCTATGACTATGTTGGAGATTTTTATCTCTACAGTGAAGGTGAATTCGATTACTTCCATAAAATTGATCTTCCTGGGCTGGCTTCTACTAAAAAGGGATTAGGAATGAGTTCAAGTTTATTTCTAATGCCGGATGATGACCCTACGGCTGCGAGAGGTGCTGACTGGCCCTGGACGGTCTGGTATCTTAATGAGCGGAATGTCCATCTCAAAATTAATTTCCAAGGTTTAGGCAACAATTCTTCCTTTTCATTTTTTCTTTTGTTTGGTCTTTTTTTGGCATCTTTAAATTTGTTCTATTTGTAATTGAAACTACATTGTGGTCATGATTCAAAAATCGGTAATTGATGTATGAGATGCTATGCATGTGCATTTACTTTCTTCCTTAGCTCTTGATTAATTGAAAAAATGTATGAGATAATTTATATGTAATTTGTACTCTCTATTGTTTAGAATATATTTGTATATGTATGAAATGATCCCCATGTAATTTTATCTCTTTGTTATACTCAATGTAATAATTAATACAGACTGTACAGTTTTTGGTTTGTAATGTATAACACCACTTGTATTTGTTCACTTTGTTGTATGCTATTCAATTGGACTCCTATACAACATTTTAGATTTGAGCATATTAATTCATAATGTTAATTAAATGATTCAATTACTGTTGTTAATCCTGATCTTGCCAATTAGCTTAGTTAGGGAAATGTAGGGCATTACCTCCCCATCCCTTAGAAATGATTCCGTTCTCGAAATCGAGTCTTTCGTAAGGATATTCGGATAGTTGATGTGCAGATCTTGCTCTTTCTCCCACGTTGCTTCTTGTATAGAGTAGTTCCTCCAGTGAACCTTGCAAAAATGAATCATTTGATTTCTTAACTTACGATCCTCAGTCTCTGTTGTGGTTACAGACCAAACAGAGAGAGAGATGGTAGTGGAGAGGTGGGAGTGTTCTGTCTCAGCCTCCCCCTCATCCTGATATATATATTCACATGGAGTATGCTTTTACAGTTATGTCCTTACTTCCGTACCTCCCCATTAGGGGCACTTATGTCATTACACATGTTACTCTGGTTCTTATAACCTCCTAACAGGCCTGCTGGGCTTAGGTGGGGGCCACCCCTACGACAGGAGCCTCTCATGGTGAAGGGCTTCACAGGGCCGAAGCCATGTCGCCGAGTCCTTTGGCCCCCTCCGTCCCGCGGCCTGTGAATTTCTCCAAGCTAGTTGAAGTAGACGCGCGCTCCGTCCCCTACCCTTCGAACGGGTGGCAGCGGAGATGACGCCTAGTCGAAGTAGATGCGCGCGCTCCGTCCCCTACCCTTCGAACGGGTGGCAGCGGAGGCTGGCGCCTAGTCGAAGTAGATGCGCGCGCGCTCCGTCCCCTACCCTTCGAACGGGTGGCAGTGGAGATGACGCCTAGCCGAAGTAGACGCGCGCGCGCTCCGTCCCCTACCCTTCGAACGGGTGGCAGCGGAGGCTGGTGCCTAGTCGAAGTAGACGCGTGCGTGCTCCGTCCCCTACCCTTCGAACGGGTGGCAGCGGAGGCTGGCGCCTAGTCGAAGTAGATGCGCGCGCGCTCCGTCCGCTATCCTTCGAACGGGTGGCAGCGGAGGCTGGCGCCTAAGTCGAAGTAGACGCGCGCGCTCCGTCCCCTACCCTTCGAACGGGTGGCAGCGGAGGCTGGCGCCTAAGTCGAAGTAGACGCGCGCGCTCCGTCCCCTACCCTTCGAACGGGTGGCAGCGGAGGCTGGCGCCTAAGTCGAAGTAGACGCGCGCGCTCCGTCCCCTACCCTTCGAACGGGTGGCAGCGGAGGCTGGCGCCGAGTCGAAGTAGACGCGCGCGCTCCGTCGCCTACCCTTCGAACGGGTGGCAGCGGAGGCTGGCGCCGAGGCAAAGTAGACGCGCGCGCGCTCCGTCCCCTTCCCTTCGAACGAGTGGCAGCGGAGGTTGGCGCCGAGTCAAAGTAGACGCGCGCGCGCTCTGTCCCCTACCCTTCGAACGGGTGGCAGCGAAGGCTGGCGCCGAGTCGAAGTAGACGCGCGCGCTCCGTCCCCTACCCTTCGAACGGGTGGCAGCGGAGGCTGGCGCCGAGGCAAAGTAGACGCGCGCGCGCTCCGTCCCCTACCCTTCGAACGGGTGGCAGCGGAGGTTGGCGCCGAGTCGAAGTAGACGCGCGCGCGCTCTGTCCCCTACCCTTCGAACGGGTGGCAGCGGAGGCTGGCGCCGAGGCGAAGTAGACGCGCGCGCGCCCCGTCCCCTACCCTTCGAACGGGTGGCAGCGGAGGCTGGCGCCGAGGCGAAGTAGACGCGCGCGCGCCCCGTCCCCTACCCTTCGAACGGGTGGCAGCGGAGGCTGGCGCCGAGTCGAAGTATACGCGCGCGCGCTCCGTCCCCTACCCTTCGAACGGGTGGCAGCGGAGGCTGGCGCCTAGTCGAAGTAGACGCGCGCGCGCTCCGTCCCCTACCCTTCGAACGGGTGGCAGCGGAGGCTGGCGCCTAGTCGAAGTAGACGCGCGCGCGCTCCATCCCGGCGCTAAGATTGGAGCTGTTGTGACCTTGCAGTCTGGTAGTGCGCTTTTAATGGCGACTAGAATCACGCCGACGCCTGGCCTGGCAGAAGTCAGACTGTCGCGCCGTGCAGTCTGCCATTCCGCGGGTGGGACACGCTGCGCCTTACGACTGGTGCGTCGTGGGATGTGAGCGGTTGCGTGACCGCGGCCGTTCGCCTCTTCCCCAGGGAAGTTGGACGCGTGTTGAAGGCGTGGAGGCATTGTGTGCTGCTTGGTCACCTACCGGGCACGGCCCTCTAAGCCCCGGCGGTTCTTCTTTCCAAATCATGGGCAGCCGAATCGCTGCGAGTTTGATCTGTCTGCGCGTTGAGCCACATGAGAGGGGAGCGGCCTTTATAAGGTGCCAGTGTTGAGGTGGAGACACCCTTTCTTGCTGTCTTTTTTGTTCTTGATCTGCCGCTTTGCTTCCGCCCGTGCTAATTGTAACGCCAGTTGCTCCTTGCCCTGCTTCTTTCTCCCTGGTCGCGAAGAGCGATGGCTAGCCATGACGACGCCACCTACCATCCCCGCAGCGGCTCCTTGCCTAGCCAGGGCGAGGTGGCCCATCCCTTCAGAGAGTATAAGCTGGTGCCGCAGGGGAGCTCGCGCGCCAACAAGTGGTGGGACGCCATGGAGCACTCGGGAGGCTGCTGTTCCCGTGTGTTGGGGAAGAGCCGCGTGACCGAGGGGATGCTGCAGCGACTCGTGGATGAGAGGAAGATCTCGATCGCGACGGGGCTCGCCTACCCCGTCGGGACGAGACAGAGCCGAAGCCCCAGGCAATGGAGGCGATTGTTTTTGTCACGTTCTTCGACGCCGGCCTTCGAATGCCCTCCACGTTGTTCGTGGGCGAAGTCCTGCGGGCCTACAAGTTGGAGCTAGCCCAATTGACGCAATACTCCGCCTAGCTGTCTTCACGTGGGCGATGCGGACAGAGGGGTGGCGTCCCAGCGCGAGCTTATTCGCCACACTGCACAACGCGCGCTGTCGACCCAGAAAAGTTGACGGGGCGGTGTCCAACTTCGGCGGTGTGGACTTCGTTCTCCGGGCGTCGTGCGCGACGTTGTTCCCCGTGCCCGCCGCGCCGAGGCATTGGGCCGGCTGGACTCGGCAGTGGTTCTACTACACCGTGACCGACAAGAGCGGGATGCAATGCCGAGGTGGGCCGACCTCGTTTAACAGCACGCCGAGCCTGAAGGCGGAAATTGACGGCACGCAAAAGCTACAGAGTCTTGTCGGTGTCGCCCGTCGAATGAGCCTGCGCGACCTAGCCGAGGAGTTCACAATGTATGGGGCGGCGCCACTCTCCACCCGGGGGAAGTATGTTGGTCAGAACGGCCCCCGCGAGGACGGGTTCAGCCCATCCGTATCTCGCCTGCTTCCGTCCTCCGCTCCTTGTAAGTCGCCCAGCACGTTTTACGCGTGCCATTGTATCTGTTTGGTTTCCGCCTGACTGACGTGATCTCCTGCGCAGTGGCTCGGCTAGAAGATGCGGAGCGCGCGGTTGCGGCGCTCCTCGGCCCGTACACGCTTAAGGAGCACCAGGCTCGCGAGGCCGCAGTCAAGGCGGCTAAGCAAGGGCGGGTAAACCGCACCTGCGAGGCTCTGGGCATTGCTGTGCCCGAGTGCGTGGTGTCGGGGGAGCTTCCCGCCGGGACTCCGAGCGCTCAGGACGGTGATAGCCCTGCGGGGGTGTTATCTTCGCGACGCCGGGCCCGTTCCCCGTCGGCCGTATGCGATCGCGCAGGCCCCTCGGTGACTATCACAGCTGAGACGGGGTGTGCGACCGGCGGTGGGCCCAGCCACCCTGCTTCGGAGGAGCGCGCCGCCTCGGATCCCCCGGCACCCTCTGCCGACGCCAACGAACCCGTGCTCGCGGCCATCGTTGAGCTGGAACTCGCCAACCCGGGGGGAGCACCGTTCCCGGCGAGAAAACCACGGTTGATGGTGCGCTATCAACCACCGCGTCCGGGGAGGACGCGCCCCCTGCAGAGAAAACCGTGGGGGCGACGGGAACCGTAGCTGGTGTTGCCCCGGGAGAACCGTAGCGAGGGGTCGATACGCCGTTGCGGGGCCTTGTCGCGGGATTACGGCGTCTGGCGCGGCCGAGAAAACCTCCTCGCCGACCACCGAGGCGCCTGCCTCCCACTTGGCCGCCGAAACGACGCCACTTCCTACCGCGACGAGAGGCACAGGAGGTAGGCGTGAGTCCCTTTCTTCTCGTGACTTCGCGAGACTCTCTCCGATCTGCTCGCTCATTCTGCCAACATCAGGCGAGACGAGGTCTCCCGGACATGGCGAAGAATCGAGCAACGGAGGTATGCGCGAAGTCGAAAGCGTTGTGCAGGGTGCCCCGCAGGTGTCCGTTGCTGTTGACGTGGCCGTGGCCTCAGTAAATCCTGGCGCGTTGGGGCCGGGGCTCGCTTGCGCGGACTTCCTCCCTCGCCTGGAGATACTTGGCGCCTTCACCGCAGCCGCAGAGCGTGCCGACAACGGCCTTGACCGAGGGATGTTGTCGTCATGCGAGGGGGATCTCCTAGCGCTCGCGCTGCAGGCCTCCGAGATGAGGGTAAATATGTGCGCTTCAGCTTGCAAGGTACTGCTGGGCGCCTGCTGACTTGTTGTTTGTGCCAGACGCTTGCCCTTAGCCAGTCCTTTGACGAGGCCCGTGTTCGGGAGCGGAGGGCTCTGGAAGCCAGCCTTCGTGAAGCAAACAATGCTCTCGCAGCGAAGGATGAAGAACTTTGCGCGCTGGAGGGCGCCATGGCGGCCGCACAACTCGAGGCCACGGAAGCTAAGTGTGCCGCGGCTGAGGAGCGCACCGCCTTCCTGCAGCAGATCGCCGTCCTAGAAGGGGAGAACGCCTAGGTGGCGGAGTCTCCTGCAGGGAATAGCCTTGTCTTGGAAAATACGTCTACGTCAGCGTGGCGGGCCATGGAGTCTCTGAACCAGGCCCTCCGAGACCTGTGCGTTAGGGTGCCGGACACTACGCACGGGCCGGAGGCCTTGTCGGAGACGCTCGGGTTGATCGAGGAGGGGGCAGGCGTTGCTCTTCGTGGCGCCAGAACGTTTGGCGAGCACTGCGGCTATCTTGGTGCGTGCTTCGCCCTCGCCCTGCTTCACACTCGTGGGTGTAGACATACCCATGAGCTGGCGAATCCTCAACTGGATCCTCCCGACCGACCAGAGGTTATGTCGTACGCCATTCGCTCCATCGGGCCTAGCCTGCAGAACTTCCATCAACGGATCTGGGGCCGCTTCGGGGAAGATGCTGCGAGGGTCGCCGTGCAGCAGACGCTGCATGGGGAGGGGGACCTCCTCCACTGGCTCGAAGGAGTCCTTCAGCGTCGCGGCGACGACGGCACGGGTTCGTCCGCACCGCGCCAAGGCTGAGCGGTTGGTCGGGTGGGGCGGGGGGATGATATACTGGTTCTTATGCTTGTAACCATGTAACCCCTTTGCTTTTATAATGAAACCAAGTAGTACCTTATTCTTGGTGTTACCTGCCGCCGAACGCGAAGGGAAGACCTCTGCATCTTGTTTACACTCCGTAGAGTGTGCAGGGAGAGCCTCCGCGTCTTATTTAAAGTCTATGGACTGGTGCGTGCGGAGGCGGACCTCGACGCTACGACTTTCTTTATAGTCCAGAGACTCGCGCGTGCGGAGGCGGACCTCAACGCTACGTCTTGTTTAAAGTCCGCAGACTAGCGCGTGCGGAGGCGGACCTCGACGCTACGACTTCCTTTATAGTCCGGAGACTCGCGCGTGCGGAGGCGGACCTCAACGCTACGTCTTATTTAAAGTCCGTAGACTAGCGCGTGCGGAGGCGGACCTCGACGCTACGACTTCCTTTATAGTCCGGAGACTCGCGCGTGCGGAGGCGGACCTCAACGCTACGTCTTATTTAAAGTCCGTAGACTAGTGCGCGCGAGGGCGTCCCCCCGTTGCGTCTTATTTAGAGTCCGTAGACTGGTGCGTGCGGAGGCGGACCTCGACGCTACGTCTTATTTAAAGTCCGTAGACTGGTGCTGCGGAGGCGGACCTCGACGCTACGTCTTGTTTAAAGTCCGTAGACTGGTGCGTGCGGAGGCGGACCTCGATGCTACGTCTTATTTAAAGTCCGCAGACTGGTGCGTGCGGAGGCGGACCTCGACGCTACGACTTGCTTTATAGTCCGGAGACTCGCGCGTGCGGAGGCAGACCTCGACGCTACGTCTTATTTAAAGTCCGTAGACTGGTGCGTGCGGAGGCGAACCTCGACGCTACGACTTGCTTTATAGTCTAGAGACTCGCGCGTGCGGAGGCAGACCTCGACGCTACGTCTTATTTAAAGTCCGTAGACTGGTGCGTGCGGAGGCGGACCTCGACGCTACGACTTGCTTTATAGTCCGGAGACTCGCGTGTGCGGAGGCAGACCTCGACGCTACGTCTTATTTAAAGTCCGTAGACTGGTGCGTGCGGAGGCGGACCTCGACGCTACGACTTGCTTTATAGTCCGGAGACTCGCGCATGCTGAGGCAGACCTCGACGCTACGTCTTATTTAAAGTCCGTAGACTTTGTTCTGCTCAGCGCGGACAGGGGATGCTCTGCGAACAGCAACCTTTATTGAACTCCCGTTTGCGCTGGCGAGCATCGCATAACAAAGGGCTGGTGGCTCTACGCTTGCTGTCCTGCTTCTAGGCGTAGTATCGCCGCAACCTGTCCGCGTTCCATGTGTGCCGGAGGGCTTGTCCTTCGAGCGTGGCGAGGCGGTACGCCCCCTTCGGCAATGCCTCCATCACGATGTACGGGCCTTCCCACTTGGACTCCAGCTTGCCAACGGTCTCCGCCTGGAGTGCTATTCTGAGAACGAGATCCCCAGGTTTGAACCCCCGCGGGCATATAGAGTGGTCCCGAGTACGCATTGTCTGCCGCACATACTTCTCAACATGGTGGGCTGCATCTGCTCGTATCCCGTCGAGGAGGTCCAAGGACACACGGCGCTCCTCTTCGGGTGCTTGGACGAGGACCCTCCGCGAGCCGGCCTTGATTTCCTCGGGCGTCACCGCTTCATCACCGAAAAGGAGCTTGAACGGCGTGAATCCCGTCGGGCGCGTTACTGTTGTGCGAAGCGACCAAAGAACGCTGTGAAGCTCGCTTGGCCACTTGCCCTTCGGCAATCCGACCAGGCGCTTTTTGATGGCGGCGGAGATGGCGCCATTCGCCTGTTCGACCGCCCCGTTGGACTGGGGATGCCCTACCGAGGCGAATCGGAGGGTGATGCCCATGCTGTCACAATAGTCTTTGAAGAGGGTGGCGTCGAACTGCAGGCCATGGTCGACCGTGAGCTCCCGGGGCACGCCGAAGCGACATATGATGTTTTGCCATAGGAAGCGCTGTATAGCCGCAGAAGTTACTTTGGCCAGGGCGACCGCTTCCGGCCATCTGGAGAAATACTCCAGCGCGACTATCACGAACCGGAGGTCCCTTGGAGCTCGGGCAAGTGGTCCTACTATGTCGAGGCCCCAGCGTGCCAGTGGCCACACCGGGGGAATGGGGTTGAGGCTCGTCGGGGGCCTGCGAATGATGCGCGCCATCCACTGGCACCCTTGGCACCGACGGACGAGGTCCTGGGCGTCGGTGATGGCAGTTGGCCAGTAGAAGCCTTGCCTGAACGCCTTGCCGACTAATGACCTCGGTGCCAGGTGGGATCCGCACACGCCCGCGTGGATCTCCGCCAGGAGCTCCTTTCCCCCCTCAGTCGAGAGGCAGCGCAGGAGCGGTGCGCAAACCCCCCTCTTGTAGAGTATCCCTTCGAACACCTGGAAGGACCTTGCACGGTGCTGCAAGCGCCGAAGCTCAGCGGGGTCCTCGGGCTCGGCGATGCCTTGCAAGAAATTGAAGATGGGCTCTCGCCAATCACCTGGCCGGTCAATGCGGTGGACGAGTGCCGCGTCCCAGTTGTCCTGCGCGATGGCTGCCTGCGCTAATATCTCGTAAAACGCCCCCTCAGGGGGGCAGTTGCTGGCTGGCCGCCTTAGCGAGGGCGTCGGCCTGCTCGTTCTCCGCGCGGGGGATGGCCTTGACGGTGACACCCAAAAAGTGCCTTTCCCTCGCCCTCACCGCCGCGAGGTACTTGGCCAACTTAGGGTCCTTGGCTTGATATGACTTGTCCACATGGCCAGCCACCAAGCGCGAATCGGTGCGGACTAGCACCCGTCTCGCGCCGACTGCCTTGAGCTTCGCCAGGCCAAAGAGCAGTGCCTCGTATTCAGCCGTGTTGTTGGTGGCGGGGAAGGCAAGGCACGCCGAGTATAGCAAACGCTGTCCTTCGGGCGTGACGATTACCGCACCTACGCCCGCGCCGGCGACGCCATAAGCTCCATCGATTGTAAGCGTCCAGACGGGATCATCGTGTGTCTGGACGGGTTGGGCCGGCGGGGTCCATTCGGCGAGAAAATCCGCAAGGACTTGGGATTTGATTGCCGTTCATGAAGCATACGTCAAGGAGAAGGGAGCGATCTCGGCAGCCCATTTGCCGATGCGCCCTGTGGACTCCTTGTTGTGTAGCATCTCTGCCAGGGGGAATGAGGAAGGCACTGTGATCGGGTGGGCCAGAAAATAATGCCGAAGCTTCCTGGAGGCCATGACCAGCGCGTAGGCGAGCTTCTCAAGCTCCGTGTATCTTGTCTTGGCGCCTTGGAGGGCTTCGGAGACAAAGTAGACGGGCCGCTGCATGGCGCCTTCCTCTAAGACGAGGACGGCGCTGACCGCGGTGGCTGACGCGGCCAGATAGAGCAGGAGGGGAGCCTCTGGTGCTGGGGCGACCAGAGTGGGGAGGCTTGCCAGGTGCTGCTTGAGCTCGTTGAAGGCCTTCGCGCAATCTCCGTCCCAACGAAATCCATCGCACTTGCGGAGTGTCTTGAAAAATGGCAGGCCCCGCTCCGCCGCCCTAGATAGGAAGCGGCTTAATGCTGCCATGCGGCCCGCAAGATAGGCGCAATATCTTGTTCGCAGATCCCGTTCGACCCCCGGTGGGAGCCCCTCGCCGATGGACACAAACTGCCCCTCCGCCTGGAGCGGCACCTTCTTGACTCCGCCCTCGGGCCGAGGCTTGGGCGTCCACCCGGAGGCGGAGGGCCCGTCGCCGAGCGTGCCGGAGAGGGCATGCACCGGGCGATGCGGAATGCGGCTGCCGACCTCGGCACGTCTGGCCAGGTCCTGATCGCCGAAGACGGTGATAACACCCTCTGGGCCCGGGAGCTTCACGCACAAAAACGCGTAGTGTGGGATCGCCTCGAAAGAGTTGATGGCGGGTCGACCCAGTCTGGCGTTGTAGGGATGTGGGATATCTACGACGTCGAAGATGACCTGCTCGGTCCGGATGTTACCCTTGTTGCCCTCCTGACGGAAAGTGACCGGAAGGGACACGTGCCCCAAGGCCTGCAGCGGTTGACCCCCGAAGCCTTGAAGTGGAGCTCCTGGCTGCTCTAGCCGGCTGCGGGGGATCCCCATACGGTCGAGGGCCTCTGCGAACAAGATATTCGCGGAGCTTCCCCCGTCGACAAGGACGTGCCTGACGTCACAGCGTGCTATGTGGGCCTGGATGACTAGAGGGTCTTGGTGAGGGTACTCCACACCCCTGGCGTCGTTCAGGTCGAAGGTGATGTTGCAGGGCGGCATCCACAGTTGCGGCTGCTCCCCGGGGGCTTTTGAGGAGGAGCCTCCGGTGATGACGCTGACGGTGCGATGCTGCGCGCCCTCCGTTGCGGTGGCTCGTATGGGGCTACCCCTTGGGTGCCCCACGTGGGCTCCAACGAGGGGTCGAGGAGGCAGAGCCCGAGACCCGGCCATCACCCTCCGCAGCTCCATAACTGCGGCGCATGCCCTTGTGTAATGATCGCCGTAGCCGTGTACCTCGCACCACTTGCCATAGTGTAGGAGCTCTTGTTCTGCGTGGGGTTGGCCGCCGTAATCAAGTCCGCCTTCCGGTCCCTGGTCTCCCCTCCATGAGGTGGGGTCGGGTCCTTGGCGGGTGCTCTCGGTGTTGAGGACATGATGGGCCGCCTGTGACCTGCGCTGGCGGCGCCGAGGCTTATGCCCACTCCTTGAAGAGCCTTTCTGTACCCCGGTAGCGCTGCCTCGGGGAGGGCCTCCCCGGGGCTCTCGGCTGCGGCCCTGCCTCGAGGAGGGACCACCCGCCCCCCCTCGCACGGGGGACGCTCCTCATGGGCGAGGCCGAGGGCGGTAATGCTGCGTCTTCGCGCATCTTCCTCCGCCCGCGCATACTCGTCCATTTTGTTGAAGAGCTTAGCGACTGTCTTGATTGGCCTCCGCGCGTTGTACTCGGCCATCGGGCCCGGACGAAGGTCCTGTATGGCTGCATTAACGACGGTGGTTTCATTAACGTCTTTTACTTGGCATCGGATCTTGGCGAAGCGCTTGAAGTAGTCCCGGAGCTTCTCCGAGGGTCTTTGCTTCACGGCGAAGAGTTGGTCCGCATCGACTCGCTCGACATAGTGTCCTTGGAAGTTGTTGTGAAGGCGGTCGCGGAGCTGCTCCCACGCGTAGATGGAGCCCGGCTCTATGGTAAAAAAACCAAGAGAGCGCCACTCCTTGCAGCGCGAGGGGGAGTCCCTTCGCCTTCGTGGTGTCGTCTCCGCCCGTGGCCTCGATCGCGGTTTCGTACACGCGCACGAACTCGTGAGGATCCGTGTCGCCTTTGTACGAGTCGGTGACACTAGGGAACTTGAAGTCTTCGGGCCACGCCGCCTGCTGCAGCCCCGCCGAAAGCGGGGACTCCGGATCTACGCGTCTCAGCGGCACGCGGCTAGACGCGGGGGCTTCGCGACTGTTCGTCCTCTCCGGCGTGGGCTCGGGCGCGATTACTGGCGTGGCCTGCTGGCTCCGAGCCTCTTGTATATCTCGGACGGCTCCGCGAAGGTCCCCTAGTTCCCGCTGGAACGCGTTGAGGGCTGCTAGTAGGGCGCCTTCCACCGCAGGTGCTGTCGTGGCCGCCGGAACACCCAGCGGACGGGTCGGTGCCGGGACCCTCGCCGCACGATCTCCGGATCCGCCGGATGCTTCGTTGCGGCTACCCCCAGCCGTCGGATCCGCGCTGCCGGCGAGGGCGGTGGGGGCTGTCGTTGCAGTGCCAGCGACGGGGTTGGATGTCGTTGTAGCGGCGCTGGCGGGGTCAGTCGTTGTAGCGCGAGCGTCGACGCCCGCGACCACCGCGCCTACGCCGCCGCCAGCTCCTTCGGCGGCCGATGCCGAAGCCCCGGTACTCACGCGCCGCTCCGACCCAGCCGTCTTCTTTCCCTTCGCCGCCGCTAACGAAGCTTTTTTCGGTGCCATCCTTCTTCTTCGGTCTTCAGGCTTGTCCTCGTCCTCCCCACGGACGGCGCCAACTGTTGTGGTTACAGACCAAACAGAGAGAGAGATGGTAGTGGAGAGGTGGGAGTGTTCTGTCTCAGCCTCCCCCTCATCCTGATATATATATATTCACATGGAGTATGCTTTTACAGTTATGTCCTTACTTCCGTACCTCCCCATTAGGGGCACTTATGTCATTACACATGTTACTCTGGTTCTTATAACCTCCTAACAGGCCTGCTGGGCTTAGGTGGGGGCCACCCCTACGACAGTCTCTAATATCCGCATTAGACACTCCTCGTAGGTTAGACATGCTTGCAAGGAAATATTCAATTTGCTCACTTGTTCTAAAGGTTGGCTGAGGCATTTTCTGAGTTGAGACACGTGGAATACGTCATGAATTCTGGACAGTTATTTAGGTAGCTCTAGTTGATAAGAACTACCCCTTGGCTCAAGAATTTTAAACGGTCCAACATATCTAGGGCTTAATTTCCCTTTCAATCCAAACTGATGGATTTCTCGCATCGTCAATACCTTCAGATACACGTAGTCACTGGATGAAAAGGTAAGGTCTCATCTACATCGGTCGACATAACTCTTTTGTCTGCTTTGAGCAATCCAAAGCCACTCTCTGATCACTCAGATCTTTTCATCATTCTCTCATATAATGCCAGGGCCTAATAGAGGTTGTTCCCCAACCTCTATCAGCAAAGGGGTGATTGACACTTTCTGCCATACAAAGCTTCGAAGGGTGCCATTTGGATGCCTGTCTAATAACTATTGTCATTGACAAACTCTACTAAGGGTAGGTGTTTATCCCATGACTCTTCAAAGTTTAATACACATGGTCTCAACATGTCTTCAAGAATTTGGTTGGTTCATTCAGTTTGGCCATTGATTTATGGATTATAAGTTGTGCTGAAGTTCAGTTTGGTCCCTATAGCAGTTTGGAGAATTTTCCAGAAACTAGCAGTGAATACTAATCCCCGGTCTGGAGTAATCGTTTTAGGAATGCCATGCAAGGTCACTATCCTTTCTAGTTACAACTCTACTAGCTTGTCAAAAGCATGGGTCTGCTTGGTGGTGATAAAATAGGGCGACTTGGTGAGTCAGTCTACCACTACCCAAATAGAATCTTCTTTATGGTCATAGGTAAACTAGTGATAAAATCCATGCTTATGCCTTCCCACATTTTGCCATTTCTAGATGTTGCAATAGTCCAGCTTGGCATTGGCATTCTGCTTTAACTCTCTAGCAGGTGTCACAACTGCTAACATATTTGGCAATCTCTCTTTTCATGTTGATCCACCAAAAATTTCCCTTGACATCCTTATACATTTTTGTGCTCGTTGGGTGAATTGTGTATAAGGTATCATAGGCTTCCCAAAGGATTGTTTCTTTGATTTCTGAACTATCTGGTATGTAAAATTCCTTCTTTGTGTAACTCGAACTAGGATGGCTGTCCTAATTTGATTCTTCTAATTTCTTCAGTTATGAATGGGTATGTTGATTGCTTCTTTTTTATCTTGTCAAAAAAGGTTGGGAGAAATGTCATGGCAGATATGGTGGCTTCTGTCATAGAGGATCTGAATTTGATCTCCATTTTGGCTAGTTCTTGTAATAAGCCTTGGTTATGTTCAAAAACTGAGAGGTAGTTGCAGTGAGATCTTCTACCAAGTGCATCTGCTACTATGTTAGCCTTTTCTGAGTAGTAATTGATGGTCAGGTCATAGTCTTTGATAAGTTCTAACCATTGTCATTGTCTCATGTTTAGTTATTTCTGGGTGAATAGGTATTTGAGGCTTTTATGATACTGTATAGGACAAATCTCTATCCATACATGTAATGTCTCCAGATTTTTAAGGCGAATACTACTGCTCCTAGTTCCAAAACATGGGTGGGGGTAATTCACCTCATGTGGCCTCAACTGCCTAGAAGCATAAGCTATAACCCTATCCTTCTGCATTAATATACACCCCAATTCTAACATTGAAGCATCGCAGTATATCGTGTACTCAATGACACTCTCGGGTAAGGCTAGTATAGGTGTGGTGGTTAAAAGACATTTGAGCTTTTGCAAACTCTCTTCGCTGGTTTCTATCCAATTGTATTTCTTGGCTTTTCTCAACAACCTAGTGAGTGGTGAGGCTTTTTGGGAAAAACCTCGTATAAACCTAGGGTAATATCCCGCTAGACCCTAGAGACTTCGGACTTCAGTGGGGTTTGTGGGGGCAATTCTAGGATATAACAGTTTCAATCTTTCTGGGATCTACTTCTATTCCTCTGTCTGATACTATATGTCCAAGGACCACGAATTGGTCTAACCAAAACTCACATTTACTAAACTTGACACATAGCTGGTTCTCTCTTAGGATTTGCAACATGGTTCTCAGGTGTTGGCTGTGCACTTCTTTGCTCATTGAAAACACCAGAATGTCATCAATGAAGGCAACTACGAATTTCTCCAGGTATTTTATAAAGAGCTTATTCATTAAATTCATGAATATAACTGGTGCATTAGTTAACCCAAATCTAATGATGGTGTATTTGTGATGTCCATAATGGGATAGAAATGCGGTCTTTGAGATATCTTCTGGCTTCACTTCCATTTGGTGGTACCCTGATCTTAAGTCAATCTTTGAAAACACGTAAGCCCCTTGAACTGATCAAAGAGATCATCTATTCTGGGCAAAGGATACTTGTTCTTTATGGTGACTTTGTTTAACTCTCGGTAGTTCGTGCAAAATCTGAGGCCTCTGTCCTTCTTCTCTGTGAACAATAATTGGGCGCCCCATGGGGACACACTTTCTTTAATAAATCCATTCGCTTCTAATTCATCTAATTGGGTTTTCAACTCTACTAGCTCTTGCGATGTCATTCTATAGGGTCTTTTGGAGATGAATGTGGTACCCAAAATGAGTTCAACTACAAACTCTAGTTCTCGATTTGGTGGCATGCCAGGTAGCTCGTTAGGAAATACATCAACAAATTCCTAAACTATTGGTATGTCTACTACTTCTACTGCTCGAAGACTGGTTACTCCCATTTTGGATTGTGAGGGTTTTGTTCTGCTTCTAAAATATATTAACCTAGTGACATCGGATTTTTCTGATGGATGCACTTTTGAGCTCTCAATCTATCTTCACACCATTTGAGGCTAGCCAATCCAAGCCTAATATCACATCTAGGTTGGTTAGGCCTATCACATGAAGGTTAGTTAAGAATTTAGTGTTCTGGATGATGATGGGTTGATTTCATAGGATGGATGTCACTGTTATGATTTCGGCCGAAGTTTGAACTTCCAACGACTTCTCTAACGACTCACTTACTAACCCATTTTCGTTCATGAATCTTTGTGAAATAAATGAGTGGGCTGCTCCTGGATAAAAAAGAATAGTACCTAATGAAGGTGAGTTGACTTAACTTACCCGTGACCACATCGGTGGCTTCCCCCAACTATTCGATGGCTACATGTGTCAGTAGGGCTTGCCGACTGTTAGGAATAGTCCCATATGGATTGTGGGAGAAGAGCAAGTATAACTTATAAGTGTGAGAGAGCTCCCACCCATTGGACTAGTCTTTTGGGGGGAGAAGGCCCAATACCATTTATAAGGTTGTTGCTCCGTTGCTCCGTGGGCTTAGTTGTGTTCAGCTCATTTAGACCTGTGGCCCAAAATGTAACAAGTGGTATCAGAGCACAGGTGTCTAACATCTCCTTGGACCTCATGGTTGCAGAAGTGTCCAATCCATGTGTGAGGGGGAGATTGTTAGGAATAGTCCCACATGGATTGTGGGAGAAGAGCAAGCACAACTTAAAGTGTGAGGGAGCCCCCACCCATTGGACTAGTCTTTTGGGGGGAGAAGGCCCAATACCATTTATAAGGTTGTTGCTCCGTTGCTCCGTGGGCTTAGTTGTGTTCAGCTCATTTAGACTGAGTTTTGCTTTGTGCTGCTCTAGAGAGGAAACAATGTGCGAGTTCTCTCCAGGAGCTGGGCCAACACCGACTTCCCCGCCTTGCTACTCTCATTAGGGCATTCCCAGGCACTCCTGGTCCATGCCCAACAGCTGAGTTCTGGGTTAGGACTGGTGCCCTTTGTGCTATATTCTATTGCCCTTGTAGTCCCATGGTTTTGACAGGATAAGGACAGTTGATCCTAATGTGCCCTTCCTTTCCACAGTTGTAACATCCATTTGTACCGTGAAGGCAATCTTGAGTCAGGTGTCTTGCCCCGCACTTAGCACATTGGGTTTGTGCAGAGATTTAGGGCTGATTCATCAGCTGTGGGGGTGGGCTTGGAATGAATCGCTGCGGCTAATGGATAGCTTGTTGTTGTGGCATGGGAGGACGTGCTCGACCTAATTCTATGGGACGTTGATCATATCTTGCCTTCTTCTACCTCTCCTCCCATACATTGGAGTGTTCTTTCTCTAAGATAATGACTCAAGTCGACTAAGTCTTCAAATTCTATGATTTTGTGAATGGAGATATGGATATGGATGTATGGATTCATCCCTTCCTTGAATCGGTCTATCTTTCTCTCATCCATGGATACATCGTTTGGGGGCATATCGAGATAGTTCATTAAACATGTGTAGGTATTCGGTGATCTTTTTGCTCCCTTGAGTCAAGGCTCTAAACTCTTGCTTCTTGATCTCCTTTGTCCCCTGGGGAACGTGGGAGGTAACTCTTAGTGAAATCTTCCCATGTTATTGGATGGTTAGCAGCTCGGTTTTGCTTAAAATTCAACCACCAGGTTGCGGCTAGTCCCGTCAACTAGTGAGAAACATAGCATACCTTCTCCTCATCTGAGCAGCCTACTATATTTAATTTGTTTTCCACCTCCTATAGCCAATCATCTGCTTCTAATGGGTCTACTGCTCCAGAAAAAGCGTGTGGATAGGTCTGTAGGAAATCTCCTAGTCTAACTCCTATATTCAGTTGACGCTGTCCTAGGTTTGCTACTTTTGCCAATGAAGCTTCTAGAAAATGGTTCTAACTGTCCTAGAACTCCTTGCGGGAATTCTCCATAAACTTGAGAATATCCCCCAAGTTTCTAAGGTTATCGGTGTTCTCTACATTACTAGTGTATTCGACCTCTGGCTAACCATTTCTAACCTCCGGTGGACTATCTCCAACCTTCAGCTGACTCACAGGCTAACCTTGCCCAGGTAACACACCCTGATGGTCTGATTGTTGGTTGCCCTTGGCTTGAACATTGTCGATAGATCCTAGTCTAATGGTCAAATCAGGTATATTCTAGTTAGGCTTCTCTATCTTGTAAAATACCAATTTAATTTGGTTAATTCATGTTAATGGATTTAACTTTTGGTGAAGATTTTAATGTTGGGACTATTATTGCTCTCTTTTATAACAATTAGCGAGTTAAGATTTTCTTGCAGGTGGTTTGGTGCATCCTCAGAGCAAGTTTAATAGTACAGATAGCTGCTACCTCCAATACATTTCCATATCATCAAAAGATAATGATACAATCAACTCATACAATAAGCTGGCTATAAGTTGTCTCCACAAGAGCTCTCAATCATTTAATACATACATGGATATTGATAATTTAATACATGCATATGTATAGCAATTAGTTCTATGGGTACATGCATGGATAATGCCTCTTTTCCTGTGCTATAGCCTGACTCTTGCATGAGAGTCGGCTTGGCTCTCTCTCTCTCCTTTTCTCTCCCCTCCACATAGGACTATGCTGACATGGATTCCCTTATAGCTAGCACAGTCAGCCTTATTAAACTTGCTCTCATTAGGGTAGCTCTCCGTTATATTTTAGCAGGGTTCTAGGCGAGAGTTTATCTATTTTTAGTAGCTGGAAAATTTTGTTTAGATCTTTCCTCCTATTCTCCACATTGCAGCATACACAAGCAAATAAACCCCAATAAATAAAGAGAGGGAAAAAGAACAGCTCCTACACTACTCTGGGTCTACGTGCCCAGCCATGCTCGAGAACTCGCTCTGAGACCACCCAAACTACGTGTTTAGGAACTCTCAAAGCTTCACTTTGAGGGCGAACCTACACTACCCTGGATCTATATGCCCAGGCACACTCAAGAACCCGCTCTCAAGACCACCCAAATTGTGTGTTTCGGAATGCTCAGGGCTCATTCCTGAGCATGCCCAGGACTTCATTCCTAGGTATGCCTAAAACTTACACGTTCGGAAGTGCCACATGCCACTCGTTTGGGAAATCCTTTATGTAGAAGTGGGCTAAGTAAGTTTTTAATTGATATCATTTGTCATCATTAATAATTGTACTTGTTATCTTTCTATACTCCATGATTTCTGGTGATGGCAGATGTGTTTGTTTAGTTGTAAGAGCGAAGAGATGAGAGGTCACTGAGTTTGGCTCCTCTCTAAACCATTGTGATGACTAATATTGGGTCTATGTTGCCCTATGTTGCTACTAATTCAATGTTAGACAACACATACATAATGGCTAAAGTGCAATTATTTGGATGCAAAGAGATATCTACATGACATGGAAATTAAGTTTTAGTATCTAAACTACCTAGGTTACTTGTAATTATTGACATAATGCAACATACATAACAAATATTACCGAGTAGAAGACATTAAGTGATTACAAACCTAACGAATTGCAAAATTCACAACCCACACCTAGGTACGTGATTAAGGTCGCATTGCTCACTAGTTGCAATCATATATATGCGGAAATTAATACTTCTAAAGCTAAAAAGAACTACTACATTAATTCAAATTGTCATGACTAACATTATCTTCATCTTCATTCTCATTACCATACTCGTTTCCACCTTTTCCTCTACTGCCCCTACTCATCCTATTGCTGGTAGGATCGGTTATGGTTGTGCTTTCCCTTCTCCTATTTCTCCGCAATATATGAAAAGCTGAACGGGCGGTCGCGGCCTCATAGGTTGGTCCTGGATACACACTCATGCGAGCATTGCGAAATACTAGGCGTCTACTAGGAGGATGGTTATATGGAGGGATCTCTAGGTAATGAGGAACAGGTGTCGAAGTTCCCCCTAAGTATGGATATGGTGAAGGGTAAGGTGAAGGAAATGGATTGGTAGTAGTGGGTGGTGAAGATGTATGTGGTGGTATATTGGTAGGAGGTGAGTTTGGTGGATTTCCTAAGGCTCCTCCTGGTTCTTGGCCTGGTGGCGATGGGTTGTTATTAGGCATAGAATAGTGGGGTCCTTTTGCTACATAGTGAAAGATGGCCTCTTGAATCTTATTATGGCTGTGCTCACTAACATAATACATATGCCTCCAACCATCTGAGATCTTCTATGCTCTCTCTCAAGTGCATCTGTAGTGTTGTGATAAAGCATGGTGTTAGAAATCATCGTCATATTAGAGGTAATGCTATGGGCCGCTGGTGTCGAGAAATCTGATCCCAAAGTAAGGCTAGAGTTGCCAGGTCTTGATGCGTACTACTGCCCATAACTCCCTAGGGCAAAAGCAGGCACATCATGATACCTGGTACGATGCAAGTGATCTCCAAATTTGACCTAATCGCATTCAAAGCTTCTTTTGCTACTTGCTGCATAGGTAGATAGTCATCTGTAGAGTGCCAGGGCATGCTCCCAATAGTAACCCATATTTAATAGGATCTCTGTGACTATCACTCCAATACTTGGTTGTGAACCGTCCTCTGGTATCTCAAGGTAGAACTCATGGCAAGGTGCTCCTAATTCTTGTAGCATCTATCACAAAAGAAGTACATGTTGCCCCCAGATTTGAGATGGCGGTACCCTAATATGAGCCATCCTATAAAAGAAAGGGTTGTAATTAGATTTAGCAGTCCAGTTAAGTCCTTACAATAAGAGAGTACTAGTGCTGAATTTTTAGAATGAACTAGCTAAATGCCCATGCGTTGCTACGGATTTTTAAAATTTATCATACTATATGTTTTAAAACTCATGGGTGGTAAAAATTTTTAGAATATGCATACAAACATATTCTAAAAGTTTTTAAATCCGTCAAGTAAGTCGAAAGCCGTTGATCACACCTCATGGTCATAAGTCAGAAGATATCGACCACACCTCATGGTCGTAGGTCGGGAGCCCTCGAGCACACCTCGTCGTCGTAAGTTGAAAGCCGTTGACCATCGCACATGATCGTAGATCGGGAGCGGTCGACCATCGTTGGTGGTCGTAAGTTGGTAGCGGTTGACAATCAATCGTGGTCCTAAATCAGAAGCCTTTGACAATGGCTTATGGTCGTACATCGGAAGCCGACAACCATCGTTCATGGTCGTAAGTCAGAAGCCATCGAGGATACCTCGTGGTCGTAAGTCGAAACACATCAACCAGTGCTCGTAGTCGTAAGTCGGAAAACATCGACCACACCTCGTGGTTGTAAGTCGAAACACATCGACCAATGCCCATGGTCGTAAATTAAAAGCCATCGATCACACCTCGTGGTCGTAAGTTAGAAGCCGTCAACCATCGCGCGTAATGGTAGGTCAGGAGCGGTCAACCATCGCTGGTGGTCGTACGTTGGTAGGCCTCCGGTGCGCTTGTGCCCTATCGCCTGACTACCGGCGCCAGCCTGCTCAGCCCCGACTTCGACCACTGCCCCCTTTGACTTTGAGCACTGATCCCTTCAACCACTGTCCCCTCCAACCACGGCCCTTCAACGTCGACCACTTCCCTCTTCGATCACAGCTTCGACAACGATCACAGATCTTCAACTTCAACCACTGTCTCCTTCGACCACGGCCCTTCGACGACCACGTCCCTTCGATGCCGACCACTTCCCCCTTGGACCACGGCTTCGACTTCGACCAAGGATCTTCGATTTTGATCATAGATCTTCGACTTCGACCACTGCCCCCTTCGACCACTATCCCCTTCGACCATGGCCCTTCAATGTCGACCACTTCCCCCTTCGACCACGGATCTTCGACTTCAACCATGGATCTGCGACTTCGACCACTACCCCCTTCGACCACTATCCCCTTCAACCACGACCCTTTGACGACCATGGCCCTTTGACGTCGACCACTTCCTCCTTTGACCACCGTCCCCTTCGACCATGACCTTTCGACGTCAACCACTGTCCCTTTCAACCATGGCCCTTCAACGTCAACCACTGTCCCATTCAACCACGGCTTTGACTTTGACCACGGCCCCTCGACTTTGGCCATGGCCCCTCGACCATGGCCCCATTCGACCACGACACCAACTTCGACGACTAGCTTGGGAGACTAAAATCGCTAGACAGCGCAACAGGCTCTGAGCAAAGAGCAGGAGGAGGTAGAGAGGCTCACCTGGCGAGCAACCGCTAGGCGGTGGCGGGGGGAGAGCCACGTGGGTGGGCGTAGTAAGAGGAAGCCGCCGCCATCGCCGAGTGCCCTTCTCTCTGATCCACCAGCTGCTGTCATCGAGTGCCATTCTCTTCGATCCACCGGCCAATGTCACCGAGTGTCATGCCGCTAGTTAGAGGGGCGATGGGAGATGGAATTGGTGGCAGTGCCAAGGAGGGGGAGGTGGGGCGACATGAGGGTTCGGGGGAGAAGGAGGCAGCGGTTGCGGGAAGTGGAGGTGGGGAGGTGGCGGCGGGCAAATGGGGAGAGGAGGTGGCGGGCAAATGCGTTGGGGAGGCGGCGATGAGGGGATGCGACGCTACTGGGGGAAGTTGAGGACTGCGACTAGACGCTGCTGTACAGAGAAGGAATTGGTGGCGGCGCTGAGGAAGAGGAGGTGTGGCATTAGGGTTCGAGGGAGAGAAGGAGGTAGCGTTTGCGAGAGACGGAGGATGCAGGGGAAGAGAAGAGGAGCGCAGCCCACGTGTCGGGCCGACCTTTTCTACAAGGGGTGAAATAACTATCTACATGCGGATCTGGACAGTTGATCTTTGATCGGACGGCTGAGAATAGAGGAGAGAGAACAGACCAACGACAACCAACTCATATTTTTAGAACTAATTTAACAATAAAATGACATAATGAAGAGGAGTATTAAAGAATACTTAAGGCAATATAGCAAAATGGTCCTACTTAAGTCTAGAATTGTCTTTAGTTATATGCGTGACCCTCCAACTATTGCTCTGATACCACCTGTGATGACTCACATTTTTACCGTGGGGTAAAAACACTAGTCAATAGATTATTATACATTTTAGATAATAGAACATCGTTCCAACAAATAATAAGCCCATCAGAGTGTTGCAACAGAACAATAATTAGAGACAGTACATCATATTACATCCATGTAACCATGTAGGGCTAAAGTTCGGTTCAACCACTCTAGCTAGTTTATTACAATACCAGAAGTGAAGTCTAGTCTAGAATCTAATTATATAAGAGTTGAATATAAATACAATACTATAATATCACATATACCTTGGGGTCGAGATCGAGCTGCTCGTAGGGTCCTAGTCGTCCTAGTTCTCCTATAAGGTGTCATCCTCATACGGCTCGGCCTCAGTACAATCTCCCTCCCACTCAGGGTAGGGCTTGTCCGCGTAGGCCTCATCCACCCTGAGTGTGGATCCCAGCTAGCTATCCTCTAAATAAGAGGAAATAATGGCAATGGTGAGTACGGTGTACTAGCAAGCTTATGTAGCAAATATGCATTGTATGCTCATCATCTACTTTTCCTGCAACATCTCATGCTCATAATCCGTCTCATTCTCCAATGGCTCATCATCCACTTGACTTACTTATAGTTGCCGACCCGAGGCAGTGTACCATCCTCACCCGACGCCCTTGCAATTATAAGACAATCATTTATCAGACTTATCTCCTATAGCCCAATGTCCAATTTAGATCTCGCCTGACACTCCACATCGCTAATATATGCGCTGAGCGTATCTTTTATGGCCCAAAGTCCAATTGAGATCTTGCCAGGTTCCTTCCTAGATAAATCTACTTACCTAGTTGTGGAGGGTATAATAACCTCAATAGAGTTACTAATCCTGCCCATTCTCATATGAAATAATGGTTGATACGATCAATACAGTCCATTACATGAGTGAAGTTTGTAGATCCTCTTATTTTATTTTTATGCAGAGGGTCCCAACCTACCCTCTTGTCACCTTCCAGAGGCACCCTCTGCCCACCCTTCAATTATCCTTACTTGTCGACTGCTCCATCAATCGATCGCTACAACATTTCATTGCTTTCTCATGCCATTCATCTGATTTAAACATGGTTTTTCATTTTTCATGCATGGTGATAATAATTTAATAGAGAAGTAATGAATATACACTATTCATATGCTCAAAGGTATGCTTGCCTGAGTATAGGTCGAGAAATCGGGTTCAGGCTCGCTCAGATAAAATCTTCCCTTCGTGCCCGGTTCGTTTCCTACATTTAATGCGTATGTTATTGTGTAATGTGTTGAATAAAAGTATCTACACCTATGTGTTCCTATGCCGTTCCTAGGTCAATTTAATTGGTCGTTGGAATTTATACTCAAATGTTATTTAATCAGCCGTGATGGTGATGTTTGTGGGGTGCTCCGTGATGGTGATGGCAAGATCAAAAAGGAGTTGTGGGGTTACCTTGTTGGGTGATGATTGGTTGGATTGGGGGGAGAGAGAAAACATTTGGCTAACTTTCTCAGTGCTTCCCTTCTAATCTTGCTACCGAGCTCCTCTTCTCCTCAGTTGGCTTGGTGGATTGGAATGGAAATGGTGGGGGATCGATGGAAAAGAGATGATCGTGGTGCTGTGGCTTGGCTATGGTGATGGCTGGTGATAGTTTGGGTGAAATGGTTTCTCTCTCCTTATTGGACACCCTCTCGGCCCTATCCTCTCTGGCTGTGACTGTGTTGGAGATTTTTATCTCCACAATGAAGGTGAATTTGGTTACTTTCGTAAAATCAGTCTTTCTAGGCTGGCTTCTACTAAAAAAAAGTGATTGGGAATAAATTCTGGTTTGTTTCTAACGCCGGATGATGACTCTACGATTGTGAGAAGTGCCGACTTGCCCCAGACAGTCTGGTATCTTGATGAGTGTAATGTCTAGGTCAAAATTAATTTCTAGGGTTTTGACGACAATTCTTCTTTTTAATTTCTTCTGTTTTTGGTCTTTTTCGATGTCTTTAAGTTCATTCTATTCGCAATTGAAACTGTAGTGCGGTCGTGATTCGGAAATCGGTAATTGATATATGAGATGCTATGCATGTACCTTTACCTTCTTCCTTAGCTATTGATTAATTGAAAAATGTATGAGATGATCTATATGTAATTTGTACTCTCTATTGTTTTGAATATATTTGTGTTCGTATGAAATGATCCCATGTAATTTTATCTCTTTGTTATACTCGATGTAATAATTAAAATGTACTGTACTGTTTTTGGTTTATAATGTATGACACCACTTGTATTTGTGTTGTATGCTATTCAGTTGGACTCCTATACAATGTTTTATATTTGAGTGTATTAGTTCATAACATTAATTAAACGATTCAATTACTGTTGTTAATTCTAATCTTGCCAATTAGCTTAGTTAGGAAAACGCGGGCGTTACAAATATACTATAAGGATGCACCACGGTAGTCTTGGCTTGGGATTATTTGTCCAGACGAATAGAGTAGGTTCCTCTAGCGTTATACGCTGTGTATTATGGTAGTCACGTTTGATACAACCATTTTTTATGCTTTTGTGTTCACATTGCGAATGGAGATTGTTGCCTTCCTGGTTTGCCAAACAGGGTGAATCTTCAAATGAATTGCAATTTGCACATGCAAACCAACTCTTTACCCTGCCAATAGAACATCACAGACTTTGCTAATGAGTCCACAGCTTGGCCTTTTAGCCTTTTCGGTCCAGCAAAACTTCTCCCCATGCCGCAAGACAGGCTTGAACATGGGATTTAGATCGGGCTAGGTTGATCCGACGTATCCTGGGCTGTGTCCAAAGGAAAAATGCCTATTATTTTGTTTACACAGTGAGCGCTAGGTTGTAGCCATTGTACCATGTAGATGTCTAGTATGATTGTGTTTCTCTCCGTTTCAAAAATTGATCGGTGTTTTTCTTCTTCTTTTTTCACACGGGTATTCAAAAACTTTTGTTTATACTGGTAAGCGTGCACGTGGAATTCACATCCAAAGCATTGATTATATGTCCAAAAATAAAATGTAAATATTGGTCCATGCCTCATAACTGAATTTCTCATGAGTCATGTAGTCAGGCACACCTTATGATAGACAGCCAAGAAATTCTGTCACATTTTTGAACAAACAGGATAGCTATGCTAGACTGGAGGTCGAGGAACTGGACCCCTGGCCGTGGTCGAAGTGTCATGGTCGAAGTGCTGTAGTCGAAGTACTGTGTAATCGTGTGTCAAGTACTGGTGTATTCGAGTATTGTGCAGTCGAAGATCTCAGAGTCAGTAAACCGGTCGCAGCTACAGTGAACCGATTGCAGTCGTGAGTCGAGCTGCGTTGGAGTCGTAGCTGTAGTGAACCGGTCGTGCACACAGTGAACTGATCGCAGCAGTCGCAGTCGGTACTCGTAAGCTACAGTAGATGCTTGGTACTCGTAAGTTATAGTACCCGGTTGGTGCTCGAAGACCGGTAGTATCGTTATGTGTAGGTGGTACTATTGGAGAAGCGGTCGAAGTGCTGTGGTCAGAGTTGTGATCGAAGTGCCATAGTCCAGAAGCCGGGTCGAAGTGGTGTGGTCGAACAGCCATGGTCGAAGTGGCATAATTGAGCAGCCGTGGTCAAAGTGGAGTGTTGCAACTTGGTCGAGTAGCTGTGGTTGAGGCACAATGGTCGTAAGTTGTCACTGGACGTCTGAGTAACAGCTGAATCAATGAGTTGGCCAACATTCCGTATGGGAAAAAAATACTAAAAGTTTAGTGTATGGCAACATAAGGAAATTAACATTCCGTATGGGAACATTCCATTGCATAATCTCACCATTCATTATGTTACTAAACATTCTATTCCACACCGGCTGTTTCGTATGGAAATAGGACATGCTAAATGCTAAATGTTCCGTATGGACACAAGCTGAGGTTTGCTTCCCATGCTGAGATTTTCTTTCCATGCCAGCTAAATGGAAATAATCTTATGGAAAAGACGTGTACGGATTGGAAAGGCCATACTAAATGTACTGAGACTTGCCGAGATTTTCTTCTCATGCCAAGATTTGCTTCCCCTCACTGATTCGATAGTCGTAGCTACAGTAATCAGTCAGTAGTCGTAAGCTACAGTATCTGATCGGTAGTCATAAGATACAGTACCTGGTCGGTGCTCAGAAGACCTGCGTGGTCGACCTAGTAGTATCGGCTTTGTGTGAGTAGTACGACTGGAGTTGCGGTAAGAGCCGTGGTCGGTAGTCATAAGCAACAGTACCGAGCGGTCGTTCTGCTGTGGTCGAGAAGTCATGGTCAGAGAAGCGATCGAAGTACCGTGGTCGAGAAGCCGTGGTCAAAGAAGTAGTCGAAGTGATGTGGTGGACAAGCCGTGGTCGAAGTGGTGGTTGAAGTGTCGTGGTCGAGAAGCCATGGTCAGAGACACGGTCCAAGTACCACGGTTGAGAAGTTGTGGTTAGAGAAGAGGTCGAGGTGATGTGGTCGAGAAGCCACGGTCGGAGTGGCAGTCGAAGTGCCGTGGTCGGAGTTGTGGTCAAAGTGTCATGGTCGGAGTTACGATCCAAGTGCCGCGGTCGAGAAGCTGTGGTCGGAGGGGCGGTCGAAGTGGTGTGGTCGAGAATCCATGGTCGGAGTGGCAGTTGAAGTGCCATGGTCGAGATGTCATGGTCGAGGCGCAGTGGTTGTAAGTCATCACTAGGCGTCCAAGTAATAGATGCCTTAATGAGTCGTAGTCGTGTGCATCATTCCAAGGAAGAAAGCATGTATGCATTTTCTTCTTGCGAGTAGCGATCGGAGCTGATGAGTTTAGTTCCAAAAACACCATGGTCGAAGATCTATGGTTGAGGCGCCATGGTCAAAGTGCTATGGTCGGAGAAGCGGACAAAGTGCCGTGGTTGGAGAAGTGGTCAAAGTACCGTGATCACAATTGCGGTCGAAGTGCCGTGGACGAGAAACCATGGCCAGAGAAGCAGTTGAAGTGCTATGGTCGGAGATGCAATCGAAGAGCCGTGGTCGAGAAACCATGGTTGGAGCGGTCAAAGTATTGTGGTCGCAGTTGCTGTCAAAGTGCCGTGGTCGAGAAGCCATGGCCAGAGAAGCAGTTGAAGTGCTGTGGTCGAAGATGCGGTCGAAGAGGCGTAGTCGAGAAACCATGATCGAAGAAGCGGTCGAAGAGGTTTAGTCGAGAAGCCATGGTTGGAGGGGCGGTCGAAATGCCGTGGTCGAGAAGCTATGGTCAGAGGGTTGGTCAAAGTGCTGTGGTCGAGAAGCCATTATCGGAGACACAATCAAAGTGCTGTGGTCAAAGAGCCATGGTGGAAATTTCGTGGCTGAGGCGTTGTGGTGGAAGTCCCATGGTCGAGGCGCCATGGTTGAGTCACCGTGGTCGAGGCGCCGTGGTCGAGGCACTGTGGTCAAAGGGTCGCGATCGAAGCACCGTGGTTGAGGCACTGTGGTCGAGGATCCATGGTCAAAGGACCATGGTTAGGGCACCGTGGTCGAGGCGCCGTGGTCAACGGACCATGGTCGCCGCGCCATGGTCGAAGTCCCGTGGTCGAGGCACTATGGTGGAAGTCCCATGATGGAGGCATCGTGGTCGAGGCTCCGTGGTCGAAGGACCATGGTCGAGGCTCCATGGTCGAAGGACCGTGGTCGAGGCGCCGTGGTTCAAGGACTGTGGTCGAAGTGCCGTGGTCGAGGCGCCATGGTAGAAGTCCCGTGGTCGAAGTCCCTCTGTCGAGGTGTCGTGATCAAAACGTCGTGGTCAAAGGATTCGACATCGTAAGGAGTCAACTTGGTCAGATCTGTGCGTGGTCATAGACTTGGTCAGATCTGTGTGTGGTCATAGTTATAGTGAACCAGTCAATAGTCCTTGGTCGATAATCGTAGCTATAGTAACATGTCATTAGTCGTAAGCTATAGTACCTAGTCGCTGCTCGGGAGATCTGCGCGGTCGAAGTTTGGTAGTAACGGTGTTATGTAAACGGTATGACTAGAGATACGGTAATAGCCGTGGTCGAGACACCGTGCTCCAAGAGCTGTGGTCGGGACACCATGGTCGAGGCATTGTGATTGAAGGACCATGGTCAACGCTGGTCGAAGTGCTGTGTTCGAGGTGCTGTGGTCGAAGACCTGTGGTCAAAGGGCTATGGTCGAAACTCCGTGGTTGAAGCGCCGTGGTCAAGATGCCATGGTCGATGTCCCGTGGTCAAGGCATCGTGGTGGAAGTACCATGGTCGATGCACCGTGGTTGACGCGCTGTGGTCGTAGTCCCGGGGGCGGAGCGGCAGCGCAGGGGCAAAGCAGGAGCGGAAAGGGCTGAAGCGGTGAGGAAAGGGCTGAATCTCAAGTCTAGACATGTATTTGCAAAACCGGGTTACATGGTGACCACGGTGGAAAAACACCCTCAAAATTGGTCTCAAGGGTGAAGTGATCCAGTATTAGATGTTTATAGGGTTAAGTAAACAAAGTTTTTGGGGGTTAAGTAGACAATCGTGATACTCCGGGGAGTGGACTTTTCGGCACCTTATCCTAAATAGCAAGTTAGTGTAGTAAATAACAAGGTCAATCAAACAAAATTAGGAGAGGAAATGAAACACCCTAAACTTCAATTTTTTGGAACCTTTTTGGAGTTTGCTTGAATTCCCAAAATCTTCTCAATTTGGTAACCCATTCTAAATCCTGTTTTCCTCTTTGGGCCACCTGGTGTCTTTCTTGGCTGGCGCCCATTTCCTCCCCTGTGCAGCCAGGCCAAGGTGGCCTCTCACACCGTCATTTCCCGTTCATCCCCACATGAGTTTACACCTTGCCTATCAGTCTCGCCAGTGCATGCACCGCATGTCACCACTTCGCCAGCTCCGAGTAGTCCTCGTTACCTCGCCCCGCGCAGGCGAACTCCCCTGCATCAGTAAGGCTGTTCGGCCATTTTCGTGCCTCTGGCCACAATGTTCCAATTCCTTGCTTCAATAGCTTCCTTGAACTACCCCAAAACTGTAGCAAACCTCTCTGACCCGCCTCTTGATCTTAGCTTCAATAGCACCGTCCTCCACCGCCGTGGCAAGGAGTCGCTCGTGGACAACCAAACTGGGACCACCCAAGCCCAAACCACCACCACCATTTTGTTTTCCGTGCACCGTAGATTGTTAAATCGGCCACCCCATCGCTGGGAAGCCACCAGAGTAGCTCTATGATGTGGTAGGACCTGAAGGACTTTCCCTCACCGCCGGCGACCACCACCCCTTTCCCAAGTCCCTCTTAAACCCAAAAATAGAGCCACTGTGGTTAGTGGAGTCCTTTCGTACCACCAATAGTTGATGGTGAGCTTCACCGGTGCCTTTCCGGGGGTCATCGTCGTGCTACTCTGTTCTGCGCCGATGTCGGCTCAAGGTAGGAGGCGCCAGGGAGGGGGACGAGCAAACCATGTGGGCTGCACATGAACAGGCCGGCCCAGCAGCTTGGCCGAAGTGATTAAGGCCTTCGGCCAAGTTAGTTAAATCAGCCAGCACTGTTCATTCAGGTCGAACCCAACATTGTGTACCACTATTCACCGTAGCCCGACACGAGACTTTGCAAACCCGATCTCACACTATGAGAAACATGACACTGTTCATGACCCGACCAAATTGAATAGTGACTGATCGTTACTGTTCACCAAAGACCTAAAACGCCTATTTATATCTATTTTGATTGTTTCGAACCCATTAAAGCCATTCCAACCTCCGTTCTTCCAACTCAGATCCTAAGAAGTCCTGAAATCACATTGTTCTATAAAACCAATCCACAACTATATATCAGCATGTTACTATTTATCCCAAAATTTGTCTAACATATTTATAGCCATTTCGATCGTTAAAACCCCATCTAGCCCATTTCTGACTCCGTTTAGCCAATCCAAGCACTGCTTAAACTCCAACCACCCAAGCTCATTTCCTTTTATGCCTTTTTCTCGTTATTTTATTGTATTTTATTCTCAACTTGCATTTTGCAAAGTAGGAACTTATTTGAATTTGTTCTTTTGTACTAGCATCCGGATTCGGCTAGCTGGTCAATGGAAGAGCTACAGGAGCCATCAAGCAGTTGGCATAAGCTTGAGACTGCAGTAAAATAATCAGACTATGGATAAAGTGGCAATTCACATGTTTTTGAACATATTGAATCCCATAGTATTTAAATTATTTACTTACAATATTTTCATTACTGTTATTTATACACTATTATTTAATTACAATGAATGCTTAGAATGACATGTGAATTAGTTATGTCCTACTACCAGAAAATGCCATGTTTATTTTGAGGCCAGATTCACCTTGACAACATTAGTAATATTTAATTACTATATATTTGATTGTACAATAGTTGAACCAAAATATTTATACTACTAAGTGACATTAGCATTTTGTTGATAGACTTATTTAAATAGTTCTAGGGCTAAGGACGAATTGTGGAAAACCACTAGTTGGTTGAAGTCCATGACCTTACCCTAGGAAGGAGGCTTGGTTGGTTTGGTGGCGGTGCCATAGAGCACTAGGTTAATGGGTTGTGGATGGCTGTCTTGTGGTGAAAACTAAGGACAATGAACTTATACTGAGTAAAGGATACATAAATCTTTCAACCCTCTATGTTAATCGCACTAGTCTAGAATTAGGTAGTGCACACAGTGATAACATAATACATATCATGCACAATGACAAGCTTTATTAATTAAAAGACTATGACCTTATGGCCAAAGTTTACATCTATAGCCCATAGGCCAAATTTAAATATAAGCAGCAGAAAATAAAACTGAAACGAAAGAAGCACAACAAGCCTGTCTACAGGCAAACGATAGTAAGACGCAGCTTATACGTCCTAGTCCTCGCCGGTGTCAAAGACATCCTCCTCTGAGCAACAAAATCAAGCAAGGGCGAGCACATAAAATGTACTCCACAAATTACACGAGAAAATGCAATAATAATACAAGGCTGACAAGTGAACGTATATAGGGTTATTTGAGCATAAAACATCATTTAAAGAAATATAGTAAATAGATTGAAATTTGCTAAATTGAATACAGTAATTAAAAATATTACTTTAAACAAAACAATACCATTGGCGCAGGCACCGACCTGGCACCAACCTAACCACAGGTATCCTACCCAGACCATCTTTCCCAAAAGTTCTCATATGGATTCTATCCATAGGCATTTTATAAACCATTTTGAAAAACAAAGTCAATCCGTAAAAAACTTTACTCAGCACACCCATTACGCTATCCAGGATAGATTATACACTTTGTAGATGTTGTACAGCTTTACCCATAAGACATGATTATCTCATATGTCGTCCATTACACGCTTCTATATGCGTGCGACTGATAAAATCATAACAAAGCTTTTATAATGCAATGTTGTCAACCTGGCCACGCCTCCACAGAGATTTCACCACAACATGAATCAACAAGTTGGGGGCCCCTCTTGTGCCATGTGAGACTTTTCACGGCCTACGTCACACTCACATTCAACCTATAGTGAGACTCAGGTTGGGACCCATAAATTAGTAAGTCAGGATTGTTCTATACCAACCTTGTGGTAGTACATTAGGGCTTTGTAGCATTAGCTCACAGACCGATCCTTAATTGCCTTAGGCACTTCCCACACACCCCTCATGCCTGGCATCACCATTGTGTCACCGAATAACCACGTGTGCCAGCAAGCACCCATCACCATACCAATGCCTAAGTCTAAACTAGATTTTATATTTTATTTTAAAATATTTCACAGAATTTCTTGACACACCAAAGTCAAGAATATAATTTTAAAACTTGTCATTTTATGTGAAAAGGTACCCCAAGCCTAGGTTTATTTCTAAGCATGTCTAAATATTTGCTAAATAATTCTTTAGCCAATACTAGGGTACTAACCAGAACGGTGATAAGGTATATATCTGGGAATTAATATCAAAGGAGGTATTAACAAGTAGGCAATAACTATGTTTAAAACAGAATTAAAATACGTTGAATAAAAATATGCATGCAAAATAATTTAAAATAACAAAATTTTATTTATAAATTGGGTTCAACATGATCAAGATGTGTAAGTTGCCTTGCTCCGCGAATTGGTGAGAGTTTTTGTTGAAGAAATCCTCGGAATCGTCGTAGTCTACAAGTGAAAATAACCCACCAAACTCAAATAAAATTCAAATAAACTCCAAAATTTAAAAACATGGAAGATTTGGATAGATCTTGATTTTAAATAAATTTAGAAATTTGAACAGGTCCAATCAGAGTTAGGATAAAGAAATACATGCTTTTGGAAATTTGAAATTAAGGAAAAAGAAAAATTAAGAATTTTTGGAATTATTTTTGTGAAGGAAAATGTGGTCGGAAGGTACAGTGGTCGGTAGGCCTCAGTGGTCGGATAGCTTTAGCGATCGAAAGTGGTCAGAAGGCCTCAGTGTTCAGATGGCTTCAGGGGTTAGAAGGCTTTAGCGGTCGAAAGGCTTCAGTGATCGGAAGCAACAGTAGTTGAAACTACAGTGGTCGGAGCTACAGTAGTTGGATCTACGGTGATCAGGCTACAATGATTGGTCAAAAGATATGTGTGGTCGAAAGCTATAGTGATCGGTCAAAGGATATGTGTGGTCGCAAGATGTATGGTGATCATTTGGGCTTATTTTTGGTGGCTTATGGCTGAAAAGCACTGTAGCTGGCTGAAAAAATACTATAGCTGACAGAGGCTTATTTAGCATAATTAAATTTAAAAAAATATAAAAAAATATGTTAGCCCATTACATATAATACAAACAAATACGGGAAAAAAAGAACCGGCAAAAAAGCTCAACAAAAAGCCAAAAATTCAGAAAAAGACGAAATTTATGAATAGTGAAAAATAAGCTGGAAGCTAAAAGCTGAAGCCCAACCGATCACCCAGTGATAAGAAGTTTAGAGTGGTCATGAACGACTATAGCAATCAAAAGATACAAAGAGAGAGGGGAGTTGAGCACCTCGGCGCAGACTTCGAGGAAGTCAAAAATTGGTCAGCGGTGAGGAAAAAGCGATGGCGGTGCTCGGCTTCCAGTAGACGGGGTGCTTCGGTGGCGTTGAGCTCAGAGGAGAGGCGGCGGCGGTGGCCGAATCACCAGCAATTTCTTACCGTAGACCTCGCTAGATCTCAAAATGGAAAAGAAATGTGAGGGAGCTCTTTGGGGCATGGGAGAAGAATTGGGAGGGAGGCGGGGTGGAATGAGGAGAAGGGGTGCCAAGGGTGGGGTTTTATATGGCCTAGAGGGGAGAGGAAAGGCCAAAGGGCTTGCCGAACTTATAGCCATGGCAATGGTATTTAAAGGATAGAGATAGTGAGATTTAAAAGAGGGGAGAGTGGTGGGGTGTTAGTGGGGTGGATTAAGGCTGTTAATGGCATCAAATGCCCAGCCCTCATGAGGTAACCATAGCCTTTGAAAGTTTGGGGGCTGCCATGGTGGTCGGATGGAGGTGAAGAACGGGAAGAGGGAGATGACGGCTCGTCTGTCAGTGAGAGGGGAGACGAGGAGCAAGGTGGGCGAGCAGGGAGGAGGGGATGGCGACATGTGGCATGGAGGAGGAGGATCTATCCATCCACGTGTTGGCTCAGGAATGAGGGAGAATTTTCAAATCATTTTGATTTTCATAAAATGACCAAAATTAAATAAGAGCTTAGAAAATAGCAAATAAAGTTCAAAAATTCACAAAATTTTTTGAATATATTTTGGACTTAGGAAAAATATTTCCAACTTAAATTTGGTCTTTAAATTTTTACAAAAATACTTTTTAGCTTTGAAATTGATTTTTAACTTACAAAAAAGCCAAATGATATTAAATAATTAATTTTAAATAGGATTTTACAAAAATTTAAAATACCCTTTATTTAATAATATTTGCATGTTCTTAATTGAATTACAAAAAAGCCTTTTTAAAAGCTAAAAACAGGCAAATAAAATCTTGAAATTCAGGGAAACCAAATAACACTTGATTTTATTTTAAACTAAATTAATTTTAATTTGTTCACATATAATTTTGAAATAAACAGCTGGGCTGTGACAATTACCAATTAAACTTGCATCCACAAATATTGTATGATAACCTGCAACTATTCTTTTGAACTCCTTGCATAGTAGTTATACAACCTCCCTATGTGGCTTGCTAAGTACCTAGTGTATTTAGTCTTACTTAATTCCATCAGAATAGATACCATAAGAGAAAAGGATACTTCAAACTTTCGCGTTAGGGTTAATACTGCACTTAAGCGTTCTTGTGGAGATTTCTTCAGTTCTTCTTAATGTAAGATAAGTTTTGGGTTTAGATGCCCATATTATTGATAAAGTTGACAGTTAGGTCTTATTTTAATCAAATTAACCCCTTTTAAATGTTGGAGAGCAGGCGTGATACTCCTTCTGTCCGCAACTGAACTCTTGGGCTATTGCGGGACGTACGACGGTCCTGTTCCCAAAAATAGGGCTGTTACATGTATAGATTTGGTTTTAATACGAA
This sequence comes from Dendrocalamus latiflorus, assembly GCA_017311315.1. Taxonomy (NCBI): domain Eukaryota; kingdom Viridiplantae; phylum Streptophyta; class Magnoliopsida; order Poales; family Poaceae; genus Dendrocalamus; species Dendrocalamus latiflorus. The sequence goes on from CM029610.1 coordinate 27,741,366, forward strand.
TACGGATTTTACAAAATTCTAATTTCTCATATACAAAACTGTGAAAACCATAAGTATTATTGCTATCTCATCTTTCATATTTCTATCTCATTTCTCTTAGACATGCATTAAAAGCTTTTGTTTTGAGTTTGTCAAAATCTTAAAACTCATATAATCGGTTAGACTTATTTCTTGCTATAGTTATTGACCAAATGGAACGAAAACTAACCATAGTAGAAGAAGTACTAAGGAAAGCGTTAACAAGAATAGTGTGAATACCCTGACTAAACCTTTTCCTTTTGAAAAGTTATAAGGTCACCGCTCGAGTACATAGTAAATAATACGCGCATGATTTCCTTCATGCAACGAGTAAAATTATTTGAGTAGATAAAGATTTCTTATTGTATTAATAGTCAAATTACACTATTAGCCTATTAGGCTATTATCTAAGCAATTTGTGCAAAAGTAGTTTCTAGTTTTAAATAAAGACTATGTTAAAAGCTTTTTGCTTCTAGCCCTTTTTCTCTCAATTCTTACCTATGTTCTTCTGTTCTTGTTATTCACTTACCTATTAGACTCTAAACCACAAGAGAAATTAAATGTTAATTCCTCATTGCAATAAGTGGACTGATTTAAGGTAGATAAACTCATAAGAGGTTTGCATAAAAAGTAATGAATAGACAAAGGTATCGGTGGATTCATATTGATTATCAGGAGAAATTGGTAATGTGAATTTTTGATGGACAAATTGATGGAATTTATAAGATTGGATTGACTAAATAGATGGATCAATTGAATTTTGGAGAGATAGGAAATGTGATAATAATTATTGGAATATAGACTATATTAATAATATTATTCTTGGTGGATGTTTATAATTGTGAATTAATTTGGAAGTAAGTAGTGCAGAGTATAGTTGATTACTGGATGAGCAAATCGAGATTTTGAATTGATGATGAAAAGAATTAGATTATTAAGAAGTCCAGAGATAAATGATATTGGTGAATTTCAAATGAGAATACTAGATTATAATTAGGATATAGAGTTGAATAGTTGGCAAATAGCAGATCTAACGTGGAATTTATAAAATCATGGTGGAAGTTGAGATTTGAAGTTGTGATTAATGAAGTTGTGGATGATACAATGGAAAATATATGCTCGATGGACTAGATAAATGATAACACTTGTCATTTGGAGTTTTAGATAATAATGATACCATAACTAAGTAATAAAGGAAGATAGTATAGATATAAATAGCAAGAAGTAGAAGTTAAATTAATGAGGCCATTAAATTCTAGGCCTATGTATAGAAGTAATATGGAAATGAATTAGTCCAATAATCGATAGTGAATATTGAAGATGTTGGATAATCGTTACAAGCATATCGAAAATTTTGGAGATGAGTGTTCTAAAAAAGTAATTAAAAAGATCATTTAATCTCACTTCACTATATTACTATCCTACTTCATTCTCGCTCTCATCCCTGTTTCAGTCTCACTTTCTCTTGCTAAGGCCAAAAACGTTATATAACTGATTCCTAAATCCCAATTACAGAATACTACTGGACAAAACGAGGATCTAGCTGTGCAATAGATGGGGAAAAGAAATTTTGAAAAATAGCCCAGTATGATGGAAGTCCTACCGTGATCAAGAGAAATCAGATTGAAGGTGAGCAAAGACAAGCCAAGATAGTGGAACAACAGGCAAAGTAATTGCAACAATTCACTATCAAGATATTACCAGAAGAATCAACATAAACATCAAGTGCATCTACATTCATGTTTACAACTTTTCTGAAGACTCATAGTTTAAGAGTTAACGCCCATTGAAAGTTGTTGAAATGTGCTAAATATTATGAAACCCATTTGAATCTTTTTGTAACCTAATGAAACATTGATTTAAAACTCTGAAGTTGAAGTTTGTCTATTGAAACTTAGTTGAGATTCTTCTGAAACTTGTTTTTAATCAAGGTTCATATTTAAAATTGGATGAAACTTATAGTTTCATATTTGAAGCCCATTGAATTTTGTTGGAACGTGCTGAAACGAAATCTGTTTGAAACTATTTTGAAACCTACAAAATGTGGATGAAACCAGGTGAAACCTGCCTACACCGTTGAAATCATTTCCATTAGTATAGTGTGGGGTATCATATTTCTTTATTTTCCTTTTTGTTTCTGTTAAGTTGGCTTGATGACGTGAAGAAAATGATAAAGATGGTATCCACGAGAGATCATGATTGAATCAATCATCCTTCCCTTGCATGAAAGCTTGTGTACGTGTATGTATTCCTGTGGTGGTGTACCGAAAAGAGAGAACCCGTGCATAATGGATAGTGAATTTCCACACTAAGAGCGCTTTCAGAGACCTATAGAACATTAAATCATTAATCCTAATCCTCATCCTACTCTGGCACAGCTGAAGCAAGCACTCTCTCTCTCTCTCTTTCAAAAAAGAAGCTGGAGCAACTAGTATCTGGAAAGGTAGCTGTAAGTGTAACTATTGGCCATCAAAATGTGCAATTAATCACTCAATCCATGCTACCCTTCATAGGGGTATAAGCAGGAAAATATGGACCAAATGCAACACTTGTTTCATAGAGACCTTACATTTGAGAGAATCCCAAGTACAATGAATGGCCTTACATAACGAAACGGAGGGAGTGTGACCTGAAGGTTCCTTAAAGTTTATCCATAAGGAGTATCATTGATTTGCATTATTGAATTGAGAATAAAACACAAAAGATCTAAAAATTACAGGCCTCACAAAGCAATGGGCTATGATAACTGGATTGAACTTTAAGTCTTTTATGCCCATCTCGCGGCCACTTCAATCCCTGCTAGACTTTCAGACCTTGATACCACCTCTGGACGGGTGGACCCAAAGTTAGATTAAGAAAAGGGTAACATTAATTGTTGTATATAATGCGGTTTTAGCAAATATTCAAGATTAATTCTAGCATAATTAACATAAATATAAGCATGATTATAGCAGCATTCAAATGACTTAAATAACATATACACATGTAAAAAATTTAGTCATTCCAGTAGAATATTATGCCCAACATATACACCATGTGTATGACCAAAATCAGTAAAATTCTAAGATTTGGAATGATGTATATTGCTCTTAGAAAGGTAGTTGCACAAGATGTAATCTTGGCCATCACAGCACTGACAAATACGTAATCTTAATTATATATGACAGTTTATATATTAGATCTTGAGTTTTAAAACAAATCTTGCTATTATAAGAGACTTAACTAAACAGATCATCAAACATGACTTGCTGGACACTAAGAAAAGAATGTAATAATCAATCTACCATTCAACAGACGTGAGCAATATTGATTAATACAATATAGCAGATTTAAGTATGGACTACGGAGACCGAAAAGGAATCACATAGCACAGAATCGAAACATCGTAGTGAGCAACAAGTATCACAATATAAGTTCAATGATCAGAGTATGATGAATAGCAAGTCAACCAACAACTCAACATCAATCTATACTCAAATTCATATCCAATTTCAGTTTTAATGTCAGTTAATCATTGAGCAATTGTTTTTAACCCATAGCATCACTTTGCAATACCTCCCACTGCTAGAGTTAATCAAATCAATTCAATCTAAACCTTTAACTAGCACAGCACATAAGTAAAGTAATGCAGAATGTAGTAATACTCACGAATGCGATGGCACTCAAAGCCACCGAGATGAATCAGACAAGGCACGTCAAATGACGCTATCCTAAAAAATCAAACATCTCACTGTGTCGTGCAAGGAGACGAGGTTGATGGAGATACAATGCCAATCTTCGCACTTTGGCACATTGAAGAACGGAGTTGAGGGATATGAAGATGCCGCACAAGACCAACCAAGGTGCTCCGGCCACAAACACCAAAAAAACAAGAAGCAACAAGTCTCAATTCCCTCTCCCTCAACTCGGTACAAAGCCACCGAATTCATTCTTCTAGGGTAAAATCCCCTAATTCTTCACTGCCAAGCCTTTGAGAGAAATAGCACAAGGAACCACATGGGGAAGGCCCAGAGAAGACAAATCCAGACTGCACAGCCATTGGCACCAATGAAGAACAAGGTGAAATAGCTGCCACAAAGCTCAAACCGAGATCCAACCGAGAGGAGGAAGAGATCGAAGTGGAAAAGACCTCACGGACTTTTTTGTTGCCGAAAAGAGGAAAGGAAGGCCGGCTTAAGTAGGGAAGCAAGGAGGCGACTGGTGGGCTGCAACCAACAGTCAGCACCGTGGTGCACAGGCCATTGGGCCTCTAACGCCGCCACCACCATCGTGTGACCTGGCCACCCAGAAAAAATGGTCAAGCTGAAGGCCACTCGAACGAGCACCAGATGGGGCTAGAGACTAAGTCTCCAGCCTTATCTCCTCCGTTGTCCCACCGACAGGTGGGACCCACCTTCTCTTTCTTTTCCTTTTTAAAATTGGGAAATTACCTCAATGCCCTCAAAAATCCAACATTAATGTGGACCGTTTGATGCGGTTTAGATGGACCTACAGGTAGGGCTGTAAACGAGTCGAGGTCGAGTGAGCTTGGCCTTAGGCTTTAACTTGGTACAACCTCGAATCGAGCTTGAGCGAGCCTGAGTTGGGGTCTGAGCTTAGACTTGGGCTCGACTTGGCTCAACCCAGGCTCGAGAAGGCTTGAATAAGCTTGGTAGAGGAGGAGGAGGAGGCGGCAGCTGAAGGAGGCCTAGATCTGGTTGACAGCCATGAAATGTACTGGCCACGATGACGAGGAGGGCCTAGATTTGGATGCAGGTGATGGAGGAGGGGGAGCAGATCTGGTGGTCGAGGGAGATGAAAATGTCGCATCTTGGCCGCCTCCCTCCTGTCCAGCCTTGGCCTCCGCCCTCTCTATCCGACTCCTAGCCACAGTGCCGCCTCCTCCACCCTTGACGGTGTTACCCCTCCTACGTCATCCAGCCACGTTGCTGTTGGCCCACGCTGCCACGCCTTTGCCTTCCCAACATCATCATCTATCCTGGTGCTAGAGGGTAGTGAATTGAGCGTGTTAGGGAGCAGGAGCGTGAACAGCCGAGCAGGAGGAGAAGCAGCGAGGAGCAGGAACAGGAGACGCCATGCGGGAGGAGAGTTGGGGTTGGGGGAGTTGGAGGAGATGATAGGGACAGGGGTGGATACCAACATTGCAGGAGATGGAAGCGGGATAGGAGAGAAGAGGAGGCGGCGGTGGCGGGAAGAAGGGAGGTGAAAAGTAGATAGCTGAGGGCAGTTGATTGGGGTCTAGGAGTGGGAGTACTCGTATGAGTAATGGCCTAAGATGCCGAATGTCTGTGAGGCTGCGAGGGTTGTCGTGCCTTCGAGCTCGACTCATTAAGGCTCACGAGCCTAAGATCAGGCTCAAGCTCAGTTCGTTTGGAGCTCGATGGGTTGATTTAGTTTGACCTAAGTTAGCATATATGTGTTGCATGATGCATGTTTTAGCTAACGTGTGTCAAGTTGTGAAGAACTTATACCTGAAAATAATTTCTTGGTCTTTAGATATGTAGGGATGCTTGGAGTCAACTATGGTCAATGGCGAGGATCGAGACTACGCTCATAGAGGAGCTGAGGCCCAAAATGATCAAAGATGCCGGGTGAGATGGCTGAGCTCAAGCATGGCACAAGGAAAGTGAAAAATATTGAAGAAAAATTCAAACAACAGGTTTGACCATCTGGCTTGGTCGATCCGAGTAAGATGTGGTCCAGTGGAATCAGAACGGGAGAGACTTATCTATGCGTGGTAAGCCAATAGTGCACTTACGTGTGATAAGCATGACGATTGCTTGCAAGGAAAGATGAAGAGAAAGGGTATTTTGGTAAGTTGACCAAAATACCGAAAACTATCTTGGATCAAAACCTCAACGCTTAGGAATGTAGTTTAGGTCAAGGAGAAGTTGGGAAGATAAAATTGGATCAAAGGCTAAAGACTTAGCAGATTCGAATTTATGCTTTGAAAAGTGTGCATAGGTGTAAAATTTGTGTTATGTATGATTAGCGGGTTTCCCTATATGTGCTAAATGGATAATATATATTAGGGTTAGATAGGGCTAGTTGTCTTGTCATTTAACGGGTTGAGATAGATACTTACTAATTAACTATCCAACCTTTGCTATAAAAGCCAGGTGTTTTAGGGTTAGTGTTTGAGAAGTGTGAGTGATGTTGTGTGCTATATTATCTTTAGGTAGAGTGGTTGTAAAAGATTTATTCTCAGGTAGCAATATATCAACTTTTTTTATCTCTTATGGATCTCTCTTATTTTGGTTGATTTGCTCTTAATTTAGTTGGTTTTGATTTTCTATCTTCTCTTCTTGATCTTGCTTGATGTCAAGGATAAGTAAGTGATAGAGATATATCTTAGAAATCAATCTCCATCCATCTAGGCATCTGGTTTGTCAAGTTCTTGAAGTTGCCCTGTTTTTGCTTAATTTGGTATCTCCAAGTGATTTCATTATCTAAGTGTTTTGCTTCAATTTCTTTGGTGTTTCTTTATTGCTGTGACATGTGGGAATACATTTAGAGCTATCTTGGTCATCTTCCACATATGAGCAAGTTTTATTTCTCGTTTTCCTCTCTTGCCCGATTTTACTGCATTCTTCTTTCAAATAGAAAAAGGTCACAACTTTGACAACGATTTTCTCAATCATTGGTAATATGTTCGTGACATCCTAGAGAAGGTGCATGATAAGTTTCAAGTTATTTAGATCTATGGATCAAAATTTATATGGATTCTTGGTTTGAAATCGTGCTGATTTTGCTGTTCACTGGGCTGATTTTACTGTTCATCCGATCTGACCGCACCCAAAACGAGGTCTGACCACCTCGGCTGAGAGGTCAGATCGCCCTCAGTGGGAGGTCTGACCGGTGAGACTGCGCTTTTCCGGTATTTTTGCCTTCTTTGGATCGAGGCTTTAGTAAGCTTTAGTGTTTTTGTTTCCATCATGTTTTTCTAGTTTTGATGTTGATTTTTCATTCTGATATTCATAGCTCTGTAGCCATTGGAGTAATGGATCGATAAATGATTAGGAGAAAATTTGAAGACATCATTTACCCTCTTTGTTACCGTACTCATTCCTACATAATTCATCAACATTTAACGAGGTTATCTGTAAAATGATATCGATACGTATTCCTGCCTCATCTAGCAATGATATGTATTAGAGTTTGCACATTAGCAATCAAAGATTTCTGTACTAGGTGTATACAACCGGCTAACCACTAGGCAATATTAACCTGCGCTACAATATGCAGGGTTACTAGCAGTATAAGAGCAAGTCTTATAATACAGCCTTCAGCTGGCTGTATGGATACTTACAGCCCACTTATCAGCCTACTCATATAGTAGTTACAGCCAGCTGAAAGCTGTATGATCTACCCCTTCCTCTCACAAAGTTTCTTGGTTCTTGTGCTTCAGCTGGCTGTAAGCTTACAGCCCACCTCTCTTCTCTCTCCTCCTCTCTTTCCTCCACCTCAGCATACAGCCAGCTTACAGCCTCTTATAATACTTGCTCTAATGCAGAGTTGCATCACGATTCGCGAGCCAACCACAGAATGGGGTATTCGGCTAGCAAAAATTTCCGCTCTTGCGAAATCTAATGGGCGTTGGGCACTGCTCCTTCCTGATGCTTTCGGTGCGTCTATTTGCATCTGTGCTCCCCTGGAACGTCGACTGTTTAGCCTGGGCACTGGAGGTCGTTTTCTGCGGTTAGCTGTGAGAAACAAATGACCAGATCAATAACCAACTGCGTGCTCTGCAGACTGCAATACTATGGTGCAACTTGGCCTGCGGTTTTAGAATAGGCAAGCTGTTGCCGTAGCCCATTTGTGACTTCTAATTACTTTCACGGCGAATACTTGTTACGCGCAAAGTAAACTCGGCGGAAGTTGTGCTGATTGTGGCGAGCTCGCCGTCGTTGCACGCAACAAATGGAATATACAATTCTGTCTGGTGTGACGAAATGCGTTCTCCTGGAAGCTACATTTTCTCTTGTCAGGAGTCGTTTTCTCAACATTCCAATGGAAAATATGTAGCCTCTAACGTCAGGTCAGCAATTATTAAGCAAGCTGCCGTGTTACGTCATTCAATATTTCCTTTGTTTCATGTGCCAGCAATTATTAAGCAAGCTGCCGTGTTACGTTATTCAATATTTCCTTTGTTTCATGTGCTTTGTCAGAAACCTTCGTTCTCACGGTTCTCTTGTTTTGAATCAATATATATTATTTTAGTTATTTTGTACTTTATATTGAAGTGATTATTGTATTATTTTTGTTTTTATGCAGTTTACAAACAGCGGCGGATCCAGCGGTGGAGCGGGGGGCTCGAGCCCCCCTACCGCTACCGGACCCTTGGAGCCCCCTGAAGCCCCCCCTAAATTTTTAGCCATGGATGTATAATGTAGAAGGGGCTGAGATCGAGCTGAAGGTACTTCAACCCCTCCAAAAAAAATTTCTGGATCCGCCACTGTTTACAAATGCTTCCATAACCTTCTACTTCTCAAGAGAGTGAAGGATGTGGGCTAGTGGAGATGGAACTTGGGATGCGAGTGGGCCGACCTATTTGGTGGTTCACTTCCCACTAATTGGTGGTTCATGGGATATAAATGAACCTTACAAGAGGAATCAAGCAGATGAACTAGGATGGGTCTCCCTGGGTCGGCGTGACCCGACCGACTTACATCCCTAGATGGAACGTACTAAAAAAGAAAGTGTGTGAAAATTTACAGTATATAAAACGGCTGTTCTGCGGTCATCGCATATGCGTGGTAACAACCAAAATACAATTTTGAATTGTCAAAAAAAATCAGCTGCCTAAAATTTGCAGTATATACTATATAGAAAAAGATGTCAAGCTAAATGCTTTATCCTTTTCCTCTAAAAATACATTGTTTTTCTTAAAAATTTGTAACCTTTTTGAACCACAACAGGAGTGTGAAAACAATTTTACTCCCTTTTGGGCTTTGGCTTTAATTTTGGCTTATGGTTTTTGAATTTTGTCTGTTTACCAGAAACAGTACGCAGAGGGAAATAGTCGTATGCAATTTTGGCTGGTATAGCTGAACTCAATAGAGTGTCTACTACAATCTAACTGTAGATCATGTGTTGAAAAAACACACTGTTTAAAAACTAGTTACTGCAGCAGATTGTAGGAACAAAAGCCTAATGTAAATTGAAGTTTAGAAGTAGTTAAAAACCACTAATTTGATCGCAAAAAGCCCACTAATTGAAAAAAATAGAGTAGAATCCTAATTCATAAATGGAATGATCGTTATGCATGCAACTTTTGGTATTCCGAAAACAAATATCTTGAAAAAGGCTTGCGAACTCCTTCGGGGAAAAAAAGAAGGCTTGTGAACTCCTTTCAGAAAGGAAAACAAGGCTCCCTCTGTTTTTGTTTACTTGGCATTATCGACGTGGACCATGCAAACTTCGTAATCCTCAATCAATAATTATTTGCTAAATATTTAGATTGATCATATTAAAATGATATTGTTAGATTTTTTGTAAGAAATACCTTCATAACATTTTACGTCAGTGACATTTTATAAATATATTAATGGAGAATTAATAGTCAAAGTTCAACTTTGGAGACTGTGAAAAGTCAATAGTTCCAAGTATTCGTAAACAGAGGTAGTAATTTTGTCTTAGCCGTGTTTTTATTTGAACAGTACTAGCAGTAATTAGAAAAGTTCGAATGCTATGGTACTATTTTTCTGACCGAAATGCTATGGTACTAGTTGCTATTGCTTAAGGTAAAACTGCATATGGTTTTCAAATTGTACCTTTTAGTGTAATAAATCTATACATGTTATGTTTTTAACAAGTTATAATTACATGTGCACTGGTAGTACCTTTCATATTTGATTATTTAGAATTTATTTAAATATTTTTCAAATGTTTGCTTTAAAATAATATTCAAATGAAAGATATTTGTATGTTACTAACTCAACAATCGGTGAAAGTGAAACCAATCGTTATTACTCCATCTATTACTAAATAGCTGTCATGTTAGAACGTGTGTAGTTAAACTTTTAACCCTGCTCATTTGGGTTTAATCTTTTGCCTTCTCACTTTTTAATTTTACCTTTTTATAGTTTTTTAGGTCTTTTTAGCTTTTTCTCGTATTCCTTTGTATTTGTCTGTGATGAAAACATGTTTTTTCTATTTTTAAATTTAATTACATCAAAAAACTTACAACAACTACAGTAAAAAAAACTCCCAAATTGTGCTAAGAAACCCAAAAAAACTCTAAACTTAAGTCCAAATGAGCACTATCCAAAACTATGACCACTAATCCATATAGAACTGTTTAGATGAGTCACATAGCAATGATGCTAGTAGATTTGTCATAAAAACAATTCCATAGTTATATATTTCTATAATAATTTCTATTGGCGTATAACAAGAAAAGGGTCTTGTTCTTTTTTGACTTTTGGCTTCACCTTTTAACTTTTCTACAGTAACTAGCTTTTAAACGGAGTGTCTTTTCAAGATAAGGTATATTAGTTAATTGTAGTACATACTGTACCGACTTCATTTATATCAACAAAAACCGTACGTGAGTTTCTGTTACTCTGTAATCTTTCATATGAATAATCTAAAAATCATAAACCGCAACCAAAAATCATAAATTTTAGCCAAAAATGATCTAGCCTAAGAATGAAGGAAGAAAGGTACATAAGTGCATTGCAAACCGTGTGGATGCCTCACGTGATCCTTCACACTCAAATAATCTTAGCCGCCAAGTCAACGGTTACATTACAACATTAATGACTAACCGGAATCATTGTGTAGAAAAACTGTCTCGAAAAAAGTGAAGCCGTCCCACCGTCCAGCCCGCCAGTCCACGCTTCGAAAAAGCGAAGTCAGAGATGCGCTGGCTGCTAGTAGAGTTGTCATAAAAAAACAATTCCATAGTTACATACTTCTATAATAATTTCTATTGGCGTGCAATAAGAGCAAGTTTAATAAGGCTGACTGTGCTAGCTATAAGGGAATCCATGTCAGCATAGTCCTATATGGAGGGGAGAGAAAAGGAGAGAGAGCCAAGCCGACTCCCATGCAAGAGTCAGGCTATAGCACAGGAAAAGAGGCATTATCCGTGCATGTACCCATAGAACTAATTGCTATATCCATGCATGTATTAAATTATCAATACCCATGTATGTATTAAATGATTGAGAGCTCTTGTGGAGACAACTTATAGCCAGCTTATTGTATAAGTTGACTGCATCATTATCTTTTGATGATATGGAAATGTATTGGAGGTAGCAGCTATCTGTACTATTAAACTTGCTCTAAGCATGGTGGTTTCTTTTCCATTGTTGACTTTTATTACTGGCGTGAACGGTTGTGCGAATATATTGAATAATAATAAGTCGTTTTGAAAAAACTGTCATGATAAACCGCTTCGAAAAGATATCGAAGAAATTGTCCTATTTATTTATTTGAAAAAAAAACATAAGCTATAAACTAAAAAAAATGTCCAAAAAGAATAACGGACCAAAGGTGCATTGCAAACCGTGTGGACGCCTGACCCAATCCTTCACACTATCAGTCATGTTCTTTCGGGCTGTGACTGATGGCTTATGGATACGGATGATGGTTTATGATTGCAGCATATGGTTTTTAGTCCTAATGCGAGCGTTTGTGCGAACGAACCGAATATTGATAAATCGTTTCGAAAATGCTATCTTGATAAGTTGTTTGGAAAAGACGACGAAAAGCTATTTTATTTATTTATTTATTCAAAGAAATTATGAATATAAATTATAAACTAAAAAGAATGACCGGACAATCTTACTTGTCAAGTCAATGGTTAGATTACATCATTAATGACTAACCGGAGTCACTGTTTAGAAAAACGTCACACCGTGATCTCAGCCTCTTAGCCGCCAGTCCACGCTTAGAAAAAGCGAAGTCGCAGGGGGCAGAATGCGCTGGTGCCATAGACAGCCGTGGCCGACCTAACAGGATTGGAAGGTACAAAGTAGGGGTGCAAATGGAGTGGATATTTTTTGATCGTTCGTCTGTCCGTTTTAATTCGGATACAATTCGGAGCAAATTTTCGGATATCCGAAGGTTTTGTCGGATACGGAAACGGAGTCGGATATTTTTTTTGTCAGCTACAGAAACGGATTCGGAAAAAGCATTATCCGACGGATACGAAACTATCCGAGTATTATTTCGGATAGTTACCGGATACGGAAACGGAGTCGGATACCTGGCCTCTCCGGATACCAGATACGAAGGCCTTGTAAAATCATTTGCTAAATGTAATAAAATTAAATGAACTAGTGATGTACTTGACTACTTGGCTATGGGCAATTCGTACTTTTGAACCATGTGACATGTAACTAGTTAGCTACTACTTGTTTAACTAGTATCTATCATTTAGTTGCTACTTTGCTAACTAGAATTTACTAGTTGCTTAACTTGTCCCTGTCACCATGTAAAATTTGTTTTTGCGCATTATCCGATTAAATATTCGTGACCGAAACTAACTGTATTCGGAGCGGCATGTATTCGCTCCATATTTGTTACCGAGAATATCCGCATTTGTATTCGTATTCGGTACTATTCGTGTCCGACTCTGACTCCGACAAAAAATATGGAAAATGATACGTGATGAGCAATATCCGTCCGTATCCGCTCCGTTTGCACCTCTAGTACAAAGGGTGGATTTGTTTTGATTTATTCGTGGCTTATATTTATATTATCTATATTAACTAGTTTTTAAACAATGTATTTTTTAAAAACAAAGTTAATAGAAAGATTATAGTAAAAAATATACTAATTTCAGTTGTACCAGCTAAAATCGCATATGACTATTTTCTATACATACTACCTCTTACAAATAACCAATATTTAAACTATAAATCTTAAACCATCATTCTATAAGCCTACCGTTAAGGGCACGTCACCTCATGTGTGCTCCCCTTCTTTTTCGTTGGATTTCCACATGGCAGCCAAGCTATCGCGGGCCTTGATTGGAGTGGATCAACACAAGCAAAAGATTGGTAAGCGCAGATGCTAGCTAGCTGCAGCAAAGTCGGTCTCCGCGACGTGGGCGTCTCACCTGCAGCAGCAGCTAGCACGCGCAGGCGCAGCACGGCGCAGCACGAACCAGACTCGATCGGCCACTCGATCCGTTGCCTGATCGGTATTCCAAGGGCTCAAATTGACCTAATCAGATGATGCTAAGCGCACGCGGCAGGTGCTATGTTTCTCTGTTCCTCGCACCTTACAGACATGGACTAATTAAGCTTATCTGAACTAATTGACACTTCAACCAAGGAAAAAGTTCATGAATTTCACTTATGATTCGTAGATACTACGTACTGGAAGGATAAGCCTTGTTTCAAAAAGGGGGAAAAAACAAAAATGGGAACATAAGCCTTGTTTCAAAAAGAAAAAAAAAGAAACATTGACATGGTTTCTAGAGCAAAACTTTGATCACAAATTTATTTTGTAATAGATTTGTAAAATATAATGTGAGACCATACGGAGATTCCTCCATGATTGTAACAAGTGATTGATTTTTAGTTCAAAGAAATTGCGGAGTTTGAGTTTGTTTTTAGGCCGGTTTGATCGGCCAAATGGTAGCGGTCAGACCAGAGGCCACCAGCGGTACAACCGCTGTTGTTTTTTTTTTTTGGCTCAAACCAGTGATTGTCAGCAATCTGACCGATGGTGCGGTCTGGTCATACTAGCTGAGCAGGGAGGCTTTCGATGACGGTTTTGGTTTTGGGGATTTGAGTCTCGAGATGAGTTTGGTTGATCTAGGTCGTTGCTTGTATGCACAGGGGTTTATTATTTGATCCTAAGTTTAGGATCAGTGATTTCGTTGCATACACTTTGCATAGTGTATTGTATAGATTAATTGTGTCAATTGATAATTGTGTATTGTGCGATGCTACATAATCGTTTACGTATTTGTGTTAGTTGCAGGACTCCGAAACTACGTCATAGTGGGGTGGATGGGACCGGAACTAGGCTAGGAGAGCTTAAGTCCAAAGCAATCAATGGATCAAGGCTACACTCATAAGGAGCTGAGGTCCAGACAATCAAGGGACCATCGAAAATGATCGAGACCTACAGGGTGGTTACAAACTGAGACGACAAGAAATCAGAGTGGGAGTGACCAATGGTTGACATGATGGGCAACGACAAATTGGATTGGGACTAAGATTACGGAGGAGCTGAGGTCCAAAGCAGTCAAGGAAACTGAGTGCTGTCATGCGAGAGGAGAAGCATGTGGTGCACCAAGTAACTTGGTCGTTTGCAAGCGAGGACGATTCAATGGTATTCGAACACATGAGAGGCTTGGCAGCAAGTCACTAGAGCCACATAGAAGATAGCGAAGTATGGACGATGCATTGTAGCAAAGGAAATAGGAAGTTTCGTGGAAGGTGGTAGAGGGATATGTTGGTAAATTGTCCAATACCTCAACATTGAGGTCTTCGCAAGGACTAGGAGGGACAATCCTACCTCTAGCTATTTGGTCATCGTGTCTAAGCGTCTCTACTCCTTCGAACTTCTTCCCCACACCAGCACACACAGTACAAGGAGATTGTGACTTCTCTAGTAGGTCCTTAGTTAGTTTCACACATTTGTCATTTAAAACAATCAACTCAGATTTTAGTTTTTCACAATTGTTGCATGGTGAGCTAACAGGGTCCTTAGAAGCATATTGAGTCATTTTCTTGTTTTGATCAACTATTTCTTGAGATTGTTTGGAAACTGATTCAAGCTCAAAGGTCAATTTAGGACAGTTGGTACAAAAAACAATGGGCTCAAGCAAGGAAGCATGCAATTCAGCAATTTTATGATCTGCCATTTTTAGGTTTAATTTTAAATTGTTGCAATTTTCACATGTTTCTGGCAAATCAAGGAGCATAGTATAAAGACCTCTAAATGCATTGTCCTTATCCTCACATGAGGTGCAAGAAGTAGTCTTAGCAACAGTGGATGAAAAAGCAGCTACCCTACTCATTTCTAGTTCAGCAAGCAGACTAACATTATCTACCTTAACAATGTCAAATTCAGAAGTCAGACTATCATAAGAGGTCCTTAGTTTCTCCATATCTCCAAGCAGGGAAGAACACATGTCACATTCGTCATGGGAGGGAGCAGATATAACTGAAGTAAGCTCCCGTGACAGTCTATCTACTTTCTTCTCAAGATCCACAACCCTAGCTCTAGATCTAGCATAAAACTTTTCTAGCTTTAGAAATGCATCATTGAGCTGGTCATAGGAGGGACATACCTCATCGGAGTCGCTGTAGAGCTCACTGTCGCTGACTTCGCCCTCAAGGGCCATGAAGCACATGCCGATGAAGTCGTCGCCATGTTGGGTCCTTGATCATTCTTCCCGTCGTCGTCACTCCACCCCTCCATGTCGCTGAAGTCGATGTCGTCAAAGGCGGTGAGGACGCGGTGGAACAGCTTCTTGGCTTTGCCAAGGTTACGGAACTTCTTCTTGCCTTGGACATGAGATGGGGGCTTCTTGTTGCGGTTCTTGTCGATGTAGTCGTTCTTGCTCACACCACCATAGTCGCCCTTGCTCTTCTCCAACTTAGGGCAATTCGCCCGAATGTGGTTGGGGCCACCACACTCGAAGCAGATTATCGGCCCACCTCTCTTTCTGTCCCTCACTCTCTTGCAAGCATGGGAGAACTTTCTGGCTAGAAGGGCTAACTGGTCTTCTGGTAGCTGCTCTAATTGATCATCGGTAACGTCACAGAGAGCAGCAAGGGAAAAACCAGTAGCATTATCAGAGAAAACACCAGAAACAAGACTGGGATCGGTGACCAATGCCATTGACTGTGACTTCGACCTACGAGAGACTATGTCAATCTCGTGAGTCTTGAGGCGCGAATACAGCGCATCAAGAGTCAAATTTGAGAGGTCTATCGTGTCCTTGATGGTGGTCACCTTCATCTCTCAAACACGCAGATCAAGAGCAGAAAACATCTATCGAGCGTTGTCCGAGTCGGGGTATGTGAGACCGACCGTTCGGAGATTGCTCAGAATCTTGTGAAACCGCGCAAAACACTCATCCAAGGACTCACCAGCGAGCATTTCAAACTTGTTGTAATCTCGCTTGAACTGGTCCTGTCGAACTGTCTTAATCTGGGTGGTGCCCTCATGGTATGCGTCGAGAGTCACCCAGATGTCGAAAGCCGACGTGAGATGAGAGATGCGATCGAACTCGCTTCTGCTCAGACCCTTAATTATGATGTTCCTCGCCTTAGCATTCGCCTCAACATCAGCCATGTTTCCGGCATTGATGTTATCATCGGTAGGAACAACATATCGGGTCTTGACCTTTCTCCATCCGACTCTTCCAGAAGGGATAGTCGATCCCATCGAAGATCGAGGGCTTGGTGGAATACTTGTCTGTCGCCATGGCTCTAGAGACCGGTTAATATCTACGAGGAAGAGCTAACCGGCTCTAATACCAATTGTAGGACCGAAATGGCAATAGAGGGGGGGGTGAATGTTGCTTTCAAATCGGCCCCCAAGTATCCACTCGCAATTCTTGTCCAATAGCTATATAAGCTATGAAGCACGAGGATGAATGCTTACCCGAGAAAAGAGAGAATAAAGAGAGACTTGAGAAAATGAAAGTCCAGCATGCAACCAAAATCCAGGGCTATTGATCTTAACTGAACAGCGAGCAATTCATTGCTGAAGTCTAAAAGACCAAAACAGTGACAAGCCAATCAAAACCTCACAGAGAACAACCTGCCAACCAAAAGGACTTTAAATAGATCAGAGAACCTAGCAACAGACCAGCAAAATCAGCAAGTGAACAACCAAGAGCATTGTTTGAGAGCTGTCGGCACAGAGGCACTGAAAAGAAACCAAATCAAAAATTGCACCGAATCAGAAGCTCCCCAGCCGGTTCAACCACCAAAGGATTGCCGGGCTGACCGCTGATGTTACTTTGGTCTGAATGGAGGCTTCAAGACTGAGTTGGCCGAAAGAACTAGAAGATAACAAGCTACCTACCGATTGACTAAAAACAGGCCTAGCAGTGAACTAAATGGCAGTGAAAACTAACAGCCGAAAGCAACAAAAAGATCATCCGCATTAAGTTTCTTCAGGACAGAAAACAGAACACCAAATCAAACAGCCGATTAATTTTTAGACAAGATAAACCTGATTAAAACAGTCGCTTGGCGGAGAGAATGAAAGACCTGGAAGCAGCCGAAAAATGAAACAATAAAAACAGCCGAGATAAAAATTCAGATTAAAATGCCGATTTCTAGCCGAGTGAGTACAGAGCTGCCCGAGGGGCACAAAACTTCAACAGATTGAACGACAAGCAAAAAGAAAACAGATAAAAAGGTGATTACTTGCTGTCGGACACAGAAGGGAAGGCAGCACAACTTTTGCAAAAAAAAACGATCAGGAAGAAAAACCGAAAGCTAACTTTAGAACAAAAGTATTCCACGGCTGGAAAGATAGAAGTAGGAACTGCTTTGCCCAAATAGAGAAGATGAGACCAAACACTAAAATCATGCAGTTCTTGAAAGATTAGGTCACGGAACTCCTGAACACTACTGGGAAAGACTTTAGATCGAGGAAACAAGCACCAAAACACCTTTCAAAGAACACGTAGAAACTAACAGCAGACCAACAGAAAGAAAGATGCAAAAACAGAAAAGCAAAAAATAAGAAGAGAGGTCAGTCGGCACGCCATAGATGAAGAACAACCATATGAACTTGAGGCGAAAAACAGAGAAATGAGAGTACTCTTCGAGTCAACATATTGCTCTTCGGGAACAAACTAGTCACTTGACTTTGAGATTTATCCACGTCTAGAGCAAGATAAAAACTGAAATTACTCAAGCAAAGGACATCATCCAAGAGTAAAAACCAAGAGCCAACTCAAGAGACTGAAGAAAGGAAATAAATCAAAAACAGTCATGTCATAACATCCAAGCTACAAAGACAGAAGAGCTCAAAAGAGGAACCACGTTGAATGATTGATATTAAAAGATCTATAGCACATACATCCAAAGATACACAAGCACTTTGCTCACTCAGATCCAACTCACGCAAACACTGGAGAGAAACAAAACAAAAGACTCTCTCCCAGAGAAGATACAAGAGCAAAGCTGCTCTGCACAACTACTCCTCATCTCAAACCAAAAAGAAAAAGACATACGCATGGAAAGCATAGAACAGAAAGAACCTCACACCTTCTCTCTTTCTCTCTTTCTCAACAAACAAAGATTAAAAGAAAAACCCTAATCCATCTCCCAAAGCCATTCAACAACCAGGAGACACCCCTCCTATTTATAACCTTTGGTTAGAGGGTTCACAATGCTTTGCTCATTAAGCCTCCAACAACTCTTGTGCTTTATCCATTAACTCGAAACCGAATTCGCTTCCTTTTGTGCAGCCCTACGTAATTACCAAAACGCCCCTCCTGCACCTTCCGGAAAGCTTCCACATTTCTTGCCGTCCAAGCCTCGCAACTACCTCGAGTCCTCGCCGTCTTCGGCACATCCCGACCGTTCTGACCTCAACACCGCCTGTGCCTAGTCCGGTCATCCTGTGCCTCGCCACGACTCCGCCTCGATATCCTGCAGCTAGGGGTGGAAACGGATCAGATACGATCGAATAGTCTTAAATACGAATACGAATCCATATTTTTAAAACGAATACGAATACGAATTCGAATATTTTCAAATACGGATACGAATATTCTCGAATACGAATACGTATATTTTCGAATATGGATTTTCTCGGATATGAATATCGGATAAAACGGATTCCTAACGGTTTTGCCGATTTTTCATCGGTTTTTGACCGGTTACCGGTTTTAAACCGCCTAAATTCAAGTTTTGAATTACAAAATTTGTACGGATTTTTCATGGATTCTAAAAACGGATCGAATACGAATCGAATAGTCTCGAATACGGATACGGATACAAATATTCTCGAATACGAATGCGAATACGAATACTTTCAAATACGGATACGAATATTCTCGAATACGAATACGAATATTTTCGAATACGGATTTTGCTTACCATATCCGGATTTCTCTCGGATACGAATATCGGATAAAACGAATTATCCGTTACCGTTTTCCACCCCTACCTGCAGCCAACACAGACAAGAAAGCATATCACATAGCACCGCTCGAGATACAGATAACACAAAGTTGTATTAGAATTAAATACTCACACCCAAAACAGCCCAACGATTGGTCGTAAAGAAAACAGGCGTCCTAAGCACGTCCAACTGCGTTCAACTAGATCCGACCACAGTCGACTGCACCATGCAACAACTTGGCTCGAACCACTCAAACCAAACTCAAACTTTCCCGATCACGCGTCAATTACTCATTACAAACATAGGATCACAACCACATGGTCTCTCACTAGCTCAATTTGCTTCTTTTTTTTTCAATAGTAAGAAACAAGTTGAATAGAAAAACACAACCTAGGTAGCAGTAGCAGGTGGTATGCAGCAACCGAGTGGCTGGGTTTAGAATTCTAATCAGTAAGCGCCAATCACGAACTCTTGAAGGCGCTAACCTTGAAGTATTATATATAGACTTGGTCTTCGCACCATCCATCCATCCATCCCTCTCTCCCTCGTCTTCTCCCTGTATTGACAAATACAATGGGGGCTCAGCAATGGGCCCTCGGGCCATGGGCGCTGCTGCTCCTTCTGCAGCTCGCCGGCGCGTCCCATGTCGTCCACCGGAGCCTCGAGGCCGCGGCGGCGCCGGCGTCGGTGCCGGCCTCCATTGTCAGCCCCCTGCTCAGGACGGGCTACCACTTCCAGCCCCCCATGAACTGGATCAACGGTAAGCTACTGTTGCTGAGCTTATCTGAATGTTCTCCCGTTTCAGTTCTCTCCTCTCTTCAAGCTAGCTATAGCTTGTATATATATAGCTACAACTTACAAGTACATGTCAGGCCATAGATAGTTTTGGTAAAGTGGAGGGGATGGAAACTTATGTCTGTAATACCCATGCTAATTTGAGCTCTGTGCATTCTTCCTCATGTGGCTAAAGAGAACAGACAACAGAGGGATTTAATATATAAGTTTTTGAGAGTTTGAGAAAAGGTAAGACATCACCTGAAATTAGTTTTTTTAGTTTGGAGAGCAAAGGATTTGCAGCTTGGGGAAAGAGTGTCAAACTAATCTTTTCTCCTTTTTGAGAGAGAGGGGAATCAAATTAATCTTTCATGGCCGTGTTAGGGAGTTTTGCAGTTGTTTTCTTTTCCTTCAGAAAAGTCAAGGCTGCATGCTTTAAGCTTTCACGGTAACCGACAACGGTGAAGGTTTCCAGTTCACCAAGTACTGTGGTGGTTCAGTATACTAATATTAGCTGCTCTGTATTTAAGTACTAAGCTAATGGCTCTTGTTTGTTCGTTTAGTGATGTTTGGTTCTAACTCTTTTTTTTTTGTGGCTGGTTCTGATTGATGGGACGGCAAAACTCATCTATGCCAGATCCGAATGGTATGACTTTTCCAACCCATTCCTTGTAATTATCTCTGTCTTGTACTGCCTACTAGATCTATGAATATGATGTTGCAAGAAGGAACAGTTGTGTGTGTGTTTTTAATTGTGGGGAGATCAAATAACGTATTTTTCAAAAGAAGCTAAGAGAAAGGACAATTCAACATTCAAACGGTATGCGCTCGGACTCCACATGCAGCAATGCATAGGATGCCTTTTCGCTGTAGGCACCAAAATTTCTATTGCTCCAGCATTGCAAAGTTGATTTCTTAATCTTACTATAAGATGGTGATCGGTTCGGCTGAAAAGCTCATGGTTTATGGCTGAAAACACTGTAGCTGGCTGAAAAAAGTACTATAGCTGACAGAGGCTTATTTAACATAATTAAATTTAAAAAAATTTAAAAATATAAAAAATATGTTAACCCATTACGTATAATACAAACAAATACGGGAAAAAAAGAACCGACAAAAAAGCTCAACAAAAAGCCAAAAGTTCAGAAAAAGATGAAATTTATAAATAGTGAAAAATAAGCCAGAAGTCGAAGCCGAAGCCAATTGTAATTGTCAGGGTCACGAAGGTGTGGTGCATAAGAAT
The DNA here is from genome assembly GCA_017311315.1 of Dendrocalamus latiflorus. Lineage (NCBI taxonomy): Eukaryota > Viridiplantae > Streptophyta > Magnoliopsida > Poales > Poaceae > Dendrocalamus > Dendrocalamus latiflorus. The sequence continues at coordinate 27,762,466 of CM029610.1, forward strand.
CAACAGATTCCGTGGCGTAGCACGCAGCAGAATGCACCAACGGAAGCAATATACTAATGTGCGGCAACAAGCAAGCATTTAACTAAAAAATATATTATTTATAAATTACAAATTCGATCACTAGACAAATATAGTTATTGAGTATGGGACTCATATTCTAGCTATTTAGAATTTAGAAAGATATGCTATAAAGAGTTTGTGTGAATCCTAATAGCATTATGATTCCTACTTACTTTTAAAGTATGATTCATATTCCTATGTTTCATATTCCACTTTAGAGGATGGCTAGAGGTATAATATAAGGTCATAAGTAGTAGTCATGGAGAACCCAATCTACTAAGCAACAAAATTAAAAAGTCACTCATCCAAAGATAGATGTGCACGAGATGATTAAAGGCTAGATTATGTTTTAGCACTAGATTCTTACATACGGCAAGGATATAAGGGTTCTAAAAGATTCAAGAGAATTGTGAGAGAGTGACAATACATTGTACTCTTTTGAGGTTGTGTTTAAGTAATTTGCGGTCAGCTTCGCTAAATCTTTCCTCAATCGTCATGGTTGCATCAACAATGTTATTTTGATTCTCTATATAAAATTTATCTTCTACGTTCTTGATACCATGCACGTTAATACCGTATCTCACAAATTCTGACCCGATCTAGTAGCTGCTGTGCATAAAAAGGATATTAGAATGTAACAACAACGAACACCAAAGCAAGTAAAGCAAAAACGAAGAAACGAGGGGAGAATAAGGATAAGCAGCATGCTTTTTTTGAGTTGACACGTTGAGAATTTTGGAACAGGGCCAATGTACTATAAGGGTTGGTACCACTTGTTCTACCAGTACAACCCCAAGGGCGCCGTGTGGGGCAACATCGTGTGGGCTCACTCAGTGTCACGTGACCTCATCAATTGGATCGCGCTGGAGGTGGCCATCAAGCCTGACATCCCGTCCGATCAGTACGGCTGCTGGTCCGGCTCGGCGACGATCCTCCCTGACGGCACACCAGCGATCGTGTACACGGGAATTGACCGGCCGGATATAAACTATCAGGTGCAGAACATCGCCTTCCCCAAGGACAAGTTGGACCCGCTGCTCCGGGAGTGGGTCAAGCCAGGCTACAACCCAATCATCGTGCCCGAGCCGGGCATGAACGTGACGCAGTTTCGTGACCCGACCACCGCCTGGTTCGCCGATGGCCACTGGCGGATGCTCATCGGCGGCCTGAGGGACACCAGGGGCATGGCGTACGTGTACCGGAGCCGGGACTTCAAGCACTGGGTCCGAGCCAAGCACCCGCTCCACTCGGCGCTAACTGGCATGTGGGAGTGCCCCGACTTCTTCCCGGTGCATGAATCGGGGCAAAACGGCCTGGACACGTCCGAGTTCGGCGACAAGGTCAAGTACGTGCTCAAGAACAGCCTGGACCTCACCCGGTATGACTACTACACCGTCGGCACCTACAACAACAAGACGGAGCGGTACGTGCCCGACAACCCCAACGGCGACTACCACCGCCTCCGGTACGACTACGGGAACTTCTACGCGTCCAAGACGTTCTTTGACCCGGCAAAGCGACGGCGGGTCCTGCTGGGGTGGGCCAATGAGTCGGACAGCGTTCCGGACGACAAGGCCAAGGGCTGGGCCGGGATCCATGTACGGCAGTAATTCCCAAGCTTTGAATCGTTGCCAAAGACTCGTCTAGTTTGGCAGCTGATTGGTCGAATTGTGCTTGTGACAGGCGATTCCAAGGAAGATATGGCTTGACCCCAGCGGCAAGCAGCTGCTGCAGTGGCCAATTGAAGAGGTTGAGCAGCTCAGGGGGAAGCCTGTCAGTGTGGGTGACAAGGTCGTCAAGTCCGGGGAGCATTTCGAGGTCGCAGGGCTGGGATCGTACCAGGTTGGTGCATTACACAGCTTCCTACTGCCATCGATTACACACTTGACCGGTGATTCTTGATCTAAGAACAAAAACAGCACTGCCGCCATCAAGGGGCCCATGTGCTGCACCTCTCTCTAGCTTCTGGTCCATGCCTTGCGGGCGATGATTCCCACCTTCACGTGCCAAATTCCTGCTTGTCTCCACGGGTTTCGCTCGCCCTCGCCGCTGCAATTTATTCAGCTCTCTTTCTGATTCACACATCTGCATCCTTCCGATCGGAACGTTCTTCTGGCACCGGTCACGTACAAAGTCACCTATCAAGCATATCATCTCATTGCCGTGGGCTCACGCTGTTGGGCGAGAATATCATCATGCACTCCCACTTTTCCAAGAAGCTTCTCTTTTAATTTCGCTGTCCTTACGTTACGTGTGGAGTTCATCGCGACGTGTTTACTTTGGCAGGCTGACGTGGAGGTGAGCTTCGAGGTGTCGAGCCTGGACAAGGCTGAGCCGTTCGATCCGGCGTTCAGCAACGACGCGCAGAAGCTGTGTGGGATCAAGGGCGCAGATGAGAAGGGCGGCGTGGGGCCCTTCGGCCTGTGGGTGCTGGCCTCTGCCAACCTGGAGGAGAAGACCGCCGTGTTCTTCAGAGTCTTCAAGGATGGATATGGCAAGCCCGTAGTCCTCATGTGCACTGACCCTACCAAGTATGGCCAAATCTCTCTCATCTTCTCTTCTCACTTGAACACATTGCACGTATGCCCCCATCCATTCTTGCCCAGTTGGTATCATTCTATGTGCTAAACCCTTGAAGCATTCAGCTTCCTCAACTGCTTTACTTTTCTTTTGCATCGAGCAGGTCATCTCTTAGCCCAGATCTATACAAGCCGACTTTTGCCGGGTTCGTCGACACTGACATCTCGTCCGGGAAGATCTCTTTGAGAAGCTTGGTACGTGCCCGGCCCTTACATAACGTCATCCTAACTAGCTAGGACACGTACCTCTCATAACAAGCAATTTTATTAACCATTTTTTTCCCTCTCACATATGTAGATTGACCGGTCAGTGGTTGAGAGCTTCGGTGCTGGAGGCAAGACCTGCATCCTGTCAAGAGTGTACCCGTCGATCGCGATAGGGCAGAATGCGCATCTTTACGTTTTCAACAACGGGGAGGCGGACGTCAAGGTGTCGCACCTGACCGCTTGGGAGATGAAGAAACCGCTGATGAACGGTGCCTAAATAATATCACCACTCTGCTAACTCATATTCGTCGCTGTATGCTACAAAATTTTATTGTTCGTTGAGGTCTATTTTAATTAATGGAGGTGATTACTTCAAGTCCTTCTGGTAGCTATTTACATTTGCATCAGAATAAGAGATAAATTTGATTATGGTTCTTGTACAATGATTTGAGTCACGTGTTGTATGAACAAAGGTGCTAATTTCGCACTGTTACGAATAATAAAGAGCTTTGCGTTTCTTTATTCCCCTTTGATGTTTCCTTGTGACTTTCACTGGATGAGATGATGCTAACCTGACTGACTGCTGACGAGCTCAGGAATGTAATTTTCTTTTATTTCTGTTACAATTTTGATCCCAGGAGAAAAAGCGCACATCGCAAATAATCTGAGAGAACACGGAAGAAATTTCTGAATTTCTTTATTCTCTTATTTGCTTCCCCTCTTTCTTGCTTTTCTTCCTTGATACAAAACTGGGTACAAGTCTCCCCAATATATAGGAATAAGACTCTCATACTCCTATTCCGATTCGGACTTCAAGTTGGTCTCAACTTAAACTTGAGTTATACTTCGAAACGAACTCTACTACGACATGGACTCTAAGTCAAGATTATTTCTAACAATCTTCCCCTTAATCTTGACTTGACACACACTAGTTTTAGTCTCAATATATTATGAACTACTAGCTACGCCTCCACATAAAGCATTCTACATGCAAGCTACATGTAGGAACTCAACTCAACTGGTACAGGTCCAGCCAGATGCAAAGATTCTAAAACATTGAGGTAGTCAGACTCAATTACGACTTACTAAACTCATACTTGACATGGAACGGTGATACATCTCATCGACATTCCGATCTCAACTCTGCTTACTTGAGTTTGGACGGCAAACATATCTTCTCAACATCCAACACTCCTTGAGCCTTCATGTACACCTTCATCTTGATTGCCCATGTTGCATAATTGCTCGTCGTGAGCATCGGATAATGTAGCGAGACAGTGAAACTCTCATTCGCCATCATACCAGATGATACCTCGTCACCGGTGACACCGCTTCCCGGAGTACGCGACATGATCTTGAGCACGGATCAAAAAATTCGGGCTACTTTGAATTTGCTCTTGGACCGAGGGAACGGAAGAACGTGCCGCGAGCGTCTTTTTCCCGGGAGAGCTGCGCGAAGATGAGCGCCGCGTGAGATGCGCTAAAATCGGAATCGCCAAGACGATTTTTTCCAGCGACTCGGTTCTCGTCTAGGCTCTGATACCACTTGTTATAACTTTGATCCCAGGAGAAAACGCACACATCGCAAATAATCTGAGAGAACACTGAAGAAATTTTTGAAGTTCTTTATTCTCTTATTTGCTCCCCCTCTTTCTTGCTTTTTTTTCTTGGATACAAAATTGGGTACAAGTCTCCCCAATATATAGGAATAAAACTCTCCTACTCCTATTCCGATTCGGATTTCAAGTTGGTCTCAACTTCAACTTGAGTTATACTCGGAAACGAACTCTACTACGACATGGACTCTAAGTCAAAATTATTTCTAACAATTTCCAATCTCTTTCAAACGAAGTTACATGAATTCAATTTGTTTTAACGGTAGTCAAAGAAATAATGGATTATCTCACCAAGTTGTGGCCATTTTGGCATTTATCTCTCAGTAGAGAAAGAAGAGGTTCGTAGAGCACCACGCGACGAGCCTCTGCTCAAGTAGTGCTGCAAATTGATCTTCACAAAAGTGTCATCATGGTCGGAATCTTAGACAAAAAATCATGGCAGTGCATGTGCTATTAGGTCAGTCTCAGTGAGGGTTTTATGGAGTTTTATGGGCATTAAATACGCTGACATGGCACTGTATTGATGAAGAGAGATGATAAAAGTTTCATGGGAGTAGAGAGAGTTTCATGGGGATGAAACTCTTCTGCACTGTTTCCAAAATATGGGTGTGTTGAAAACTGGGACATAAAACCTCCACTGAGACTGGTCTTAGGGCGTCTCCAACAGCTGGCTATTTAGTTAGCTAGATCTGATGTGGCAAGAAAAAAGTAGGAGAGAGAGTAGTCACTAGCGACGAGCAAATAGCTGATCTATTTCACGTAGTCCAAGAACATGAGAGAGGAGTATGTGGGTCCAACAGTATAAAATAGTCTTTGCTTTTGTCTCTCACCTCCACGTCAGCTGACTATATAGCTAGTACTAGCTATTACCATTGCGGACGCCCTTAGGGCATATACAATGGTATGAGCTAGTTACTAGCTCTAAGATAACTTCTCCAGTGATATTAACTTTTAGCACATAGCTCATAATATGAATAGTCTCACATGACATCCTCATATAATCTTGGAATGTGTGTATGAGACTTAGCTCTTGATCAAGAGCTAGCTTTTCTCTCTCTTCTATTAAAATATAAAATAATATGTTTAGAGCTAGCTTATAAATCATCATTGGACATACCCTAAACACACATCACCGGCCGTATGGAGCACGGTGCCCTTATTATATGTGGAAGCTTGTATTATTCCGTTAATCCCAAAAAAGAACTCGTATGTAGCTATTCCCAGGTGGAGCTTTAACCAAAAAAAATACACAACGTATCAACACGATCATAATCGATGTACATAATAATTAAATACGGAAATAGGTGAGTTGCAGCCACGTCAGTATTAATTGTACCTAGCTAATAAGGAAAAACATACAAATGCTATGCGTACGAAGAAACATCAGTAGGATTTGTTTCGAACCGCGCCCCGCTAACATGTGAACACTACAAGGGATGGTTGATGGTGGTTATCAGTGAACAGTTCCACCGTGTGGGCGAGATCGCCACAAATGTACACAGTAGCTTCTAGATTTGTTGAATGCTACAAGAACAAGCACTCACGGTGCCTTGGAAAAAAGCAAAGGTACCAACAGTACCCCCAACACCGTGCTGCATGAGTAGAAAGTGATCTTTGTTATTCCCGTGCTTTGGGGCAGTACTTAGTGCGCATCGAATCGAGATGATGACCGAGCCACAGCAACTATGAAGAGCGTATATATGCATGCAGCGAGTTTTTGGCGCCGTATTTGTCGCGGGATTAACAAAATAGTATTTATCATGCGAAATTTTAAAAATTAGCATTTCTATCGTATGGTCATTGTGCAGCATTAACTTCAGTCAACACGCAGCGGAGTGTCGCATGGTCACCATACGGCATTAGCCACGGCATGCACGGTGACCATGCGGGACTTCATCATGTGTCAGTCGAAGGTTAATGTCATATAATGACTATACAGTAGAGATATTATTTTTATAATTACAACTACGAAGATACTATTTTTATTAATTCCACATTAAATGCGGCCATTTCGCCCATAACTCTGCATGCAGCAGCTTGGATCATACACATACGTACTTGCTCTCCTACCCATAATTCTACAAGCGGATGCACCTAGTGCTCCATGTGCGCCACAAAATCTTGTTATAAGAATCTGCAGGTTTATATGCATAGAAAATTAAGCCGGTTTTAATATGCTTTCTACGGCATCCCGGTAAAATCAGCAAAGTAAACAGGATAGACCAAAGAGGATAGAAAATGAAAGAAAGAAAAAAAAGTATCTTGATTGGAGGATTACTATATACTCTACTCGATCAACAACCACTCAGAAGGTTCATAAACTGGTTTGAGGGCCCGCTTTTAGGGAACTCCTCTCATGCGATAGATAAGACACATGCGTTATTTGGGCCAAGCAGCATCTTGTTTCGACCTCAAATCTCTAATAACAACTGCCATGTAGTTATGCCACGCGATTATCTCCTACTGACAACAACAAAAGGTCAGCTATCACCACATATCTCTCTCTGACAGCAACCTCCCCTTTGATCAGACGCAATGATTTAATGAGACGTCTTCTCAAATGGATAGCTAATGCTCCTTCAATGGTATTTAAGGGTTGACAAGAGAAGACAGATGGACAAGACAACCAACACACGATCATTCGGAGACATGATCAATCATTTGGTAACCAGAATCTTCCGAGCAGTGGGAAGAAGATTGATTAGAGCTAGCTAAAGTCCTTTTTTCTAGGCCCCTTTGTAACCAGTTCATAAGCAATAAAGATCATCTTCTTTCCCTTGCTGATCTAAACCAAGGAATTCAGGCATCTTTCTCATATTATTCGTAAGATCGGCACGATTCGATCGTTGGCAGCTAGCGTTGTCTGTGGAGAAGAAGGTGTTGATTCCCTGAAGTCTTCATCATCAGCAAACATCATTATCTCTCATCTTCTATCAACATTGTTTGTGCGGTCATGGCGGGAACTTGGGATGAGGAGAACTAGTTTGATCTGGCCGACTATGCCAACCTCGACATGGACGCATACATCCACGCCATGAAACATGACGCTTCTTCATTGTTATCCTCCATCCTAGGCTCGCCCATCCTTGAGACCAGCAAGATTGACCAGATGGAAGAAGACACGCCGCCCCATCATTAGCGTCACCTGGGGATCCAGTCATTCCAACATTGTCGGAATGCCTGAATAATGCGGCAAGCTAACACTTTTGAATAGCAAACACGTCGACAAGAGTGCAACACCACAACTCGAGGGTTAGAGTACTCTAAATTCAGTCATGGATTACCACTATTCGCCAACGACTCCTACGTATAGCGGGAACCAAATGACACCTAGTCACAGTGTCAATGAGATTGCCTCTGGTGAGAAGCCAAGATAATTAATAATGCTCATCATCTGATCCACAATCCATGGAATCAGGTTGAGTCCATCACATGACCTTCTAGAGCTAGTGGTCTCCAACCGTTCCCCATCGTGGAGGTTACTGGCCGAAGCAATGGAACGCCCTCCTTAGTTATGATGGGAGTTCATCGAGATATTCATGCTAGAAACATGAAGTTAATGCAATCAGAGATACCACTGCAAATCCCATGCCAGATTCTCCACGACAGACTACCCCCACGACCCATTGGTCACAATGTGCAAATGCTCCTAGATTGCCTAGAGGGAATAGAAATAACAGAATTGGTGGACATCAACCATCTAATCCACCTACTTCTACCTCTCTATGCTTGATGAGTCGCGTGGGATGAACAGGGGACTCAGGGCAAAGTTTGAGTCATCACACCCCTTCATCCGGTAGAATGCTCTGAAGCACTTGGTAACTATCCAAAACCTACAACGAGTTGATGATATTTTGAATAACCCAGGTCATACTTTAGCGGAAACACTGGGATATACTCATGTTGCAAGACAGATATAAGAGATTTTGCAATAGAAAAATTCATATTATAATCCACCATACGAGGATTCAATAATCCCTTAAATATGGCTTTGATATCAATCAAAGCCCTATGACCCTCATGGTCGTAAGCTTCTCAAATCTGTTCCTGAGTACCCTGATCGGAGGATTACTATACACTCTACTCGACCAGCAGACCACTCGGAAGGTTCACAAACTGGTTTGAGGGCTCGCTTATAGAGAACTCCTCCCATGCGATAGATAAGACACGTGCGTTATCTAGCCCAAGCAGCACGACATTTGGACCCTGAATCTCTGACAACTACCATGCAGATATGCCATGCGATTATGTCCCACTGACAACAACTAAAAGTCAGTTATTATTTGGTATCTCTCTCTGACAACAACTCCCCTTCAATCAGATGCAACGATTCAGTGGGACGCCTCCTCAAATGGATAATTGATGCCCTTCCAATAGTATTTAAAGGTTGACGAGAGAAGACAGAGGGACAAGACAACCAACACACGATCATTCTGAGACACGATCAATCATTTGGCAACCAGAATCTTCCGAGCAGTGGGAAGTAGATTAGGGCTAGTTAAAGTCCCTTTTTGTAGGTCCCTTTATAACCAATTCATATGCAATAAAAATCATACTCTTTCTCTTGCTGATCTAAACTAAGGAATCCAGCCATCTTTCTCATATTATTCGTAAGATCGGCAACTCGATCTTCGACACAAAGCCACTGTCCATATCACCCATCATGCTGAAATTGAACTAGTTTTCAAAGCTAGGGTGTTAAATATCCAGTTTTATAGTAGAAGATCTAATTTGGACTTCCATGAAATTAAGTAGAGAAAGATAATGGGTTTTATAGTAGACGGTCTAATTTTGACTTCCATTAAATTAAGTAGAGAAGGATAATGGAACCCCCCCCCCCCCCGGGGGCACCCCACCCCAAGAAAAAAAAAGCGCATCTGGGTGGGTCAAAGTCTTCCTCCAATTTGGATGCTGCTCAATAATGAGGTCAGTCACGAGAGACTCGCAACCCCGTGATGTTGATGGTCATCATCTGCAAATAAACAGGTGGTCCAGCAAGCAATATATCTAGATCTTGCTTTGACCTGCATGTATGTAGCTATTCCTTCCAGGGCTTTTATTTATGCAGGTTTTATTAGCTATAATAAATTCCTTTTTTTCTTTTGCAAAAAGAAAATCATAACACCCTCTCCCAGCAGGTCGCAATCATGCATATTCCAGATCATTGTTAGGTAAGAACATAATATTTTCCTTCAAGATTTGCTTACTGAACAATTACAACAAAAATAATGATTACGATTCTATCCTTGCACGAGTCGAGGTCGTATTGTATGACCCCGGAGAATAATTAAACGGCGCCGTGTTCTTCGTGCTCGGCTGTATGATTCGGAGGCTTATGTATACCCGGAAACGCGCACAAGATCACGGCTTGTATTCGGGGTCAGGATAATGTGATCCCCAGGATAATATATGCTGAAAAAAATAAAGATATAGACACTAATAATGGCCCTGCAGCCTGTTTATGTATTTGTTGGACTGACAGCGACAAAAGAAATTCAGAAAACAGGGGCCAAGATAGCAAGCAACATTGACGTTACATAAAGAGATTCGGGGTCAGGATAATATATGATGAAAAAATAAATATAGACACCAATAATGGCCCTGCCTGTTTATATATTGTTGGGACCGAAACCGATAAAAGAATTTCAGAAAATAGGCCAAGATAGCTGGCAACGCTGACGTATTGCCTGCATATACACATTTTTTTCCTGCGGTTCTTTGTTTCAGAAGATCCACGATTATTAAGCAGATATCATATATCATATATGTCGATTGCCCATTACTGAATATGAGCAAATATCTCTAGACTGAAAGTGAGGACAATCATAATGCCAAAAAAAAAAGAATAATCAAACTACAATGTTCTTACATTGACGCCTGAAAGTAACTATACAATTGTACGTCTTTACAGTCACAGACTGCCAGGAGTTACTCTAAGTCTAAATGCTTAGGTAAGGTGACAATTGAAGTCAGCCCACCCGGTAAACTTCAATAGAGACGCTGTTACGATTGTAGCACTGATCAAGTCGATTCGTGGAGAAGACAATCGATCCATAGAGATCGACTACCGGTAGGACCATTGGCAAGCACGACGAAATGCGACACAGCAATGGAGTCAAACCCTAGCTAAGTACGTACATGAAACAAGCAGGAATGCGTGCCATTGTACAGGGATCGAGAAGGGACGAGATCAGCAGCTAGAGCGACAAGAACTGCAAGGTAGATAGATTTCAAAGAGGACAGGCACACGAACTACTGGCAGAATGGACTGCCACTAAGTAAGTAAGTATGTAGTAGCTGGAGAAGCTCTCTCGATCTCTCCGTCTCGCTTCGCTTTTCTGCAAGCAACGCACACAAACACCAGTAGGCAAAGATTCCAAGGATTAAGTGGCGGCGGTGCTCGCAAAGGCGGAGGAACAGTGATGGCTACCGGCAAACTTCTACCAGCTCGATCGACGACGACAGTTCGGAGTTGTGGCATGGCATGCACTTGGTGAGGATGCGAAGTGGAGCAAATAATGATGGTCTTGCAAGCTAGGTAAGATCTTGATAGGCCTCTATCCTAAAGCGACATGGAGGCACATCTGAGTGCAGAGGTGTAGGTGAGGCTTTTCTGACGGTTGCCTTTTTCTTCTCTCTCTCTCTCTTTTTTTTTTGTTCTTTTTGTGATTTAGATATGATGATTGTGAGCAATTGGATCTGCATGGATTTCCATTATAATATGGTTCCCCTAGCTGAACTGACATATTAGCATCGCTCATCGAGTTATATCACTATTTAGAAGGTGGTGGGAGGCTAGCTACAAGAGTAAAGTAGAATATATAATTCAGCCGGGCGGTCTTTCGAAAAGTATCGATGGCTTTTGATGGTTAATAATGCGAGCCGTATAGATTCAATCCAGGTTAGATTGTTTGTTCTCGTTATCATTTAGGGCTAATTCTCGTTTGTTAATGATGGCATCTTCATCAGTGTTTTCGGCAAGGACAGACCTACAATAATTTATAGGTATTCAGCTAAATATCTAAAAATTTTAACAAAGTATCTATACAAAATAAAATAAGTCCACCACTATGTTTTGACTTTAAATATCTATTCTGAAATTTTTGTATCCATCACTGATTCTCGGCAGTCCATTTTGACACACACTCTTATCACTTCTCCCTCCTCCATATGATGAGGATCACAATCTGGCGTCAAACGTCTCGTTCTTTTGGGATTTTGACGTTTAGCTTTTCTAAATGTCGAAACAAATGGCCCAAAATAATTAAGCCGACGTCAAAAACCCTTGTTCGAATTGTTTTCACGTGAGACCTTGAATTGTTGTGCTTGGGCCTGGTCCGTTGGGATGGGGTAGACCTGAACACAGTAGGATTTTTAGTCAGCCCACCTTGAGCACAACCCAGACTTCCTCCAGGTTTACCGATTCGGGCGCTGCAGACCTCAGCTCAGCCCGGTAGGCAGCAATGTGCTAAACTTTCTGGATGATGAGCTCAAAACAAACATTTTCATGCATTAATGGTGTAGGCCTAGGGATGCAAACGGATCGAATACAGACGGATAATATCTCTACCATATTTGTTTTCATATTTTTTTCTCAGATGCGGATACGAATACAGATACCTCGGATACGAATACAAATACGAATAATATTGAATACAGATACGGAGCGAATACGAATCGAAACGAATACGATCGTGAATATTTATCGGAACATGAAAACCCCTTAAACTATACATCCAAAATCAATGAAACACATAAATAATTTATCTTGTCAAAACATTAATGAAATCTAAACAAGCATAAGTATTTTTATCCACAATAGTCATACCATTATATAGATTTTAAATCTTCAAATGGCAGTTAATTTTTTTCTAAAGTCCTAAATAATTCTTAATAGATTTCTACCATTTACATGTGACTAATAAATTAATTAAGAATTTAAATTTGCATTAAAATGATTTAAACGGTAATACATCAATTTAATCGGTACAAATTTTAATCTATTGACAATACTAAATTTATTTTTAACAAACACAAATATTTGCTAGTGGGCTGGTGGCAGGGGATATGAGAGAGGCTGGCTTGGGCTGAGCAATGTTGGGCTGAAATCTTGGATATCTGGATCTGTATTATCCGGATAATCCATATTCGTATCTATATTCGCCGGATATCAGGTTTACTGTATTCGTATTCGTTCCCGACAAAAAAATCCGTATTCGTTTCCAATCCAAGAATTATCCAAAGAAAATCTGATCCGACACAATTCGTATTCATTTTCATTCGGATCGGTCGGAAACTATCCGATCCGTTTTCACCCCTATGTAGGCCTAATGGAAATTTTGAAGATATCAGGTGGAAACCCACACTAGGGTGAAATTATATAAATCATTTTGGTTTAGGCACCAAATTCAATACTAAAAATTCTAAAAGGCATTTTAACCGTTTTCTGCGAGGATTTTAGCCCTTTTTTTATGACAAAAGGAAGGTAGAGATCATTTTATTAAAACACATTGTGACCATTTTATTAAAACACCTTGTGACCATTTTATTAAAAGGTTGTCAAAAGATGCTACAAGTGCCTGGAGGCGAGAGTACAAATAAGAGCTGAAAAGAAAAGCAGAGGTAAAGGAAAAAAGGAAACGGAAGAGAAGTTGGTAGATAAAGCGTCTTATACAAAGGAAAACAGCATTTTAGCCCTTTGATATTCATACTGTTATGTTAATCGAATCGTGCCGCTGGCAGTCTTGCGAGCTTAAGCCTTAGTGCCTCCCGAATACGCCGATTGGCAATAGATGGGTGTTATTAGGTTGTTCTCCTAGAACCAGCGGAATTTGCGACCTATGGTATTTGTTATATCTAACATATATGAAAAATGTAGTTGTATTTGTTATATAACTACAACAGTTGTAATATCTATATATAATTAATCTACACCGTTATAATCTGATCATACTAAAATAAGTGATACGGATCTTCTCTTTTTTTCTCAATTAATAAGAGAATTTCTAAAAATTCTGTTTTTTCTAACTAAGGGATTATTATAGAAACTTTTTAGACCATTAAAATAAAGGAGATACCTTGAATACCACACCAGTTGTTTGTGTGTGTGTATATGTCTATGTGGCGCTATTCTACTCCCGAACGTATAATAGCTTATCCTACGCGTCGGCCAGACCAGCACGCCCAACCCCACTTGTACCCACTTTGTACGAGACCAAGCCAACCAGTGACATGTAACCAACCAACCAATAAATATGATTTCTTATTAGTAATAGAATGTTTCTATCCTTGTTTTAGCCATAACTTTTGACTAGTGACTCTGATTCACGAACAGTTTTCACAGGTAGATTATTAGCGACGAGAAGAATAGAATGATATAAGTTATGCCAATACACGATAAATGCATCTATGTTATAATAAAAACTAAATGAGAATGCGGTAACACGCCAAAAGGGTGCAATGAAAGCATCGAACATATCCCAACGTAGTAAAACATCTCTGTGCATTTACTGTGTCATTGCAACGGAATTATCGTAACCTCTTTGTGTGTTTATTGTACCTCTATCGCACATTTACTACAACCTTCTAATATTTGTTGCATCACTAAAAGAGATTTCCTGCAACCTCCATATGTGTTTACTGCATTGTTACAAAAGATTTTTACGATCTCATTGTGCATATACCAAACCTATATATCATATTTACTGCAACCTCCTTCTACTTTTACAAATCTATTACAAGATATTTACTGCGACCTCATTATGCTTTTATTGTGCCTTTAGTAAATCTGTACAACAAATTTGTTGTGAGCTCTTTGTTCTTTTACTGCAGCGCTACAAGAGATTTACTACGATCTTCTTTTTAATAAAAATTACTGCGGTCTTCTTGTTCATTTACTTCATATTTACAAAACAAACACTATCACGCTTAGTATTTCTGCACTCCTTACGCTTAGTATTATTGCACTTCTTATGCCTTTACTTCGTCTTTATCAGAGATTTACTGCTACGTTGCGTGTAGAGGGGCGGGTGGAGAGAGAAACATAGGTTGATTGTAAATTTTGAATGGCGCTATCTCATAAACCATTTATCCTATTTACAATCCATTTGAAATGTTTTGCTAAAAAAATATTCTTAACAAAAAGAGATCCATGGTGAATATGTTTTAACGTTGTAAAAATGACTATTAATTGCACAAAAAGTTTATATTTATTGTATCTAAGCCAATCAATTACTGCATCATTTGAGCATAGAAAATGTGGGTGAAAAACGACATAGAGGTTGACAGAGGTGAGAGGTGGTGGATTTTCTTTGACCGACCTTTGACCAAGGTGGGATGTAAATGTTGTATCGTGGAAGGTGGTGGAGCATAGAATAGTACATACCTTATATATATATATATATATATATATATATATATATATATATATATATATATATATATATATGTGTGTGTGTGTGTGTGTGTGTGTGTGTGTGTGTGTGTGTGTGTGTGTGTGTGTGTGTGTGTGTGTGTTTGTGTGTGTGTGTGAACCACTCTCGGTAGAAGTTTTTGGCATATGTAGCACCGTTTGCAACCATAATTACAAAAATAGCCGTACGCGTGCCGTATTAGCAAAAATGGCATCGGTGACACGTGTGACCTAGCGCCCAACCATCGGACGGGTAGGCAACCTACCGCCTTGCCACCGAGCACCAGGGCCTGCCCCGCCACCAAGCGCTAGGTGATTAACCCGGCTAATTAGCCAACTTAATCACATGCCTTAATTATTTTTTGTGCATTGTTTGTTCGAATTTTTAAATATAGAAAATGAGCTCAAAACATTACATAATTTTATGTGTAGCCTCCCGACATAATGTACTTGATTGTGGATTATTTAACAGTTTATCTGCTATGAATGTTGCTGAAAAATTCGTACGATTATGATATTTGTAGGAGTTGTTACATATAGTAGACAAGCTCCAAAATTACAAAATTTTTGGAAAAATAGACAATTACTATGACGGTGTCAAGATACTGCACGTAAAATTTTGTAATTTTTAGAGCTCTTTTTCTACATGTAATAACTTCTACAAATATCATAATCATAAGAATTTTTTAGCAATATTCATAGTGAATAAAATTGTCAAAAAATACACAATTAGTACATTGTATCAAAAGACTGCACATAAAATTTTATAATTTTTGAGTTCATTTGCTATATTTAAAACTTTAAACAAATAGTACATAAAAATAATTAAGACAATCACCTGACGCCTGGTGGTGGGGCAGCAGGCACCTGGTGCCCGGTATTAGGTTGCCTTCCACCCAGTGACTGGGCTCCAGGTCACACATGTCACCCCTACGGTGTCGCCACCTAGCCATCGAGTGGCAAAAATACTATTTGTGCTAATACGGTTCGTATACAGTTATTTTTATAATTTTGGTTGCAAACAGTACTATATATATACCAAAAATTCTCTGGATAGTTCTCTGTACATTAATTTATATTATTTTTATACAATAAATTATTTTTTAGGGTAGAACGTGGAGTGGCCCAACAACTTGTATCTGCACAATATTGAGGAAAATAATTGTTCAAGAAAGGCAGAATTTGCCCCCACACCTGCGGGAACTACGCATCGAAGACGTTCTTGGACCCCGGCGTAGCGACGGGTAGGGTGGGCCAACGAGTCGTACAGCGTGCCGAATGACAAGGCCAAGGGCTAGGAGAGGATCCATGTACAGCATCCAATATTTAGCAGTAATTTCCAAGCTTTCGGCCATTGTTTGGCGGTTGGTTGATTGAATTGTGCTTGTGGCAGGCGATTCCAAGGAAGATATGGCTTGACCCCAGCGGCAGGCAATCAGTTGCCGCACGCAGTGGCCAAGTGAGGAGGTCGAGAAGCTGAGAGGGAAGCGTGTCAAGTGTAGGTGACAAGGTTGTCAGGCCTGGGGAGCATTTCTTATCGCACTCGCAGATCGACCCTACTCGCAGATTGGGTCACCCTAGAGCCGGCCATCATAGCCAGGGAGAGGGTGCTGGCACACGTGCGGAGGGGGCGCGAGAAAGCTGTGCTATACACGGATGGTCGCCATGTCGGGCATCTCCGACCCAAGAATTGTGATGGTGAAAGTTTGCTCAACTCTTTGTCCTGCAAGTGATATTGAGTCGTTTCAGTAGTAGGCCAATCGTTGTTGTAAAGAAATTCTTATCAATTCTCACAGGCAAGAGACTTTCGATAAGGTCAGCAGCCTCAAAGCCGATAAGACCCTAAGATGCGACAACAACCCAATTATCTTTCAAAGAAGCCCGGATTACCTTGCAAACGACGCCCTTCAACTAAACGCTATTTAGCCCGACTCCTTCTCCTTTGTCCTAAGAGCAGATGAAATAGCATCTGTAAAAGCTGCAGCTGATTCGATCAAAGAATCGTGCTACTTCCATGAAAAGCCGGTCTTTTTGTCATCCATGCCATTTATTCTTGAATAATACTGTATTATGCTTGCTCTGCTCTTGCTCGTCTGTATAAGATATCCTTATAAGGGCTATTCCCATTTCATGGGGGATCTGTCACATTTTGCGGCCCGTATAGGCATATATTATGGCAACATAATTATACCTATACAAGAAGTCGCCGAGAAGTCCTTTGTGGTGTACGGTCAAGTTCGGACTTGACCAACACGACAGCGGTGGAGACGACCTTGTCCTTTGCAGCAGTGGCGGAACCAGGATTTGGTTACACCTCGGGCTAAATTCTAACAACTAAAAACTAACGTCAATTTATACCCATACCAGTATACCACAACATAACAAAAGTACATCAGAAACGCATCATTGATCCACTTCATTTTGTATTCACTACTAACTCTATAGCGAATAATTGAAAGTAAGACATCAATAATCATTACTAAACCAACATCAATTTTGGTATCTTTAGTTTCTATAGCAAATGTTCACAAATGTTCAGTTTCAGGAAAAAAGTACTTGACAGGAGTTTAAGAAATATTGAATTACCTAAAAGATCTTTTGAGGTCTAAACCTAGATTTGAAGTAAAATTGGTCAGATTACCAACCATCTGAGGTGCAGCAAAGCTGAAAAAAGTAAAACACATTAGATAATGTGTATGCAAAGCAAGGTGCACATAATAACATATTCACTATTCAGCCAGTTGAAATGGCATGCATAACCCCTAATTCTAAGCAAGTGAAGGTGACCTAAGAGGTGTGGATGCCTATAATTCCTTTTAAAAATATATGACAATACTATAATTGATGTCCTTAGTTTACTAAAATTTCAGTGACAGCTAAACGACTGTGGTCTGGAGATAAAAACACAAGCAATGTAATGAACACTAAAGGGCACAACTTGAGCAGGCGCAGAGAGCTTAAAGATTAACAAAGTAAAACAACCTGCCGCATTGATATCTATTATCACCAATTCACCATCCAAGACTTTTGTAGAATCACTGAAATGCTTCTTCGATTCTTCCAGTAACTGATGTCGTCGTCTATTTCAAGTTTTCAACAGTAAGATCCAACATTCCCTCATATTGCTCAGAAGTCAAAACTAACATGACACCTTGTGCATTTTATCTAGGAAAGAAAGAGGAACAAAGGTGAAACAATGACAATCAATAGGAATGTAAAAGGTTAATTCACTAGATAATTGGTCTCTGGTAACTGAATCTATAGAAATTACAGATATGTAAGTTGGTATGTGAAGAGAACCTTAGATCAGAGACGGAGGAGGCGAGGGCGGCGCCGGGGGCCGCGACGGAGCCGGAGGAGGAGGCGGAGCCGGAGGAGGCGAGGGCGGCGGCGGAGGCCGCAAGGAGGAGGCGGAGCCGGAGAGGGGAGAGCGGCCATCGGGAGAGAGGGGAGAGCCGCTGCGGGAGGAGAGGGGAGAGCTGCCATGGGGGGAGAGGGGAGAGCCTCCGCGGGAGGAGAGGGGAGAGGCGCCGCGAGGGGGGAGGGGAGAGCCGCCGCCACCGTCGGGACGCCCGGACGCGAGAAGAGCACGAGTGGAGGAGCAGGAGTTGCAGATCGTGGGCGGCTGGGCGCTAGGTTTCCATCATCGTGGGCTGGGCCACTTATTCCGCCTCGGGCTGGGCTGTGATGCCTCGGGCTGAGCCATTAAACAGTGTATTTTTCGATCTGTTTAAAAAAATTTACACTGTTAATTTTGCTGGGCCTCGGGCTATAGCCTACCTAGCCCGAGGCCCAGTTCCGCCCCTGCTTTGCAGGGTGTACCTATCACTAGGGGATGAAAACGGATCGGATAATTTCCGACCGATTCAGATAAAAGCAAATATGGATTGTGTTGGATCGAATTTTCTTCGAATAATTCTCGAATTGGAAATAAATACGGAGTTTTTTGTTGGAAACGAATACGAATATAGTAGACCTGATATGCGGCGAATACGAATACAAATATGGATTATCCGGATAATACGGATCCGGATATCCGAGATTTCAGCCCATCATTGCTCAGCCCAAGCCAGTCTCTCTCATCTCCCCTGCCACCAGCCCACTAGCAAATATTTATGTTTATTAAAAATAAATTTAGTATTGTTGATAGATTAAAATTTGTACCGATTAAATTGATGTACTACCATTTAAATCATTCTGATGCAAATTTAAATTCTTAATTAATTTATTAGTCACATGTAAATGGTAGAAATCCATTAAGAATTATTTAGGACTTTAGAAAAAATTAACTGCCATTTGAAGATTTAAAATCTATACAATGGTATGATTATTGTGGATAAAAATACGTATGCTTGTTTAGATTTCAAAAATGTTTTGACAAGATAAACTATTTATGTGTTTTCATTGATTTTGGATGCATAGTTTATGGGGTTTTCATGTTCCGATAAATATTCGTGACCATAATCGTTTCGATTCGTATTCGCTCCGTATCTGTATTCGATATTATTTGTATTTGTATTCGTATCCGAGATATCCGTATTTGTATCCATATTCGAGAAAAAAATATGAAAATAAATATGACAGAGACATTATCCATCCGTATTTGATCCGTTTGCATCTCTACCTATCACCTCCCATCTAACCAGTATGTATGTTTGGTCTGGCTCAACGACAATCCTCCCTAACCGTATGCCGACGATCGCCTACACGGTGATCAACCTACTGGACATCAACTACGTGGTGCAGAGCAGAACATCGCCTTCCCCAAGGAAAAGTGTGACCAAAGTGCGAATTGAATGTTATTTTGTGAATATAGAAGAATTGAGTGCTGCTGCATTAATTTTTTTTCCTTTTTCCCCCTCAAACAAACATTTTGCTCGAAACATTGTCAAATACGAGTTGTCCTGATTTCCTAGTATAGCTTAAGGAGCACTCACGGGTTGTTAAAAATATGGGCAATATTTTAATTCCAAGTTTTACTAGGAGACAAAAATAATAAATTAGTGATTCAAAACTCACAACTAACAACAGACTACTCATCATACTTCAGAATATACACAAGTAAATTATATTAACAAAGTCGAACGAATGCGCGAACGACTTATAATTAGGCTTGTTGAAGAATAGGAAGCAACGCAGGCTTGATGTAGTGCAAAACCGTAGGATTGGAAATGGCAACAAAGGGGGGTGAATGGTGCCTTTTTTAAAAAATTGCCCCTTAAAGTATCCACTCAAAAGTTCTCTTCTCACCAATAGCTATAAGAACTATGATAAGAAAGAGTTATGCTCTCTGTAAATTCATACTGAGCAAGCATGAGAAAGAGGCAAGGAAGAAATGAACTGAACTAGGAAAATCAGCAACCAAGAATAGGTGGGCGGTCTGACCGCAAGTCATAGGCCGGTCAAACCGCCTCTTGATGGCCGGTCTGACCGGTGTTAACTGGCCGGTCTGACCGCCATACACAGACCGGTCAGACCGGTCTAACCCTAGATGTCAGATTTCTCGGCTGAAAAACTGAACAAACTTTGCATAACTTGTGAAAACTGAGAAATTGAAGGATTTCTGTTGATCTTTTCAGGCCAACTGAAAAAGACTTAAACCTAAATAGCAAGAAGGCCATAGTGACCAAGAGATATGGCCAAAAGATCAAGAAATCAAACTTTTGAGCATAAGACTGAAAATTGACAGAGGATGGAATTGATTTCAAATTATTTCTTATTCCCACATCTCTTGCTCATGAAACTTTGAAATCACTTTAGCAATGACAAGAGGACTTGGACCACCACACCTAGTCACATCCTTTTGAAGGGAATCAAAAGATTCACACATGCTCTGCCATGAAACCCTAGAAAATCAAAAACAGAGGAAATGAGCCAAAAGCCTAAGAGAGGAGATTATTCATGGAATCTGATTTTTGCTCTTGGGAGTTAACTGGTCAAATGACCTTGAGGCAATTTCCCATCACTGAGCATCCCAGGGTTAGCTACTCAAACAAGATTTTCTCCAAAACAAAAGAAGCAGGGAAACAAAGAACAACAAGGAAAAACCCAGGCAAAGCACAGGAAGACAAATAACGAGCGCAGCTCAAACCAAAACATTCTCATATTGATATTGAGGAAGAGAGATGAATGATTATACAAGGTTTAGCTCACATCCCTCTCACTACATGATTGAGGTAACACACGCAGAGCTCAATACACACACTGCTCACTTGAGCTCACTCTACAGAATGTTTACTCCCTTGCTTGAGCTACATACTGCTGCCCCCCTCTCCTCTTTTTGAAAACAAAGACTCACACCAAACAAGCAAATCAAGAAGTGGCATACAATGCCCACTCCAACCTCACATACACACATGAGGCAAGAAGTCAACACACACTTTTGGAGGGAAAAACCAGCCTCCAACTCATGACTTGAGTCAAATCTCCAATTTGCCCCTCAAGCACCTTCCCGGAAGCTTCCCGCAATCGGCACCTTTGACCGTCTGGACCTCGACTCCTCCCTGAGTCTAGTCCTGGTCTGCTCCGCTGTACACGACCGCACCCGGCGTCCTGACCGTCTAGACCTCCGACTCCTCCCTGAGCCTAGTCCCGATCCACTCGCCGCTGCCTGTCGTGTCCACCCGACACCGACTGAGACCTCCGACTCCACCTGAGTCTAGTCCTGGTCTGTTCCGTCGCACACAACCGCAACCGACACCCAACCGTCTGGACCTCCGACTCCTCCCTGAGCCTAGTCCCAGTTCTCTCGTCGTTGCCCATCGTGTCCATTACCGGTAGCTCCAGCTCTGATTCCTCGTCTCCCGACTCGCAACCACCTCACCAGCCTCGATCATCTTCGGCATCACCAACCGTCTGAACCTCAACACCTCCTGTGCCTAGTCCCAGTCCTCCTCGCCTTACCATGACCTAGCTCCGAAGTCCTGCAGTCACATGACATGCGTCATTTATATATACATTTATCCGTCATTTTACCCCATTATTTTTCGCATTTCAAGATCATTTATCATCATTTACATGTTTTTCCATATTTAAGTGCTCGAAATGGACCATTTTACATTTTTTGCACTTTTCCGCAGGCCGACGCGATCTAGGCGCATAAACGACAAATTCAGGACTGCTCCGTGCAGATGTACGCTCACGAACGCGTAGGATCTTTTCGCGATTAAATCGGACACCCGCAAAATGCTTGATCGTGCAAAATAGCACACCCGCAAGTGCACGGGTTGCCACTGAAATAGCGGCGAGTGTCGTGTTCTCCACAGGGACTAGACTGAGGCTACCGATGCTCAGCTAAAGCTAGGTCAATCAAATCAGGGGAGAAAACTAAACTACTAAACAAACTCTAACTCGCACGGATAAAACGACGAACGAACTAAATAAACGAAGGACAACGGGACGAACGATCGTACGAATGGACGTCATACGACCGAACGAACAACACGACTACGACACAACGACACACAAACGACAATGACGACTACACGAACGAGTACGACTACCGACCGACAATCTAACTAACTACCGACCGCGAGATAGCAAAGGGAAAGTCGAGAAGCACTAGAGGAGTCTAGAAGCAAGGAGGGAGTCGAGAGAGAAAGGGAGGGAAGACGGTCGACAGCTAACTAAAAGACGATGGCAAGACAACACAAGCACAAATCTACGAACGACTGCACGACTTAACTACCGACCGACCGTGGAAAGGAGAAAATAGGGAGGTCGAGAAGCAAGGAGGGGTCAAGACAGCACGAGGAGAGGAGATGGTCGTCGGCTCGCTAATACGCGCAAGACAACACAAAGCCAAACACAGAGAACTACTACTGACAATGACATTTAACAATGACTTAACAGATGACCACACTCACTAGGAACATAACACAAGTGCTAATAAATCTGAACAACACAAACCAACATATTAAAAGATAACAGATTCTCATCTACAATTCAACATCCACATATATCACAGTAATAGAACAGGGCACAATATCATCTCAGTGAATACATGCACAATCACAGTTCTCAGAAAATATTCCACAATTCATCAACGCAGTGCATAATCCATAGTGCAATAACAAGTCACAGCAAGAACAATTCGCAACCACAGAAAAATTAGTGCATCATGAAGCTTTAATTAACAGCGCATTAGTACCAATTCAGTGAATCAATACTTGAGACTAGAAAATAGAAAATGGAAGAGGAAATAGAGATAACCGAGGAGTAGAGAAGAGGAAGCAGAGCAGAAGAGGTTGTCGGTGAAGTGGAGCCGAGGAGGTAGGGGTCGGTGAAGGAGTTAGCCGTAGAGGAAGAAGAGGGTCGCCGTGCCTTCGCCGTCGGTGGAGAGGTGATGCAGTCGGCGGAGCAGATGTGGGCGCAGATGCAGAGCGGCGGCGTAGAGGAAGAAGACGCAGTGGAGAGGTCGGAGTCGCAGTCGCCGAGGTTGGCGTCGGCGTCGAGGCGGCGGAGATAGGTGCTGATGTAGGTGGAGAAGCCGGCGGTGGAGATGAAGAAGAGGGCAATGTAGGCGGCCGGAGAGGGGATCTGGAGGTGCGGCGGATGGATGAAGGAGATGGCGGCCGGAGGTGTGGAAGAAGGAGGAGATGCGGTTGAGGTTGGTGGCCGTGGTGGAGAGAGAGGCGGCGGAGAAGATGCGGTAAACGGGATGGGGAGCTGTGGTTGGCCGTAGAGCGGCGGCGCGGAGGATGATGAGGAGAGCTGGGGAGAAGAGGCTGCGGTGAGGAGCGGCGGCTGGAGAAGAGAATGGGGGAGGAGAAGGGATCGCCGGAGGTGGAAGAGATGGAGAAGCGGCGGTGGCGCGCCGGTGAAGAAGTCAATGCTCGGGGGAACAGTGGTGGAAGAGGAGGCGCGATAGAGGGGGCGGTCGGTGGATCTGGGGATGGAGGAGCGGTGGAGAGCGGCGCGATGGAGTGGCAGGTGAGGACGGCGGTGGGGTTTGGTGGCTAGAGAATGGGGGAGGAAAGCACGCGGGGGCCAAGGGAGAAGAAGTGCCAGGCTTCGGCTCTCCACAGGCGGCGGCTAGGGTTTTTGGCCGAATGGGGATTTTGGCATTTTGCATTTTAGCCCTCCAGGTTTCCGGGATTTACAGCAAAGTCCTTTTCCAATGTAATTTCTTCTGATTTAGACCTCCGGAGCTCCGATTTAATCGCGAAAAGATCCTACGCGTTCGTGAGCGTACATCTGCACGGAGCAGTCCTGAATTTGTCGTTTATGCGCCTAGATCGCGCCGGCCTGCGGAAAAGTGCAAAAAATGTAAAATAGTCCATTTCGAGCAATTAAATATGGAAAAACATGTAAATGATGATAAATGATCTTGAAATGCGAAAAATAATGGGGTAAAATGATGGATAAATGTATATATAAATGACACATGTCATCACACAGACAAGCAAACCGTCACATAGCACCGCACGAAACAACATATCAACAATAGCATCAGTAAAAGGTACTCAACCCTAGAATACCCAAAACAAACTCAAACTCTCTAACACAACCGTCAATTACTCATCACAAACATGGTGATACCTCCACATGGTCTCTCAAGAACGTAGATGACGCAGTGAAGTGAGTGGTCACGCAGATGTGTGCTGCCCAGAAACCTTATTGCCGCCCCATGCAGGTACTCTCTGCGGCAATGATTCGGAGATAGCCGCTCTCCCTCCTTCCAGGTGCACGCAGGGAAGAAAGGTTGGCGAAATTCAGACTACAAAGTACAAAAGCACAAGATCGCAGAGAAGAAGGAAATGGAGGCAGTGAGTTTCTCACACACACTCTGAATGTCTGACATGATTAAAACAACCATTTATCCTTTGATAACTGACATATTTAACCATCTATTTACCCACTAGTAACTGCCTATCATCAAACCCAATAAAGTCTCATTCAAATGTTTGAATCTCATTCAAACAGAAAGAGAGTGGTGTAGGGTTCAGCAAAAATAAAGATGGACTTGGTCAAGTCACAAGTCACACGATTTTCACGCGAATACATGTGCGCATGTGCGCGCGTGTGAGATTATCCAAAGCCCTCCTCATGTCATCTCTATCCATATTCAAGGAGTGGTGAGGACTCCACCTTATAAATTGGTCCCCCACCTTGCCTCAGCAATATGGTACTAAACCATGTATGCTTTAGAATTAAGAAAATGGGCCTTACTAATATGGGCCAATTTCTAACATGAGTTAATCATGCCCACTCGATCTCAGTGATCCTGATTGACTGGATGGTGTTGGAGCCAGCGATCTTCACGTCAGAGCAGTTCGATGGCAATGACTGCTGGTCAGGCTCTACCACCGTGCTGCCCATCCTCATGCACACCGATGTTGATGATTTAGTGATCAATCTTATGAAGTAAAAAAAAGGAAAACTATGATCTAAGCTACACAGAAAAGAGTGGATGTCTTTATTGAACAGAATGCATTACAAAAGGGGTGCTCAATGATCACAAAGAACAATGACCATGGATAAATTATAGGTTAGATGAGAGATGCCTCATACCGCCACTTGACTTGGTCTTAAATAACAACGTCTACTAGCTAGCTTAACAATTTAACCTAATGGGGTAAGTGTTGTCTTGTTGTGATCCTTCATGGCTCTCGTGGTACGAAACATGATCCTTTAAGGTGAAGATTGAAGTGGCAACAGAGTCGATAATTCTATAGTTATTTTGAACAAGGGCAGAAATAGAAATATGCTTTCCAATAATGACATAAAGGTGAGGAAGGATGAGAGATAAGGGTAAGAAAAGATTGAGAGGTAAGAGTAAGCATAACTTTCTGAAATTACTGATTATTTAAAATAAGTCCTTAGGGTCTAACCAATCTATTCTACCTACGGTCACATCTTAGAGTCATCATGGCTCTGATACCATCTCTGTCGGACCCCGGAGCAACAACTCCTGGATCCTCTTTGTAAATCGCACTAGTCCAGGATCAGCTAGTGCACACAGTGGACAACAAAGATAAATATCAACCATAATGACATTTATTAACTAAATATGGGCATGATTATCAGAGTTTACATCCACAGCCAATAGGCCAAATTTAAACATAAGCAGCAGAAGAAGCCCAATAAGTCTGCCCATAGGCAAATGACAGTAAGACACGGCCTACTCGTCCAAGTCTTCACCATAGTCGAAGTCGTCTTCCTCTGTGTGGAGATAGCAAGGTGAGTACAAACTTGTACTCCGCAAGTCACACAGAGAGATGCAACATAATGATAAAGGCAACAAAGGAAGGCATATAGGGTTATTTGAGCATAAAACAATATTTAAAGAAATACAGTAAATAGATTGGAGATTGCTGAATTTAATACAATAAGTAAAAAAACAGTAATTGTAAATAAAATTAATACCATTAGTGCAGGTCTATCCTCCACACTAACTTAACCACGGGCATCCCACCCGGTCCATCTTTTCCAAAAGATCTCATATGGATTCCATCCATCCATACGCTTTCAATCTCTCATGGATTCCATCCATCCATAAACTTTTCATAAACCAATTTGAAAAATAAAGTCTAATCTGTGAAAAACTTTACTCAGCATGCCCATGACCGTGGGCATGGTTATTTATGATAGATTATACACTTTGCAGAGGTTGTACAGGTTTACCCACAAGACATGATCATCTCACATTACCACACGATTAACACACTTCCTTATGTGTGCGGCGGAGAGATCATGACAAGGCCTTTACAATGCAAAGCCTTCAACCTAGCCAAGCCAACACTAAAGTTTCACCCCAGTAAGGAATCCACCAGACCGGGACCCCCTCTTGAGCCGAGTGAGACTTCTCATGACCTACGCCACACTCACTTTCAACCTGCGACAAGACTCAGGTTGGGACCTACAAATTAGTCAACCAGTACTGTCCCATACCAGCCTTGTGGCAGTATGATAGGGTTTTGCAACAGTAGCTCACAAACTTGTCCTTAACTTGACTTAGGCTCAAACAACATACCCTTTGTACCCGACAATCAATTCTGTGTCACCAAACAATAGTGCATGCTTGCACTCACCACCTAACCATTGGCCTAAGTTCAAACCAGATTTTATATTTTATTTTGAAATATTTCATAATCCTTCTTGACTCACCGAAGTCAAGAATACATTTGAAAACTTTATCATTTTATGTGAAAAGGTTATCCCAAAACAAAGATTATGTCTAAGCAGGTCTAAGCATTTGATACAAAACTCTCTAGCTAATACTAGTATACAAACTAGAGTTTTATTCTAGGGTGACAAGGTAGAAAGATTTGCAATGTCAAAGGAGGTAATAACAAAGGTATTAACTAAATTTAAAACTGAATTAAAATACATTGAATAAAAATATGCATGCAGAATAATTTAAAACAACATAATTTTATTTCACGATCTGGGATCAATATGATCAAGGTGTGTGACTTGCCTTGCTCTACAATCTGGTGCGAGTTGTCGTCGAAGAATTCTTCTGAATCAACATAGTCTACACGTGAAAATACCCAAGCAGACTCAAATAAAATCAAAATAAATTTAAATAAACTCAAAATAATTAAAATTAGGTTAGAAATGGATATATTAGAATTTTTGATGAATTTAGGAATTTGAATGGGTTCAATTGGAGTTAGGACGAAGGAGAACGGGCTTCCGGAAGTTTGAAATCAGAGAAAAAGAATAAACTAGAATTCTTGGAATTATTTTCCTAAAAGAAAAGGGAATTATGACGTCAGCCCTGGGATTTTCTTTTTGGTCGAATTATTTTTCTACTAGAAAATCAAGTTTTTGACATCATGCAGACGTCAACCCCGATTGATTGAGAATGACTAGTCGGCCCGGTCTACCGTGGACCAGGTCTACAGACCAAGGAAGGGCTAAGGTGGTAGGGAGGGTGACATGGCGCTGATGTGGCTGGTGACTAAACTAAACTTTGCTGATGTGGCCGCCAGGTGTCGGACACGTTGGCGATGGGTGGCATAGGGTGTTGACTGGGCTGCTGAGCGATGGCGTGGTATCAACGTGTGCTGCGTGCGCCGAGATGGCGCTAAGGTGGCATGCCATGGGGCACCACACAGTAGCCACATCGGCTCTCATGTTGAGGTGGCATCGCAGGCCGGTGGCCGCGCTCGGGGACCAAGGCTCGTCGGAGCTCCGGCGCACGGCGGCGACCAGCGAACGACGCAAAATGGAGATGAGAGCGAGGGGAACTCGGGGGTGGGCACGAGCTTTACCGAAGATAGCCGGAGGTGGGTCGGCGGTGAGAGGAAAGTGGCGGCAGCGGGGGTGCTCCAATGTGGCGTGGTCTCGGTGGCGTTCAAGCTCGGGGAAATGGAGCCTGAGGTCAATGGCTCCGAGCCGAAGCTCTAGGTGTCAACGGAGGGGCTCACGGAGGGCTCCTTCGCCGCCAATTGCTCACCAGCGAGGAAGTGAACTTAAAATGGGGGTGCTCGGTGTAGGGGAGAGTGGAGCGCTCGGGAGAGGGAGAAGAGCAGAGGAGGTGGTGGTGCGGGGAAAAGCGATACCGTGGGGGTATTTATAGGGGTTGGGGAGGGTGGAGCCGGCGCGAATTGTTCACCAGAGATGGTACGAGTGGCGGCGATTGCGCGGAAAGAAATTGGGAAGGTGGGCACGAGAATGAGGGAATCCGGCACGGGATTGGCAGAGGAGATGGGCGCGCGAGTAGGGGAGAAGAAAAGGAAAGGGAACGGATGTTGCGGAGAAGGGAAGGGTGGGCGTTGGTGGAAATGGCGAAGGTGGCGGCACTTGGAGGAAGAAGAGGCACGGGGAAGAAGGAGCTGACGGGTGGGGTTGGGGTGTCAGCGGGAGAGGGAAGGAGTGGGAGGGAGCGGGCGGCGGAGACGGCACCACGTGCCCAGGGGAGGAGACCGGGCTGTCGAGAGGAGAGAGAGGCGGCGGACAGGGGAGATGGTCCAGGAGGTAGCGTGCCTCAATCTGGGCTGTCCACGCGTCGGCCCAGGAGAGAGGGCGGGAGGATTTGAATTTATTTTCGATTTTGGATTTTCAAAAAACCGAGAAAAGCAAATAAAGCTCAAAAAAATAGCAAATAAATTCCAAAAATTCCAGAAAAATTCACAGAAGTTCCAGGAATTATTTTGGACTTAGGAAAAAATATTTCCAACACAATTTGGTATTAATTTTTAGACTTACAAAACTTTTATTTTCAGAAAAGATTTTAAAATCCAAAAAATCACAGAAAACCAGATAAAATCCAAATAAATCCAAGTAATTAATTTCAAATAGGATTGTTTTACAGAAAATCAAAATATCCTTTTATTTAATAATATTTTTATGATTTTACTTAAATTGCTTTTCAAAATTAAGTCTTTTCAAAAGCAGAAAATTAGGGAAAATCAAAATTAAAAATCAAGCAACCAAAACACTTATTTTTTATTTTAAACTAAATTAATTTAATTTAAATTTTTTTAGCTCGGAAATTGAAATAAACAGCTGGGTTGTTATAGAGAGAGTTGTCAACATATGACAAGCGAGTGATGTACCTACACATAACAAGCATGATGATTGCTTGCAATGAAAAATGAAGATCGGGTCATGAAAGGGTATTTTGGTAGTTTGATCAAAATACCAAAAACTATCTTGGATCAAAACCGCGGCGCATGAACGGCACTTGGGAAGGTAGTTTAGGTCAAGGAGAAAGTGATAAGATCAAGTTGGATCAAGACTAAAGATTTAATGGATTCGAACTTATGCACTTTGAAAAGCATGTATACGTGTAGTGTGTGAGTTAAAACCCATGTTTAGGGGTTATCAGGTTCCCTATTGTGCTAAGTGGATAGTATACACTAAGAGTTAAATGGAGTTGGCTAGTCCATCTATTTAACAGGTTGGGATAGAGACTTGTGTTAACCATCCAATCATCCTCTCCTGAGACCAAGTGTTCATGAGATCTATGGTTAGAGTTTAAGAGAAGTTGGGTGCTAAGGTGTACTCTCTTGTCCTCTAGGTAGAGTGGCTGTAAAACCTTCATCCTTAAGTGTCAATACATCATCATTTGTTCATCTCCATGAATCTCTCTTGTGTTGATTGATTTAGTTGGCTTTTCCTTCTCCTCTCTCTCTCTCTCCTCTTCTTGATCTTGTTGCATCAATGACGTGCAAGAAATAAAGATAACCTCTATAAATCAATTTCCACCGATCTAGTCACTTAGTTAGCAAGTTCATGAACAAAACCCGATTTTTCTTTTTTTTTTGGCCTCTTTGAGTAATTTTTTGATCCAGCTTTTCTACCTCAATTTTTTTAGTGATATTTCTTGGTGGGACATGTAGGAACACATCTAGAGCTATATTGGCCATTATTCACCCATGAGTATATCATATTCACCATTTATTTTTTGTTTTTGTCCCTTTTTGTGCAAGCTTCCTTCAAGCAGAAAAAGGTCAGAACTTCGCAAAAATTTTCTTGATCATTGATTAGAATAAGTTTTTGATATCATAGAGAAGGTGCATACTAAATCTCAATTTTAAGTGATTTGAAGCTTTGATTTGAGACTTAGCTCAATTTTATGTTTTGGCCTGGTTTTGGTGCAGTAGAGCTTCATGAACCAAAAAATCCCAATTCTCTCAAATTCATTTAAGGTTTTTGGTTAAAATAGATTTCTAAGGTCATGATTTAGCATTGGTTCAAATTTCAAGTGTTTTGGATCTACGGATCAACAGTTCATAGATTTTCGTCTTTAAAATAGTGCTAGATTTATTGTTTATGGGGGATGAAATTATAGTAGCACCAAGGATTTTCAAGATTTTGGATTCTTGATCTTCATAACTTCTCATAGCTATTAGAGTAAAGGATTGGTGAATACTTGGGAAAAATTTTGAAGACACCATTCCCCCTCCCTCTATTGCCACACTGATTCTACAAGTGAAGTCAGAGCCTAGTTAGTTTTTTTTATAGATCTTAACCTGTCATAGGAGCCATGATATCAGACAAGTACTCTACCAAGTCACCCGTTTTCAATGAAGTTGATTTCTCTTATTGGAAAGCTCACATGCATGCCTACATCAAGGCTCAAGGGCACTCAATTTTTCATAAGATCAAAAATCTTTATGTCATGCTGGCCAATGATGATGTGATTACACCAGATGTGAAGGCAAACAGTAAAGTTCAAAATTTCTTGATTCAAGGGTTTAGTTGATTTGAGTTTGAGTGTGTCACTCGCTTAAGGTCTACTCACGAGATCTAGAAGATCCTCACTGACTACCATGAGGGCTCTACTGTGATCAAGGAAGTGAGACAGAACCAACTGAAGAAAGAGTACTCAAATATCAAGCAAAAGCTCGGTGAATCTTTGGATGAATTGTGCAAAAGGTTCTCTAAGATCATCCATGATCTGCGAGCTGTTGGTCTTGTGTTTTATGAGTCTAAGAATGCATGCTAGCTCTTGGGTGCACTTGATGTGAGAGTTTAGGGGATGAAGATCACTTTCATCAATGACAATATTGTTATGAGTAAGCTTAACATGGATAAGCTCTACTCGAGATTGAAGACACATAAGATTAACTTATGGTTGACCTTCTCAGAGTATCTCTTCTGATTCCTTGGATTTTGACTCATCTGAATTTTCCTTGTCTACCTGCACTCCTTGAGCAATAAGCAGCTAGAGAAAATACCTAAGAATGACTTAGATCTCCTATCCACAAAATTCATGAAAGTCAACAACAAAGTGAGGAACAAGAGAAGAGATGATCATGTCACTTGCTTTAAGTGTGGTGAGCCAAACCACATTTAGGCTAAGTGTCCCAAGCTGAAGGGCAAAGAGGAGAGGGACTTCTGGAGGAGTTCTCAAGCTCGAGACGCGAAAGCCAAGAAGTCCAACTACCGAAAGTTTGTCAATTGGGTCCTTACCACTCTTGATAACGTCGACATGAGCAATGTAGACTTGGGGATGAAGGACGACGAGGATGAATCCCACGATAAGAAGAAGGCCTAGGACTTCACCGGTATGTGCTTCATGGCTAAGGACAGCACCGACATTGACTCCTCCGGCAACGACGAGCCCTACAGTGATCTCAACGAGATATGCCCCTCCTTCAAAGTAATGAAATGTGCCTTTGTTATCACTGAAGAAAAATGCAAAAGACAAGCTAAAATAATTAGGAATTAAAACATTATGATTGACAACTTAAATCTAGAAGTTGTTAGACTCAAATCAATTAATCCTAATGACAATTGTGAATCTTTCTTGTGCTTGCATGATGAGTTGTCAAATCTAAAATCTGCACATTCCTCTATTGTTGATCAACTCAAGAATGGTCTATATGAACTAGAATATCTCAAATCTAGTCATAATCATATTTGCTTAGATGTTATTGCTTTAGATGTGATTCGTAATGATGCTACCCTTTCATCTTACTCAAATTGTGCCTTGCTTGAAATTAAATTAGATAGTGCTACTAATTAAGGAGCTGCATAAATTTAATCCTGCTCTGATTGTTAGGATGGTAAAATTAAATTGAAGGAAATGACTAAAATGATTCTTTATTCTAGGACTTCTTCTTGTGAAAATTGCTCTAAGCACAAATTGAGAATGATGCCCTTAACAAGACACTAGAGGAGAAATCTAAATTTGAAAAATCCATGTCCATGACTTCATCTAAGAAAATTATTGGTTCTATTTGTTGTGTATTTTGTGCTAAAATTGGAGCTGATTTAGATGAGATGCATGAGGCTTTGAGGGTCAAGTATAAGGAGTGGTTGGCTAGGGTTAGAAATTCTCCTTATGTATCATGCGAGGCATTAAAGGTTAAGGTAGCTATACATAAAGAGATATAAGCTAGAGCAACCAATGCAAATGAGAGTGCCATATGTGAGAACCTAGCACAAGAGAATGACTACCTCAAAAAGGTACGATTTGTTCGGGACGTACGAGGAGGCGTACGATCTGTTCCCAAGAATGTTGCATCAAATTGCAGAATCAAACCCAGGCACATACATTAATAGGAAGGAGTGGATTCATGGTACGCAAGGTCCGAATTGTTTTGTTCTTGACAGAGTGTTTTGGGCCTTTTGACAGGTGATAGAAAGATTCAGGTGGTGCTGTCTAGTGTTAACGATGGACGGGATGTTCCTATCTGGCAAGCATAAGGGCACTATTCTCACTACGGTTGCAGCTGATGCTAACGACCAGTTACTCCCCATGGCCTTTGCAATTATAGAGAATAAGAATACCGATAGCTGGTTGTGGTTCCTGGCCAATGTGAAGCAGGCCGTTGTGCAAGATCGTACGGATGTGTGTCTCATCTCGGACCACAACGCAGGCTTGTTGCCCATGTTGCACACGATGCAGAATGGGACACAGCCCCCCTTCCAATGGAATGATATGAAGAGCCATTGGTGCATGAGGCAGCTTGTAGAGAACTTCCACAGAAGGTTCCATATCAAGGACCTAATAAATATGTTCAAGAAGCTCTGTATACAGAACCAGAAGAGGAAGTTCGAGGCCTTGTGGAGGCAGCTCGATCAGGAGACCAGCAAGCATGTACAACGGCTCGAGCAGGCTGAAGCTGGGGCCGTGGAGGGAGGCTCCACGAGAGTTGGGGAGTTCATGCAATGGGTTCAGTCAAACGCACTTGACATGAAGATGTGGTCTCTGCTACATGACACCGGCGGAGCAAGGTATGGAATGATGACAACTAACATGTTTGAGGTGTACAACGGTGTCCTGAAGGACGTGAGATCCCTACCTATCATAGCAATCATGGAAGAGAGTTGGAACCGTTCAGTTGGGTACTTTGTCAATAGAGACATGATGGCGAAGAAGCATCTAGACGAAGGCAAACAATTCTCTGAGGTAATGCAGGCCTACATGGACAAGAAGATGGAGAAGGCTCGTTCGCATATTGCTCATACCATAGATGGCATAAGGAGGAAGTTCAAGGTCTACCTCAGACAGAAGTACGTGATGGGTCACACTAGAGGGGACCGCAAGCAGGTATGCATGATTGATGAGAGAGCATCTTGCACCTGCAACAAGCCGCAGCTTCTACACAAGCCATGCTCCCATATGTATGCGACATGCGCGGTATGGCACCAAGCTACCACCCATTACATCTCAAAGTACTACGACATGCAGCACCTGTATGAAACCTGGAGTACGGAGTTCCATTCGGACGAGGTGGACATGCACTACAGGGACCTATGACCCACGAGTACGTCATTACACGGTAACTTTACTTAATGTACTAATGTGTCATAGTACTAATTGTGTAGTGTGTCAATTAACTTGCAAGCAAACAAGAAGAGGGTGTCGGAATGACGACTGGAGGGGCACACAGCAGCCGTGGATGGACATGTGGCGTGACTCGGCGAGCACAGAGGTTGTGGATGAGCCTCAACCGTACGACCTCGACACGTACACTATGTACCTAGCATGGTACAGTCCACGCACCCGCAGCAGGCTTACTGGGCCTGCCCCACACCATCGTGCAGAGGTCGCACACGACGCTGCTGTACAGGTAGTCCAGACCATCATCAAGCAGCACGGCATGACGAGATGGTAAGAGACTACTTCGAGTATACCCTGTGCAGCAACGCATTTTAACTCATTCTTTGTTTACCTGCAGTACGACCGCCTACATCGTATCCACGATGAGGTTGCTCAAGCTCTCCAGCGTGGGAGGGCCAAGTCCAATAATCGGTTGCTAGCTTCAATGCGCAACATCTATGATGACGCAAGGTCTGCGATCAGGACCATCAATTGTAGTCAGCACAGGGACGACGCCATTGTACGACGCAACCAGAGGACAGCATGCAGCACCACCCCCCTCAGAACCGCCATCAACACCGCCCATAGCACCATCATCATCACGTTCATCGTAGTGCAGCAAACGTCCAAGCTACACTCGCTCGTCCTCCACACGCTTTGAACCAGCGGTACGATATTTCCCAACTGTTTGTTCATCCACTCGATTGCCATTTTTCCCTCACCACAGCCTTTTCTTGTAGCACTTGTGATAGGATAGCACCTTGCTACAGCCATCATCATCACGGAGGGTGGAGGAGGACCAAACATTCTCTCCAGGCTGACGGGGGCCCTCTCTAGACAGTGACCCTGACTCGCCGCAGCAACCGGAGGTGGCGTTGCCCACGTTCGTGCATGGCGTTCAGTCCAGCCTACAAGAGCGGCACGAGTGGTTCGGGCAGACCTACCAAGGTACACCGCGCAGGAGTACATGCACGATTTCCCTACGGCAGAGTCATTCGGCCAGCCGCATACACCGATATGCACTCACGTAGTAAAACATATGTATTTCAATGCCATCCCATCGTATCGCCAAAAAATGCAGGTTTGCACGGAGCAATTGGGCCACGAAGTTCACGGTGGGTCATCTGCGCTTCAGTCTACCTAGGTAAATGCCTTGTGCTATTAGTATGTATTATAAACATCACTATCCATGGCCTAACTCATTTGTACCATCTAAGTAGGATGTAGATCCCTCCTCCACCGAATGATTGAACTTCATTTTCGGCCATCTGTCACAACTTTCCACGGAGTTGTACACAGCACCGCCTCGGACACAGGCCTCCCAGAACAACCTTCGAGACACACTGCACTCCCCTCGCAGGTTCATCCTCTCGGAGGATCACATGCGCCATCAAAGGAGGCGACGACTAGATGCACAATGAGTTTATGTATTTCAGATTTTGTAACGTCACATCCTGCAATCATTTATGCAATGCATGTATGTGTAGTGCATATCCATAGCACCTTACGGAAATAATAATCTTCTAACTGCAATGTGCATTGCAAATTCTTTTAGCAACAAGAAAAGCACCATTCAAATACGACGAGTACATACACATATGATACAAAGCACCGCACGGACCAACGCGAATGAAAACAACACTTCAAGCACTAAAGCTTCACGATAACAATAAACACAAGAAAGAAAATTGCACATAACATTAAATTAATCTTTCACTCTAGTCTATCGAAATGATGCCGCATCTCCAAGGGGTCGCTACCCCCAATGCCAACTCTCTCATGAGGAATAATGCCAGGCCTAGTGGCCATCTCATCCTCCCACACCCAGAATCAGCAACCGTCTGGACCTTCCTGCAATTCCATGAGAAGAAGATTTCGTAACATATCTGCACGATTTGAACCAACCTGGATCAAGCTAACTCATCGAGTGAAAGGGGCACTTGTAGTAGTGTCGCCCAGAATTCGCGGCCGTTTATGAGATCTTACGTCTCACAAGCGTGTTGCATTTCGGGCAAATCACCGTAGGTGCCGACGAAGAGGAGCTCAATTGACTCATACCGACACCCGGGGAGTGAGCACCAAAGCAAGGTAAACAGAGTGTGAACAAATAATTCACGAGGTGAGTGAGAATGATGCACGGGAGTGGGTAAGGAATGGCTCCTCTTATAGGCTAAGTGGGGGGATACGCACTGAGAACACCAAATGAGACGGCGTTATGCACTGACAACAGCAAACAACACGTGCATTGCACATACATAAATCATATAAAGTAGTACAAGTAGCAACACCAATGAAAACAACACTCGCAGTGCTACACCTTCAACACAACATCGAACACCATAAATAAAATAGCACACAATATTAAGTTAATAATTCTCTCCAGGATACACCACACAAAGTGTGCCTACTGGTAGAAGGTGCCTCTCGCTACCCACATAGAGTGGTCCATAGGGGGCCGTCTTGGACGTGGCTGGCCATCATTATAGTGGCAGGCACATATGCAGCTAGGGTTCGCGTAGCAGCACATGGGATCATACAAACTTCCTATGTTGACAACCTCCTCGTTGTCCCTCTCATGTTGCATCTGTTCGTGAATGTCATTGTTCTCCTCATTGAGAGTCACGATTCTCGCCTCCAACTCGAAGATTCGGTCCTATAATGTATCCGCATACCTCACAACATAATGTTCAAGAGGAGAATCGATCCAGTGGGCGAAGTCACATTTTGCCATCTGCTGCAAAGGACGGTTAACAGGGATGATATATTACCAGTAAGGAAAAATATACTATTAGCGAATTCTACCCCGGACGTCGCCCGCCATCGAAATGGCCATCTACAACCTGCATGACCGCATCCTTCTTGTGTCCGCATTTCGGCCATACTGGTTGACCACGCCTGTTTGCCATCAACTGGTAGTTAGGACCGAAGTCCTCCCTCCTTTCCACGAGAAGGTCTTCCTTCGGTGACCCCGCTCCAACTGGCCCATCGGTCTCCGCCATTGTATGCTACTATACGACGAAGAATGAACTTTTTCGTTCGATTCACAGGGCCTACTACTCCTACTTTCAAGGGGTGCGCCATGCATTTTATAACAAACGAGATAGCTTACATGCTAAGTGCCTACACCAAACAGGGTACATAGTGACAAGACCAAAGAGTGCAGCTTTGCGCGGAGATAAGACCAAAGGGCCAGCTTTGCACAATCAAATGACCAAACGGGCAGCTTTGCGCTGTGACAAGACTAAAGGGGGCACCTTTGCAGAGTGATCAGACCAAAGAGTGCAGCCTTCTTCTGTGACTAGACCAAAGGAGCAACTTTGCGCAGCGACAAGACCAAAGGGGTAGCTTTGTGCAGTGACAAGACAAAAGGAGCAGCTTTGCACAGCGACAAGACAAAAGGGCAGCTTTACATAATGATAAGACAAAAGGGGTAGTTTTGCGCAGCAACAAGACTAAAGGGGGTAGCTTTGCACAGCGACAAGACCAAAGGGGCAGCTTTGCGTAGTGACAAGACAAAATAGGCAGCTTTACGCAGTGACAAGACCAAAGGGGCAGCTTTGCGTGATAAGACAAAAGGGGTAGTTTTGCGTGGTGACAAGACCAAAGAGGCAGCTTTGCCAAGTGACAAGAACAAAGGGGGCAACTTTGCCAAGTGACGAGACAAATGGGGCAGTTTTGCGCAGTGATAAGAACAAAGGGGTAGCTTTGCTCAGTGATAAGACAAAAGGGGTAGCTTTGCACAGTGACAACACTAAAGGGTGCAGCTTTGCTCAGTGAAAAGATAAAAGGGGCAGATTTGCGCACTGACAACACCAAATTGGGCACCGCTATGCAGTGAAAAGACAAAATGGGCAGCTCTGCACACTAACTTCAAATAACTCTCACCATGCCAACCCTTTGCCTTATAAATGAGATGGAATAGATCTGCGAGGGGGCACTACACAACCAAACAATATATCATACCTTCCTTCACCACGTCGAGATGGACAAGAGGCAGAAGAAACAACGGGAAAAGATGATGAAGTAATGGGAGGAGACCCATGACCTAGCAAGGTCTGCTGCCGCCCGCAACGAACAAGCAAGGGCCGCTGCGGCCAGGGCTGAGCAAGCAGAGCGTGCTAGGAGGTAACACCCCCCTAACGACGCCCCCCATAGGAGCAGGTATGTACTAAACGTTCCAACTGAATGTTCGCCACAACACCCCCCAGGGTGAGACGCCACCCCTCTGCTGGTGCAGAGATCCATGCAAATTCTTCAAGTCTAAGTAGCGTCTTAATCTAGGCATGCGTTATTGGGGTTGTGCGAACTACTCCTCTGACTATCCTGACTGCCATTTTGACACGGTTAACTATCGGCAGATGGTAAGGACCACTTACAATGTGTTCCCCTACTATTTCTAATTAAAAGTATGTAATAACAAACTCTCTCATCTACCCACAATCCCCAGAAACACTATGTGCCTACCGCAAGTGGATCGACCTAGAGATCCACCCACATGACCAGTGGACTTTGGACTATGAGGAGTAGAACGATAAAAGGGCATGCGAGACCCGCGAGGAGGAGCGCCGCCAAGACGAGTAAACCGAGCATATACATCGAGAGACAAAAGCTCATCTCGAGGCGTGCACGCGCAGGCAACGCGAGGCTCGTGATAGGGAGCACGAGAAAAAAAGAGAAATAGCAGCAAAGGCGAAAGAGGCATCCGAGGATTTCGACGTCGAGTTCATAAGAAAGGGAAAATGGCCCAGGTCTATGCAATAGGTAGGGCCATTCCACACTACTCCCCTGAATGTCCAATTTATTTTCATGTCAACGAAGCGCATATGTATCGTACGGCTACTTCAGTTTGTTGTAACCAAATCCTGTGCGTCGTATTATTCCCAAATTTATTATGAAATCTATTTTAATTAGCAACATAAAATGACGTCGTCTTTTCACATTCAATTCTTCACGTCCTCCATATCATTTTTCTTCCTACTTACCAGTCGTTCCTATCCTAATCATTCACATAAAAGTTTTCATGAAATTTCTTGCACTACAACAACGTACCATGATCACAAAATATTTTTGCAAAACGAACATATTTTTTACTGTTCACAATGTGCAAAAAAACACAAATAGATCAACCATTACACCGCACTATAATTTACCTCTATACGTACGCACGGCGATCGTACCGTTAAGAACCTACAAACAAATTTCAAAAAAATAACAATCTAAAAAAATATTTCCTATATGTATCATCTACACTGCATAAGGAGTTTCCAAAATATATTTCATAATATTTTGCACCTCCTCCCCTATATTACAAAATTGCTGCAGACTCCAAACAAAATAAATTACACGTGAATATGCATAATATTTATAATTACGAAAAATTTGCACAACTAAATAAACTCTTATCCACACAAAAATACAAAATTTATACCTCACTACAAGCACACAAGCGCACGCAGTAACTAATCCAAAAATATACTATGCATTACTGTACACATGCAAGTCGTGCGGTCGGCATGCTACAATGGTTGTGCAGTCCCCGACCGCACGATCAGACTGTGAACAGTGGTCGTGCAGTTAGCGACTGCACGATCTTGGTGTTGTGTGATCCCCGAACGCATGATTGTCACGTGTTGTTCTCTGATAAATCGTGCGGTGGGGAGGAGGCTATAAATGAAAAATTGATATTTAGAGGTTAGATCTGGTATTCGAGTGATCAACAGTGTTATTTTTGCCCAAAACTCGACATCCCACCGTTTGCCCGGAAACAGGCGGGGCGTCACGACCAAAAGGCAGTCAGGTATTAAAATTGGGCGAGATCGAGACACATGGAGGGAACATGACACTGACGTCCAGGCTCAGCACTAATATACATTTAAGATGAACGTTTCGTCAGAGACTCGCTCTACGACTAAATATTTATTCTTCTCAGGGTAATGGCGAGCAATACAATACACACTCAGCACAGCAAATATGGGCATACCAATGAATGGGACGACATACCCATCTCACATATCTCCCTCTCTTGCTGTGATCATGGTGCTTGATTGCCTAGGGCTGGGCCCAGGCTGTGCCGATTAGGAGGGGAACTTGCCGTGATCTGGATCCGATCCCAACTAATTGTGATACATCTGGGCATCTGGCCATAAAGTTTATCTAGTACATTGTTTTAACAAGTCTTGTGTAGTGTGTAGTGTTTGCTTGTGGCCAATGGCACAGGGGCAAGGTGTCGGTGTTCCCCTAGTAAGGCTACTCACAAGCAACAGCCAGCCTGTTCGTTAGCTTCATCATCGCTTACTTCCTTCTCCTTGCCTTGTTTTCTTTTTTCTAAGTCTAATACACGACATGTACACATGGGAATATTCTAGCTTCGATCGTTCAATCATCGCACGGGAACACGCTATACTACAGTATACGGAACAGCTAGCGAGATGCAGGCACGTGCCTGATCTTTTTGGTTACGATTTGTAGCCTTTGGTTGCGGCTTGTGGTTTTTGAGTTATTTGTATGAGAAATTACAAAGTAATAGAAACTCACGTGCGCTTTTTGCTGATATAAATGAAGTCAGTAAAGTATGTATTACAATTAACTAGTAGATCTTATCTTGAAAAAATACTCCATTTAAAAATTAGTTACTGTAGAAAAGTCGAAAAACAGTTTTTAGAAGCTAAAAAGAACAGGGCTCTGTTTCAAGCCTTCAAGGGATCTACCGGTTTGCTGGAATCTCGGTAGATTTTTCCTAGGCTGGGCGAAATCAAAGCTAAGGGTGAAGAGAGTTAAAATCTTTGGAAATTTCTTGTGATTGTAAGTAGCGAGAAATTCTCTCATATAACTACCTGTCAATGGCGAAGATAACCATGGATGAACATACAGGACCAAGTCAGGTCAACTTAGTAGTACTATGCATATTAAGATATTAGTTGGAGAAATTTATATAGTAGTACTAATAATTAAGGCAACAACCTACGCATTAAGCCCCACTTCTTTTGGTTTCAACTTCTGATTTGTTTTTTATTATTTTTAAATTTTATCTTTTCTGGCTTTTTGGTTTTTTGAATCTTTTACCAGTTCTTTTTTTTCTGTATTTGTTTACATGTCCATGTAGGCTAACCTGTTTTTTCTATTTTCTAAAAATTTTAAATTTAATTATACCAAATAAGCCACCATTAATTTATAGTGTAATTTTAGCTATCTACAGCGTAATTTAACTATAAACTGTATTTTTTCAATCCAAATAAGCGGGCTCTTAAGAACCACTGCCACTAAAGAGTTCATGTAGAATCCATTTTGGCAGCAGTAAACTTTTAGCACATGAGTAATATGATTGAGGCCAGTGGATAAGAATCTCCAATAATTAAACTCCTGACGGCAGTACTGACACAGGACGCCAATAAATAAGCAGCCAAGGCCTGACCCCAAGCAGAATCACTTTCAGAGTCGGTACAAATAATAACAAGATCACATGCAAGAGACATAGTTTAAGGGGGCTAATGAAGTGGCATAAACAATTTTCTTTTAAGATTTGCTAAGATGATCGAGTACAATTTTAAGGGGACAGAGATAACTACAAAGTTTGTGTAAAAACATAGTACAACTAGGGTAATAGAAAAAAAAGTGAAAAGGAAAGCAAAGATCCATCCCTCCTGCTTATCCTCCCACCATTCTCATCCTCTACCAAAAAAATGAATTGAATTGAACAAAAGAATCTGAAGCGTTACACTCCTTTCTGTAACCACAATTGTAAAACATTGTTAGTAGTCAGTGCAGATCTCAGTTCATGGATCATCTTCTTCTTCCATCATCAATCATGTACAGTTTGCCAAAGAAATCAAATACCCCTTCCTTTGGTTAAATTCACTAGGAGAGAGAACCCTGGCTTAAAAGAATAATTGGTGAGTAGATATTACAACAAATCGGTCAATACTTCTTGTACCTTTTTATACATATCTTTTCTAATATCTTCCTTAAGCTCCTTTGAATGGACTGACTTGACTTTATACAAAAGCTGGAATGGTTTCCTAAGATACCATTAGCTGAGATCAGGTTATTAGGTGAGCAGGCGAGCCTCAGCCTGTAGGGGGCTGGAGCTTGGCTTGCTGCTGGGACCAATAGGCCTGGGCAGCCAGGACCCGGTCGAGCAGCTCCTGTGGCACAGGCTCGCCACACCGCAAGTTTTGGGCAAAAATAACACTATTGATCACGAGAATACCAGATCTAACTTCCAAACATCAGTATTTCTATTTATAACCCCCTCTCCACCGCACGATTTACCAGAGGACGATAGGTGGCAATCGTGCAGATGGGGATCGCACGACACCAAGATCGTGCGGTCGCCGACCGCACGACCACTATAGCATGCCGAATCGTGCGTTCCCCGACCGCACGACTTGCATGTGTACAATAATGCACTGTATATTTTTGGATTAGCTGCGTGTGCATTTGTGTGCTTGTAATGAGGTATAAATTTTGTATTTCTGTGTGGATAAGAGTTTATTTAGTTGTGCAAATTTTTTGTAATTATAAATATTATGCATATTCACGTGTAATTATTTTGTTTGGAGCCTGCAGCAATTTTGTAATATAGAGGAGAAGGTGCAAAATATTATGAAATATATTTTGAAAACTCCTTATGCATTGTAGATGATACATGTAGGAAATATTTTTTTAGATTGTTATTTTTTCGAAATATTTTCGTAGATTCTTAATGGTATGATCGTCGTGCGTATGTACAGAGGTAAATTATACTGTGGTGTGATGGTTGATACGTTTGTGCTTTTCGTACATTGTGAACGGTAAAAAAAATATGTTTGTTTCGAAAAACATTTTGTGATCATAGTACGTTGTTGTAGTGCAAGAAATTTCATGAAAACTTTTATGTGGACGACTAGGATAGGAACGACTAGTAAGTAGGAAGAAAAGTGGTATGGAGAACGCGAAAAGACGATGTCATTTTATGTTGATAATTAAAATAGATTTCATAATAAACTTGAGAATAATATGACACACAGGATTTTGTTACAACAAACTAAAATAGTCGTACGATACATATATGCTTCGTTGACATGGAAATAAATTGGACATTCAGGGGAGTACTGCGTAGACCTGGGCCATTTTCCCTTTCTTACGAGCTCGGCATCGAAATCCTCGTATGCCTCTTTCGCCTTTACTGTCGTTTCTCTTTTTTTTTCTTGTGCTCCCTATCGCGAGCCTCACGTTGCCTGCGCGTGCACGCCTCGAGATGAGTTTTTGTCTCCTGACGTATACGCTCGGTTTGCTCATCTTGGCGGCACTCCTCCTCTCGGATCTCGCATGCTCTTTTATCGTTCCACTCCTCATAGTCCAGAGTCCACTGGTCATGTGGGTGGGTCTCTAGGTCGATCCACTTGCGGTAAGCACATAGCGGCTCCGGGGACTGTGGGTAAACGAGAGAGTTTGTTATTACGTACTTTTAATTAGAAATAGTGGGGAAACACATTGTAAGTGGTCCTTACCGTCTGTCGATAGTTGATCGTGTCGAAACGGCAGTCAAGATAGTGAGACGAGTAGTTCGCACAACCCTAATAACACATGCCCAGACTGATGCGCTGCTTAGACTTAAAGAATTTGCATGGGTCTCTACACCAGCAAAAGGGCGGCGTCTCACCCTCGGGGGGTGTTGTGGCGAACATTCAGTTGGAACGTTTAGTACGGACATGCTCTTACGGGGGGCGTTGTTACAGGGGTGTGACCTCCTAGCACGCTCTGCTTGCTTAGCCCAGGCCGCTGCAGCCATTGTTTGTTCGTTGCGGGCGGCAGCAGACCTTGTTAGGTCACGTGTCTCCTCCCATTACTTCATCATCTTTTTCCATTGTTTCTTCTGTCTCTTATCCATCTCGACATGGTGAAGGAAGGTACGGTATATTGTTTGGTTGTGTAGTGCCCCCTCGTAGATCTATTCTATCTCATTTTATAAGGCAAAGGGTTGGCATGGTGAGAGTTATTTGAAGTTAATGTATAGAGCTGCCCCTTTTGTCTTTTCACGGCGCAAAGGTGCCCAATTTGGTGTTGTCACTGCACAAAACTACCCCTTTTATCTTTTCACTGAGCAAAGCTGCACCCTTTGGTCTTGTCACTATGCAAAGCTGCCCTTTTTTTCTTATCACTGAGCAAAACTGTCCTTTGGTCTTGTCACTGCGCAAAGCTGCCCCTTTTGTTTTGTCGCTTCTCAAATCTATCCCCTTTGGTCTCGTCACTTGGCAAAGCTGCCCCGTTTGGTCTTATCACTTGGCAACTGCCCCTTTTGTCTTGTCACTGAGCAAAGCTGCCCCTTTTGTCTTGTCACTGAGCAAAGCTGCCCCTTTGGTCTTGTCACTACGCAAAGCTTGCCCTTTTGTCTTGTCACTGTGCAAAGCTGCCACTTTGGTCTTGTTGCTGCGCAAAGCTGCCACTTTCATCTTGTCACTTGGCAAAACTTCCCCTTTGGTCTTGTCACTGCGCAAAGCTGCCCATTTTATCTTGTCGCTACGCAAAGCTGCCCCTTTGGTCTAGTCACAGAAGAAAACTACACTCTTTGGTCTGATCACTCCGCAAAGGTGCCCCCTTTAGTCTTGTCACTGTGCAATGCTGCCCATTTGGTCATTTGACTGCGCAAAGCTAGCCCTTTAGTCTTATCT
The DNA here is from genome assembly GCA_017311315.1 of Dendrocalamus latiflorus. Taxonomy (NCBI): domain Eukaryota; kingdom Viridiplantae; phylum Streptophyta; class Magnoliopsida; order Poales; family Poaceae; genus Dendrocalamus; species Dendrocalamus latiflorus. The sequence goes on from CM029610.1 coordinate 27,807,216, forward strand.
CTGTGCAAAGCTGCACTCTTTGGTCTTGTCACTACGTACCCTATTTGGTGTAGGCACTTAGCCTGTAAGCTGTCTCATTTGTTATAAAATGCACAGCGCACCCCATGAAAGTAGGAGCAGTGGACCCTGTGAATCAAATGAAGAAGCCCCTTCTTCGTTGTGCAGTAGCATACAATGGCAGAGACCGATGGGCCAATTGGAGCGGGGTCACCGAAGGAAGACCTTCCCATGGAAAGGCGGAGGACTTCGGTCCTAACTATCAGTTGATGGCAAACAGGCGTGGTCAACCAGTATGGCCGAAATGCAGACACAAGGAGAATGTGGTCGTGCAGGTTGTGGATGGCCATTTCGATGGCGGACGATGTTTCTTCCGATGCCCATAATCTGGGGTACAATTCGCTAATAATATATTTTCCTTACTGGTAATATAGCATCCATGTTAACCATCCTTTGCAGCAAATGGCAAAATGTGACTTCGTCCGCTAGATCGATCCTCCGCATGAACACTATATTGTGAGGTATGTGGATACATTATGGGAGCGAATCTTCAAGTTGGAGGTGAGAATCGAGACTCTCAATGAGGAGAACAATGACATTCGTGAACAGATGCACCGCGAGAGGGGCAACGAGGAGATTGTCAACATAGGAAGTTTGTATGATCCCACATGTTACTGCGCGAACCTTAGCTGCATATGTGCCTGCCACTACAATGATGGCCAACCATGTTCAAGGCGGCCCTCTATGGAACATTCCATGTGGGTAGCGAGAGGCACCTTCTACAAGTAGTCACACTTTGTATGGTGTATGCTGGAGAAAATTGTTAACTTAATGTTGTGTGCTATTTTCTTTATGCTGTTCGATATTGTGTTGAAGGTTTAGCGCTACGAGTGTTGTTTTCATTGGTGTTGCTACCTGTACTACTTTGTATGATTTATGTATGTGCAATGCACGTGTTGTTTGATGTTGTCAGTGCATAACGCCATCTCATTTGGTGTTCTCAGTGCGTATCCCCCCACTTAGCCTATAAGAGGAGCCATTCCTTACCCACTCCCCTACATCGTTCTCACTCACCTCGTGAATTATTTGTTCGCACTCTGTGTACCTTGCTTTGGTGCTCACTCCCCGGGTGTCGATATGAGTCAATTGAGCTTCTCTTTGTTGGCACCTGCGATGATTTGCTCGAAATGCAACACACTTATGAGACGTAAGATCTCACAGACGGCTGTGAATCCTGGGCGGCACTACTATAAGTGCCCCTTTCACTTAGTGAGTTAGCTTGATCTGGGTTGGTTCAAATCATGCAGATGTGTTACGAAATCTTCTTCTCATGGAATTGCAGGAAGGCCCAAGCGGTTGCCAGTTCTGGGTGTGGGAGGATGAGATGGCCACTAAGCCTGGCATTGTTCCTCATAAGAGAGTTGGCACTGGGGGTAGCGACCCCTTGGAGATGCGACATCATTTCGATAGACTAGAGTGGAAGATTAATTTAATGTTATATGCAATTTTCTTTCTTGTGTTTATTGTTATCGTGAAGCTTTAGTGCTTGAAGTGTTGTTTTCATTCGCGTTGGTCCGTGCGGTGCTTTGTATCATATGTGTACGTACTCGTCGTGTTTGAACGATGCTTTTCTTGTTACTAAAAGAATTTGCAATGCACATTGCAGTTAGAAGATTATTATTTCCGTAAGGTGCTATGGATATGCACTACACATACGTATATTGCATAAATGATTACAGGAAACCATGCGACGTTACAAAAGTTGAAATACATAAACTCATTGTGCATCTAGTTGTCGCCTCCTCTAACGGCGCATGTGATCCTCCAAGAAGGTGAACCTGTGAGGAAAGTGCGGTGCGTCTCGAAGGTCGTACTGGGAGGCCTGCATCCGAGGCGGTGTTGCGTACAACTTCGTGGAGAGTTGCGATGGATGGCCGAAAATGGAGCTCAACCATTCGATGGAGGGGTCTACATCCTGCTCAGATGGTACAAATGAATTAGGCCATGGGCAGCGATGTTTATAATACATACTAATATCACAAGGCATTTACCTGGGTAGTCTGAAACGCAGATGACCCACCGTGAACTTCATGGCCTAGTTGCTCTGTGCAAACCTGCATTTTTTTGGATATGCGATGAGATGGCATTGAAATACACATGTTTTGTTTACTACGTTAGTGCATACCGGTGTATGCGGCTGGCCGAATGACGATGCCGTAGGGAAATCGCGCATGTACTCCTGCGCGGTGTATCTTCCGTAGGTCTGCCCAAACAACTAGTGCAGCTCCTGCAGACTAGACTGAACACCATACGCGAACGTGGGCAACGCCACCTCCGGTTGCTACGGCGAGTCAGGGTCGCTATCTGGAGAGAGCCCCCGTCGGCCTGGAGAGAATGTTCAGTCGTCCGTCGCCCTCCGTGACGACGATGGCTGTAGCAAGGTGCTATCCTGTCGAAAGTGCTACAAGAAAAACTGTGGTGAGAGAAAAATGGCAATTGAGTGGATGAACAAACAGTTGGAAAATTTCGTACCGTCAGTCTGAAGCGCGTGGAGGACGAGCGAGCGTAACTTGGATGTGGCAGTGCTGACGGCGGTTCTGAGGGGGGTGGTGCTGCTTACTGTCCTCTGTGGCCGCATCGTACAATGGCGTCGTCCCTATGCTGACTACAATTGATGGTCCTGATCGCAGACCTTGAGTCATCATAGATGTTGCACATTGAAGCTAGCAGCCGATCAATGGAGTTGGCCCTCCCATGCTGGAGAGCTTGAGCAGCCTCGTCGTGGATACGATGCAGGCGGTCGTACTGCAGGTAAACAAAGAATGAGTTAAAACGCATTGCCGCACAGGGTATACTTGGAGTAGTCTCATACCGTCTCGTCGTGCCGTGCTGCTCAATGACGATCTGGACCTGCCCGTACAGCAGCCTCGTGCGCGACCTCTGCAGGACAATGTGGGGCAGACCCAGTAAGCCTGCTGTGGGTGCGTGGACCATACCACGCTAGATACGTAGTGTATGTGTCGAGGTCGTACGACTAAGGCTTGTCCACAACCTCTGTGCTCGCCGAGTCACGCCGCTTGTCCATCCACGGCTACTGTGTGCCCCTCCTGTCGTCATTCCAGCTACCTCTTCTTGTTTGCCTACAAGTTAATTGACACACTACACAATTTGTACTACGACACATTAGTACATTAAGTAAAGTTACTGTGTAATGACATACTCGTGGGTTTTCACTGCTAGTGCCCGTCCTGGTAGGGGTGGCACCTACTAGTACAGGCTAAACTGCCTCATGACTCTCTGCGGGTTGTACGGCTCGACGAAGTGGGAGAAGACCAGGTGGCAGGTCATCAACCAGTACATGTGGTCTTAGTGGCACTGAGATGACAACCCGTGGGGGCCGTATTCGCAATGAACTGTGAAGTCCATGGCCACCAGACTATCTCGCTCTCATAAAGAGTCTCGAACTAGTTGTGGAATTCTGGGTATACACGCCTCGGTCTCTCCCTAGCCCACTGTAGTTGAGCATGTGTCCATCGCATCCCCGTTGTTGGCTCATGAATGGGGTCATCGCCATTACCCTCATCGTAGAACCCTAGGCTGAACTCGTAAGGGTGCACGACACTCCCAAAGTAAGGCCTCCCAACGGGGATGTGCTCCCATGACCACAACTGTAGGAGGATGTAGCACACCGCCAGGACTAGCTCGTTGGCCACAGTACACTGCGAGGCATCACACAAGTCTCGGTACGTGGTGCTAAGAACTACAGATCCTCAGCTATACTGCGGCACCTGGCCGGGCCAAGCATCCACCAAGGACTCCGCAAGGTGTACGTAGCTACGGTAAACGGAGTCTCCAGTGGTGGTAGAAAACTAGACCCACCCGAACAGAAACAGGAGGTATGAAACCAGGTGCGTCAGCACCACCTCCTGAGGAGCATGCACGGGGCAGGTCATGAACTGTCGTAGCCACAAATGTGGCACATCAGACACGTTGTCCAGGATCGGGTGACCAAACCGGTGGCCCAGGCGGACCTTCCAGTTTGCCAGCTTGGGGGTGGCACTACTACAGTACCACGGAGCAGTAGAGTTGTAAGCGTGGGCACGTCCTGAAGAGTAACAGTCATCTCGCCCCACCGAAAGTGGAAGGTGTGAGTTTCCAGTTTCCAACGATCGATGAGTGTGGACAGCAATGCCGCATCGAACTGCAACGTGTACGGTACATCCAGCAAGCGGGCAATGGGCAGTAGGCCGGTGTCCTACAGTAGTGGGATGTATCGCTGGTCTAGAGGCCAGTGCTCTCGGGGGCTCCTAAGGATCAAACTCGGAGGGTCGGCACCCGATGACCACGCCAGGCATCGGTGCTGGTCATCCCAACGGAGGTCTAGCAACTCGTATGGCATCTCCTGCTGATGAAGAAAAACAAGTTAGTACACAGTGACAAGAGAATATGCAACAAATGACAACAAAATGTAGAATAAGTGACAACATAATGTGCAACAAATGACAATAAAGTGTGTAACAAATGACAACATAATGTGCAACAAACGTAATGATATGTAAACGTACCAAGACACAATGAAAATGTACACACAACTATTTCCGTACCATACATTCAATAGAGGACAAAGGTTGCGAGCTAATGTGCATGACATACACAAAATGTGGACAACAAACGCCCTCAAAAATAGAAAAACACAGAACCAATAGTCAGCAATGAAGAACTATGTGCTTCGTACTACGGAGCATTACTTGATGTCGGTCTGTTTGGGCACTAGCTAAAGGAATAAACAATCGTCTTGCAAAGTCTACACTTTGGGCGTCGAACCCGATCCCCACACTGGTTGTCATCCATGTCATTACGGATGTGACGGCCATGTCATCTTCCATGGCCGACGTGCTTTAGTGCATCGTTCGACACCCACTTTACCTACCCTGGCCATAGGTCTCTATAGTGCATGTCCACCCCGTACGAATGGAACTTCGTACTCCAAATTTCATACAGGTGCTGCATGTCGTTGTACTTTGAGATGCAATGCGTGGACGTCTGGTGCCATACCGTGCATGCCGCGTACACATGGGAGCATGACTTGTGTAGAAGCTGCGGCTTGTTGCAGGTGCAAGATGCTCTCTTATCAATCGTTCATACCTGCTTGTGATCCCCTCTAGTGTGACCCATCACGTACTTCTGTCTAAGGCGGACCTTGAACTTCCTCCTTACGCCATCCATGGTATGAGTAATATGTGAACGAGTCTTCTCCATCTTCTTGTCTATGTAGGCCTGCATTACGTCAGAGAATTGTTTGCCTTCGTCCAGATGCTTCTTCGCCATCATGGCTCTATTGACAAAGTACCCAACTGAACGGTTCTAACCCTCTTCCACTATTGCCGTGGTAGGTAGGGATCTCACGCCCTTCAGAACACCGTTCTACACCTCGGACATGTTAGTTGTCATGATTCCATACCTTACTCCGCCGGTGTCGTGTAACAGAGACCACATCTCCATGTCAGGTGCGTTCGATTAAACCCATTGCATGAACTCCCCAACTCTCGTAGAGCCTCCCTCCACAGCCCCAGCTTCAGCCTGCTTGAGATGTTGTACATGCTTGCTGGTCTCCTGATCGAGATGCCTCCACAAGGCCTCGAACTTCCTCTTCTGGTTTTGCATACAAAACTTCTTGAACATCTTCATTGGATCTTGCTATGGAACTTTCTGTGAAAGTTTGCCACGAGATGCATCATGCACCAACGGTTATTCATGTCATTCCACTGGAAGGGGGCTGCGTCCCGTTCTGCATCGTGTGCAACACGAACAACAAGCTTACATTGTGGTCCGAGATGACACACATGTCTACACAATCTTGCACAACAGCCTGCTTCACATTAGCTAGGTACCACAACCAGCTATCGGTATTCTTATTATCCACAATTGCAAAGGCACGGGGAGTAACTGGTCGTCAGCATCAGCTGCAACCGCGGTGAGTATAGTACCCTTGTACTTGCCAGATAGGAACGTCCCATCCATCGTTAGCACTGGACGGCACCACCTGAATCCTTCTATAGCCTGACGGAAGGCCCAGAACACTTTGTCAAGAACAAAATAATTTAGGCCTTGCATACCATGAACCCACTCCTTCCTATTAATGTATGTGCCTGGGTTTGATTTTGCAATTTGATGCAGCATTCTTGGGAATAGATCGTCACCTCCTCGTACGTCCCGAGCATACGCTGCAAGATCTTCTGTTTCGCCCACCACACCTTCTTGTAGCTGACATCGAACCCCACCATATTCGCTACATCCGCCAACATAAGCTTCGGAGAAATAGACACATCTGCCACCACAAGATGGCTTATTAGCTCCGCAACATACGACGACATCATGTTGCGGTGTCTATGTAGTGGCGCCGCAAGCTCACAAGTGTGATCTTTCAGCACCGTTATCCGGAAGTCTGTGGCAGCGCCCCTAAAGTGCTGCACACAGACCTTGTTAGGACAGGAGCCGTCGACACACTTGACAATGTAGGTGTCAGAGTTGGACTTGTGCACTCGATATGTCTGGCTAATGTTGACAGTGTATGTAGCAATAGCTTGCTGCGCAGCACTCTTGTTACAGAAGCACTACCCTAAAAAGAGTGTGCCCTCGTTAAATCCCCACTCTTCCTCCTCTACCCATGGCAGAATAAGGGATTCCGCTGCGATGTCGTCCAATCTGGACGACACGTACGCAACGTCAGTGGTTAAAACCAACCATTGTTTTAACATTTACACCATCTGCAGTCACTACAACTACAATATAAAATTTCTTCACATAAAATATAAAATATAATACACTACAACTACTTGTTTTAACGCTCACACCATCTGCACTCACTACAATAGTATAAAAAATTTCTACACATAAAATATAAAATACAATACACTACAACTACTTGTTTTAACGCTCACACCATCTGCACTCAGTACAACAGTATAAAAAAATTTGTTCACATAAAATAAAAATACAGTGCACCATGCTTCATATATGGAGGGTTAGGCTTCAACAAATATTTTTTCAATGATTGACATGCACCAATTTCCGTAAACAAAATTTACGCTAATGATATGCTAATCACTAACGATAAGATTATAGTCGCACGGGGATGATATTTACCTTTTCTTGAAGCTCACGAGGCGATCTACAACTTTCACAATTGCAAAAAAAACTTCAAATCCCCAGCGAAAATTACTCCAAATCCCAGTTCTTTCCTTCACTACACTCCCTCTCTTGCTCTGCAATTTTCATGCTCCTCTGTCTACGCATGCAACCTCATTGAACGCTCCCAAAGGCAGGCCATCCTCTGCATTTTATCGCACGTATGAGGCCACTGAAATGCAGACAATGGAGTAGGGGACGGGCAGCTCTACATGTAATATGCTGGCGTGTGTAAATGTGTTACAGGAGAAAGAGAAAACAGGTAGCACGGGCGGCATCAATCAGCAGAAAAAGCCAGCACGCAGCACAAACATCAACGCGCGAAGGAATGCTTTCGGCGGGCCGATGGAACAGCGGTCAGGGACCGCACGACTCGGGCATGCTACAGTGGTCATACGGTCCCCGACCGCACGATCAGGCGGTGAACAGTGATCATACGGTCCCCGACCGCACGATTGCCACGTATCGTGCTCTGATAAATGGTGCGGTGGGAAGGAGGCTATAAATGGAAATACTGATGTTTAGAGGTTAGATCTGGTATTCCGGTGATCAATAGTGTCATTTTTGCCCAACTGATCTGGAAGTTTGTGCTGTTATTTTCCAGATTATGTTTGTAATCTTGGGGACTATGCATCGTTGTTTCTCTTAATATAAATCTGGGTTATCTAGCCTTAAATAAACAGCCAAGATTATGCACCTTGAAAATTTGTTAGCAAAGTGCAATGTCCGTATGGCTATCGTGTTTTTGCTTTGAACGTGGTTGCCGGTATGGACGTATGGTTGACATGCCGAAACAATCGCAAACCAGACATGCCGAAACAATCGCAAACCAGACACTGGTCAAAGTCGAAACATCTGCCTATAAGAATTATCTAGTGCTAATAGCATGGTAGCAACATACTGATCAATCTGTGTGCATGCAGGAGAAAAAAAAAACAGTTGATAATTATCTATGACTATCGAAGATGGGTGTTACATGAATATCCAATTGAGATCAGAACTCAAGAAGAAATCTTTTTCGATACATGTGCAACAAAACGGCTTCTCCCCTAAGACCGTAGAGGCCACTGCTCTCGACCGCTTGCACCCATCTATATGGCGTAGTCGACATTGTTTACTCTTTCGATGTTATGACCAGCAGGCCCAGTGCGCCGATGAGCAGGTACTGCAACAACAGACAACATATGTCAGCAATCCTTTCAGGAATAGTTCCATTGAGCTACAATAGTATCGTCCAATTTGAGTACTCAATGCACCAGTTTATCTAGAGAACAAATAACTTGCTTACTTGCCTATCCATTTACAGTAACAAGGAGCAGAATGGGCGGGGAGTTCTATCAACATCTTATAAAAATTCTCACATGGACTAGAACAATCTTTGTTATAATCCAAGTCAATCAGTACATAAAAAAGAGCTTACCTTTATAATTGGTTTCTCAGTCATGATAATTGTAACCCACCCGACATACGGAAGATAGCTGTTCACAGTAAAAAAACATAAGGTCAGCCGAGTTAATTTTCACCAGGAATGAAGGCAGATGTGTGCGGTCAAAGTCGAGAGTACTGACCCTACAGCCCGTCCCATAATGTGATGTTGCTGAAGCCAAAGCTGCCCGTGTGCATATAGAAGTCGGTCATCCCCAAAGTTATTGTCACCTGAAAGGCAGTTCATCAGTTAAGACAAACATTCAAGTGCATCTACTATACATTGTACATTGCTAGCTGTTGATTATTATTGCAAGGATTACACAAATTGCTTTACCAGAAAGGAGAACTTATGGCGCTCAAACAAACAATAAAATGATGGATACCTTTCGTGAGGATATCAACTTCTGCACTTTCCTGGCGTTCATGAACCTATACACAGAGAATAGCAAATTCAAACCATGCCAAAAGAAAAAAAAACTTACACATGTAATATAAATTGGATCGATTGATATGAAGAGTAAAAACTTCAAAATTTATTACCTTAATCACACGATGAACAATTGGAATTTCACGGCCCTAAATACATAACAGCCAAATGTATATTTAGTGTCTTGAGAATCATGTATTAGCACACAACACAATGAAATATAGGACAAACTGATGAATTCGTGATTCAGCTACTAATTTGTAGCTTACAAATTACAATGATTCAGTAGGACTTACATCAACATTAAAAACAACTATTTCTCCTGTGCGAATAGGGTCTTTGCTCATGTGCAAAAACAGGATATCACCCTGCAAGAAGATAATTTATCATTCAGTACATCAGTGTGAAAGATGATGGCACATTAAAGGATGCAAAAGTGAACTCTAGAGTAAAAATTGAAAACTAAGTAGATGACATGCGCCAATACAGATTGTCAACTGGAGATAAGAGTAGTCTTGAAAGGGAATTTTGGAAATGAATAAGGCCAACATTCTAAAGGCAATTAAGGCAGCCATCCACAACTTGCAAACCAGTGGAACTTCTAGGAAACCAAATCTGCTCTTATAAAAAAAATTACAGAAATGCACCTCTTTATGTGTTGCACATACAACTTTTGTGTGTGTATATGGAAAATGGTTCCATACTCTTGTGAGTACGTACTCCAACTTCTTATATACCACTTAAATAATGTTGTTATACCTCTTTATCTTTTTGAGTATACTCTAATAATGATTATACATACTCTAATGTAAGTTCCATGAATAAATTTCATCAAAATCCACTTTTTATGGCATAATTTTATATATGAAAAATGGTATATAGCAAAAATGAAGAACTCCGATAAAAATTTACAACCAAATCATATTAGAGTATCTTAGAATTAGCATTTAAGTATACTAAAATTGATAAATAAATATAATACATTCGTTTAAGTAGTATATTGAAAGTGAAAGTATATACTCCTAAAAGTACATAAAAGTCTTCATATGTGTGTGTGCGCGTGTGTGTTCGTTTGTTCTTTTAAAAATAGTTTTTAGTGGGCATGCTTTGGTGCTTTCTCCTTTTGCCTTATCTAGTAGTTGAGTAGACTCAAAAGGAGGGTGAACAGATTCTATAATATTTCTAACATTGGTTTTTCATTCTTTTGAGACCTTTTTAATGAGAGTTAGGTTATCTAGATTAGCCTCTAATTTGGTTTTAGTTTTTTATACACGTTTTGGTTTAAAGAATTCTTCAAACTGTCTGATCTAGCTATTTTCATACCAATCAAAAAAAGTAAATATTTCTTTCCTGCTTTCTCATGTCTGCGCACCAAACTTCTCTTATTTTTATTCTATAAGGCTTACCTATATTTTTTAAATATCTTTCAACTTTAGCCTTATTTTTAGGGAGATCAACTTCTTTTCCAAGGAGTTCCTCATCAATTTCAAATTCAGGTTCTTCTAATGCAATATCATTTTCAAATTCAAGGTCTTCTAGTTCTATAATATTGATTTCAAAATCTGAAGATTGAGGGCTTATACGAATTATCCTCACAGGTTGCATAGACAATATTTTGTGGCTTTGACTGTGGTTTGCTATCAAGACTAACAAAAGGTTTTGACTGACTGAAAGACTTTTTTTTAAGGAAAATATTATCTCAACATCCCCATCAGATGTCTCAGTCAAAGACTGTGTCGGTTTGTTGCATAGCTTTTGGTTCTACTGCTTGGAAGAGAGTCCACTTCTCAGGAAGTGTTATCTCACCCTACTTCAAGGCTTTTAGGGTGATGATAAGATTTCTAGGATTGGTTTGGAGAAGAGCCGTTAGGCCTTTTGGTGTATTTTGCTTTAAACATGGGGCCAATGTAGTCATTGCTTTGTAACATATTGTGTAGGTCACAGAAATGTTTTCACTTCCAGGTTCAAAATCAAAGCCGAATGTTTGCAAGTAGTCAAAACCTTGTGGATGTTTGAATCTGAAAGAGAAAAAAATCTAGGAAAGTGGTAGAAAAAACACTAGACTATTGCTAAGACTAACATCAACCATTCCTGGCAAAGAGTCTTTAAATCTCTTATTTTTGCAATCTCTTAGACAATCCAACACAGAAACATTTAAACATTTTTGAGTCAAAGATTGGATAGCAACTTGAACCAAACTAAAATGCAAATAATGATACTGAGGTTTTGCTTTTATACAATTGATTTCCTTTTCAGAAAGAAGATACAATGTTTCATGCATGGACTAATAGAAAGAGTGTTTCCTATAGTTTTAATATAATAATCATAGCGTAACGAAAATGTGCCTACGTGATATATATCCCTAATATTTACTTTATGTACGTTCCAATCTGTAATATTTTTCTCAATATCCTCAAAACAAATAGATGAAGCATTTTTAACTGACATTGTTTGAATAGACCTATCATTGCTGCAAGAGGCTACAGACTGGTCAGTCATACCTAGAGACCCGACTAACCAAGACATCTTATACGAAGATAAAGGAGGCCGGATAGGTAGCTTCCAGTCAACGGCAGTGAAAATCCTACAATTAAGATCAACCTATTGGATAGGTGGTTTCCAGACAACGGCAGGTGAACCTGTGGTTAAGATCAACCTCTACCCCTAACAAGCACCCAGTCAAAAATTTACACTGATAAAACGCCTATCTATGGCTAAACAAGGCTACACAACTTCGGGCTAACCCACTAGAGACTCAAGATCTCCACATCTGCAGCTTACTACCACACCTTCGGGATCTCCACGACTTCAGCATACTCCCCCCCCCCCCCCCCCGGGAAGATGGCTTAAGGAGCTCAGGCAACTGATGGCTCTGATACTAGGACGGCTAATAAAACCATATTATGGCGCAGACACACCGATCAAAAAAGAGTACCAAAAATTGTTAAGCGGGTAAGAATTATTTCAACCAGATGAAGTTGAAGGCACAAACTCTGCATCAATGATAATAGATGATGACAGTGAATAGCAAGAGCTATTTGCTACAGATCCTCACTGACAAGAATAATTTTATTGCAAGATTCTAAAGGATAATTACGAAGAGCTATCTACTATTGTAGATAGAATCTGAACTTTGCAGACGGAATAAAGTTTGGTCAAAAGATATATCATTGCGAATATTCATCCTTAAGTCTAAAGGGATATCACTGATGTCATTGATGTCCCGAAGAATTATTCTTATCAATAGTCTAAAAGTCATTATGAGAACCTAAAGTCTAAAGCAACCTCTATATAAGAGACATGAAGCTGCTCTTCAAGGGACACCGCCTCCTATATCGCCTTCAACACAACCGCCTACATCGCCTCCTACGCCTCTCCTTCCACAACATCATTCCATCACCACTCCATTACCAAGTGTTCTAAGTGTTAAGTGTACACTTATGTATCCTAAAATAAAGACTCGATCATACAAGTCGGAGTGTGAGAGTCAGTCAGTCTATGAGTGTCATGTATAATTAAGTACTTGTATCCAGTCTGGTGTACTACTCAGAAGAATCCACCTTCTGCTCGTTAAGGTATATTAATAAATGCCAAACTATTTTCTTGTAATTATCTTATATTCATTTCATAAAAAAAACGTGTATTGCATATGTCCTAGATATGTGCATATCATTCATGTTCATTTAATAATAATAATCATCATCATCATCTAACCAACTTGCATCACTCATTGAGTTATCCTATATTCATTTACCCGAAGCCATATATATATATATATATATATATATATACACACACACACACACACATACATATACATATATACATGATATATATAATATAATTAACTGGGGCAACATGGTGGTCCGACACCATGATCTAAAATAGGTATTAGTATAAATATCAGAGACACCATGGTGTCCAGACTCCATAATAGACCTTTCATCCATGATTAAGACTTTCCATCAATAATTAATTCGATATGCCAAATCAATCACTTCCTTTCTGAATTAATGAATGCTAACAGGTTTACCTGATATATTATATACCATTACACTTGCATGCATCTAAAAGCAATTCAAAGGCAGAGAGGCCTGGTGCCCAGACACCATGGTGCCCCATTTCAGCGTCCTATAGTGTGTCTGTGTGTGTGTGAGTAAATTGCACTTTGCAAGAGATAAATTGCCACTTGTTTCACTTTGCACCAGGTTTTACACATACTTTCACTTTGCACCAGAATGGAGCAAATGTTGTTTCACTTTGCACCAGAGTCCCAACTTCGACTACGGCCCCCTTCGACCACGACCTCAACTTCAACCACAGCCCCCTTTGACCACGGCCCCCTTCGACCAAGGCGTCGACTTCGACCACAGCGTCAACTTCGAGCACAATCCCCTTCGACCACAGCCCCTCAACTATTGCTTTGACGTCGATCACGGCTTCGACCACGGCTTCATCTTCGACCATGGCCACGGCTTCGACTTCCACCCTGGTGCAAAGTGAAACAACATTTGCTCCACCCTAGTGCAAAGTCAAAGTATGTGTAAAACCTAGTACAAAGTGAAACAAGTGACAATTTACCTGGTGCAAAGTGCAATTTACTCTGTGTGTGTGTGTATGCGTGCGTGCGTGTGTATGTATATATATGTTAAACCTTTTCCATACTCCTTGGAGTATATACTTCCACTTCTAATGTGCCACTTAAACAAACGTGTTATATTTATTTATCACTTTTGGTATACTTAAATACTAATTCTAAGATACTTCAATGCAATTTAGTTAAAAAAAATTATCAGATTTCTTTATTTTTTGTATATACTATTTTCATATATAAAGAGCATATATACACAAATTATGTTATAAGAAGTGGGTTTTAATGAAATTTTACATGTAACTCATTTTAGAGTATCTTATAATGATCATTAAAGTATACTCAAAAAGATAAATAAGTATAACAACATTATTTAAGCGATATATAACAAGTAGGAGTACGTACTCCCAAGAACATATAATCATTTTCATATTTTATATATATATATATTTATATTTATATATATATATATATAGGGAACATATCTAGTGCTAAAGCCCATTTGGGTGCTAACATGCTAAAACCGCTCAGGAGCGTTAGATCTACCCCCTACGGTCCAAATCTGTGAAGGTGGAAGCACCAAACCTACTTATACGTTTTGCGAAAAACCCCCCGCCTCCCTGTCTTTTTTTCCCCGCCTCCTCGTCTTTTTTCCCCCCGCCTCACATCTCCCTCGCGCGACCCGCCGCCTCCCATCTCCCTCGCGCAAGCCCCCGCCGGCGACCGCACCCACCATTCACACCGCCCCGTCTTTTTTCCCCCCGCCTCCCATCTCCCTCGCGGGAACCCCCACCTAAACCCGCCGGCGACCGCACCCACCATTCGCACCCGTGCGCTAGGGTTAGGGTTAGGTGAAAGGGGCGGCCGGCCTCCCTCCGTCCGCAGCACCACCACCTCCCCGAGCTCCGACGGCCTCCTCCCCGAGCTCTTTCCCCGCGCGCACCATTCGCACCCGTCCGCTAGGGTTAGGGTTAGGCGAAAGGGGCGGCCGGCCTCCCTCCGTCCGCAGCACCACCACCTCCCCGAGCTCCTTCCCCGAGCGCCGCCGCCGTCCGAGCCGGCCTCCCCGAGCCCCGCCGCCGCCCTCCGACCTGGTCTGCTCCCCGAGCGCCGACGCCGTCCGAGCCGGCCTCCTCCCCGAGCATCGACTTCTGAATTGTGTACTGAGATTGTTTGTGTATGCTCTTCTGAATTGTTTCCCGAGATTGTGTATGCTCTTCTGAATTGTTTGTGTATACTGGACCTGGACTGAGATTGTGTATGCTCTTCTGAATTTGTTGAATGAAACCTGGTTTGGCTGTGAGCCTGAGACATTCTGGGATTGTTGAATGAAATCTTTATAGAAGTGGCAGAACTGGGAGAAACTTTGGAAAATGTGTGTGTAGAAACTTTGTAGAAGTGGCAGAACTGGGAGAAACTATGTCCCATACTTGAGCCTAAAAGCTAGTCATACTAACATAATAAAGTGTCAGATGAAACTAAAATTGTTGTGCTCATTCAGCAAAACATGTTCTTACATTCTTACATACAATATTCTTACATACAAGATGGGGGCTGCCAAATTCTCCAGCCTACAATTAATTAGCAATGTGAACCTTTGTTTCATCTCACTGATTTCATATCGCAGATAGTGTTGTTAGAAACTTTGATAGTGTTGTTAGAAACTTTGCATGATGAAAAACATCTATGATTTACGATTTTCTGCAAAGTGAATTCATAACATGCAGTCCTAAATAGGATCAACACCTATGCACCTTTCTATAAACAAAAGGACCCTCCAAAAAACCTGACGAATGCCAGATTTGGAAACACCTAAACTAAAATACGATCAATTCACCATAAACCACACTGATGCCATGATATTCATCACTTGCTCATAGGGGTCTGGATCCCTGCCAACTTGATGCAAGCTTTGCCTGTTGGATGAATTTTCTTTTGTCCCCAGTTGCAGGTCACTTGGTTTATTGTGCAGATCCAGCTGCACATGTAGTTGCATTGTCACCGAAGACACTCTTGGCAACAACTTACATTTCAAAGATCCAGATAGAATGTAGATAGCAGCCAAAGCTCACAATTCCTCAATACGAAACATTCGCACTCCACACAAATAAATTCACATCACAGATTACACAATTTGATGGTTCAATTCACACACAGAATGCAATTTTTTTTGCAAAATCACAGCACAATTAGAGCACAAATCAACCTCACAAGCACAAATGAACCTCACAATTCCTCAATATGAAACATTCCTCAAACCCTAGCTAGTGGTGGAGGGGGGTGGCGGCGGCGCTCCCTGGGGCGCTGTGACGGCAGGGGGGATGCCGTGCAGTGGGGGAGGGAGGCGGCACCGCTGCCGACGAAGGGAGGAGCGAAGGGTTGCGCCATGGTGGAGGGCGGCGGCGCCGTCGGCCAAAACCCTAGCCGAGGAGGGTGGCGGCGGCTCAGTGGTGGAGGGGGAGGTGGCGATGCAGGTATGGAGGCGGTGGGTTGGGGGTGGCGCCGAGAGAGCCGGGGAGGACGGCGCCGAGGGAGCCAGGGGGACAGTGGGGGCTGTGGAGGGCGGCGCCGGGGGGAGCCGGGGGCGGCGTCGGGGGAGGCTGGGGAGAGCCCTCGAAGAGCACAGACTTGAGCTCCGCGCGGGCGGCGTAGATGGCCGCCGTGGATGCCGTTTAGGCGGGGGCTCACGCGAGGGAAATGGGAAGCGGCGGGTCGCGCGAGGGAGATGGGAGGCGGGGGCAAAAGACAAGGCGGCGGGGGAAAAAAGACAGGGAGGCGGGGGGTTTTCCGCAAAACGCATAAGTAGAATTGGTGCTACCACCTTCACAGATCTAGGCCGTAGGGGATAGATCTAACGCTTCTGAGCGGTTTTAGCATGTTAGCACCCAAATGGGCTTTAGCACTAGATATGTTCCCATATATATATATATATATATATATATATATATATATATATATATATATATATATATATATATATATATATATATATATATATATATATATATATATATATATATATATATATATATATATACTAACCAGCGCGCAGGTATAGAATACGTGGACAAGTTACTAACATTTTTTAATGAAGTTATTGCCAAACCTTCACAGTGCCAAAAAGTTATCAACGATTCTGTATGAAGGTACCATCGGTAGCAAGTGACGTATATGTATATACGTATACGTATATACATAGATATATGTATGTTATGTTATACATATGTATGTTATGTTATATTCTACACGCAGGTGTAAAATGCGTGCTGGGAAGTTAGTACCATTTGTGAGTGAAGTTACTGCCTAACACGTTTAGAGTTTCTGCCAGCACACAATTAAATAGTAACTTCACTTACAAATGGTAGTAACTTCCCAGTGCGCAAACTGGAGAGAACACGCAAATTAGCGTTTGTGAAAGCTAATTCTCGTATGGAGTGAGGAGGTAACTAACCCTCTTAAATCCAGGCTCCATACTCCCAGAAAGCACCACCACCACTGGGGACTCACTCCCTGTTACGACCATCAATCCCTTCCATATGATCAATGCTGAGGTAACAATCATTCCTGCCAAGAGAAACATTTTTAGCTCCCCTAGTCGCAATCAACAATCAGCCCATGTAAGAGCAGGGAAAACCCAACCTACCTAACAAAAACAAACTAAGTGATAAACCCTATGCACCTAAATATCACGACTTTATAGTATAGTCTTTTAGAAACAAAAAAAACGTTTATAAGTAACAACTAGCTTCAAGGGTACAAAAGAAAGGCCTTCTATAGGACATCCCTCAAGAGAACATCCATAATTTCACACTAAATAGTAAACGAGAGCAGAAATTTCCCAATTCACTTCTCTATGGCCGCCATATCCAATGCAGTTGCTCTTCTGTTTTTCACACCCGTACGATTCTTCAGAAGAAGAAAAAAGTAAAACGTAACAGCACCGGATCACTAACCAGAAAAGCCTCCCTGCCCCAATCTTACCGGCGAGAAACTCCAAAACTACCAAAAAGAATCGCGCCTTTCCCATCGAAACCCTACTGGAATCACAAGGTAAATCCTAACCTTGAAACAAAGAACTAGACTGCGCCCAACCCACCGATCTGGGCGCAAAAGACCTCGACGAAAAATCTTTGAAGGGAAAAAAAACAAAATCAGGGGAGAAGGGCAAGAGATGAGACAGCGGGCGTCACCGAGGCTGATGATCTGGGTGAGGACATGGCGGATCTGCATGGAGCGGATCGACTCCACCGTGTCGCCGACGAACCCCATCTCGCTCGGCTCTCGGCGGCGAACGAGCGACCGGGGAGAGGAAAGCAGGTCTGCGCTGCGTTTTCAGGGTTTTTTTTCAGAGAGGACCCCGCGGATGCTCGATATTAAACGCTTCGCCCCGTGGGCCTGGTGCACGTCACGAAACCTATTTCCGTTCGTCGGATGGGGATCTGACGGGCAGTAAACGTTTCCTTCTCCGAATTGCGGTGGAAAGAGAGCGCTGGGATTTCCTCCTCCGAATACGATGCGCTGTGGAGTAAGGATAGAAATAGGCTATAGATGGGCCGAGGCGCCATGCCGCGGATCTTGAGGGTTTCAAGCACAACAAGGCCCAGTTGCTCCTGCCAGTTTTGCTGCTTTTTGTGCCTTCCATTGCTTTTTTTTAGATAAAGGATAGTTATATCCGGCTTCATCTATCAACCGATAGAATCAGGCCAATTATTACAAAAGGTAGCCCATAGGCTGGCACACGAGCTGTAAAAGGTTCCAACTTTACAGCAAAACACATGGATAAACAAAACGCATGTAAAATTTTGACTAAGAAAGGCCAATAAATCTTGTTGATAACCATCCATTGGAACCGAAGAATTGCAAAGCTGACGACTCAAGATGTTGCCCAGCTAAGACCAAGTGATCCCGTAGATCATCACGCCGCTGCAACTTTGCCCACTGTCGGAGCCAGTGAGTTCCCCTGAATAGTACCTGCAAAAAAGATTTTGGTCTACATTTGTCAAAAACCACCTCGTTTCTTGTTATCCAAACTGCCCAACAAAGTGCCGATGCTGCTGTCAATAACAATGCGTTTTGTTTCTTATTACCCTTCTTTGACCACCCATTAAAAAGGTCATCTATACTCTGTGGAGGTGTTAGTCCGAACAGTAAATGTACCGCTCGCCACAAAAACTTGGCATAAAAACAGTCCAGAAAAAGGTGTTGAATAGTTTCTAGAGAATGACAGAAGTGTTTGGTTCGGAGGAAATTTCGCGAAATTATTAGTTTGCACCTTTAAAAAAACCATTAGTTTGCTGTAAATTTAAGCAAGGATTTCAGGTAACTGCACCTTTAAGAGGCCCATTTCTCGAAAATTGCAACTCCGTCGCGAACAGACCATCCTAAAAAAACGCGCCCACATGTCATACACACGTGAAATGCTACGGGTGTCACACAAACACCACCCGGGACGCTACTCAGGCGCCAAGGAGGCTCACACATCATCGGCACAAAAGTTACGGTTTATTAATAATTTAGACTGTAAAGTTACTCAAAAGCTCTACACCCCCGCAGCATGTTGCAACCGCCTGGATTCCTGTTGCGATCCCATCGTCACGCACGCCCTTAGGACAACACGTACTTTGCCCCATGTTGAAGTTCTGCGGCCCACAGGATCTTCTCCTTCCCCTCTTTCCATCCATGGCCTCACCGCCACCTTCCCGGCGCTTCTGTGCTGTCAGCGACCTCGCCCGTGCGCACAGCTATGCCTCCTCTATTTCTGTCTCACTGCTAAGGAGGGCTGACATATCAGTTCAGTTTAAAAACCAGTTAAAATAAATGAGTATGGACTAGTAGGCCTACTTATTAGCCTTAATTTTAAAATGAGTACTGTAACTTTTCTATCCAAACTATCAATGAACTGCAATTTTTTTTGTGCCGCTGATGTGTGAGCCATGTTGGCATTGTGTGGCGACCCGGTTAGCGCTTCTGCGCTTGCATGGCACCCGTAACAGCCTCATCATAGTATGTGTGTACAACATATGGACCCTGCATGTCAGGATGGTCTATTCGTGATAGAGTTGCAGTTTTTTTTTAAAAAAAAATTGGCCTCTTAAAGATGCAGCTACCCGAAATCTTCGTTTAAAATCGTAGCAAGCTTGTAGTTTTAGCAGAAAAGTGACAGTTTTACAAAATTTACTCGAAAGTTGATGAACACTGTATGCGGGCTCCCGTTGCCGTCGTAGATGTGCTCAAACAATTCAAGAGTAACTTGCAGCTTGTTAAGACATTTATCAGAACAATTTTCAGGATCTACAGGAAACTTACTGTCTCCAGAACATCTGCATTACAATTCATCTTTATTGATATAGGTAGTTGATCTAAATTTGGTTTTATACTTAAAAGAGTAGGAAAGGCAAACTTAAAAGCAAACAGCGAGGGTTTCAATGGATGAACTTGGTGGGATGCCCAGTGAGCTGCAGTTTTCCACACGCAGGGCAAACTGGCAGGGCATGCACCCGAACTACTTTCCAGCGATTTCTTTGATGCTTGTAGAAGATTTCCTTGACGATCCATTTATAAAAGTATTTCTCGGCCTCACGTATTTAAAAACAAGGCTTGAATTTACGTGTTATCTATCGGGAATATGTTCACCGGTCGATGGAAGCAACGTTGAACACATAGTGGAGGGTATTCATTGATCCAAAACGAGGTCACAATTGGTTTAATCCACGGAATGCAAGCAAACATTTTCCTCTTAACTTTGCTCGGCACAGACAAACAAACTGGTACAAAGGAAACCGCTACATCTAGGACAGCACCGCTACATCTAGGACAGCACAGTATTGTCGTCTTGAAACAGCATGCAGCCTACAGCCTCCTTCCTCTTCTACCACCCTTTCTGCGGGTGCTGTCAGTCGGGACTGGAGTAACATCCTCTGCAGAACAGATTTAAGACTTAGGTTGATCACGACCTTAACCATGAAGCAGCAGGTAGATATTTCTGAAATAGCTTTCTATGACAGGGGAAACCCCAAAGGCAACAAATGCAACAACGTGAGTATTAATGTTTCACATGTTTATCGACTACTGATAATCCACAAGCTACTAAACAAGTAAAGCAAAATTAGAACAAAATGACTGCTGACAACAAATAAAACAAGGACAACACTGTAAATTAATTCTAGTTAAAAGAGGGAATTCAAGTGCAAGCCTGCAACTTCATCTGAGGTCGTAGTCCTCACAGCCCATATCCTACACCGCTCGTCATTGGGGGCAGAAGACACCTTGAGAATATTCGGTGATGCGTATTGACAGGTTATAAAATATTTCTAGAAACCACAATATCGTGTTATTGTCTGATGCTTGTGAAACGTTATTAGTTGCATTTAATGTTTTATCTCCACAATAGCTTCAGGTAGAGTCAACATGCAGTCACATGTTCAATTTGTCAATATGTCATACATTCTCCCAAAGCTAAACAAATATAGTAATATATATAATACTGTATAATACACCCACCACATCCTGAGGCACCTTAAGAGTATTCTATGGTCAGCAAAGTCAGCACTACCAAGCAAGCATGGACGTCAAACCAAATAGCCCCATAACTTGCAGGGGGACACCAAAATGTTCCCCAAAATGGGCAGCTGGATATGTATAGGTCAGTGAGAATAGGATGAGTCACTTGAGACAATCAAATAATTTCATCATCTCCTCCTAATTGGTTTAATAATGTAGACGATAAGATGGAGATGAACACTAGAGAGGACTTAAACTAAATAATGTATATTTGGTGATTGGAGAGATACACTATAGAGCACTAACAATAAATTATGTCTATTTGTTCAAAGTGCATGCACAGGCTTGCTTTCTAGCAAAAGTAGCATAGTTTAATTCTCCTGTAGTTGCAGCCTTCTGAGACATTTCACAAAGTTTTAATAAAAAATGAAAATAAATCTACCAAAAAGGACAAAACATATTAACATCATGCATGCAAACAATATGGGTGCGCGTGCTTACCAATACGACCAATCTTCATGCCAGACCGAGCAAGTGCTCTAAGGGCAGACTGAGCACCAGGACCAGGAGTTTTTGTCTTGTTTCCACCAGTAGCACGGAGCTTAATGTGCAAAGCAGTAATTCCAAGCTCCTACAAATGGAAATAAGGCATTAAGCCAACTGATAAATAAAAATTGTGCTTTTGCCATAGCAGGGAAATACCTTGCATCTTTGAGCAACATCCTGCGCTGCAAGCATAGCTGCATAAGGTGAGGATTCATCACGATCAGCTTTAACCTTCATGCCACCTGGGCACCAACACAGCAGTTGTTAAGCCATAGTACAGATAAGAAATGAAACCAGAGTACCTTTGTTGAAAACCTAGAAAAAAGATTTACATCTTAAAGAAACCATAGAGCAAAAACATATACATTGGACCCAATAAGGCATAGCATAGTTTAAATCTAATTCAAAGGAAATGGTGAACAACAGGCGATGGCAATCCAAAAGCTTGAACAAAGAATACAGTATATATGCCAACGTACATTATTACATTTTAATAAACAAAACTGGAACAGACGTGCCATTGAAACAATAACTGGTACAAAACTACTGTTGAGCATGTAAAATCAAGTACTGATTTGACCCATTAACTTAAGTCAGGACGACCTGATTAACACAGATAACTACAGTAGTCATAAGTTCAGCAACAACCAACAAACAGATTCCCTAGTAAAGATAAACACAAGCCTATTTCTATGTAGAACCTTCTAGTCAGCTCTAATTACTACTGCCTCTCAGATTATACATTTATCACTGTTCTAAAAGGCGGGCGCCAAGCCTGACTAGTCGGCGACTAGGCGATGCCACTAGCGCCCGCATAGCACCTAGAGCTTTCTAGAACACTGCCACTTATCACGCAAAACCGTCGTTAAATATCATAATTTCAACCGATTGCAAATGTTTCCTTCACATTTGTGAACCCATTCAGTAGACTCATCCATAGCAGCCTAAAATTAGTAAATTACTTCTAAAAACAGGTAAATAAAATACAGTGGATATAGCTATATGGAAATCTAGAGTGTGGAGTAGCAAACAGAAAATATATTATTCCAAATGGCATAAACCATGTCCACTTCCATAATACAGACACTCCATTTAATCCGGCGAGTGTTTCCTAGAGTGGAAGACTCGGCAAAATCAGTGCAAAAAAGCAGCTGATTCAGACCGAGCATACACCAAAGGATATACAACACCAAGATGGAGACACCTAAAATAAAAGCAGGAAGAGGGAGGTACCAAAGAAAAACTCTCCAGTACCTCATTGTCAATATCGCACAGCAATGACTCGAAACGCTCCCACATTACAGAAGGGAGGCGATCTTAAGGGCCGTGCTTAAAAAAGAAAGAGAAGTAACCATCTCGACAACTAAACACCAATTGCACGTGCCATGTACAATTTAAACAACAAACAACCACTGATGCATTACATCTAGTCTATCCCGATGGAGCAGTGCACACCCAACTGCCCAAGTAATTGTAATCAATGTGATCTTATAATCCTCACCTTGAAAATTTAATTCATGCAAGCAAAACTGAACTGCGTCCAGAGCTCAATCACCCAAACTCAAGAAGCAGCATAGCTCTCAATTGAAGCTAGATTTCTTTATGGAAAACAATGTATAGTAGTACAACACAACAAAACCAGATGTCACTAGTCATTACACACAGACAACAGCTCCAATACAAGAGTAATTACATGCGAAAGAAACGCAAGGGGTTTCATGAGAGGATTTACCGGTGATGCGGACAAGCGTCTCCCTCCCGGACAGATCGGTCACATGCTGCAACACCATCGAAATGCACGGGGTAAGCTGCGTTCTTCCTCTCCGTTAAACCTTTCGCATGAACGAATCGAGCCGAATGGAACGGGGAAAAGGGGGAAAGCGATGCGGCATCTCACGATGAAGGTGTCGTTGAAGGAGGCGAAGATGCGGGCGACGCCGAAGACGTACTCGCCCTCGCGGACGGCGGGGCCGAGCGTCACGTTCTCCTCCTTGGGCTCCCGCGTCTTCTTCCTCCCGGACTGCGCGAGGCATCACCAATCCACATCGCACCATCAGAAGCTATAACTTGTTTGTGAGATCTCGACAGGGCGGAGAGATAGAGGTGGCATGGCTACATACCATGGTGGCGGCGGCCTCGGCGCCTCGGCGTTTGTAGAGGAGGAGGGCGAGGAGGCGATGATAGAAACCCTAGCTCGGGGCGGCCGAGGTAGCAAACACTCCCCATATATAAGTAGTCATCTCCTGCTGGGCCGTTGGTGGGCATCCTTTGAGGGTTTTGGGCCGAGCTATCCCGCTTGCCCGCCCCTTCTTCTCCTGGTAACGCCCAATAGCTAGGTACGTTACGTAACTTACGTTGCCATATACTACTACTGCATATAGGAATCGCCTTTAATTTTCCTGTTGTTTTTGGAGAGCAAAATCTCTACCCCTCTATAATACACCAAAATTTTCTTTACTAGATCCACCCCCTTAACCACCCTCACAGTCATGCCTAATCTAAGTCCACCCAGATTTGTGTACCAAAGTAATCCAACTTCATACAAATAAATGATCTGGATCTCTCCTCAAGCCTTCTTCTCTTACTCATTGAAGATCCTAAGGCCAAAATCATCTGGATCATGCACGTCCTCCCTGCACGTCCCCGCCTGTTCCTCCTTGTTCTCCGCTCCGCCGCCTCCCCCTCCCCTCCCGCCTCCGCATGATCCTCATTCGTCGCCACTCCACCACATCGCACCCCGCCCTTCCCACCCCCGCCGCCTTCCCCCTCTCCCCTGCCTGCTCCTCCTCCTTCGGCTCCCGGAGCTCCACCTCGTCCCCCACTCCTCTTCCTCCTCCTTCCCTCTCCACGCGCCACTGGCCCTCCACGCTCCCACCTCTCAAACCCTATTTCCCCACCTTCCCCACGACCCAATCGACCGCACGCAGCCGCTTGAATGCCGAGCAGGTGGCAGATCTGGGGCGGGCTCGATGGTAGCCTCGTCTGGTTCCCTGCCTCCGATGCGCCTCCTGCTCCTCAGCCCCTGCCGACTGCTATAGCTCCGTTTCTTCCTCCTCTTCCGCCACTGCCGGCCGCCGCACCTCTAGCCCCCTATCGCTGCCTCCGACGATTCCCTGGCCACCCTCCCGCCGCAGGTGCCACCCTTCCTCCCTAATTCCCTCTCACCCTCTGATCTACTGCTCCCCCCTCTGATCTGCCTCCTTCCTCTCCCTTCTCTCCCCCCTTCTGACTCCCTATTTCTCTCTGTGTGTACGTGTGTTTCAGATTTGTTAGCAAATACTTGTTCCTTCTTTCTAATTTTGTTTTCCTCGTTAGACCTTCTTGTGCAATTTTCCATGCCATGGAAGTTGGTTCGATTTCACTAGCATTTTATTTCTATATTGGTCTCAGGAGCTGTACTTTTAAATGTGAATGGATAGATTGGCTGATTTTTGGAGTAAATTGTTCGATTGTGTGTGTTCAAGGTGGTGCCTTGGACTGTAGAGAAGCTTCGTGGCTCGACATCTTCGGGATTTCAGGTGTGTTCCCTTTTTATTGACTGACGCTAGAATTCATGTACCAAAAGAATTTATGTTGATGCCATTGCCATGTAGAAAATATAATCATTGCTTATTAGTATTGTCTATTTTCAGCCTATTTTCTTATGTTCTCTATTTCAGTTTGCTTCATACAAGTTAATCTAAAATGTTTATTTAGCTCTTTTGTCAAGTGCTATGCTAATACCCCAGTTAGCAATGCCTGTATGTTCAGCTCAGCCCTGGTATTTAGGTGCTGCCACTACGACCAACTAACCGGGCTGCTCTGCTTAAATCTCCTGGAAATCAGGTGAATTTCTTGGCTATGCGTTGCCTCTTAGGAAAAATATGTTTCTTTCGTCTATTTCCATTAAGTCATACTTAATTGCTTAATGTCATTCTGAGTATATGTTTTCAAAATGATGGGAGTTATAAATGAATTGCTAATGTTTCTTGCAACCAATCTTATTTTCATCATTGTGGGTGCAAGTTGCTCCTTTTTATGGATCATACATTATCAGCTTTTTAACTCGTCTAACGAGCTCGTGATACCACTACATCGTGCCTCTGAATTTCCCACTATTACTTTTATGATTTCTCCTTTTTGTTTGACTTAGATGTTTGGTCATATGTGCATTTTGAGCTGCCCAATTTCTTCCAACTTCATCTACAATACAGTACCAGACTATTCTGCTCCAGCTATTAGAGAGGTTTCCAGCCATTCATTGTTATGTGTTAACTTACCACGTGAGAGGAAGCAATGGATCTTCACCATCTGTTGTGTGTTGCTATTTGTTTTTTAGTACAAAAGGGAAGAATTGCATTAGACATGCATGCCTTAGGGCAGCTCAACGGTCATCTGTTCCATTTAGATTGTGTTAATATGTTGGGTACATATGTTAGGGTCTTTCATTGCATTTAGATTGTGTTCACATGTTGAGTTGGTATATTTCATCTTGAACAGCAACAAAAGATGCCTATAATTTGCCAAAGGCGGCATCAGTGTAGTCTGTGCTAAGCCTTGGGCTGTGATGAAGGGCATTTTCAGCTTTGCTGTAATCAGTGACAATGCTACCAGTGATGTTTTTTTGTTTGAGTGCCTTCATTGGAAATTATTTTATAATGCTTTCAGAAAAATATTTGTTTAGGAGTTAGGACAATTGTTTACTGAAGGACATTAGTGTGCTGGTCATATTTTTACAGGATAGTCTGTGAGCTACTTGAACCATTGCTTAGCCTTATGTCTGAAAATGGTTTGATCCAAGGAGGTAAGGAGAAAGTTCATCGGCTTTTAATCGTTGATATCCATGATTAGTTTTTTGAGGTTTTCAATTATTTTTTCTATGTGCTCAGGTGAATGAAGAGATATACCCATAACAGCTTTGGAAAAAAATTATGACTTCCTCTAAATGTTATTGCATACTGCATAAATGTTATTGTAAACAAACAATCAAGCAAACAATCAATCAAGTATAAATGTTATTGTCGACTGCATCTAAACCATACTGCATCATAGAATCTAAATGTTGTTATTGCCGACTGCATCTAAAGTTCTAAACCATACCTGTGCGGCTGTGCCGAGTGCGAGGCGGAGGCTGGCGGCGCGCGGGGAGGAGGCCGGCGAAGCAGCGGAGGCACGCGGGGAAGAAGCCGACGGCGCGCGGGGAAGCGGTGGCGGCGCGCGGGGAGGAATTTGGGGAAGCGACGGCGGCGCGCGGGGAGGAAGCCGGGGAAGCGCGGGGAGGAAGGTAAAGGTGAGCTCACAGCTATTCTCTGTTTCTGCATCTTCAAAGTTCAAACAGTATGTATCCTCAATCATTTGCATAGCTGCTCCACAGAATGTCCCATTGGGTATCTTTGCATACTAGGGCAGGAGTCAGAGAGGTATTTCATTGAGCCTTGTTTTTCTTACACATGCTTTCCTTGTCAGTGCATCTATATTATACCCGTGGAAGAAAGGACAGTAAGGGCGTGCAGCGGCCAGGTGTGCGTCTCCGCCACCGCCCTCTCGCCCGCTCTGTTGGAAATAATCTTGTTTTAGAAGTCATTTACAATGTTTGGAAGTGATCGAAGTTGAGACGGAGACGGAATTAGAAGTCGTATCGGAAACGGAGTAGAAGTCGTATCGGAAACGGAGTCGGAGTCGGAGTTGTAACTTGTAGTCAAAACCGAGTAGGAGTTGTAGAAACTGGGTATAAAAAGTGGTGGAGTCTTGTAACCAAGGTGTGCCGAAAAGTACCAAGCAATTATGAGAAAAGAAGTGAAAAGCAATCCCTGTGCGTTCTGTACAATCTCGTAGGCATGGGCGAAGTCGACTTACGACCATGGCAAACGAGGTCGGGAGGTCCTACGACCACGGCAAAGTACTCAAGGATGTTTGAACGTGGTCGCAGAGGTGTTTGACCACGTTGATTGAGCGCTGAACGTGGTCGTAAGGTCTATCGACCACGTTGTAAAGCGTTCGATCACATTGTGAAGGCTACGACCACAGCGTAAGTGGTCGGAAGGAGCTGCGATCGAGCCGAGAAGACTTGAACGTGGTCGGAAGCGATTCCAACCACGTTGTAAGGAAGTGAACGTGGTCGAAAGAGTGTTTCGACTATGGGGAACAGTTATCACCAGCATCACTGCGTGCAATCACGGTAAATCGTTCGCGGTCGTAGAAAGGATAGCGTGGCGACGAAGAAGAGCGATCGAACGGCTGCCTAAGTGGTCGATTGGCAGCAGTAGGCGGTCGGAACCGGTTGGTAGCAGTCGAAACCGGTCGTAGGCGATCATGAGAGGTCGTAAAGGTTCTGGGCAAAGTCGTAAGACTTCCAACATTCCAATCCTCGCATACGACTTCTAAACAAGATCACGTTCAAAGCTTATGTGTGGTCGAAGCTCCTTCCGACTACACACGATGTGGTCAATGTCTTGACAACGTGCTCGATAGCCCTTACGACCACGTTCAGTGCTTCTTCAATATGGTCGAACATCTCT
The DNA here is from genome assembly GCA_017311315.1 of Dendrocalamus latiflorus. NCBI lineage: Eukaryota > Viridiplantae > Streptophyta > Magnoliopsida > Poales > Poaceae > Dendrocalamus > Dendrocalamus latiflorus. The sequence goes on from CM029610.1 coordinate 27,835,390, forward strand.
TTCAGCACGTTCAAAATTCCTTCAACGTGGTTGAATACCTCCACAACCACGATCAACTTGCTTTGTTGCGGTCGTATGTCTGTCGATCACTCTCAAACTTCCTCTGCCGTTGTCGTATCACCTCCTGACCACGTCTTCTTCAGGTTTTCCGTGGTCGAACGCCTTTCGACGACATCTACTGCTACTTTGCCGTGGTCATAAGCCCCTTCGACGTTCAGTGCTTCTTCAACGTGGTCGAACGCCTCTTCGATGATGTTGAAACTTCCTTCAACGTGGTGGTCGGTAACAACCACGTTACGACCACGCTGTGCATGTTCGGTTTCGACCACGTTGACAGTGGTTGGTAACGACCACGTTGTGCGACCATGTTGAGCGTGATAACTCAAGTACCAGGAAAAAAATAGTACCAGGATAACTCAAGTTTGAGCGTGATGTTTGCAGCATTCTATTTGTACCCGTCTAATATCTCGCACAAATTACTCTTCAATTAATCCCGTCTAATATCTCGCAGGCAAAAATTACTCTTTCGTTTTGTTTTTCTTTCCATCTCGGGCGTCACGGAACAATCTCGAAGGCCGGGAGCACCAAAAATATTGTGTATAAAGACGTCCTAGCATGGTGATGTGGTAAGTAAATAGTCCACAAACACCTATTTCCTTACTGTGTTTCATATTTCTTTATGTGACAAAAATGTTTGTTTTCTTTGTAGCCTCAAGTTTAAACAATGTGGGGATGGAGAAAGTCGTCGGTGGGTGAGTCCAATGATGTTGTCGCTTTCTCAAAGGATCAGTCGTTATGTGACATTCATTATGTGACAAAAATATTTGGTTATATAATATATGAGACGTGAATCTTAATGAATCTGATTGTTCATTTTATTTTTTACAAATTTTATCTTGTTTTGTATTTTACCGTAGCGTTAGCACGGGCACACTACTAGTATAGAGAAGTACTACAAACGCTATACCATCATAATCGAGCTCCTGGTCCTCCGGCTGCCCTTCTGTCCTACTCCTCTCTCTCTCTCCCACACCTCTACTACCTCCCAATAGGTGAACACTTTTTTTATCAAAACCAAAAAACCAAACCGAACCAAATAAGTTGAATATTGCGGTCTGTTCAAATTTTGGTTGGAGGTTCAGTTTTTATTTTGCATCTATTCGGTTTTCGGTATACGACGCGGTTTTCGACTCCAAAAAACCAAATAAGCCATATATCGATTCACTCAGTCAGCAAGCCGAGCGTCCAGGCGGCCCAACTAGCACCAAGCCGCCAAGGCCCACTCCCTCAAGGGTGAAGTCACTCGATTCACTCTGCCCGTGAGCTGTGAGCGTGTGAGACCCCACACTCTGCCTAGCGCCGTCTCCTAACCCTAACCCGCGTGCCGTCAATGTCGCCTTTGGTCCTCCACCCACATATCGTCGGCGCCGCCTTAGGCTCTCCTCCCACGTGTCGTCGGTGCACCTCTAGCCCTCCACCCATGTGCCGTCGGCACCGCCCGCCGCCCTACACACCCACGTGCCGTTAGCGCCGCTCGCCACACTACACACCTGCTTGTCGGCGCTGCTTCCAGCCATTAGTAGTATTGATGTAGCTTCAGGTATATGCTTAAAATGCGCCTGACTGTAGAGTTTGATTTACTTGATATTGCTGCACTACAAAAATTTTCACCTTTATACCGAACGCCTGCGGAGTTTGATTTACTTGAGATTGCCTGGTTGTGCGGTTTAACCAAATACTGAATTAACTGAACTATTAGTTTGGTTAATTTGGTGCGGTTTTTATTTTTTTCCACTAGTCATTTTGGTTTCGAGTTTGCAAAAAAAACAAATTTGTATACCGAATAAACCGCACCAATATAGCCGAATAAACCGAACGCCCACCCCTATCCACACGTCTCCTCTACCCCCGCCTCCCCTTGCAGTTGGCGGCGAACTTGCTACCTCGCCACTTTGCACCACCAATTCACTTGCCCCTGTCGGCTACCCGCCCAAACTAACATTCTCTTGGTCTTCACCCTGCCGACTTTTGCCCTTCATCATCGCCCACTACTAGACCATCGTCGCCTCAACCTCCCTCTACAACCGAGGTCGCATGGTGACCCCGGCGGTGGCGCCACCTCTGCCGGCCGGCGCACGAGAGCGAGAATGAGTGAGCGAGCAAGAGAGAGCAAGCAAGAGAAGAAGAAGCTGGATATGGTACATCATTCGAACGGTACATCCTTCCCTAGTTTTTCAAAATGCAACACTATTCTACCAGCGCTGGAAACTTTCACTGGTCACAATCGGAGTAACTAGCAAGTAGCAATGAATGATGGAGTGTTGTAGAGTTCTTTTTTTTGTCAATTAATAATTTATTAATTTATAACAAAAAATATGAAGCATAAATGAGATCGTATCATCATTACCTGAATTGGAATATTAAAGGAAAATGCCGGCCATACACGGCGTATTACTGTGGGATTTGAACCCCTACCGGACCGGAGCCTAAGGCCCTGTTTGGATCCCTTGACTAATTTTTAGTCACCTAAAGTTTAGGTCTAGTCCATCCAAACAGGTGAACTAATACTTGAACTAATTTTTAGTTCATCCCCAACTAGCTATTAGTTCATTAGTTGGCAAATGTGGACTAATTGTGGACTAAAAGGTGGTACCAAACAGCAAAAGACGAAAATACCCCCGCTGCCCTTTCTCCACTACTCCACATGCAACACACTAACAAATATAGGGGTATAAATGTCTTTGCCCATGAAAGTCACCACCTTTTAGTCCATGTATCCAAACAGCACTTGACTAATTTTTAGTCACCTAAAGTTTAGTCACCTAATTTTTAGTTCACCAACTAGTGAACTAATAATTAGTTCTAGGCGATCCAAACAGGCCCTAAATATGGCGCCTTAGACCACTCGGCCAAACTGCCGTTTTTATTTGACTACAGATAAGTGTTTCTATACCTAAATTCTTGGGGTAAAACCACCTCCAAGTATAGCCCTGTTTGTTTCCACTTAAGATTATTATAATCTAACTTATAATTATAAGTGAAAACAAACAGCCTAGATTATAAAGTAACTTATTATAATCTAATAGCCCAGATTATTGTAATCTAATAAGCTCAAAAAAGGAGCTTCTTTCAGCTTATAGATCTAACTTTTATCTTAAGGACCATAAAACTTTAGGAATATTACCCACCTTTGCCATTCATCCATCCCCCAACTCCCTTGCCTCTCTCTCAAGGACATTGTAGTCTTTAAACATTCGAATACAACAATCCATAACTCTGATAATTCAGGCTGCCAAACATTTGACAGCTTATTTTCCACCAGCTTATTATAATCTAGCTTATATAATCCCCCACCTATAAGCTAGATTATAATAATCTTAAGTGGAAACAAACAGGGCCTATGTACCATGTACAAGCAAAACAGGGATTATGCACGGCTTCTGAAATCTAAAGACGAAGGGTCTATTCTTTTTGCCTGAGATTTATGGCTTTTGACTTTTGGATTGTTCATACGAGAGATTACAGAATAACAAAAACTCACGTGCGGTTTTTGCCAATATAAATGAAGTCGGTACAGTATGTACTATAATTAACTAGTAGACTCCATCTTGAAAAAACACTTCGTTTAAAAGCTAATTACTGTAAAAAAAACAAAAGCTGTAAAAGAACAAGACCGAATTCTAGTCACAGTGTTCATTCATCATGATATATCAGAGTTACAGCTGTTCGGTGTTTGATCTGATCTTCAGGTTCTATCACAGAAACAGCACTGTAGCAAAACACCAACACTGTAGCAACAGAAAGAAAAGCACAAAATAGCATAACCAGTTGCACACTTCTAATTGCTCAACACTAATCAAAGGGATCTATCCGTGGGTCATGCTCGCTTGCCATTGCCATTCCTGTGCACAAGCAAGTTGGGCACATCACCTGGAAATACAGACAGACATGATATAAGACAGTTTATGTTTTTTTTGGGGGGACCGTCCTTTCCAAAATCCCAAATGTACTTTCACAAAAACTAACAAGTTTTCCCAACACTGAATATAGGCACTAATTTGCACTATGACCTTGTCATTTAATCTACAGCCACTCCCTCTTAAATATGTAGAATCGTAAAGATCTTCTCATCCCAAAAGCTAGTCAATAAGGTGAGACACTCTCCCACTTTTAAATTAGGTTCATTGCCCTTTCACAACTAATGTGGGACTATTCCAACAATCCCCTTCACACATTAGTGCCCCTCAGCCCTTCACCGCCCCTTCACTGTACACCGACGGTCCATTAGAGTCAAAGTGCATCAGACATTCACACACTATTATCTACTTATAGGATCGTAAGAGCCTTTTCACCTCCAAAAGCTAGCCAATAAGGTAAGAGACTGTCACTTTTAAGTTAGATTTCTTACCCTTTTATAGCCAATATATGACTATTCCAACAGAATATGATAAACCGTTTGGTTGATTTTCACTCTAATCTTCTAGAAAGCATCAAATAGAGTATTGTGAAACACAATGGGATTAGACAACGTACCTTGCCCGCTCCTGAACAATTGGGACACCTTTCAGTCGCAGACCACATATTATGGCCACGGTCACATGAAAGTGAAAAGCGTTTGGTGCTCAACAACATCTTGGAAGCAGAACAACGAGCACATGGCAAGTATCCTATAATGTAGAAGTAAGTTCAGATATGTGAATACAGTACAACAAATAGGGATCAGAAGTCTCCCAAAAAAATAAGAGTAAATTGCACTTTGTATTAGGTAAATTGTCACTTATTTCACTTTGCACCAGAGTTTACGCATACTTTCACTTTGCATCAGGGTGGAGCAAATGTTATTTCACTTTGTACCAGGGTCGAAGCCGAAGCTGTGGCCGTGGTCAAAGTCGAAGCCGTGATCGAAGCTGTTGTCGACATTGAAGCAATGATCGAGGAGCGGTGGTCGAAGAGGGCCGTGCTCGAAGTCGACGCCGTGGTCGAAGAGGGCCATGGTCGAAATCAGGGCTATAGTTGAAATCGGGACCCTGGTGCAAAGTGAAACAACATTTGCTCTACTCTGGTGCAAAGTGAATGTATATATAGAACCTGGTGCAAAGTAAAACAAGTGACAATTTATCTAATGTAAGGTGCAATTTACTCAAAAAAATAATATCAGGCTAGTCGGTATTAGTATAAGATGGCAAACAATGTTTCAAGGTTATTCCATTTTTGTGTTTGGCAATGAATTAGTAGTCATGGCCAAGCCATGCTTGGGGCACGTAGTTCAAAAGCAAATCCTTCATACCAGTCCCATGGCAATACGTGCATCTTTTCTTCTCTTGCTGCCTCACATTTTTCACTTCAGCAAGCATTAAAGCTGAGATTACACCAACTGCACCACCTGAAAAGGATGCTACAATGGGATCTACCTGACTGAATAGCAGCCAAAAAAATATATTAAATCACTTTTCTAAACACTACTGCTGAATACAATTACAACACATAGGTTCTTTAAAGCACCTCAATTGAAGAGGCAAGTGCATGCTCCGTACAAAATCTTCATAAGATGTACCACCCAGCCCTAATTTCAGTTCAAGCTGCGTCAGAGATAGTCTAATGAGAAGATGTTCTTGAAAAAGCAAAGAAGTACCAACAGAGTTACAGAGATATGAAGCTGGCACTTACTATTGGGGCTACCAAGCCTCCAAAAAAGATTATCCCAGATATGAAAGAAAACGATGTCAAATAGAGTTGCTTCATCGTCTTCGGTGACTACTTCAGACAAAATAGGATGAATAGAACTTAGAACAACTCAAGATGCCAGTGTGTGGTCATTTTTGCACGTAAACTAATTGAGGGCTGGTGGTCACCGTATGAGGCATAAACGGGATAGTAGATGGAATCTCTGGCATTTCATTTTCTTCATTGCTGGCACCTGTGCTTTCAACGTTTCTGATTCGCTGCTGCACCCGCAGTCGCCTGACCTGAGAACAATTCCACATATTGAGGTGAGCTAGCATATGCTCTTTTAAAGCAAAAAATGTACTACTAGATTTGGACAAATGATTATAAAGTGTGCAAAATAGATACCTCTTCCATTAAAAGGAAAATTTTGTTACGGCGACTCTTGATGTTTTCTTGAATCTCTTGCGACTGCATCTGAACAAAGTCTAATGTCTCTGGACCTTCAATTATGCAAAAACTATAGAAGAGAACCATGAGCGAGCTCTTATGGATATACCAGATTTCTTGTTACACTGAATTTCCACAGAAAGATAATGAAGATGACTCTACTTAGCGTTTCAGAATATGTATAAGGCTAACGCTGTATACCAAAGCTATCAGTTTGATGCAGCATTTTGGATGTCTTCATCGTACTATATTATGGTTAATATTGGAAGTCAGAAATAACATCAAAATTTTCTACTTTAGCACTAGACCAGGAAGCTCCGAATTGACATATCACTGGGAACATCCCTCACGCACACATTTCTTGGAGTAAAAACTTTTTGTAACTGAACTATGCACAGCGTATTTCCAACTTCCAAGCACCATATGCAGAAATCTCAGATTTTTACACCATTTAGTACTACATACGCACCAACCAAGAACTCATCGTACTAAGTCAACAACCCCATCCTTCCATCCATTTCCTAAATCGAGAAAAGAAAGAAAATTCGATGTGCGAGCTAAAGTAATGCAACCTGGATAGGCCGTCGTCTCCGGCAGCCCTGGGCTCGCTGGCGGAAGAGCACCGCTGCAGCATCGTCCGTGGGCTGGACCCGGCGCCTTCCCTCCTCCATACAGCGCAAAGGAGCCCAGGGAACCGAGAAGGCGAAGGAGCCGCCACCGCAAAGAGGCGCTGGGACGCGGCCCTCGCTGCTGGCGGGGTCGCCGGCGACGCGGCGAGGCAAGACATGGCCGGGCCGCGACTTGCGAGCCACTGGCGATGTGGCGTACGGAAGCAACGAGCGTTTGTTGTTGTTGCGACGGATTTGGATAAACGCCGAGTGGTTTCGGGTCTACGGGCTCGTGTCTCGCGGTCGGATCCGATTGGGAGAGCAGACGACAAATGTGGAAAGGTCGAGCATCTCCGCTGAGCGGTACCGGAAGTTTCTTGCCGTGTTGCACTTTTGCTTTGAAAATGAAAATTACATCGGCCACCAGCCCATCACCTTTTATTAAGAGAGTGGTATAGTTTCTGCAGAGGATCGAGGCAAAAGCTTTTCAATAACTAAATTTTCACCTAAAATATATATTTACTGTAGAGATATAGATAGGCTATGCTAGTATAAATTAAAATTTTCTGCTGTGTAAACCATAAAACCATACGAGTAAGAGATTATAGATCATTACCATCAGACGCACAGTGCAGTAGAAGTTGAGTTGAAGCAACCGGTTCAATGTAGCACACGTCGGTGTAGTGGAAGTAGTCAATCATTCTCTAGCCAATCATCTGCTCCTTGAGATCGTCCCGATTAGCGCGCGTAGTCCTAATAGTATCTTTACCAAAGTCCACACGTCCAGAGATAGAAGGGCATGTGTCGGTGTGCTAGCACTAGTACGCACAATAGGGGTTTTGAAAGGTAGCAGCTAAGGTTTCGATGGGTGTGTCTCGGAGATACCCTTTTCAGCCCCTCATCTCTCTTAATATATACCTTTTAATTGGATCTTTATCCAACATGAATAGAGATCATATCCCACTCGAAGTGCTACCGACCGGATCCTTATCTAATACGAATAGAGGTCATATTCTACTCGGAAAGTATAATCTGAACCTTTATTATTCCAACCCATTAAGTGTATGACCGTATAGGTTCATATATATTCAATCGTGATCTGAAAATTCTTTTCTGATCCACAAGTCAGTAGCGGTCTCTAACAAGATATATTAACTCACAAACATACATAAAGATCATATCGAATAAACCTATATAACACTCATGTACTGATCCTTTTGCCTCATGATATTAGATCAAACTCAATACGAGAAACGTGCCATCCTTTAATAGTACAATTTTTCACTCAATTCTATAGCGGATTACTCAATTGTGATTAACTCCTCAACCACATTCGGCATGCTCATATACTTCCTTAATCTAACCACATTGATGAGTCTAAAGATATCTCTTCTATTATATAGGAGGAGTAAATTTCACCTTGATCGCTCACATTTATCCGTATGTTTTACAGTAAATCCGAAAGTTACCTTTACGGCCATCCAGTTACAAAGTAGTGTTTGGCAATCCCTAAATAAACTATTACACATGTAGAAAATATGACGGTATTAGATTTAAGAATCCTACATACACTATAAATAAGCAGGGCCGGTCCTGGGATTTTAGGGGCCCGGGACGAAACTAGAAATAAGGGTCCTAGTATAAATATCTAAATATAAATCTACACACACACACACACACACACACACACATATATATATATATATATATATATATATATATATATATATATATATATATATATATATATAGTTTTACCAACAAACATTTAAAATGTGTTATGTATTAAAAAAAAATTCATATCAAAGAGTTTATAGATATTACCTCATTTTCTAGATTCACATTAGCATCTTCCTCCACAGCAACTATCGCCAATTCATCAGGATTTCTTGAACTGCTTGTATTACTTTTAAAAAATTTGTCAATGGATCCCCTCTGTGATTCTATCAACTCATCTATTTGTTTTCTCTTTTTTCTTTTTTCACTGCCGGATGCATATTTTCTAGATGACATGGTATTGAAAATTTAAAGAACAATAGTATAATTAGTAACTACAAATCACTAATTATTGATTAAAAAATTTCTAATATGCAAACTACAAGAAGTAATGACAAAGTGATGTAGATGCGGTCAGACACTACGTAGTTCAGGGAATCAGGGATATGCATGTTAAATTTGATAATTGAAACTTGATGTGCAGGTGTGATGGTGAGTGCAGATATGTGAAGACGCATATCCTGATCATGTTCAGTACTTCTAGTATCAGCAATTAATTTGTGTACATCATGATTAATTAGCGATATTGTTCATGTCAAATAAAAACGTTTCATTGCAGTTACTGGCTTACCTAGCTAGTAGAGTACTAATGCATGCATTCACTGTCATGTACTCATGTGGTTGCTGGGTACTGCAATTCATATGGTTGCTGGGTAGTGGGTACAGCGTGCTTGCATGCATGGTGCATCGGCCTACAGTGCGAGATTAACACGTACCGGTGTTGACGACGGCGCGGACTCCGGCCGAGACCAAGGTATGGCCGTCGCCGGAGGGCATCCACAGACGCGGCGGCAGATGCTCCAGGAGACCAGGCGCTGGGCTGGGCAGGGCTGCGAAGAAGATCAGAAATTCAGAAGACAGAAGACAAGAAGTCGGGCAGTCGGCGACTCGGCGGATGAGAACTTGAGATTTGAGAAGATGAGACGTCGGCGCCTCGGGGCCTCGGCGGATGCGGTATAATATACTCGGACGCATACTGCATATATGTACTACTGTATATGTATATAGGGGCCCCTGGATTTTGGGAGCCCGGGGCGGCCGCCCCGCTCGGCCCCCCCTCAGGGCCGGCGCTGTAAATAAGACCAATTGATGATACTTAATAGTAAAATAATTCCTGCAGTGTCTCATGATAGGTCAATCCAACACCATGTTCTTTAATATGTGTCTACATTATTGATTTGATATCCCAATATACATGATCTGTTAAACGTGATCATCATTCAATATATGTGCTGATATATAAATCATAATTATCTCATATAATGATATAAGATTAAGGATAATTTAGAATAACATTAAAAGAAGAATAAATAGTTCCACAAACAAGTCGTATACTTGTTCGTCAATACGAAATATATTTATTTAAATAACAATACGTATTATTCAAAATATTATAAATATATAAATGATATAATCATCTATATAATTATCTCGGGATACATCACTAACATTTCCAAGCAGCAACTAGTTTTCCGGTCGTGGATTGATGAGTGCAGCGGATGTGCCCGTGACGCGGCTGAAAAGTTGGTTGGCCGTGTAAATGAAGGCTCATGGCAGGCTACACGGCGGCGACCCGAATCGTAATAAGATCAAAACAATGGAGCGACGCATGCAAATGGCAAAGGCTTGCCACCTGGGACGAAGAGGGGACTGGACGGGACGAGTTAAGCGGCAGCAGGCACCGCCTTTTCCATGTCTCGCCCAAACACGCAAGGCCAGCTCTCGAGCTGCTCGACCATCCACCATCTGCCCCGGCGTGCGTGCACTCAATGCTCGCTCCTCTTTAGCTAGCTAGGTATCTACCCGGCCCATGTATATCCTCGTACTACAAATACATGCAGAGGCACTAGGCGAGTGTGCAGAGTAACAGTTGCACAACACCTTGCGCGCGCGCGCGTACGTCCTTGTATACTTCAGTGGAGAAGCTAGTATATCCCACCGCATGCACGCGTTCATGGCTCCTCGTCGCCTCCTCCTCCTCTTCGCCGTCGTGCTCGCGCAGCTCGGCGCGCTCTCGTGCGAGATGCTCCGCGGCTCCGTCGCCTGCCTCGACTGCGCCCCGGGCCACGACCTCTCCGGTACGTAACAGTGCGACGAAATGCTGACCATGCATGCTTTAGTTTGCGAAGCCGGCATCTCGGACTGGAGACGTCGTCGTGACGTGCGCGCGTTCGTGCGACAGGTGTGGTGGTGGCGGTGAAATGCAGCGACGGCGCGGGCCTGCACGCGGCGCAGACCGATGACCGCGGCAACTTCGACGTGGCCGTGCCCGAGGCGCAGGGCTCGCGGTGCGCGGCGAGGGTCCTCGGCGGCGCGGAGCAGCTCTGCGCGCCGCAGAGGCTCACCGTCGCCCGCGTCGTCGCCGCCGGGCAGGAGCCTGGCTCGTACGTGCTGGGCTCCCGCCTCGCCGTCTTCACTAGGTGCGGCGCCCTTGCGACGATGGCCGCCGCCGGTGGCAACCAGAGGCCATCCCTGAGGCCTGCGCAGCCGATGCCCAGGCCGCCGCTGCAGACGCCGGTGAGGTCTCCGCCGCCCGCTGGGCGCAGCAGCCCACCCTACGACCTGGGGCTGCCTCTCATCTATTTCTTCCCTTTCATACCAATCATCGGCATCCCCTGAATGAACCTAGCGTCGTGCTTGCAGTAATCTTTACCACTTTCTTCCTATCAAGTTTGCAGTAATCTTTAGTTATCTATGGCCCTGTGTGCATGTGCAAACGTCAACCAATAATGTAAGGGAGCATCTGTTCCAGAATCTTAATATTAAGGGTCTAAGATTGTTTCGATTAAATCTAATCGTATCGTTCAAATGTGGGCAATAACCTTCTGCATGTCAGATAATCAATACAACTAACTGGGAGCTAGCATGGCCCAGGCTGTGTCAGCTCAAACTGCAACCTGAAATAAAGACGCATCAGTAAGAAAATACTGCGAAAGTCTGAGCAAAGCTTCATCATCAGCCATTATTAATGGAACGTACACATCCGTTGTACTTCACACATCAGCTGCACAGTGCTTCACAACAAGTGCCAGCATATCTGGCTTTGGGTAGCAACACATTTAACTTCGAACTGACAGAATTCAATTAAAACCAAGTCCCAAGACATGGTTTCAAGTTCCCGTTCCAGATCACATGAAACCTCACATAAGATTTCGAGGGAATGGCTCAGAGCACACTAAGACCCCGTTTGGCACAGCTCAGCTTCACTAGTGAAGTCATTTTTTTTTGTTTCAGCTTCACGAGCAGCTTCACCGGTGAAGCTAAAACTGTTTTGGAAAACTGTTTGGCAAAACAGCTTCACCAACAGCTTCATGCATGGCTGAAAAAGGGCAATTGTCCAAGATGCCCCTGTCTACCTGACTTGTTCTAACATTTGGAGTTGTATGTTTGTATATGATCATATGAATTAAAAAATAATATATTTGAATGAGTATGAATTAAAAAATTAAAATAAAAAAATTAAAATCATTAGAGAAGTGCGAACGGGAGGAGAGGAAACAGGCGTGGGGACCCAGTGGCAAAGTGCTGTAATTTCTGTCAACTACAAGGACAGTAGGTTCCTAGAACTGCGAGCCTGAGGGAGAGAGCTGTGAAAAGCTACTATTTTCAGCTTCACCCCACCCCATTCCCTTGTGAGAGCATGATTTAAGGAGCTTCATCTATGAAGCTGTTTGCAAAAAGGGTGTTTGGCAAAAAACAGCTCACAACAGCTCATGAAGCTGTTGATGAAGCTGTGCCAAACAGGGCCTAAAGCATCCCATTCTCAAAGATTTCGTCAACGCTCTCAAGTATAATTCTCCAGAAACTGCAGCAAGATGCCTATCTTATGCGCTAGGAGATACAACAAAGAACCTTATGCTTAACAGGATCTTATTGCAAATAAGGGCCATCGTGTCAATTCAAGCAGAATCAGCGTTGTGCCACCCCTTTGTGCATGGAGGTATCTCCATAAACTCATCAAACTCCTTGACATGAATATCACAGCATTTCCACTGCAAGAACAGATGCAGGACTTCATTAATGGGCTGATGGCAAAAGCAACGGATTTATTGAACACGAATGAAGATAAAATTTATAACGAATACATACCCCTCTCATCCTGTCATGGAAAACTGCAGGACCTGGATGGTACTCGCATGCAGCATCATGATTATCCTTCTCCTTATAAGTTTTACCGCATCCTTTGTTCTTACAAATCCTTGGCTCATTCAGATCAATTTTTTTCTTGGGTGGTAGAACTGAGGGTTTCTCAACAGTTTCCATGTTTGTACCATTGGTAGCAGCTGGTTTTTGTTCCTTGGTCTGTGATCCTGAAAATACATCAATGCATAGTCCATTCGATGAATAGTTTTATAGGTTATGATTGTGTATAAACTCTCTTTGCCAAATTACTGCGAATGACCATAGCACGAGAGTTTTTTTTACTAAACATATATGTGTAGGATGGCAACCATTAACATCCATAACAGGGAAATTAAACAGCTGCACTGAAGCAAAATGCCCATAAACACAAACCCACCATGGTCAGAGCAAAAGAAACCCTGACGGCATCTTGAGCAGGCATCAGCCCCCACACCCTGCTTAGAAGACTGGATTGGAGCTGCCTTTGGAGGGTTAGCAGAAACAGCTTTTGTGACCGGTTTTTCAGTTGTATGCTTCCCTGTTGTGCATCTACACTACAGTAGAGCATGCGATCAGTTATGTTTGATTTTGCCGAATATAACAGGTCATGGAAGATTGGTATTTCAAGTAAGGATGCTGTGGCCTAGAATGAGAAAAGACAATGATTAAAAATGGAATACTGGACAGGTTAGAGAAAAAAGAGTTTTTTATGAATGATGAAACAAAAACATCAGTTCAGGTTTTATTCACCAGCAAATTGCAGCCATATTTCTGGACCTCCCTGAAAAGTAGATTCAAGCTGATTTTACTAGAGAAATTGTTCGTACACTATTTTTTCTTTAGTGTTCTGCCATTTAACCTTAACAGCTTAACTATCTGAAGTACTTTTGGTCAACTGTTGCCTACATGTCTTACTGTTGGTAACTTTTGTCACTGATGGCGACGTATAACCATCCGATGTACTTTTGGTCAACCATTGCCTACACCTCTTACAGTTAGGAAGTTATGTCACTTCATAGTCTATAGTGACATATTGCAGTTACAAATCTAAGACAAAACACATAAAATAGACCTGGGTAGATCATCTAAATGAATCATTAGTTTTGAATGCAGGGTGTTAAATATTCTCATTAATTTAAACACTAAACTATTAAGTATTTGAAGTGCATATGGTGGTCTGCCAATACTTTTAAGGCAAAATTAGTTTTTGGACACTGAACTTGGTAGGCATTTGCTAGGACACACCGCAAAATTGATAATGTGCTGATGGGACACTACAAAATCATGGTCATTTGCTGGAACAGGCTAGACCGCATTTGCTCTATCGTAAAATAACCAAAGGGCATGTAAATCTAATTTACAATGCATCAGGAACGCGAAAGTACTAGAGGAAACCAGACTTGCTGATAACTGCATCATTCCCAGGTTTAAATTTGCACCAATGTCACCGTACGTGACAACACATAGGTATGTTGTTGATGCATGCTGTGGGAGGGAGGGATCCTTACCCAGGAATAACCAAAAATAAGCTAAAATCGTGACTTCTTTGCTTGCAACAGCTCCACTCTTTCATGCCGTCATGAAATATAGGCTGAAAAAAAATGATCTTAGAAAAACCTATGGTTCTTTCCAAAACAGAATTAACCTCTCAAGCAAAACACTTACTCCCTGCAAGAAAACAAAAAAAGAGGGGAGAAAGCTGTTAGAAAACTATTAGTGAAAAATAAGAAATAAATTTTGTAACTGGCAGTAGAGAAGGAAGCAAATGTAGAGTTAGCAAATATATTTTCTGAAGCACTTTGTGAAAACTGAAAAAAGAGGAATCAAGTTTGTCAGATCAGAGGAGCAGAAATACGTGTGTATGTTATTCTCATGTACAGATGTACTGGATGATTCCTTTTTTATTGTACAGGTTTTTAGTACTTGATAATCTTACTTATATGTATAACCGATACTCCTTATGCACCTTGTCAGCATATGAACATTATTGTATTTAGTAGAAAACTTTCAAGATCAATTGCAGTAACCAGTAGTTCACACATGCTTAAACATTACAATCTAATTTGGGATCACCTCAAAGATAGTGCTTATAGTTGACCAATTTGATTTGAATGAAAAGACACAAAAGAGAATTGCTACTTTGTTAGTCCTAGAAGAATAAGTAGTTATTCTTTTCTTTGTCTTGAAAATAGATAATTCTTCCATTGCTCTAGAAACATTGCAGCATACCAACTAGAGCTATTCACAGTAGAACATTGGAACAGTTCCGAAACATTTCTGTACAACTAGTGTAGTATTGCACTTGAACTATAATAACAGGTGGGACAAGTGATTGTTGCCTAAGAAAAATGCTGGTATTTGATCCCTAGACATGCCCATAGAAAAAGGGGAGAAAGACCTATCTTTCCATATTATTATGAATTAACTTTGTCTAATCTCTGAAAGCAAAGGTACTCCCTTGCCCATTTTTCTTTTTCCTTTATTTGAATAGTCATGTGACCCATCTCGAAAAGAACAAAAATCTTCCGCACAGTTGTCTCACGCATCGCACATGATGCCTAATTGTTTGGTCCGGAAGTCAGTAAATAACTGTGTAGGGAGACCCTTGGTCATGATATCCGCGAACTGGTGTGCCGAGGGAACATGCAGCACTCGAACCTGTCCCAATGCAACCTTCTCGCGGACGAAGTGGATGTCGATCTCGATGTGCTTCGTGCGACGATGATGAACAGGGTTGGCCGTCATGTAGACAGCACTTACGTTGTCACAGTAGACTACCGTCGCCAAAGGGACCAAGATGTGGAGCTCCTGAAGCAATTGTCGCAGCCAACAGCACTCGGCCACGACATGAGCAACAGCACGGTATTCCGCTTCCGCACTGGAGCGGGAGACCGTGGTCTGGCGTTTGGAGGACCAGGACACCAGATTATCTCCGAGGAAGACGCAGAAGCCGGAGGTAGAGCGGCGCGTGTCGGGGCAGCCCGCCCAGTCGGCATCGGAGTAGGCGATGATCTGGTCGACAGCGCCGACTCCGAGGAGAAGACCAGCGGAGAGGGAACCCTTGATGTACCGCAAGATACGCTTGATCAGCGCGAGATGCGGCTCGCGGGGATCATGCATGAACAAGCAGACTTGTTGGACGGCATAGGCCAGATCAGGCCTCGTCAGGGTGAGATACTGGAGTGCGCCAGCGAGGCTCCGGTACTCGGAGGGGTCGGCGACGGGAGCGCCGTGGGTGGCCGACAGTTTCGTCCGGGCGTCCACTGGCGTCGCAGACGGGTGGCACTCGGACATGCCCGCACGCTGGAGGAGGTCGATGGCGTACTGACGCTGCGAGAGGAACAACCCGTCCTTGTCGCGCGTCACAGATATCCCGAGGAAGTGGTGCAGGTCGCCGAGATCCGTCATGGCGAACTCCGAGTGGAGGCGCGCGGTGATGGACTGGAGCAGTGCCGGGGACGAGGCCGTGAGGATGATGTCATCGACGTACAGGAGCAGGTAGGCGACATGATCTCGATCTTTGTAAACAAAGAGAGACGCATCGGACTTGGACGCAGTGAAGCCGATGCGGCAGATGTACGTGGCGAAGCGCTGGTTCCAAGCCCGGGGAGCCTGCTTGAGCCCGTACAAGGACTTCTGCAGGAGACAGACGTAGTCAGGGACGGCGGGGTCGACGAACCCTGACGGCTGCTGGCAGTAAACAGTTTCCTCCAGGTGGCCGTGGAGGAAGGCGTTCTTCACATCGAACTGGTGAATAGGCCAGTCACGCGAGGCGGCGATGCTGAGGACGGTGCGGATCGTCGCCGGTTTGACAACCGGGCTGAAAGTCTCGTCGTAGTCGACGCCGGCCTGCTGAGAGAAGCCCCGTACAACCCAGCGAGCCTTGTGCCTGGCCAGGGAGCCGTCTGAGTGGAACTTGTGCTTGTACAACCATTTGCCCGTGACGACGTTAGCACCAGGCGGTCGAGGCACGAGGCGCCAGGTGTCGTTGTCAAGAAGAGCCTTGTACTCCTCCGCCATCGCAGCACGCCAGTTGGGATCGGCGAGCGCACTGCGATAGTTAGCCGGGATCGGCGAGGCCGTCGTGGCGGAGAGGTTAAGGCGGTGGACGGGGCGCAGGCTGCCGGTCTGAGAGCGCGTCGTGGGGCGCGAAGGCGGTGGCGGCACCGGAACGGCCACAGCCGCCGGGGGCGCAGAGGAGGACGAGGGGGTCGGTCGCCGCTGGTAGACAGCGCCGAAGCGCCGCTCGGCTGTGGGGCGCACGTCCGCAAGCGGGGCGGTGGCCGGGTGCCCGCCCGCAGGCGGAGTGGCGACCAGGTCAGGGGGCACCAGCGGGGCGCCAGCAGCGCCTGATGGGGCGCCGGCCAGCTGGCCGGGCGGGAGCAGGGGACCGGCGTAAATGACTGCTGGGTCCTGGAGGTCCGGCTGCTCAACCTCGCCAAAGAAGGGAGCAACCGGAGCAGCACGCGGTCGCTCAACGCCACGAAGCGGAGCTTCCGACGTTGGAGAGAGACCCTGCATCAAAAAATCCAGTGAAGACGGCACAGAGGCCGCCGAGGGTGCCGAGGCAAACGGAAACACAGACTCATCGAAGACAACATGACGGGAGATAATGATGCGGCGGCTAGACATGTCCAGACAACGGTACCCCTTGTGAGGAGGGGTAACCGAGAAACACGCAGGGAGTCGAACGGGGGGAGAGTTTGTGAGGTGTCGTGGCACTAAGGTTCGGATAACAAAGGCAGCCGAACACACGGAGGGATGAATAATCCGAGAGCTTCTGATGCAGGAGCTGGTAGGGAATGCTGTGATGTACGGAGGAGGGGCGCCGATTAAGCACGTATGTGGCGGCGGCGAGGGCCTCAGCCCAATGAGGCGAAGGCATGGACGCGTGTATCAGCAGGGTGCGAATAGTGTTGTTGATGGTACGAAGCATGCGCTCAGCCTTGCCGTTTTGTGGCGAGGTGTATGGACATGAGAGACGCAAAGCAATGCCGCGGCTAGTTAGGAAGGAAGTAGTGGCATTGTTGACGAATTCAGTACCATTGTCGGCCTGAAAACACTTGGGCACTACATTGAACTGTGTGTGGGCAAAAGTTACAAACTCGACAATATGGCGATGCACATCAGATTTGTGGCGTAACGGGAACGACCAGCAGAAATGAGAATAATCATCAAGCAACACAAGATAATATTTATAGCCTGAAGTGCTAAGAACTGGAGATGTCCAGACATCACAGTGAAGTAACTCAAAAGGAGCAGTAGTGACAGAAGTGGAACTAGTAAAAGGGAGCCGCGTGTGCTTGCCAAGCTGGCAAGCATGACACAAAGACCGCGGGCTCTTATTGCAAGATATGACCGACAAATTCTGGAGCGTGGTGAGGGCGGAAGGACCAGGATGACCGAGGCGATAATGCCACAGGGTGGATGTGGAGGCGAGGTTGCAACTGTAGGGTGGTGACGAAGGAATGGTGTAGAGGTCCCCGCTACTATTGCAACGAAGAATCACGCGCCTCGTCCGCTGGTCCTTAACAGAAAAACCCAAAGCGTCAAACTCGATAGAACAATTATTGTCACGAGTGAATTGGCGAACAGAAAGCAAATTGCGCACTAGGGCGGGAGCAATGAGGACATTGCGGAGGTGGAAAGTAGTGTCAGCTGCCGACAAGGTGGATGTGCCACGACAGGAAATCGGTATGGTGCTGCCGTTGCCTACAGTGATGAAAGAGTTGGAGTGGGGTAGGCGGGAGAGCAAAATACCATCGGATGACGACATGTGAGCGGTGGCGCCGGTGTCGAGGACCCAGGGGTTGGCACCCTGAAGTGCCATCTGGTTCAGGGCGGCAATGAGGCCGGCCTGATCCCAGCCGCCAGTGCCCTGCTGCGGTGCAGTGCTTGCGTCGGAGAACTGGGCGGGCGCGAGGGCGGTGTGTGCCTGTGGGTGTGCGCCCAGAATGCCGGGCTGCGGAGGACGCCACGGCTGCTGCAGCGCGCCTTGCGGGGGTCGCCACTGATGCTGCATCATACCCCACGGAGTGAAGCAAATCCAGGGGCCAGCCGGCGGGGTGGGGCTGCGGTTGCCGCCGCCGCCACCCTGGGAGTTCCCGCCGCGGCCGCCACCCTTCTTGCGATTGCGGCCGCCTTGGCCGCCACTGCCGCCGCCGCCGTGACGTCCGCCTTGGCTGCCGCTGCCAGAGCCGCTGCCACTGCCACCATTACCCTGGCCGTAGCCGGCGGCGTGGCACACCGCCCCGCAAGAAGAGGAGCCGGCGTGGAGCGCAGTCTCGGTGGCAACTTTGCCCTCGTTGGCGAGACGGAGTTCCTTCAGGACCAGCTTCTCGCGGGTGGTGGCGAAGTTGGGTAGCGGATCCGAGTCGGCGATGTTGTCGGCGGTGCTGGAGAAGCGAGGGTTGAGGCCGCGCAGAAGGTTGAGGACGAGCTGCGAGTCGATAACGGCGTGGCCAACATCACGCAGCGCGTCGGCGGTGGCCTTCATCTTCTGGCAGTATTCATCAATGGAGAGGTCACCCTGGGTCATGGAGTGGAACTCGTGGCTAAGGAAGACTGCGCGAGAAGCCTTGTTCGCCTGAAAGAGGGCTTCAATGGCGACCCAGAGCTGGCGAGCAGTCTGTTCGGGTGCGAGGGCGAGGCCGAGAACGTCGTCCGCCACGGAGCCGAGGAGCCAGCTGTGGACGCAGGAGTCGGCGATCGCCCACTGGGGATCCTGCGGGCGTGCCGCAGCGGTGCCATCGACGTGCGAGCGAAGCCCGAACTTGCCGCACAGGGAGAGGAAGAACGGGGACCAGCGGTTGAAGTTGGGACGCTTCAACTCAAGGGTCACCGGGACGTGCGACTTGACGGCGATCGTGGCGTATGGAGCAACGAAGACAGGCAGCGCGGCATCTGATCCAGACGAAGGCAAGGTGCCCGTGCCAGTGGAGGCCATAGTGCCGCTCGATGCCGAGAGATCCGTCGACATGGGAAGGGGCGACGGTGAGGCAGAGTTCAGCGCCGGCGGCTGGGAGGAGGATCGGCGCGGCCCGATAGGAAGATGCAGGCGAGCAGAGGCAGAGGCGGCGCAGACGCGCAGGAGCAGGGGCGGCGCAGGGGCGGCGCAGACGCGCAGGAGCAGAGGCGGCGCAGGGGCAGGGGCAACGCAGGCGGGAGGGGCGGCTGGGAAACCCTAACCCTAACCCGAAATCAGAGGAGGAGCAGCGGAAGATGCTCAGGAAAGAAAAGAATCTGATACCATGTTGGAGATCAAATGAGTTTGGGGGAAATCACCACACGCACAATGTGGGGGTGCCTTTCATATATATAGCCATGTACAGGAAGAGTACAACTTGAGGGAGAAGTTAGATTGGTACAACAATAGGCTATACAAGAGTCCTAATACTAATCAACAGACAACTTCCAGGTACCCACACCCCAACCCAAAGAACAAAATTTCCCAATACTTTTCTTGCACCTAATTAGAGAATCTTTTGCCAATGCCATCAGCAGTCGCTTCTGACTGAAATCATATCATCCCCAGGCACATACTACCAGGGGTGGAGCATGGGTGAGGCCAACCCCCCCCCCCCAAAAAGGACTCAGTATATAGTAGTATTCAGGCCCATTTATCACCCATCCCTTTACTTGGCCACCCCTGCACTTTTCTGAAGCCTGTGAGTTTGGCCCGCTCAACTTCAGTTCTTGCCTTCTTCTGCACTAAGCCATGAGTTTATCACTGTGACCCAATTATATTCCCCTTCTCATCCCACTGAGCTAGGTTTAGCTCATTAGTTAGCAAGTAGTTGTTGAACTACTGCAGCACCTGGTACCAGCCCGGCTGCGTGGGAAATATTAGTGGTTGGCGGGACCTTGCAACCGAGTTCCTCTGTGCCCAGGAGCCGTGATGGCAGAACACACCGAAGATGGCAGATCGGGAACAAGAAGCAAGGACTGGGAACTTAGATGATCGTATTCTTCTGTTGCCGATTACAATGAGTAAGGCTCCCCTTTTATACTCTCCAACCAATCCTATTCCTAAAGCAATACTGACTCCTATTCCAAAAGCAATACCTATTCCTTTTCCTAAAGACAGTCGTCTATATAGTATTTAAAGTAAATAGCTAAGTAGAAATAGATTAGGATATCTATCTCTTCTAATTGCTGCCAGACCCTGGTGTCGACGGCTGAGCCGTGCGCCGTGTTGTCCTCCTCTGATACGGAATGTCCCACATAACATCTCTCCCCGCCTCAGCAAATAGCTTGTCCTTGATATGAAAATAGGGATAAGCGGTCTTGCAATCCTCCACCGGTTCCCAAGTTGCATCAGCCGATGGTAGACCAACCCATCAGACTAGGACATGCCAAACATCGTGTCGAACTTCAAAACCCGAGCCGGCACTAGGACTGCACAACCACTCTCAATTGGTGGGAGGGCTAGAATTGTAGCTGGTGGTTCACCATGGAATTTCTTGAGGAGACCAACACGAAAGGCGTTGTGCAATCATGATCCTTCCGGCAGCTGAAGACGATATGCGACAGAACCAATGCAAGCCAGGACCCGGTATGGCCCATAATACCGCGGTCCTAGTTTGTCGATGCACCGTCCTGGCAGTGATGCCGCCTGGCGATGGAGGAGCCACAACCACACCCAATCTCCCACCTCATATGTAATCTTGCGATGGTGTTTATCATAGAAGTGCTTGGCATACTGTTGGGCCTGGAGTAGACGGTCACGGATGTCACCGAGGAACTTATCACGGTTGCGAGTTGAGCTTCATCGGCGACGACTCGAGCTGTGCCATTGTCGTAGGACATCAATGAAGGAGGGGAGTGCCCATATACGATCTTGAAGGGGGTATCACGAAGAGCCGAGTGATATGACGTATTATAACAATACACAGCCCAGGGCAGCCATTCGACCCAATTGCGAGGCCGATCTCTAGTGAGACAACGAAGATACATGGCAATCACTTTGTTGACTGCCTCGGTCTGGCCATCCGATTGCGGATGAAAGGCAGAGCTCATATGTAGCAGTGTTCCCGTCAAGCAGAACAAATCTTGCCAAAAAGCGCTTGTGAAGACAGGGTCCCGGTCGCTGACAATTGAGTGTGGAATCCCATGGAGGCGAACAATCTCATGAAAGAAGAGATGGGCGACTGAAGTTGCGGTATAAGGATGTCCTAAGGGTATGAAATGAGCATATTTGGAAAATCGGTCGCCAATTGACAGAATAACTGATTTCCCGTGGACGCAAGGCAAACCTTCCACAAAATCCATGGAAATGTCGGCCCAAACAGTCGATGGTACCTCCAGTGGTTGAAGAAGACCTGCGGGGTGTAGATGCTCGGTCTTATTTCGTTGGCAAACAGCACAGGCCCGCACAGAGTTTTGGACCTCTTGGCATGCACGTGGAACGTAAAGGTTAGAGCGCAAGCGATGAAAAGTTTTCTGGAATCTTTCGTGTCCTGCGTGTGCTGATGCTAAGATGGCCGACAAGGAGGGGGAAGTAGCCAAGACATATACCCGACCGCCATGAAGTATGAGCCCGTCCATCCTGGACCATGGTGCACACAGCTCCCTTGAACGAATCTGATCTCGAATGGTCCGTAGTTCAGGCGAAGTGGCCACCTCTTGTCATAGGTCATCAAAGAGGGAGAATGACGGACCCGAAAGCGCACAAACTATGGTTGTATCCCCTTCGTGGCAGGAGAGAGCATCATCGACAACATTCAAATGACCAGGACGATATTCCATGGTGAAGGAGTGCCCGAACAGTTTGCTAACCCATTGATGCTGCGGTATGGCGGACAGTCGTTGATCCAGCAGAAATTTGAGACTGTAGTGATCGGTTCAGACTATGAAAGAACGGCCCAAAGATATGATCTCCAGTGCCTAATTGCGTGGACCAAGCTGATTAGTCCCCGTTCATAAGCGGCAAGCTCCGCATGACAAGGCACCACTGGCTTGTTGAAGAATGCTAGAGGACCCTCGCCCTAGTGCAAAATTACGCCAAAACCAGTGCCAAAGGCGTCGCACTCTACAATGAAGTCGGCTGAGAAGTTTGGTAGATGGAGGACAGGGGCGCTGGCAAGGGCTGTTTTGAGTGCCTGAAATGCCTGGGCGGCCTCCTCTATCCATTGAATCTGCTCTTTCTTGAGAAGGCGAGTGATAGGGGCAGCGATAATGCCAAAATCACGGATGAATCTCCGGTAGTAGCCGGCGAGTCCAAGGAATCCTCGCAATCCTCTCAGTGTCTGGGGTTGCAGCCATGTTCGAACTGCCGCTACCTTATCTGCATCCATGGCAATACCTGTGGCTGAAATGATGTGCTAAGATAAGCTACGGTGGGTGTCACAAAAGTACACTTGGACCGCTTCAGATGGAGGCCATTGTCGCGCAAGGCTTGCAAGACTGTCCGCAGATGTTGCAAGTGTTCCGACCAGGATGCACTGTATATCAAAATGTCATAAAAAAGCACAAGGGCGAAACAACGGAGATAAGGATGCAAAACCTCATTCATTAGGGCCTGGAATGTGGATGGCACATTGGTTAACCCGAAGGTCCTCACCAGAAACTCAGAATGGCCATGATGTGTTCGGAAGGCAGTCTTCTCAACGTCATCGGGGTGCATGCGCACTTGATGATAGCCGGAATGGAGATCCAATTTGGTAAAGAACCGCGCTCCATTCAATTCATCAATGAGCTCTTCAACGACTGGTATTGGAAATTTGTCGCGGACAGTTAACTCATTCAGCGCATGGTAATCCACGCAAAAGCGCCACGAATTGTTAGCTTTCTTCACAAGTAGCACGGGAGAGGAGAAGGCTAACGTGCTTGGATGGATGGTGCCTTGGCGTAGCATTGCATCACATTGACGCTCCAATTCATCCTTCTGTAACTGAGGGTAGCAATATGGTCTAACTGCCATAGGTTCGGCGTTCGGCCGAAGATGAATCCGGTGGTCAAAAGCCCGAGCTAGGAGGCCGGTCAGTTCAGCAAAGTGGTCTGCAAATTATGTTAATAATGTCGTGAGCTAGTCTTCATTGGAACATGTAACCGCTCGGACGCTTGCACGGGACGCTGCTATACCATGCCACAAAACTCGTCGACCGTCGCCAGAAGGATATACTGAGATCATCGAAGTCCCAAAGAATCGGGCCCAAGTTGCGGAGCCACTACACACCGAGGCCGAGGTCGAAACCACTGAGAGGGATAGCCAATGCTTCTGTCCGAAACTGTTCACCGTCTATTGTCAGAAGCAAATTCCGGGCAGTGCCTGTACTGCTCACGCGATCACCATTGGCAACTTCCACTCGGAGGCCAGGTCGAGACTCAAGGTGTATGCCTGTGCTGGCCACCACTTCTTCACTGATGAAATTTTGTGTTGATCCCATATCCAATAGTGCGACAAACTCCTTCCCACTGACAAAAACTTTGACTTGGATTGTTTCGTTCGTCTGAATGCTCCACAAACCAATCAAGGCATGTAGAGACACCTGAGGTGTTTGTCCTGGCTCAGCTGGACGATTGTCCACCCCAGAATCATTATCTTCCTCCACCACATCAATAAAGAAAAGCTACTGACAATGGTGGCCTCGCACGTCTTGGTCGTCGCAGTTGTAACAGAGTACCTATTTGCGTCGTTCGGCCATCTCTGCCGAACTTAGTCGGTGTATGGAACAATCGGGGTTAACTGGAGCTTGCACACTGCCTGGAGGTACCGTCTCTGCTGCTATCGGTCGTTGTAGTGCAGGTATCGGAGTCGATGGCTACTGCCAACCGGACGGGTGGAGAGGTGGGCGATGTGAGCTCACTCCGGAAGGCACTGAAATGGTTTGGCTGTGACGTTCGTAGGCCCAGGCCAAGCTCATTGCCACCTGCAGGTCGACCGGATTCTGAAGCTCAACATTGATCCGCAATTGTTCAAGCAATCCGGCCATGAAGAGCTGCATCTGATGAACAGGGTGTAATGCTTCTGTGTGGCATAGTAGTGCGAGGAATTGCTCGATATAGTCTTGGACCGATCCAGCAAAATGGAAGGCATGCCAAAGCTCCGAGAGGATTACTTCTAAGCGGGTCCAAACCGGAGATGACGTAAGTCCTTGAAATGAGGCCAAGAAGGCGTTCCCAAATTCCACTCCAACTGAAAATACCAAAATTGGGCAATTCCAGTGAGATGATATGAGGCGAGCCAAACTTTATCGGGTTCGTCTGTCCCTTACCCGCGGAAGAACTGTTCGCAGCGATTAATCCAAGCCAACGGATGATCCTTGCCATCATAAACGGGAAATTCAAGCCTGTGATATCAGGGAGCACCGACGGATGGCCTTCCTGTGGTCAAGGCGGATGGCACAGGGGCACCATGCTGCTCTTGGAGTTGGTGGTGATGGAGGGGCATGGTGGTGGGGAATGGTATGTATTGTGGGGCAGCTAATAAGGCGGTGGGATGGGGGAAAGCATGAGGTGGTGGATGGGGTGAAGTCATGGGCGGAGCCTACAGCGGCCCGGAGGAAGATGGGGTTGTCCCAGGTGAGGCGGCAGCGCCTACTGGTGCAATCTCGGCAAACGTTGCAGGAGGCCTGGCAATTCGGCCACAGGATGCTTTTCCACTGTCGTGAAACGAGTAGCCACGTCGCCCAGCTGCTAGTTCATGCTGTCCATCTGAACCATCAGCATCTGGAGGGATTTTAGGATTTGCGCCATTGCGTCTTCCTCAGTTTCTTCTGAGGTCATCATGGTGTCTGTCGTGAGTGGCTCTGATACCAGATTGGTACCAGCCCAGCTACGTAGGAAATATTGGTGGTCAGTGGGACCTTGCAACCAAGTTCCTCTGCGCCCAGGAGCCGTGATGGTGGAACACACCGAAGATAGCAGATCGGGAACAAGAAGCAAGGACTGGGAACTTAGATGATTGTATTCTTCTGTTGTGGATTACGAGTAAGGCTCCCCTTTTGTACTCGAACCAATCCTATTCCTAAAGCAATACTGACTCCAATTCCGAAAGCAATACCTATTCCTTTTCCTAAAGACAGTCATCTATATCGTATTCAAAGTAAATAGCTAAGTAGAAATAGAGTAGGATCTCTATCTCTTCTAATTGTTGCCGGACCCTGGTGTTGACGGTTGAGTCGTGCGCCATGCTGTCCTCCTCTGATACAGAATGCCCCACATAACAACACCCTATTTTGCTCCATGCTCGACTACTCGTCGCCTTTGGGTCATTTGGTAGACGGCGGCAGAGAGCAAATGGCAAGCCACAAGACCAACGACTCACAACTAGACAAGGCGTTGTGGCCGTTAAGGGTATTGGAGATAGAGTTGTATTAGGATATAGAGTTTGTATTCTATTCCATATATGCCTTATCTCTATATGGCATATCCTCTTGTACTCTCCTATATATATGGCCCTTTGGGTCTCATATCAATACATACAATATTCATAACATGGTATCAGAGCTTAGGTTGAAACCCTAACCTCTATCTACTTCCAATCTACTTCCGCTGTTGCTGCTGCCCCCGGGAGGATCGTTCTCCTCTCCGGGGGCGGCCACCTCTTCTGGTCGCCGTGCATGCCCTGTTCGCCTGCCGTACGCCACCAGATCGTCGGAGCTGGCCAAGAGCACTCGTCGTCGTCTGGCCGCCGCTCTCCCCGTGCTCTCACTCCATCCAGATCCGATCTGGATGGACCGCCCGGATCCGGCCTTCTCCGGCCGCCGCCGTCTCCAATCAGCCATCTCGTTGGGCGGCCATCTCTGTCGCCGTCGAACTCATCGCCACTGGATCCCGCCGGTCGCCCAAGCCCACGCAGCTGCCAGGCACCGCACGGATCCGGCCGCCGTCGCCCGCGTCCGGCGGCGCCGGCTCGCTTTCCGGCTGCCCCTGGCTCGCTTTCAGGTCGCCCTCCTCCGCCGACGCCAGCCACCGTGCGGATCTGACCTGCTGCCAGCCACGTGCCGCCCCCGACCTCCACCGGCACCTCTCCTCTCCGTGCTTCTTCCGCCGCCGAGATCGGATCCGGCCTCACCTCGTTGCCGCGAGGAGGGCGAGAGCAAGTTCGGCCGTCTCCACCGCCGGCAAGCCCGGATCCGGCCTCTCCGCCGCCGGATCCGGCCTCTCCGTCATCGGATCCGGCCTCCCCGCCGTCGGATTCGGCGCCCTCTCCGCGCCATCGCCAGCACCTCGCCAGGCCAACTCCCGCCTGGATCTGGCGGGCACCGCCTGGTTCCGGGCTCCCCGTCGCCGGATTCGATCATCCTTCGGCTACTGCCATGCAAAAGAAAAATTCCTATATCACCGCGCCAGCCTCTGCACCGGCCGCGCCGACCGCCGCCTCCTTCAGCCGCCTCCGCGCCCCCGCCGCCCCTTTCAGTCTCATGCGGCCGCCGCCGTCTCCCGGTCCCTTCCGGCCGCCGCTCCTCTTCTCTCTGTGCTCGCGAGAGAGACGGGAGGGAGGGAGACGATGGAGAAAAGCAGGCTTTGATTTCCTTTGCGCGTGTGAGGGGAGGGGGTTTTGAGAGAGAGAGAGAAGGGGTTTTGAGGGATAGGGATTTTCTGCTCCCGATTTCCTGAGTCAGTCTTTGAGTTTTTTTTTCTTTTTCTTCTTTCTCGTAAGTTTTTCGCTGCGTCAATCCAAGTCCATAGTCTCTAATTTTTCGTTCGTCCAAGCCGTGCGAGTCCACAAATTTATTGTCAGTCATAGAAGTGTAGGAATTTTCTTTAGCATGGCAGTAGCCGCTGCTCTTTTCCTTGAGCCGCTGCAGATTGTAGAAGTCTTTATGATGCCGCCGCTTCTCTTTGAGCCGCCGCCCCGAGTTTTTAAGGCCGCCGCGCTTCTTCTGCACCGCGCCTCCGTTGCGCTTTTTTGTGCACTGCGCCGCCGCCGTCTCAGGCTTCGATCTGTGCCGTCATGCTTCTATCTATTCCTCTTCGGCTTGATTTGACAGTTTATTCAACGACTGCACGCAACGACGACTTTATCACGACTCGGATGTCGGATATTTCTTGTTTTAGTATTAACCCTTTTTTTTCAAATGCAATGCTATTGCATACGCCTTGCATTTGTGGGGGGGGTGTTAAGGGTATTGGAGATAGAGTTGTATTAGGATATAGAGTTTGTATTCTATTCCATATATGCCTTATCTCTATATGGCATATCCTCTTGTACTCTCCTATATATATGGCCCTTTGGGTCTCATATCAATACATACAATATTCATAACAGTGGCAATCGGCGGAGCATGACACACACGCACCCCTGCAGGGCCGGTGCCTGGCATTCCTTCCTGGCTTCCTCATGGTAATTCTTGCCTTTCCTATTGTGTTCTCTGTCTTTCTCATGCCTCACATAGGTCTCACTTTATCTCCATTCTATGTGTCTTCGATCTTAATTGGGGCATTTGCTAATTAGGTTACAAGTTCTTAATTTTGGCTGGTTTGCACAACAGATTTTGATGCTTAGCTACATGGGAGAGATCTATTGTTAAGTGCTGATCTTGCTGTAGTTAAGACAACTAGCACCCGATGAGAAGGTAGTTTTGTTTATGTGTACGGACACTTTGGTAGCATGGATGTTGGATTTGCATTGGCCTCTGGCGTTTGGCCCCCCTTGTGATTTGGCTCAAGCTCCGCCACTGAATACTACCAATGTACCATCATCCACTGGAACTACCCGTCTCTATACAATGGTTCGAACGGATTTTAATGTCTACAACATATATAGCAACTACCCAATTCGCCTCTAACAGTGCCATCAACAGGACGCAGCTATGCAATGATTTGGAAGGGTTTCAATTTCTACAGCACAACAGCTACCCAAAGTCGTGTCTTACGCCGTCTCCGAAGGCACCTAAGCTATCCAAATTCGTGTCTTACGCCGTCTCCGAAGGCACTTAAGGCCCTTGACCGCGATTACACCCTGAGCCTTAGCATACGACTTGCGAGGCTCTGTTGCGAGATCGAATAAGCAAGCCTAGGGGGTTAAAACTGCAGGGTCGGGCATACGAGCTCGGAGAAGGAAGGCGCCTACCTCGATAATCCACTGGTGCTTAAAGCAGAGACACGATGCGATATTTCCGGGTTGGGCTGTGGGGGAGGAGGGGGGAGGTGAGGAGAAGGAGCTCACGGAGGGGTGGTAGTGGCAGGAGCCGTCGGGGTTGTCGTCGTCGGTGAACATGGCGTCGCAGCCAATCCGCTGGCACCGCACCGGGGCGGGCGCGGCGCCGCTCTTCTCCACCTCCGTCGACATCGCGATGTTTCTCTCCGGCGCGTGCGAGCTCGCTCTGGAAGATTTGTGCCTCCCCTCCCTCTACCTTCAGCCTCCTCCTGCCTCTTTCGGCGCACGGAATAACGAGAGGGCCCACCCCACTCGTTTCGGATTCTCGTTTGTAGCTTATTGTTACTTAGGGCTGTTTGGGGAGCTGGAGATTCTGAGTAGTTAGCTGGTCTAAGTAGTTAGTTGGCTGGTCTGAGGAGCAGCTGGTCGAAGTAGCTAGCCTGTTTGGCATCACGAATTCTAGTTGTGCAGTTGGTATCCTGATAGATGTATTTCAAATTACAATACATTTTCCTGTGCATCCCAACTTCACTTTATTTCCCATGTATAAGACATGATTACAAAACTGAAACTGCATTTAACTAGAATGCCAAAATTAGTAGATAGCATTGCATGATTACAAATAACTAACCAAACTGAAACTGCAATGACCACATAATTGACTAGCGCTGAATTAACAAGCTTATTTCAAATGCAAACAATCGTTTACACATGATTTTTCATAATTTTTGAAGAACCGAGCTTTAGCCATCTTCTCATCATCCCATCTTGGTTTAATGATCTCTCCCAGTGACCCGAAGCAACGTGATAAACAACAATGGTCAACAAATATTTTGGACATTGATTATGCCTCAGTGTTTCTAGAAGATGAAGTTGAGACTTTTGGTTCATCTAAGAAGCTGTACCGTCTCCCAGGGTGCAAAGGTGGTAGAGTTTACCAACATAAAAAAGAGAGATCAAAATTGTTGTAGCCCATGAGCTAGCACAACTTATTAGATTATCAGTACGTTTTTTAAATAATCTATTTTTTATTCTAAATTATAGTATTATATCTGTATTTTTTTTACAGTTTTTACTATATGTAATTTTCACGGTTGGATGATTTGAGCTAGTCGTCGAACCATTGGGCGACATGTGGCCAAGTCGCATTGCCCAACGGTTGGACGACAAGCCCCTAGTCGCCCAACCGTTGGGCGACTAGGGGTTATTTCCCACCACGCGTGTGGACGGCCGAGCACATGCGCTCATTTTGGCCAAGGAAAGAAAGAAGGGGAGAGGCGCTTGGTCGAGAGGAAACAAAGGAAGGGTATAAGAGAGAGAGGAGAAGAAAAAAAGGAAAGTAGGAAAAAAGAGGAGAGGAGGACGAGGAGGAGGGGGAGGAGGGAGGGAAAGGAGGATGAAAGATCTGTGTATCAACGATTGTAAGTCCTCTATATTTCTTTGTAGATTTACTTTTGACGCGTGGTAGGATGGCAACTAAAATCATTAGATGTGTAGTTTTGAAATTAAGATAGGTTAGCGATTAAAATTATTAGATATGTACTTGTATTTGGTACGTCGCATATTGTTAATAATTTTAAATAGTGTAGTCGTAGAACTGATGCCAATTTAGTTTTAATAGTTGTATTGCTGTTTAGATCGCTCTGTTGCACATTTAAAGGCCCAGTTAATTTTGTTAGTCGCTTATAAATTGTAGAAATCCCATAATAAGTATTCTTAATTAGTAGCCATCAAAAAATTTAAAACCATTCGTGACGATTAGAATAGCACGCGCCGATTTAAAATTACATGTAACGATTAAAATTGTACGTGCCGATCTAAATAGCATTTGAGTTGTAAAAATCCACAAATGACTAAAATACAATTCAGGGATCCCATAGGGACATCTTAGTGTAATTCATTTAATTATTATTTAAGATTTACTTTCTGTTATATCTATAAGTAAATCGTACTGCGTGTACTAATTACGGGAAAAGAATCGGTACCAAGAGAGAAGAATTTAGTAGAGTGACCCTAAGACCTAAAATTATTTAGAGAGATAGATAAATGTGTGTGCACCTACAAGAAATTAAATAGGAATAATTGCATATGCAAAGTCAGCTAGTAATGATTTGAAGAATTTTCGGAGCTACGCTATTAATATTTAAACCAGTAATTGTGTCGTAATTGCTAACTTCAAATTGATTTGCAGATATGGCTGGCGACCGTGGTGGTTTGAACTGGCCTTTGAGCTTGTTGGACTGGCACGTCGATGGGCAGCACCGTGCGAGCCGTCGTGTCCCCCATCCTGAGGGTGGGGACGAGGCAACCCAGTTGGGAGTCGTTCGTACATGGACACCCTGACAGGCTTGGAGACTAGATCTACGTTTGAGAGATAGGTTTGTCTGCAAACTGTGACACTTATTTTTATGATTTTTTCACTACGTACTAACTTCTTCGTGCTTTACAGGCTGAACGATGCCAGCCTCCTACCTCTTGCGCGGATGGTGGAGGCCACCAACGAGGATAGCGTTCAGGTCGTCAACGACTGGGAGGTTCAAGTCAACCCAGAGCAGTCACGATAGTTCCCATTCGACCGGTCATTGCTAACAGCTCTGGTGGACCGGTGGTAGCCCGAGACGCACACCTTCCACCTCCCATTCGGGGAGATGGCACCCACTCTGCAGTACGTCGTGTTGCTGCTCAGCCTGCCCATTACGGGGGAGGCTGCCTCCTTGTCAGACGTGCCCACCAACTGGCGCAATGACCAACTGGGCAGGATAGAGGGAGTCCCTCTGATGGAGGCTATAGCACCCGATTCTTCACAAGGCCCAAGATGCTACCACCACATACTTACTATCTCAACGGGGAGCACTAACATACGAATATAATATATTAGCTGTAAGCCAACTAACTTCATATTGCTCATAACTGGAATGTAAACAGAACTCTGAGCTCTATGACCACGGAGACCCACCTCCATGGATCGCAAGTAAATTAAACCAAATGGCAAGCCACAAAGGACTTAACACTAGATTAAACATAAAAGCTCTGTATAAGACTAAGCTATTATTTCATATGTGCAGTGCCAAAAAGACTATTCCTATTCCATGTATGTTGCCATCATTACCTAAAAACAACAACAGAGTAAGGGTGAGTTTGAAGAATCAGCAAGCACATGATAAAATAGTAACATTACTTTAGCAATTCAATCAATTTCATGAATTGTAAGCTGTAAATCAACTCTATGACTGTAAACTGTAAATCAAATCTGTAACTGTAAACTGTAAATCAATTCTATGTCTATAAACTGTAAATCAATTCTACGACTGTGAATTGTAAATCAAATCTATAACTGTAAACTATAAACCCATTTCATGTGTGTAGATTGTAAATCAATTCTATGACTATGAACTGTAAATCAAGTCTGTAACTGTAAACTCATAACTCTATGTAAATATATCACTTTCTCTATCACTTTCATGCAATGCATCTGTAATGTATCTGTAACTGTAACTTATACTGGTATAGCGGAGGGTACACCCGTCGATGTCATCCTCTTCCTCCATCCCGTGGAGGTGCCTACTGAAAGCATCTAGGCCCCTAAAAATGTTAGTTTTGGTAATTAATGAATTTATGTGAATATGGGACTAATGTGTGCATTAAGTGTTTGAAAGGATATGTTCAAATAGCAAAGAAAGAGGCTCACAAAATATCCCATGAAGATTCAAGATCTCTAGGGCGACAAGGTAAATAGTTTAGGTATCTATTTTGTTTTACCGGTCTTGGAGTTAGGTTGGAAGACCGGATTATAGGATAGACGCCGTACTATTAAGAGGGATCATGGTGATTGCTTGATCATGTTCAAATGTGCCCTTTGGATCAATTTAGGATCATGCATGCACTTAGAAATTAAAATTAAATCAAATCTGTGCATTGTCAGAAAATCCGGTAGTTCCGGCGTGTATTAGGCGGAACTACCGCAGGTCCGGTAGTACCGGGCGCCCGGGCGGAACGTTTTTTTCCAGAGAGCGCCCGGACTAAGACTTAGTCTCTCGGAAAACGGTAGTACCGCGGTTTGACCTACGGAACTACTGGACTGCCGGTAGTACCGGGCACTCGAGCGGAACTTTATTTCCAGAGAGCGCCCGGACTTTAACTTAGCCTCTCGGAAAACGGAAGTACCGCGGTTTTACCTGCGGAACTACCGCATGTGCGGAAGTTCCGGACGCCCGAGCGGAACGTTTTTTCCAGAGAGCGCCGAGAATAAGACTTAGTCTCGTTGAGATCGGAAGTACCGGGCTTGGGGCGGAACTTCCGGACGTCCGGAAGTACCGCGGTTTTAACGGCGGTAGTACCGCACTCATTGACCAACGGTTACTTCTGACTCTCTGACATAGCCGTTCTGACCGGTCAGCTAGGGTCCGGTAGTACCGCGGTTTTGCCTGCGGTAGTACCGGATTTCCTGAATTTTCAGGATTGTTTATTGTAACGGCTATTTGAGGTTGGTGAGGGTATAAATACACCCCCACCAGAACTTGGACATGTTGTTGAACATCCATTGAATACATTTGAGCCTAGAGCAACCTCTCACACCTCATTCACTCTCTTGTGCATTCATTTGAGGTAGTTGACCCAAAATTCAAGTGCATTGCATTCTAGTTGATCCATTGAGCACTTGAGTGAGATCAAGCCGCAGTGGTCTATTCTCTTGGTGCTTGCCGGCACCTAGACGGCTTGGCGGAGCTTCGGTGATCTTCTCAAGAAGATTGTGAGAAGGCCCGGAAGATTGTGAAGGCTTGGAGCTCGCCTACCCGGAGAGGGAAAGGACATCCAATAGTGATCGAGGTGCTTAGGCTCATTCGTGGAGCCGGTCCGATTCGTTCGGGCTTACCTCAACGTGGACTAGGGGAGACCGGCAAGTCTCCGATCACCACGGTAAAAAGTAATCGTGTCAAATTGTGGTTTGCTCTCTTGTGATCATATTCTTCCAAACAACGCTCTTTATTCATATCATTTGATTGCTTGCTTAGTTAGAGTAGCATTTGTTGTTCTCTACCTTTCGTTATTGCTCTTAGTCGATTACTTGTGCTAGTGTTAGTGTTATCTTGCTCTATCAATCCATCAAGTTTAAAATTGCTAATTAGAATTAGACGAAAATTTTAAAACCTCCTATTCACCCCCCCTCTAGTCGGCCTCCTCGATCTTACACCTACCTCTGTAGGTCTTATTCGAGAGCACTCCGGACTAGTTATATGACTTTCTCACCGATCTGGCTCTTATGCATTTTGCATGATGCAACATTCTTCAAATGTGGATGTCTAATCATAAGCAGTACATATCAAGGTATGATTAGTCAATAATCATATACATTATCTCATAAATACTATAAATCATAGCATGGAAACATAACTAACAAACATTCACGTAGTTTCCTGTTCTACCATGCACTTGCCTGTTAACCTGGTGGACGGTGCGTGGATGGCACCAAACTCGAACCGCCACTTGAATAAGCATTAATCAGTTCAATTCATTGCTAATGCTATACATTCATATACGAGCAAATGGCATCGCTTTAATGCCCAATCCGACATAACCAATTCCTGTCTCACCAGGTAACTTCCCATTGTCCCGGTGCTTAACCAATCCGAACATTTAGCGATTTCGTCATTTACACTCACGGATCAAATTCTACACACTTAATCTCCCTCCATTCCTTCCTTCTCTCTTTCCCTCTCCCACCACAGATCAGCCAGATCAATAATGGTAACACCGACTTCACTACCCCAGCATTCATATTAATAAGTGACCTCCTCTCGGCCACACGAATCAATTCTAATAATCGGCATAATGACTTATGCAAAATTTGGTGAATAAGCAAAAAGCAGGGTTTTCGAGGCATTACCCTGGCCTCGAGTGACTGAATCGGGGCACTACCTTCTTTTCCTTAGCCGAATCTGATAGATCTGGTGGTGGGTCAGACTTTCCTTTTCTCTTCCTCCTCTTTTCCTTCTCTTCTTTTCTTCTCTCTCTTGCTCTTTCTTCCATGGTCAGCTCCTCCCTCCTTCTCTTCTTTTCCTTCACGCCGTCGGCTCCCTCCTCTTCCTTTCTTCTGCCACTCCTCTTCCTCACAGTCGATGCCCTCTCCTTCTCTTCTTCACCCGGACGGTGACCCTCCCTGTCCTCCTCTCGGCTGACTGGCCCTCCACTCCCATGGAGTGGTGGCAGCAGGGGTGGGGAGGTGAGGCATGGGAAAGGGGCAGCAGCGTGCGAGATGGGCCAACGTTCGGCAGCAGGAGGGGAAGGCACACCGGGAGGCGACAATGGCGGCTGGCTGCATGCAAAGGGACAGCGGCGCTGTAGCAACTGCAG
The DNA here is from genome assembly GCA_017311315.1 of Dendrocalamus latiflorus. Taxonomy (NCBI): domain Eukaryota; kingdom Viridiplantae; phylum Streptophyta; class Magnoliopsida; order Poales; family Poaceae; genus Dendrocalamus; species Dendrocalamus latiflorus. The sequence continues at coordinate 27,870,406 of CM029610.1, forward strand.
CAGGGGAAGTGGGGACGGGGAGGGATGGCCACTAGAGGGTGGCAAGTGGCTGTGCCGACAGCTGGGCGAGGCGACAACACATGGCGACGGGCAAGAACAGTGGCCCTGGACACTGGCGAGTGGTGGCGCCGGCAGCTAGGCGAGCGGCAACGGCAGGCGTGTGGGAAAGCGGTGGCAGCGAGGTGAGCATGGGGGGAGAAGCCAAAATGGCTTTTGCCTTCCCTCCACTTGGCTCCCTCCCTTATATGGGGCATAGAGTGGGCCGAGCTAGGCCTCTTCCAGCCCAGGTATTACAGAGGCTACGGCACCATACTATGTCTTCTTGGTGTGACAAAAGCATGGCCTGCCTATGCGGTGGCTTTCATAATTTTGGATACGTATGCTATCCATTTTTCTTATTTAACAATGCTTTATGCTTGCCATATGACGAGCTTACCAATTTTTCATTTGTGCATGGTTGAGCGGATGGACCTACAAGCCAATGAGTACCAAGTGTCATGGCACCTTGAGGCATATGTGCTGTGGTTGTTTGGCTGGGTACTATTTACCAGCAGCCACGGTGACTCTGTCGACACCTGTCTCATGGGGTATGCGAGGGCCATCAACAATGGGGAGGAGGTGAACATCAGTTGGGGATCAACCGTACTTGCCACGACATACCATGACATGTGCGACACTTGCTGCAGGACAAGGCCGACCTCTGTCCTCATAGGCTACCCCATCCTACTGCAGCTATGGTCATTCAAGTGCTTCTCCCTCGGACAGCCAATGCTGCTCGACAGCGGTCCATACCACGTAGACATGTATCATGGGGGCGCCCTGGACCGGCAGACCGCAGGGTCCCTTTGGTGTTGTGGACGGGTACATACTCTCATAAATCTTTACTGTACATGTATTACGGGTCATCCTTTGTAACCACTATTCTGGCTCACAAGTATAGTTTGCACACCTGCAGGTCACCCATGTTTACGACAACTTCATCGAGCATCTCGACCGCCTCATCACTGGCAACGTGTGCTAGGAGCTATACTCAGCTCAGGAGATAGATGCCCACGTTCCTGAGGAGCTGTCCTCACTGTGCTGGCACAACCAAGCATACTGGCTGACATGGAAGAAGCTCGTCTTCAATGTGTTTGTCGAGGACTATGCAGTGCATAGGATGATGTGCCAGTTTGGCCTCCGTCAGGTGGTTCCAATCCTTGTCTGGGGTAGGGTGCCTGACTCGGTCCACTCGTGAGTTACACACAACACATGTCTCTAAATTTTTTTGAGTTCCGTTAGGATGCTTTCTAATTGCAGTGGTACATTTTGCAGGCATAAGAGGAGGGGTGGAAACAGGATGAATTGGGCGGCGAAGATGGCATAGTGGGTGCAGGAGTGGGCGGAGGCCCTTGTGGACTTTGTGCAGTAGGCCACACTGTACGACCCCAGAATGTACGATGAGTATCTACGCTAGTACACTCCGCAGACACGCACCAGGCTGGTGCATGCTGTTGACTCTCCCCCCACTCATGTACCTGCACCGATCATCACGTACCCTGTACACTTGGCGCAGAACTTGTCCCTTGTGGTACACACCCTCGTGTTTCGAAATGTCTGAGTATGGTTACCACAATTGCAAGTTTGACGCTCTCTTCTACTTCTTGCAGACAGACATCACTGCCGGGATTGCGAGGGACACCAAGTTAATTAGGGTTGTTCGTTCGGTTTTTTCGGTTTATACGGTTCTGTAAATACGGTTTGTTCGGTAAATACGGTGTATGTAATTTGGGAAATACGGTAATTAATAGAATACGGTATGGTATCGATAAATATCATTTTATTTCAGTACGGTAACGGTAAATACCAATTTTACCACATTATGCGCGAATTGCTAAACATTAATCTCATCTCCAATTCTCCATTGACCATTGCACAAGCAGAAATATGGCAGTCCCCAGTCTGCAGTCGGCAGTTCAGCACTCACTCGGCAGTCTCCAGTCCGGCGTAGGCACACAGACACCAGTGTCCAGTGGTATTAAGACATTAAGTAGCATCAACTTCAATACTAACACATGATAACTATGTCAAAGCTGTACCAGTGTGGATGCTGTCCAAACTGAATGTAGATGTAAATGTATGCGGTATGCCTTGTGTTCATTTCTGGAATTTCCAATGTTGTTTTCCATCCTCTCTTTGGCTTAGGATCAAATATGAGACATTCACAATGTTGCCCCATGAAGACATTAATGAGATGTACTCAAGGCTCAACAACATTGTGAATGAGCTTAAGGGCCTTGGAACTAATCTTTCCGATCTTGATATTGTTCGAAAGATGCTTAGGGCCTTGCCGGAGAAATATGAAGTGTTGGTGACTCTCTTCCTCAACTCACCGGAGTTGGCAAGAATGACACCAACGCAATTGTTGGGCAACCTCATCACCAACGAGCTATACAAGAAATACAAGGAAGAGCTCTTGGAGCAATCCTCTTCCAAGAATAAGAAGATCACCGCTTTCAAAGCTAAAGCGGTAATGAGTGAAGAATCCGAAGAAGATGATGAGGAGGACTCCGAAGAAGAATTTGCGCTTCTAGTAAGAAGAATGAAGAAGTTCATGAGAAGACGCCCATTTCGGAGTACAAGCCATGAGAAGACCAAGAAATGGCATTCTTCCTCCAACAAGAAGTTTAGCAACATTCGTTGCTATGAATGTGATGAGAAGGGGCACATTGCCTCTCAATGTCCAACAAAGAAGGATGACAAGGAGAAGTCATCAAAGAAGAAGAACTACAACGGCAAGAAGAAGCTTTTCAAGAAGCTTCACAAGGCTGGCAAGAATGAAGCCCATATTGGTGAGTGGAACTCCGAAGAGGAGTATTCGGACTCCGACTCAAGCGAGGACGAATCTCCCAAGAAGAAAGGGCTTGTGGGCATTGCAATCAAGGAGGCTCCATCACTATTCTCCACTCCTACATGCCTTATGGTTAAAGGAGAAAAGGTAAACTTGCTTGATGATGATGAGCCTTCATATGATGACTTGATGAATATGCTAGTTGAATTGAATGAATTTCTTGGAAAAGAAAAATCAAAGTTTAAGGTCTTAAAGAGAGAACACACCTCTCTCAAAGACTCTTATGAGGAGCTAAAGGAAGCTCATGATTTGCTTCTCCAAGAAAATCACAAATCTAGTACTAGCATTGGAGTTACTTGCAATATCTTGAATGAAATGTCTAGTATAGAAATTTCAAAGTCTAGCATATCTACTTGTTGTGATGATCTACTTGTCATACCTTGTTCATCAAGTGTAGATTCTAGAAATGCTCTAAATCTTGTTCATGATGATATCATTGCTAATGAAAACAAAAATTTAAAAGAACAAGTGCTAAAATTAAACAAAAACTTAGAGAGAGCTTACAAGGGAAAGGAAACCCTTGATAAGTTACTAAGCGATCAAAGATGCTCTTTCAACAAAGAGGGACTTGGATATGTCCCCCAAAAGGGTAAAAAGCCGGTATACAAGCCTCCAAGGTTTGTAAAGGAAAATGGTAAGTATTGCACAAAATGCCGGTGTATTGGACATATGCCAAGTGATTGCTCAAAGAATAACATGCATTCCATTGGTTTATATGATTCATGTTATATGCTTAGAAAATCCACAAATGGAAATGTTATTGCTCATTTCATTGGCACCTCAATTTTGAGTGCTAAAAAGAAATCCATTTGGGTACCCAAGACCTTGGTCACTAACCTCCAAGGACCCAAACAAATTTGGGTACCTAAAAGAACTTGATCTTCTTTTGTAGGTGAACTACAAAACCGGTGGAAGGCATTGGGTGTTGGATAGCGGTTGCACTCAACATATGACCGGAGACCGGAAGATGTTCACCACATTTGAGAATGGAAGCAATGACAAAATCACATTTGGAGATAATAGCAAAGGAAAGGTATTAGGATTGGGTAAAATCGCTATCTCAAACGACCTTTCCATTTCTAATGTATCATTAGTTGAATCATTAAATTTCAACTTGCTATCCGTTGCTCAAATATGTGATCTAGGCTTAACATGCTCATTCTCAAAAGAAAATGTTATAATCTCAAAAGATAATAATAATGAACTAGTCTTCAAAGGCTTTAGATTTGGGAATCTCTATTTGGTAGATTTTTCTTCAAATGAGTCTTGTTTGAAAACTTGTTTAATTGCAAAAATTTCTTTGGGTTGGTTGTGGCATAGAAGGCTAGATCATGTGGGAATGATTCAACTTAAAAAACTTTTTAAGCATGACTTAGTGGTTGGCTTGAAGGATGTAAAGTTTGAGAAAAATCGACTTTGTAGTGCTTGTCAAGCCGGAAAACAAGTCGCTAATTCTCATCCTTCCAAAAGTATCATGTCAACCTCTAGGCCATTAGCGCTCTTACATATGGATTTGTTCGGGCCAACAACCTATAAGAGCATTGGAGGTAATAGTTATTGTTTAGTCATTGTGGATGATTACTCTAGATATACATGGGTCTTCTTCCTAAATGACAAAAGTGAAACCTCCGGGATTTTCAAAAGTTTTTCAAAAAGGGCTCAAAATGAATTTGATTTTAAAATAAAGAAAATTAGGAGTGACAATGGTTCCGAGTTCAAAAATACAAAAGTTGAAGACTTTTGTGATGAACTTGGAATAAAACACGAACTTTCCACAACCTACACTCCGGAGCAAAATGGAGTTGTAGAGAGGAAAAATCGAACATTGATTGAAATGGCTAGGACAATGCTTGATGAATATGATACTTCCGACAAGTTTTGGGCGGAAGCTATTAACACTGCATGTCATGTCATAAATCGCCTCTACTTACATCGACTCTTGAAAAAGACTTCCTATGAGCTTCTTGTTGGAAGGAGACCGAACATCTCTTACTTTAGAGTATTTGGTTGCAAATGCTATATTCTAAGAAAAGGTGTTCGGCTCTCAAAATTTCAAAGTCGATGTGATGAAGGCTTCCTTTTAGGGTATTCCTCAAATAGTAAAGCCTATAGGGTCTTTAATAAAAATTCGGGTTTAGTGGAAGAATAATGTGATGTTCAATTTGATGAAACTAACGGCTCTCAAGAAGAGCATGAGAACTTGGATGATGTAGGAGATGAAAGTCTTCGCAAGGCAATGGAGAACATGCAAATCGGAGACATCAAACCAAAAGAGGATCCAACATCACCAAGCTCATCTAGACAAGTGGAACCACCCTCTTCTTCCACAATAAACGATGTTCAAGTTATTGAAGATGAAGAAAAGGATCAACCGCAAAATATGTTCAAGATTCACAATGCAATAGCCAAGGATCACCCAATTGACCAAATATTGGGTGACGTAAGTAAGGGTGTTCAAACTCGCTCTAGAGTAGCTTCATTTTGTGAACACTATTCTTTTGTATCTTCACTTGAACCTAAGCGTGTAGAAGAAGCATTAGATGACCCGGATTGGATAAATGCTATGCATGAAGAGATGAATAACTTTGCCCAAAACGATGTTTGGACTTTGGTGGAGAGACCCAAGGAGCACAATGTCATTGGCACAAAATGGGTCTTCCGGAACAAACAAGATGAGAACGGAATTGTGGTAAGAAATAAAGCAAGGTTAGTAGCTCAAGGTTATACTCAAGTCGAGGGCTTAGATTATGATGAGACTTTTGCGCCCGTTGCTAGACTTGAATCAATTAGAATCTTGCTTGCTTTTGCATCATGCTTTGACATTAAATTATTTCAAATGGATGTCAAAAGTGCATTTCTTAATGGTACAATTTCCGAATTAGTATATGTGGAACAACCCCCGGGATTTGAAGATGCTAAATACTCTAATCATGTGTATAGATTGTCAAAGGCACTATATGGTTTAAAGCAAGCTCCTAGAGCTTGGTATGAGCGCCTTCGTAACTTTCTAGTGTCAAAAGGCTTTAAAATTGGTAAAGTAGATACAACTCTATTCACAAAAATTATTGGAGATGATTTCTTTGTATGTCAAATATATGTTGATGATATTATATTTGGTTCTACTGATCAAGACTTTTGCAAAGAATTTGGTGAGATGATGTCTAGGGAATTCGAGATGTCGATGATTGGTGAGCTAAGCTACTTCCTTGGACTTCAAATCAAACAACTTAAAGATGGGACGTTTATAAGCCAAACAAAGTATGTGAAGGATCTACTCAAAAGATTCGGAATGGAAGAAGCCAAACCCATCAAAACACCCATGGCAACAAACGGGCATCTAGACCTCAACGAAGAAGGTAAGTCGGTAGATTTAAAGCTTTATAGATCCATGATTGGTAGTTTGCTTTATCTTACCGCATCTAGGCCCGACATCATGTTTAGTGTATGCATGTGTGCACGTTTTCAAGCTTCTCCAAAAGAGTGCCATTTAGTGGCCGTAAAGAGGATTCTAAGATATTTAAAGCATTCCTCAAGCATAGGGCTTTGGTATCCCAAAGGTGCAAAATTTGAATTAATTGGATATTCGGATTCTGATTATGCGGGATGCAAAGTGGATAGAAAAAGCACCTCGGGTAGTTGCCAATTTCTAGGAAGATCTCTAGTGTGTTGGTCATCCAAGAAACAAAATTCCGTAGCACTTTCAACCGCCGAAGCCGAATATATTTCAGCGGGAAGTTGTTGTGCTCAATTGCTTTGGATGAGGCAAACATTGTTGGATTATGGGATCAATTTTGATAAAATGCCTCTTTTATGTGATAATGATAGTGCTATCAAAATATCCAATAATCCCGTTCAACACTCAAGAACCAAGCATATAGATATACGCCACCATTTCTTGAGAGATCATGTGAGCAAGGGAGATATTGAAATTAGCCACATCCGAACCGAAAATCAACTAGCGGACATTTTCACCAAACCATTAGATGAAAGCCGCTTTTGCAAATTGAGGAATGAATTAAATGTCGTAGACTACTCAAATGTAGCTTGAAATCTCACTTCATCTATTTCTGCTCATTTGTTGTGCTCATATGGACTTTTGTTGGTTTTTCCCCTATTTTGGTCAAAAATTCGTTTAATTTCATAAAAATTAGTTTCAAAATATAGCATTAGCTAAATTGATGCATAATGATCCTAAATGACTTTAGTTGGATGCAAAACTAGGGATCATTTGCAAAATTTCAAGTTCTAAATATAAAATTCTGAAAAGTTCCAGAAAATCCGGAACTACCGCAGTTCATTGTGCGGTACTTCCGCACCTGACAGAAAAACCGGAACTACCGCAGTGTAATCCGCGGAACTTCCGGAATTTCTGTGACCACGGTACTACCGGCGTGTTACGCGCGGTACTACCGGCGTGTTACGCGCGGTACTACCGCGTTCTGCGGGATTCAATGCGGTTTCCAAAAATCGCCAACTCCTCCAACCGTTACTCCTTACCCCTTTAACTCCTCTCTCTCTCTCATCTTCACTCCTCCCAAACCGCAGCTGCCCACTCCTCTCCTCTTCCTCTCCTCCAACCTCTCTCTCTCTCCCAAGAACCTACCTCCTCTTCCGATCTTTGAATCTGAGGAGAGTTCTTCGTTTTTGGGTGATTCCTTGCACTCCCAGGGTTCTCCTCCTTCAACTTCACAAGGTAAATCGGATCAAAATCCACTTTTTATCTTGTTCTTAGAACCCTAGGTAGAGTTTAGGTTAAAATTGAAATGTGATGATTTTTGCTGAAATTTTCTTGGGCAAAGTAGTTTATTTGGGGTATTAGAATGTTTATACAAACATGCACTGGATTCAATCCCAGAAATACCCCAAAAGATTCAATTTTTGTCATGCCCTAGAAATGTCCAGAAAAACCGGAACTACCGGTCGAAGTGGCCGGAACTTCCGGGGTCCCGGTAGTACCGCATGTTTAATGCCGGAACTACCGGATTTCCCGGAAGTACCGCAGTTTTGCCGCCGGTACTTTCGTTTTTCCTGAAAACAGCAGAAATTCATTGCTTTCAATTTCAAACCTTCTTTCGCTTGCTCTACTTCTTACCTTGATTATCCTACTGTGTCATTGAAGATGCCGAGGATGAAGAATGTCTCGCACAAGTCCTATGGGGGCACAGCTGGTCAATCCTCCTCGACTCCTGCATCCCAGTCAGCAGCGCACAAGGGCAAGGGTCCCGCCTCCGACCCCGAGAGTGACTCAGAGGATTCGCATGAGAGCGAATCTGAGGCCTCGCATGAGAGCGAGGAATATGCAGTCCCAGATGAGGAGATGCCTGAGGTAACTGCAGACCACGAAGTGGACCTCGACAAGATCACTAATGAAGATTATGCCATTCTTCGTCGCCGAAGTCAGTATGTACGCCCTCGAGACTCAATGAACCCCCAATTTCATTCAAAGTTTCAAGAGAAGGTGTACCAGGAGATGTATGGTCCAGCCCAAAAATTTGCTGCACATAAGTATGTAGACTGGGATCACTTGTCGCAGATCGACAAGTTCAGTGGTGCTTATCAGCTCTTCCAGCGAGCCGATATCCATCAACTTGTTGCATTCAAATGCAAATATATGGACAACATGATCAGGCAGTTTTATGCTACCCTGTACATCTCTCCCAACTTTGAGCATCTGAGTTGGATGACAGGGACCCAGTTCATTGAGTGCACCAGGCACGAGTTTGAGCTAGCACTTGGGACGGAAACCAGTGCTTATGAGAAGGTGTTCAGCAAGCGAGCTCTTCCTATTGCTGCATATTCAGAGTATTATGACCAAGCTGCTGAACGGACACTAGGGATGACAAATGGCTTACTTCCTATTCCCAGCCTTGTCAACAGGATCATCAACCACACCATTCTTCCCAAGAGCGGGAATTATGATGCTATTCGTGGCCACGCGTGGAATGTAATTGATTACATTATGCGCGGCCAAAAGTTTGATGTGGTGGATCTTATCATCAGGGGGATCGACGCCAATAAGAATGACAAACAGAAAAGGATTAACTTTGCACCATTCATAATGGCGGTGATCATTAGGAAGATTGGATACCGAGGAGCACTCTGCACCCCGCACAAGCCATACAAGCCGCGTGCAGAGCCTCCTGTTCCTGCTCCTGTTCGCACCCGTGCTCAGGCTCAGCCTCAGCCTCAGCCTCAGCATCAGGCAGCTGCTGATCCTCCTCCCCAGGGCGAGGGCGACGTGTCGCTTTCCCAGATTTACTCTGCCATACTCAGGCTGGAGGAGCGCCAGGATGTCTTGATCTCCACTGTGTCTTCCCTTGGTGATCGCGTATCAGCCTTGGAGAGTGCAATTCAGCCACCTTCTCCAGTTCGTTATGGTCGTCGCACTCGTCGCCGTGGTCCTCCTTCTCCCAGTGCAGCTCAGAACTAGCTCCTCTTTTTGGTATTTCGATGCCAAAGGGGGAGAAATAGTTAGGAGAAGAAGTTTTAGTTTTAAGTCTTATCTATCGCTGTAATAATGTATGGTGAAATGAACCATGTAATGCTTATGGTGTGGTTTAAACTCTGTGGTCATTTAGTATTTTAATTTCTGATGCTTTGTAATGAACTATGTCTTGTCCTTGATGCAATGCTTGTTTTACTTGTCTATTGCGTATCCTTATGAATGCTATGATGAAATCATGCCTATTAAATTCCTGCAAAATTTGATGCACATGTTTAGGGGGAGCTCTTTCTTATTAGTTCCTAAAATGCAAAAATTCCCCATGTTCTAAAAATTGCTAAAATTTCAAAGTCCTTGTGATATACATCTTGCAAATTAGAAGTATATCCAAATCTTAAATTCTTCTCATAAATTGCTCTTGTTGTCATCAATTACCAAAAAGGGGGAGATTGAAAGCATCTAGGCCCCTAAAAATGTTAGTTTTGGTAATTAATGAATTTATGTGAATATGGGACTAATGTGTGCATTAAGTGTTTGAAAGGATATGTTCAAATAGCAAAGAAAGAGGCTCACAAAATATCCCATGAAGATTCAAGATCTCTAGGGCGACAAGGTAAATAGTTTAGGTATCTATTTTGTTTTACCGGTCTTGGAGTTAGGTTGGAAGACCGGATTATAGGATAGACGCCGTACTATTAAGAGGGATCATGGTGATTGCTTGATCATGTTCAAATGTGCCCTTTGGATCAATTTAGGATCATGCATGCACTTAGAAATTAAAATTAAATCAAATCTGTGCATTGTCAGAAAATCCGGTAGTTCCGGCGTGTATTAGGCGGAACTACCGCAGGTCCGGTAGTACCGGGCGCCCGGGCGGAACGTTTTTTTCCAGAGAGCGCCCGGACTAAGACTTAGTCTCTCGGAAAACGGTAGTACCGCGGTTTGACCTGCGGAACTACCGGACTGCCGGTAGTACCGGGCACTCGAGCGGAACTTTATTTCCAGGGAGCGCCCGGACTTTAACTTAGCCTCTCGAAAAACGGAAGTACCGCGGTTTTACCTGCGGAACTACCGCATGTGCGGAAGTTCCGGACGCCTGAGCGGAACGTTTTTTCCAGAGAGCGCCGAGAATAAGACTTAGTCTCGTTGAGATCGGAAGTACCGGGCTTGGGGCGGAACTTCCGGACGTCCGGAAGTACCGCGGTTTTAACGGCGGTAGTACCGCACTCATTGACCAACGGTTACTTCTGACTCTCTGACATAGCCGTTCTGACCGGTCAGCTAGGGTCCGGTAGTACCGCGGCTTTGCCTGCGGTAGTACCGGATTTCCTGAATTTTCAGGATTGTTTATTGTAACGGCTATTTGAGGTTGGTGAGGGTATAAATACACCCCCACCAGAACTTGGACATGTTGTTGAACATCCATTGAATACATTTGAGCCTAGAGCAACCTCTCACACCTCATTCACTCTCTTGTGCATTCATTTGAGGTAGTTGACCCAAAATTCAAGTGCATTGCATTCTAGTTGATCCATTGAGCACTTGAGTGAGATCAAGCCGCAGTGGTCTATTCTCTTGGTGCTTGCCGGCACCTAGACGGCTTGGCGGAGCTTCGGTGATCTTCTCAAGAAGATTGTGAGAAGGCCCGGAAGATTGTGAAGGCTTGGAGCTCGCCTACCCGGAGAGGGAAAGGGCATCCAATAGTGATCGAGGTGCTTAGGCTCATTCGTGGAGCCGGTCCGATTCGTTCGGGCTTACCTCAACGTGGACTAGGGGAGACCGGCAAGTCTCCGATCACCACGGTAAAAAGTAATCGTGTCAAATTGTGGTTTGCTCTCTTGTGATCATATTCTTCCAAGCAACGCTCTTTATTCATATCATTTGATTGCTTGCTTAGTTAGAGTAGCATTTGTTGTTCTCTACCTTTCGTTATTGCTCTTAGTCGATTACTTGTGCTAGTGTTAGTGTTATCTTGCTCTATCAATCCATCAAGTTTAAAATTGCTAATTAGAATTAGACGAAAATTTTAAAACCTCCTATTCACCCCCCCTCTAGTCGGCCTCCTCGATCTTACACCTACCTCTGTAGGTCTTATTCGAGAGCACTCCGGACTAGTTATATGACTTTCTCACCGATCTGGCTCTTATGCATTTTGCATGATGCAACATTCTTCAAATGTGGATGTCTAATCATAAGCAGTACATATCAAGGTATGATTAGTCAATAATCATATACATTATCTCATAAATACTATAAATCATAGCATGGAAACATAACTAACAAACATTCACGTAGTTTCCTGTTCTACCATGCACTTGCCTGTTAACCTGGTGGACGGTGCGTGGATGGCACCAAACTCGAACCGCCACTTGAATAAGCATTAATCAGTTCAATTCATTGCTAATGCTATACATTCATATACGAGCAAATGACATCGCTTTAATGCCCAATCCGACATAACCAATTCCTGTCTCACCAGGTAACTTCCCATTGTCCCGGTGCTTAACCAATCCGAACATTTAGCGATTTCGTCATTTACACTCACGGATCAAATTCTACACACTTAATCTCCCTCCATCCCTTCCTTCTCTCTTTCCCTCTCCCACCACAGATCAGCCAGATCAATAATGGTAACACCGACTTCACTACCCCAGCATTCATATTAATAAGTGACCTCCTCTCGGCCACACGAATCAATTCTAATAATCGGCATAATGACTTATGCAAAATTTGGTGAATAAGCAAAAAGCAGGGTTTTCGAGGCATTACCCTGGCCTCGAGTGACTGAATCGGGGCACTACCTTCTTTTCCTTAGCCGAATCTGATAGATCTGGTGGTGGGTCAGACTTTCCTTTTCTCTTCCTCCTCTTTTCCTTCTCTTCTTTTCTTCTCTCTCTTGCTCTTTCTTCCATGGTCAGCTCCTCCCTCCTTCTCTTCTTTTCCTTCACGCCGTCGGCTCCCTCCTCTTCCTTTCTTCTGCCACTCCTCTTCCTCACAGTCGATGCCCTCTCCTTCTCTTCTTCACCCGGACGGTGACCCTCCCTGTCCTCCTCTCGGCTGACTGGCCCTCCACTCCCATGGAGTGGTGGCAGCAGGGGTGGGGAGGTGAGGCATGGGAAAGGGGCAGCAGCGTGCGAGATGGGCCAACGTTCGGCAGCAGGAGGGGAAGGCACACCGGGAGGCGACAATGGCGGCTGGCTGCATGCAAAGGGACAGCGACGCTGTAGCAACTGCAGCAGGGGAAGTGGGGACGGGGAGGGATGGCCACTAGAGGGTGGCAAGTGGCTGTGCCGACAGCTGGGCGAGGCGACAACACATGGCGACGGGCAAGAACAGTGGCCCTGGACACTGGCGAGTGGTGGCGCCGGCAGCTAGGCGAGCGGCAACGACAGGCGTGTGGGAAAGCGGTGGCAGCGAGGTGAGCATGGGGGGAGAAGCCAAAATGGCTTTTGCCTTCCCTCCACTTGGCTCCCTCCCTTATATGGGGCATAGAGTGGGCCGAGCTAGGCCTCTTCCAGCCCAGGTATTACAGAGGCTACGGCACCATACTATGTCTTCTTGGTGTGACAAAAGCATGGCCTGCCTATGCGGTGGCTTTCATAATTTTGGATACGTATGCTATCCATTTTTCTTATTTAACAATGCTTTATGCTTGCCATATGACGAGCTTACCAATTTTTCATTTGTGCATGGTTGAGCGGATGGACCTACAGGCCAATGAGTACCAAGTGTCATGGCACCTTGAGGCATATGTGATGTGGTTGTTTGGCTGGGTACTATTTACCAGCAGCCACGGTGACTCTGTAGACACCTGTCTCATGGGGTATGCGAGGGCCATCAACAATGGGGAGGAGGTGAACATCAGTTGGGGATCAACCGTACTTGCCACGACATACCATGACATGTGCGACACTTGCTGCAGGACAAGGCCGACCTCTGTCCTCATAGGCTACCCCATCCTACTGCAGCTATGGTCATTCAAGTGCTTCTCCCTCGGACAGCCAATGCTGCTCGACAGCGGTCCATACCACGTAGACATGTATCATGGGGGCGCCCTGGACCGGCAGACCGCAGGGTCCCTTTGGTGTTGTGGACGGGTACATACTCTCATAAATCTTTACTGTACATGTATTACGGGTCATCCTTTGTAACCACTATTCTGGCTCACAAGTATAGTTTGCACACCTGCAGGTCACCCATGTTTACGACAACTTCATCGAGCATCTCGACCGCCTCATCACTGGCAACGTGTGCTAGGAGCTATACTCAGCTCAGGAGATAGATGCCCACGTTCCTGAGGAGCTGTCCTCACTGTGCTGGCACAACCAAGCATACTGGCTGACATGGAAGAAGCTCGTCTTCAATGTGTTTGTCGAGGACTATGCAGTGCATAGGATGATGTGCCAGTTTGGCCTCCGTCAGGTGGTTCCAATCCTTGTCTGGGGTAGGGTGCCTGACTCGGTCCACTCGTGAGTTACACACAACACATGTCTCTAAATTTTTTTGAGTTCCGTTAGGATGCTTTCTAATTGCAGTGGTACATTTTGCAGGCATAAGAGGAGGGGTGGAAACAGGATGAATTGGGCGGCGAAGATGGCATAGTGGGTGCAGGAGTGGGCGGAGGCCCTTGAGGACTTTGTGCAGTAGGCCACACTGTACGACCCCAGAATGTACGATGAGTATCTACGCTAGTACACTCCGCAGACACGCACCAGGCTGGTGCATGCTGTTGACTCTCCCCCCACTCATGTACCTGCACCGATCATCACGTACCCTGTACACTTGGCGCAGAACTTGTCCCTTGTGGTACACACCCTCGTGTTTCGAAATGTCTGAGTATGGTTACCACAATTGCAAGTTTGACGCTCTCTTCTACTTCTTGCAGACAGACATCACTGCCGGGATTGCGAGGGACACCAAGTTAATTAGGGTTGTTCGTTCGGTTTTTTCGGTTTATACGGTTCTGTAAATACGGTTTGTTCGGTAAATACGATGTATGTAATTTGGGAAATACGGTAATTAATAGAATACGGTATGGTATCGATAAATACCATTTTATTTCAGTACGGTAACGGTAAATACCAATTTTACCACATTATGCGCGAATTGCTAAACATTAATCTCATCTCCAATTCTCCATTGACCATTGCACAAGCAGAAATATGGCAGTCCCCAGTCTGCAGTCGGCAGTTCAGCACTCACTCGACAGTCTCCTGTCCGACGTAGGCACACAGACACCAGTGTCCAGTGGTATTAAGACATTAAGTAGCATCAACTTCAATACTAACACATGATAACTATGTCAAAGCTGTACCAGTGTGGATGCTGTCCAAACTGAATGTAGATGTAAATGTATGCGGTATGCCTTGTGTTCATTTCTGGAATTTCCAATGTTGTTTTCCATCCTCTCTTTGGCTACTACAGCATCAGGTTTTTGCAACAGCACCAAGTAGAAGTGCTTTCAGGACAAAGGAGTAGCATTTTAGAACCTGACACAGTTCTTTCAGGAGAATTGAGATTTTTGACTCTCTGAAATTTAGCTTGTCATCTGCTATTTCAACACCATTATCTCATCAGATCATGACTATGCGCACTGTGGATGCTCTGATCAGATCATGACTGACTGCATACTGTCCTTTAGTTCAAATGTCACATTGGAATATAGAAAATGTCTTCCAGCTCAAGCTTTGCTGATGTTGGTATTTCAAAACCATCTTCTGAAACTGTTGCTCTTCTCCTGCATTGAATCATTCCAGAACAGGCATATTTCTCCAGCATTGACTACTGACAAGCAGCCAAAATTCCCATTCCACAAATTTGCACTCCACAACAAATAGCCAAAATTGTCATTCCAGAAATTTGCATTCCCAGAAATTGCCATTCGAGAAATTTGAAAGCTGACTATGTACATTCCAGAACAAGCTTACAATGTAAATTCAACATGGACATTCCAGAATTTTGCAAGCTCACAATGTACAATCAACATGGACATTCCAGAATTTGGCATTTACCAACATTTCACATTGAACTATCTATGAATCCAATATACAACTATACAAGTGGAAGGCCAAACAAGCAGCACGCCACATCGCACGAGGACGCCATCCTTCTCGAGTTCTCGTGGATCTACTTGTCATCATCCTCATGGTTGCCGCAGCCGCCTTCAGCAAGCTCAGCAAGCCCTAAAAGGGATCTGGGGCTGCACGGTGGAAGGAGTAGGGGACGTGGAGGGAGGAAGATCGAGGCGGCGTTGGGTCTCCCTCGCCGTCCCTGTGGCCAACGGATGGGACAGGGAGAGGGAGAGCCGTGGCCTTCCACCGGGGATGGAGATGGGGAGCTCGTTTTTGGGATGGAGATGGTGACCTCAGTTTGAGAATGGAGATGGTGTTGGGTCTCCCTCGCCATTGCAAGCTCGCCAACGGATGGGAGCCTTCCCCGGAGGTGGAGATGGGGAGCTCAGTTTAGGGATGGATGGAGATGGCGACCTCGGTTTAGGGATGGAGATTGGTTTGAAGACGAGAGTGAGAGCTCTGCGGATCTGCCGAGGAAGTGGCCGTCTGCCGTCTGCCGCGTGCCTGGTGGGCTACTGGGCTGAGACCAAAGACACGGAGATGATTGAATGGGATGATCGGTATTTTCGGTAAATTCGGTTTTCCATCGGTTTATACTGAAAATACCGAATAATGAAATACCACTTTTTCAGATACCGAACCGAAAACCGAATACCGGTCAAACCGAGTTGACCGGTTCGATTCAGTTTTTTCGGTTCGATGTAAAATTGCACAGTCCTAAAGTTGATCGTGGACAGGGTCGCCCATGGTTTGGAGGTGGCGCGCGATGAGCTGCTTCAGGTTATCCATTGGGTCCACACATTGTCCAAGTGTGTCGTGGCCTTAACGTCATGCAGGATGCTCCCGGAGGTGGCCATGTCGATATGTACACCGAGGCCGCCACACCCTACAACTCTGGTAGTAGGCCCCATAGGGCCATGTCCACATGCCTTGCCAGCGGCTGACCAACCTAGAGGGTCAGGGTGGGCACGTGGCTACCTCTAGCCACCGTCGTCGCCGGACTAGGCCAGAGAGTAAGCGTGGGCACATCCGTACACACTGGCACCGTCATCATTCCTGGACCCATACCAGGCAGTGGTAGGGCAGCACATGTTGTACCCTCAGGTGTGAGGGCAGGGCGGGTATGATAGTTGGCTACACACCATAGCCCACGTGGAAGGTACGTTTCATCTCTTCAGATTTGTTTATGTTGATACATTGCACGAATAAAAAATATCCATTCTGTAGGTATCACGACCTACCCAGAGTTCAGCTATCCCCTCATGAGGATCCCCTGGTGGATGTAAGCAACTTCCTCGTGGGCGACCCAGTGGAGGTCAGGGGAGCACGTGAGCCTGCACCCGTTGAGGTTCTTTTCGAGTCACAGGTCAGTGGTGCCCTAGTACCCATGCAGGCACAGATGGAGTCGACCCCCGAGGCTTGGGAGCACGAGCAGCAGGGCTCCTGCCCGCCTTACCCTGTCAGGGAGCCGACACCCCACCTTGAGGAAGGCCAAGCGGGACCGTACCGATGGCACTGACCTGGGTTGGGACATGGAGAGGATGGAGGAGGTGCTGCGGGTGGTGTGGTGGGCGACGCATAGGGGCCTTTCTGTACTTGCATTCATTGTGTACATATTTTATTTCATAGCTACTATTGCATGATTGTGTATGAATTCCCTCATGCATCGCAATATCACTTATCTTCGTACTTATGAACCATTGCGATCTCAATCATCCTCACAAAATTCTTTGGAAATTTATCACACTATAACAATATACGACGATCAAAAAATATTATTGTGAGTCTAACAAATTTCGTACCCTTAAGAATATATGAAAATTACGAATGGACTAATTGACATTGGTTGCCTTTTTAAAAAATAGCAACCTACAAGCAATATTTGATAAATTTATTACCTACAAGAATTGTCATTTACCTCCTCATAATTATTTCCATTGGATTAATAAAATAATAATATTATTATTTTAAATCATCCAACCGTTGGACTACTTGTACTAGTCGCTCAATCCAGTTGGGTGACTAGAGGCTTGTTGCCTAATCGTTGGGCAACAGGGACTAGTCGCCCAACGGTTGGGCGACTTGGCCACGTGTCGCCTAACGGTTGGGCGACTAGTCCAAGTCATTCAACCGTAGAGCGACATATGACCAAAACTGTAAAAAAAAATATAGGTATAATACTATAATTTGGAATAAAAATAGATTATTTTTTAAAAAATTCTTATCACTACTGTCTTGGTTTTCTTGTGTGGAGTCTGTGTAACATGTAACTTCTAGGGGCAACCGATATTTTTTTCCTTAAAAAAAAGAAAATTCACCATACAATTAGATTATCTAGTGACCCTGTCTCCTATGGATTTAATATAAAGTTTGAGTATTTATGTCGACATGGGATAGTTCAGTATTATTGCACCTTTCAATCAAATTTAAGCCGGGGTTCTATTTGGATTTAATGATTGGATAGTAGTCACATCACAAAGCATTATTTACAAGGATGGCCGCAGTTCCCTCATAAAAAGCTCTTTCCTCTGGTTTCCTGTGTACTCTGATATAAGCTTGTCAGTGGTAACCAATTTATATAGAGAAAAACTATAGAACGGGATGTCGTTTCTTTCGAAATTAATGGTATAAGAAACAGCCGTCCAATCTCATATCCGATGTTGACTGATTAACTACTATCACTAGCGTATTTGATGGTTTTAGACCATCTTGTGTTAGGATAGGGGGGTCTCCTAGGGTTTAGATCTAGCGGGTTCTTCTCTCTAGTGTTCTTGATGTTCTACTGAGAGAGGGAGAGAGGGGTACCGACCTTCGGATGTAGAGGAGGAGGAGGTGGCCATCTCGGGGACGCTCGGTGAAGTCTGCGCACGGGCAGCGACGGTCGGGGAAGAGGTGCGGGGCTCCTCGGCGGCGGCGTGTCCCGGGCGGCGGTGACCTCCTTGGCGGCGGCGTTGAACGGCGGTGGTACTTCCCGTCGCTTCAGCGCCCCCCTCTTAGATCGGTCTTAGGGTTTTTGTCGGTGGGGTGGCGGCGGCACGGTCAACCTTGGGATGCGTGCCGCCCGGCCCCCACCTCTGTTTTTATAGCGCTGGCGACAGGGGCCCACCAGCCAAACGGGCTGGGCGCCCCCGATCAGGGCGCGGTCAAGGGGTGGGTTTTGGCCGTTGGGCCAAAGCCCTGAGATCACTCTAACATTCTCCCCCTTGATCTCAATCTATACTTTATCTTTTAATTACTTTTGACTTTACACATTCCATCACAGATTATTGCATAGAACATGTCTCATCGTCACGGTCAATCGCCGATAGATTCAACAGCTACAATACACCTCTCTGTTCTGAAATAGTTACTTTAATCTTTTGGGCCATCTTTTAGTCCAGGAATCATAGGCTTTCCCTTAAACCCATGCCGGCTACATGTTCTCTGAACACGTTGGGTGGTAAGCCTTTGGTAAGCGGATCCGCTAACATCTTTGCGGTACTTATGTGCTCAAGACTTATAATTTGATCCCGAACTTTATCTTTCACAACATAGTACTTTATGTCAATGTGTTTGGCAGCACCACTTGACTTATTGTTGTGGGCATACGTTACTGCGGGTTCGTTATCGCAGTACAACTTAAGTGGTCTATTGATGTCGTCAACCACTTTTAAACCGGGTATGAACTTCTTTAGCCAGTTCACCTGCCCCGTAGCCTCATAACATGCTACAAACTCGGCATACATTGTGGACGATGTAGTGACGGTTTGTTTTGAGCTTTTCCACGATATAGCTCCTTTAGCGAGAGTGAATACATATCCGGATGTAGACTTTCTATCATCTCCCGCAAAATCAGAATCTGTATACCCCACTATATGGAGTGAATCTGATCTACTGTATGTCATCATGAGGCCTTTTGTTCCTTGCAAATAACGCAAAACTTTCTTTATCAATTTCCAATGTTCTATTCCAGGATTGCTCTGGAATCTGCCAAGTAACCCGGTAACAAATGCTAAGTCAGGGCGTGTGCACACTTGAGCATACTGTAAGCTTCCGACAGCTGAAGCATATGGAACCGCTTTCATTTGATCGATCTCATACTGGTTCCTGGGGCATTGAAAATCCCCATATCTGTCGCCCTTGACTATAGGTGCAGGTGATGGACTACATTTATGCATACCAAATTTCTTTAAGACTTTCTCTATGTATGCCTTTTGTGACAGTCCCAATACCCCTTTGTTTCTATCTCGGTGAATTTCGATCCCTAGAACGAATGAAGCTTCACCAAGATCTTTCATATCGAAGTTTGAGGACAAAAACTTCTTTGTTTCCAGTAGCAGATTAACATCACTACTAGCTAGTAGGATATCATCCACATACAGGATTAGGAAGATAAACTTCCCATCTTTAAACTTTGCATAAACACAGTTGTCCTCTACATTCTCTTTAAAACCAAATTTTCTTATTGTACTGTCAAACTTCAAGTACCATTGTCTTGAAGCTTGCTTTAACCCATATATTGATTTCTTTAGGCGGCATCCCATTCTTTCATTTCCTTCCACGACAAAACCTTTCGGTTGTGCCATGTAAACATTTTCCTCCAAATCCCCATTAAGAAATGCCGTCTTTACATCCATCTGATGTAACTCTAAATCATAATGTGCTACTAATGCCATTATGATTCTGAAGGAATCTTTACATGAGACTGGAGAAAAAGTCTCATTGTAATCAATCCCTTCTCTTTGCGTAAAGCCTTTTGCCACAAGTCGCGCTTTATGTCTTTCTACATTCCCTTGGGAGTCATGTTTAGTCTTGTAGACCCATTTACAGCCTACTGTTTTGGCTCCTTTAGGAATAATTTCCAAGTCCCAGACTTTATTAGTCTTCATGGACCTCATTTCCTCTTCCATGGCCTCAAGCCATTTTGAGGAATTTTCGCTTCTCATGGCTTCTTCAAATGAGGTGGGATCATCCTCCATTTGAAATTCCTCTGTATTATAAATCTGATAATCATCAGAAATAGCTGATCTTCTTACTCTTTGAGACCTCCTCGGAGCCTCCTCATTTGGTACATCTACTGTTTGAGGCTGCTGTTGCTCCCCCTCATCTGTGGCAATAGGTTCTATATGATCCTGAAGAACAAGTTCTTCATTCTCATTCATTGTTGCCACGGGAGGAACAATAACAGGTGCTGGCACCACAGTGTCTTGCACCGTCGGTGCAGCGACAGCAGGTAGTGTGAAGAATGGCTCTTGAATCATCGGAGTGGGCGCATACACCCGCTTCTCTTCAAGGTCAATCTGTCGAGCTACCATGCTCCCCCTCATTATTTCATCCTCTAAGAAGACAGCGTGTCTCGTTTCTACAAACTTTGTATATCTGTCTGGACAGTAGAAACGATAACCTTTTGACTTTTCAGGGTAGCCAATGAAATGGCAACTTACTGTTTTGGGATCAAGTTTCCCAAGGTTTGGGTTAAATACTTTAGCCTCAGCAGGACTCCCCCACACACGTAAGTGCTTTAGTGAGGGAACTCTTCCTGTCCACAACTCGTACGGTGTTTTGGGCACCGACTTACTAGGCACTCTGTTGAGAATATGAATGGCGGTTTTCAACGCCTCCATCCATAAACTCAATGGGAGTGTGGAGTAGCTCATCATACTTCGCACCATATCCATCAGGGTACGGTTGCGTCTTTCAGCTACTCCATTTTGCTGAGGTTCGCCCGGCATAGAATACTGGGCCACTATTCCATTTTCCTGTAAAAACCTCGCAAAAGGTCCAGGAACTTGTCCATATGGGGTATGTCGACCGTAGTACTCCCCCCCACGATCAGATCGGACTATCTTAATCTTTAAATCGTGTTGGTTTTCAATTTCAGCCTTAAATATCTTGAATTTATCCAAGGCTTCATTTCTTTCTTTAATTGGATAAATATATCCATAACGGGAGTAATCATCTGTGAATGTTATGAACGAGTCATATCCATCCACACTTTTCACAGGAAAAGGACCACAAATATCTGTGTGAATAATTTGTAGAACTCCTGTGCTTCTTTTAGCGTCTTTTTTAATTTTCTTTACATATTTTCCTTTAATGCATTCTCTGCATTGTTCTAAGTCTGAGAACTCTAATGGAGGAAGAATATCATTCTTTACTAGTCTTTCTATTCTCCCCCTCGAAATATGGCCTAAACGACAGTGCCATAATTTCGACGACTCATCTAGAGTTCTCTTTCGTTTTCTGTTTTCATTCGTAGACGAGGATTCAATCACTTTCTCGCACGCAACGTTCTCATTATCGCATACGACATTCACATCATCACACAATGATAACAAATAAAGCTCATTCTGTAATATGGCAATACCAACACATTCTTTATTAAACATTATTTCGCACTTGCCATTTCCAAAATTGCAATCATAACCATCTTTGTCCAAATTTGACACACTAATCAAATTCCTCTGTAAAGAGGGTACAAAAAGGACATCTCTAAGTAAAAGAGTGGAGCCATTAGCTAATTCTAATGAAAGATCGCCAACGGCTTCAACTTCAGCTTCGACTCCATTTGCGACTTTAACGCATCTTTCTTTTCTTTGCGTAGTCCTCGTCGAACGGAATCCCTGTAATGAATTAGCAACATGAACAGTTGCTCCTGAATCAATCCACCAAGTGGATTTCGAATATTTCACATACAGGCATTCATTAATAAAGGTAATAATGTTCTCACCTTTCTTAGCCATTATCATCTTTAAGTAGTCAGGACAATCCTTCTTGTAGTGTCCCGTCTTCTTGCAGTGAAGGCACTGGTCTTTGTCTACAGCAAATTTGTTCTGTTGAGGCTGATGTACAGAGGCTTTGCCCTTGTTCTTTGAGAAGGGGTTACTGTTATAGTTCTTTTTCTTGTTTTCCCTCACAAAGTTTATAGCACCACCATGTGAGGATTTGATTCTTTCCTCCTCTTGCACGCACATGGCTATGCACTTTTCCATGTCCCATTTTTCGGGCTGCATATTATAGTTGACAACAAAAGTGTCAAACTCTTTTGGCAAAGAAGCAAAAACCAGATGAATAAGGAACTCATCCTTGAGAGCCAAATCCATCGGTTTCAGTTTAGATGCCAAGTTGCTCATTCTAAGAATGTGCTCTCTTATGCCATTGCCACCGCCAGAATACCTCTCTGTTACCAGCTGCTTAATCAGCTGTGTAGCATAAGTCTTTGAAGAGCCAGTGAACTGACTCTTTATTTTATCAAGGTATTCAGTGACAGTGTCACACTCTGCAATTGAGCCCAGAATAGCAGGCTCAATTGTGTTCTTTATCACAGCCATACATTTCTTGTTGGCTGTGGTCCATTTCTTATGATCAAGATCATAAGACATCTGCAAGGGAGCATGATCCCTCTGTCTTTTCTGCCATGCAGTGTCATCCTCATTCTGTTCCCTCACTGGTGCCAGAGGCTCAGTGGGACGTGCTGTAGTGAGGACCCAGTCCACCTCAGCCAAGATAAAAGCTAAATCTATCTTTTTCTTCCACTCTCCATAATTATCACCTTTGAGAGTGGGTATTTCTCTAATACAACTCATTAAGTTGTATCCTCCTGGAAAAATATTTCAAATACAGTGAGAACGTAACATCAAAAATTATATGCCTTATTTCCAACGTTGGTCAAAAATACGACATACAATTTAAATAAAACAATTCTATCATACATTAAATCTACATCACCGTTGGGCAGAAATAGAAATAATGCATAAAATCATCATTAAAAGAATTTATAATACTGTTATTAACAACGTTGGTCAGAAAATAACAATATCATAAATCTCTGGAAATTTTATCTATTTTTCCAAAATTAAATTCTCCCGTTGGTTTGAATTTAATAATGAAAATCATTCAATCTTAACTTTTGCAGCGGAAACTGAAATTATTCAAAATAATTCATTATTCAGAAGCATTAAAACTGTACTGATCAATCTCTGTAAAAATTAACACGTTGGTGCAAAAATTTACAGAGATTTTGGTTCAATTTGCATTCAAATTCACTCATAAATGCTTCTGGAAAAACAATAAAAAAAAAACATTCCTCAAAAAATCACTGTTTATTTGGCCATTTTGGCCCATTCTTTCGGCCGCGGCCCAGCCGGCCCACTCTCCCCGCGCCTCACGCGCGCGCACGCGGCCAGCGGGCCTCTTTCTCCCCCACGCGGCCCACGGCCTATGCAGCGCCAGCCGGCCCAACTGGCCCCGCGCCTCCCACGCGTGATCACTGCCATCCATTCAATCGGACGGCCAGGACGCGATCTCGGTGGGGATACATCCCCGAACCCTAAACCTAATGCCAAAACGCACAAGTCCCACCCGAAAAAATCGGATCGTGGCGACGGCGGCCCGCGCGCGGACGGGAGGAGGCGGCGCCATGGTGACGCGGCAGCGGCAGCACCCGAGCGGAGCGCGGCCGGACGGCGTGCGTGCGGCGACCCGCGCTGGGTGATGGCGGCTCGCGCACCCCCGGCGGCGGCCCATCATCTCCCGCAGAGCGGCGGTGGCGCTCGGCCTCGGGGCAACGGATCGGCGGCGGGCGCGGCTGCCCCGGCGCACACAAGGGCGGCCCGAGGAACCGAGCGGCGGCCGTCCAACATCCGGTAAGCCCGATCCCCTTTTCCTCTTTTTTTTTTTTTTTTGTTTCTTTCTTTCCGATCCGGGGAGCTAGGGTTCGGGATAATCTTTTCTTTTCTTTTTCCCGCATAGATCTACGCCTAGGGGTTGGCTCTGATACCATTGTTAGGATAGGGGGGTCTCCTAGGGTTTAGATCTAGCGGGTTCTTCTCTCTAGTGTTCTTGATGTTCTACTGAGAGAGGGAGAGAGGGGTACCGACCTTCGGATGTAGAGGAGGAGGAGGTGGCCATCTCGGGGACGCTCGGTGAAGTCTGCGCACGGGCAGCGACGGTCGGGGAAGAGGTGCGGGGCTCCTCGGCGGCGGCGTGTCCCGGGCGGCGGTGACCTCCTTGGCGGCGGCGTTGAACGGCGGTGGTACTTCCCGTCGCTTCAGCGCCCCCCTCTTAGATCGGTCTTAGGGTTTTTGTCGGTGGGGTGGCGGCGGCACGGTCAACCTTGGGATGCGTGCCGCCCGGCCCCCACCTCTGTTTTTATAGCGCTGGCGACAGGGGCCCACCAGCCAAACGGGCTGGGCGCCCCCGATCAGGGCGCGGTCAAGGGGTGGGTTTTGGCCGTTGGGCCAAAGCCCTGAGATCACTCTAACATCTTGCATTTGCAGAAGAGCTATGGTGAGTGGTTAGCTGCTGTGGCAACTGGGCGGGGCGAGTTGTTGCAGAGCTTGCATGGGAATTTTGGACACTATTGGACTCCATGGACACCCGAAATTCCAGTTTTGGCCCCCAAATGAAAAAAATTCTAGATTTGGACCCCTCCTCACCGCGCGTTTAACACCAGCGTGACACGTGTCCGGTCGTGCGGTACCAGACCGCACGACCCCGCTGCCCTCCGCGCCGCCCGCGCGACTCGCGTCCGCGCCCGCCCGAGCGCGCGTCCGCGCCGTCCGCTCCCGCCCGAGCGCGCGTCCGCGCCGGTCGTGCGGTGAGGGAGGCGATCGCGCGGGCGGCGCGGAGGGCAGCGGGGTCGTGCGGTGTGGTACCGCACGACCGGACACGTGTCGCGCTGGCGTTAAACGCGCGGTGAGGAGGGGTCCAAATCTGGAATTTTTTTCATTTGGGGGCCAAAACTGGAATTTCGGGTGTCCATGGGTCCAATAGTGTCCAAAATTCCTTGCATGGCGGCGAGGCAGCGAGTGGTGGTAGGCTCGCACAATAGCTACAAGCGCAATGGACAGGAGTGGCCACAAGTGAGCATAACGGTGTGTAGCGTGCTCGAAACCCACTGCCTCATCCTCACTTTTTGTTGCCTTTGGTGAATTCTAGTGAAGATGTGTTTTGAAACTTCTCTAAAACTAGAAACATGTGACTTTTTGTGTTTGAAATCTTCTTGAAACTTCAAATTTTGATGCGGAACTCGCCTAAAACTATTTTGGAACTTTGAAATTTTGGTATGAAACTCGCTTGATGTTCTTCTGAAACTTGAAGGTTGATATGGAAACTCTTCTGAAACTTAAAGCTTGCTATCAATCTTGCTTGAATTGAAACTCTTCTAAAAAACTTGCATGAAGCTAGTTGAACTAGAATTGAGTTTCACTTTTGAAACTTCGTCCTTCAATAAGTTTCAGAATACTTTTAGTTATGAAATTTGCCAGAAAATAGTTAAAACTTTTTGAAACTCTTAACTAGAATTGGTTTCACTTTTGAAACTTCATGCTTCAATAGTAAGCTTTAGAATGCTTTTAGTTTTGAAACTTGTCCGAAACTAGTTGAAATTTTTTGAAAGTCGAACTAGAACTTGGGATTCACTTTTGAAACTCCATGTTTTGGAATGCTTTTAGTTCTAAAACTAGTTGAAAATTTTGAAACTTGAGTTTTAGTTTTGAAACTTGATCTTCAATCAAGTTTTAGAATACCTTACCGTTCTAAAACTTGATGTTTTAGTCAAATTTCTTAATATTTTTAGATTTATACTTGTGTTTTCAGTTTTGAGACTTGCTCCCTTATTGGGAGAGCTCCCATGTGGCATGACAGAGGACGGTGGAGGGGAATTGTCATGCGTATGACAGAGGATGTCGACGAGTTTTCGCACCAGGAGGAGGCCAGAGATGATGTTTCATGCACGCCCCTGCGCATGAAAGGAGGATGGCTAGGAACTGTCGCGCGTGCCCCCATGCATGCGAAGAAAAACGACGAGAAGCTCCATAGCCCGCGGTGAAGGAAAACGTCAAAGTCTTAGACGGAGGAATCGACGACTTAATCCTACTAGCCTCATAGGCGCGGCGACACGCCGCGCCAGCCACCGTGTGTACCAAAGTAAAAGAGGCGATAATTCGTGAGGAATTTTTTTAAAAAAAATCGAGGGCACGTACGCAATTTCGAGAAAGGTAAAGGGGTTTTTTGAAAAAAATCGAGGACTTGTAAGGACCTGTTCGTAAGTAAATAAGGGCCTATACGTAATTTCGGGAACCTGCGGGGCGCAATCTAAAAAATTTTTTGGGAAAAAAAACTTGTAAGGACCTTTTCGCGAGAAAAAAGGACCTATACGTAATTTCCGCAAAACCGGAGGAAAATACCTCCTCCGGCCGTACGGGAAATGCCCCGCCACGCGCCGGCCGGGGCGCGCGCGCGGGCGGGGAAGCGGTGACGTGGGGCGCTCGCTGGGCGGGGAACCCGCGGGGCATAATGGCGGAGCTATACCGTTAGGAGCCCTCCTAATGATATTGCATGAGCTAGTAGCTCTTATTTAAGGGATAATTGATTATATACCATTGTAGTCATATTCGGTCTGAAAAATGTCATTGCAATCATGTTTCTTAGAAAAATGCTACTACAATCATGAAATACTCCTAGAAATGCTATTATGCTTAATACTAGCCTATTTTTACTAAATACACCATCCGTATTTCGATTTTTTTGTATGGACAAAATACATATCGATATAAGAGAGGTGTATTCATATAAAAATGGGCTTTTATTGATGCCATTATGATCAATGCAAGCTGAGTTTACATAAAAACACTTTCCGTATTTAGATTTGTATTTTTGTGTAGAATAAATACCACTCCAATTATCTCATTCTCATATAAATACAATTATAATCAATAAAAATCCATTTTATATCATTAAGAATTGGTTAGTATTGAGTATAATGATATTTCGAGGAGTATTTTACGATTGAAGTGACATTTTTTAAAGAAACATGATTATAGTAGTATTTTCGACCGAACATAATTATAATGACATATAATCAATTATCCTCTGATTTAAATATAGCTAACGTTATAGCGTAACCTGATGTGATATAACGTTGAATATCATTATATCAGCTTGCATTCCCGCGAATAAGAGGTAACAAGTTTTTGTGAGCTTAATTTCGAGCGGGGAGTCGAACTGGAGAAGCCCACGACAGCACGCAACCGCTCCGGCCGATTCGACGCCACCAAACCCCGAAGTCCCGAACACCCCTGCATCGAACCCTCCACACTTCTTCTCCATCGTCCCGCGAACCCTCTTCTCAATCCACTTCCATCCCAATCGAACTGGAGATGCTCACCTAAGCGTCGGGATTGGCCACAAACCCTAGGCCGATGAGGCCGATCCGGCTGCCCGAGCCCCCCGGCGGCAGCATGGAGACGCCGGAGATCTTCGCCGGCGGCAGCGCCAACGTCGTCCGCCGCGCCTTCGTCATCGGCAACGGCTCCCCCGGCGCCGAGAACCAGTGCCTCGGCCTCGTCCGACCACCTCACCCTCTACGTCAGTAGCCCCCACCCCCTCTCTCTCTGCTACTACCTAGTACCTACCATTTCGTAGCATTTCTATTCTTGCACAGCCGCGTCACGATCAGATAGGATGGAAGACTATTAAGACTCTGTTCGACTGCTTGTGTTCGGTGGTTGAAACATAATTTTTTGTTAATTTTGCTCCGGGCTTGGCTTGCAGCGCGTCACGAGGCCAAGGGGAGGGATCAATGAATGGCTGCACTTCCTCCCCATTTCCATGCATAAGCTAATTGACCAAGTGCTCAGTGGCGGAGTCAGGATTTCAATCTTGGGTATTCCCACTCTCACATAAAAAAAAATCCAATCCATAGATTTAAAATATGGTTCAGAGTAGTACGTTATCGATAATTAAAGTCACAAAAATAGTCAAATAACAAATTGTTCAGCTCTAAGATATGCATGAAACAAACTAATAAGTAATAAAAAGAACTTACAAAATACTATAATGTTGTTTTAACCTTGCGATTCTTCATGGCTTGGAAGCGGTTGATGATGTTTTTGTCCTTAACTTGTAGAAAGAACTCCCGCTCAATAAATGTAACCAAGCAATCATTCAAGTATTGATCCCCAATCTTATTTCTCAATTTGTTCTTCACATAATTCATGACAGAAAAGACTCTTTCAACACTTGCAGTTGCTACTGGAAGCACTAGCATCAATTTGAGAAGCCTGTAAACAACTTGATGTCTAAGATGCTTCTTTGTTTCAACAAGCTTAATGGAAAGCTCAGCAAGACTTCTCACATTTCTAAACCTTTCATCAGTGCGCATATCAGTAATGTACAAATTGAGTTGAGGAGGAAGACGGATCAACTCTAAGCTTAAGAAATCCTTAGGATAAAATCCAGCAAGCTTAACCAATTTGTCTTTGTCAAAAGCAACAAATGAATCGATAGGACTGAATGAAGCCATGCAAATAAGCAATTCTGTGTTTACCTCATCAAACCTTTCATTAAGCTCCAAAAGCTGCCTATCAATGACACTTAAGAACATGTCAACACGGAAACGATGGAGATTCTTGATCTTGATAAAGAATAGGCTGTTTTTTGGGCCGCTGTGGGCTAGAATAGCGAAAATATCATAGAATACATCATTATACATTTATATATATACGAATACATACATATATACTAAAGATTACACCAAAAAAGGTGGGTATTCCCGGGAATACCCAGGAATACCATTAAATCCGCCCCTGCAAGTGCTCAGGCAGTTCTTTCGCAACACGAGGTTTGCATCGGTAGTTCAGGGGAGGAAGCTGTACCGTATCCCTAATGCCGGATCCGTTGGGTTGTCTTCTGTTCTGGAGGTGGATACCAAGAAGATCGTGGCCACAGCTATACATTCGACAAGTAAGGATCCATTTTTGCCTTATTTTCCATTTCCATCGTCATGTTGAATAACAGAAATGATAGTCTAGCCCATGGGTTTTGGCTACTGGTTATAGTGGATTTATTACCATAGCTAATTAGAAGTTACAGTGCTTAGGAATTCCAGTAAAATCACTTAATTCTTGTGATATGATGTCTTTTTGGCGTATCAATTTCATTTTCAACATCGACAGCCTTTGGAGCTGCTTACATGCTGTGATCATTGGTATCATGGCATATTGCATACAAAATGTGCACACCTTATACACACTGTCTAGCCAATGATTGTGTGCAATGTGGTCAAGGACGAAACATTGGAACAAGAGAGCTAAGTGGAACTGCTGTTCTTAAGATGATTTGATATAACATTCATTTGTTTAGTGATTTTTGTTGTCACAAATAAAGACTAGCTAGTTGAACATTTCTGTATAGGATACCCTGTAGGGTTCAGCCTTGTGTCACTTAGGGCAGTGGCAAACCACGCATTCTCTGTAGAGAATCCAATTAATTTTGCCTAAACATATGTGGTGCTTGTTGGTCGCATTACCAGGTTTTCCAAAGTTCTCAGAATCAGGGTAGCCCTCTTTGTTTCCTAAAATTATGCTAAGCTGTGGACGCGACATTACGACGACATTATGACAATTTACTCTTCTTTCACGGAAGGCCCAACATTAGTTGTTGCTTGTGGCTGGGATACCATATCATATTCAAGCTCGATAAGGCATTTAGCTTCAGATAATGTGTTTGTCATTCAGGTAGTATTCAAACCTAATCCGCTGGGTTTCATTGTTATTTGTTAATACAGTATAACAGCATAATAAACCAACTGCTTGTCATATCAATCTTAATTTAATTCTGATAATGTTGTTCTTTGGATTTCAGATACAGCACCCCAGGTCTCGCCTTGATAGGTTTGATTTGGTGGTGACTCCACGTCATGATTACTGTGCTTTAACTGCAAGTGGACAACAAGAAGTTCCACGCCTGTTCCGGAGATGGATTACTCCACAAGAACCGCCTGGGAGGAATGTGGTATGCTGCTTTCTCATTACTCATAAATGGAATATCACTTGCGCTGTTATAGCACGCTGATTCTGTAATTTGGAAGTTCAGGTGCTTACTGTTGGTGCACTACACTAAGCTGATTCTGCTGCGCTACATCTTGCTGCAATAGCCTGGCATGATGAACTTGCTCCTTTGCCTAAGCCATTGCTAATTATCAACATTGGGGGACCCACAAGTAGCTCTCTCTCTCTCTCTCTCTCTCTCTCTCATATTGCACATGTCGCATATATGTGTTTTCATATGCTAGCCCTGTTTTGAGTTGGATTCTGAGTAAATCTAGACAAATGTCAACGGTTGCACTCTAACGATTACTCTGGGAACCCCATGCAGACAGACAAAAAAAAAAGAAGCAAGGATATCTTGATATGATGATTTACTTTCTTTTTGTTGAGATAATTCTACTTACTTTTGTCTGTGTGATATACTGTTGGATGTGGCTAGTCTAATGCATCTGGTGGGTGACTTCGTTATTCCTTTAGTAATTGAAGGATTTTTCTTCATTTTGAGGAGCTCGTGATGTGCTTGCTTTGTAGTCTGATGATCTCAAGGGAGTTTTGATCTCTGATTAATTGTAGCAAGGGGAAAAAAGGTTCTTGGCAATGCTAGTGTACTGAGAAAATTATGAGATTGGACTAATAAGAATGCAACATAAACATACCTTACCATCATCAAAGCAAAAGGGTGAACATCTTATGGGAAAAAAAGTACATTTTTGCCCCCTCCAAGAATTTTTTTGGGTTCCAGGATTAGTGCAATACTAGTTCGTTGATTCTGATATACCATTTTGACATGTTATCCTGGATTTTATTTCACAAAATATAAGAACGTTGTCCAAGAAGCTCAGCTAGTTGCATTGGTACATGTATTGCATAATTCAATCGGATAACAAGTTA
Source organism: Dendrocalamus latiflorus (assembly GCA_017311315.1). Lineage (NCBI taxonomy): Eukaryota > Viridiplantae > Streptophyta > Magnoliopsida > Poales > Poaceae > Dendrocalamus > Dendrocalamus latiflorus. Next base: position 27,901,510 of record CM029610.1, read on the forward strand.
AATCGAATGCTTACAGCTTGCCAGCATAGTTGATTAATATGAGAGCCACACCTTTGATATTGTTCTTAAATGGTTGTGCAAATCCGGAGTTACTAGGAATGCAGTATGGGGTCGTGCTACACCACTTCTCCCAAATTCCATAGAAAACCTGTACTGTGAATCAACTCGGGGTCGACGAATCCATCATGTAGTATGCAGGGGTATAGCTAATCTGGTAATTAGCAAACAATCGCACCACCATGCCCATTTTTCCTTTTTCTTTTCATCTTGTCAAAAGTACTATAAACTATCTAGAAAGAATTTTGCCTTTCCTAACTTGTGGAGATACCTGTTGGCCTTTAATCACGCCCTTTTCTCTTGTGCTTCTTTGATTGTAGTTTCTATATGTGTTCAATGATTGATTTTCATACTCAGATCCAAGACGATCTAATGTGTTTGTTGATGCTCAGGGAACTGTAAATATGGTGCAGACCTTGCCAGGCAGCTCATAACTTTGCTGTATAATGTGCTAGACAGCTGTGGGAGTGTCAGAATTTCATTCTCCAGGAGAACACCACGAAAGGTAGAACGCTTGGTAATCTGGTTGGTCGTTATAATATAACTTAGTAAACTTGACAATTAAATTCAATTGTCTGCTAACAGGTCTCTGATACTATATATAAAGAGTTTGGTGGACATCCTAAGATCTATATTTGGGATGGGGCAGGTATATTCTGAAAGATAGCTCCAAGTTATTCAATATTATGCTAGTTGTTCAACTTGTGATGTGCTAATTTTATTTCTGCAGAACCTAACCCACACCTGGGGCATCTTGCATGGGCTGATGCTTTTGTCATAACAGCAGATTCGGTAAGTATGCTAAGTGAGGCGTGTGGCACAGGGTAACCTGTTTTTCTATTTACATGACTTCTGGCAAGTGTCAACCTTTTTTTATGAGGTTGCATGACTAGCTTCCAATCACATTTGTTACAGGAAGCCTGTTTATGTTATTGGGGCCGAGCATTGTAAATGGAAGTTTTCAGCTTTTCACAAGACTCTACAGGAGCGAGGGGTTGTTCGCCCTTTCACTGGATTGGAAGATGTAAGTCTGTCAATCCTGTTGATGAAAATTTCTTTTGCGTGCCTACTTCATTATTTAAGCATACCCTGTTTGGGTACATCCGTATCTTTCAAACAAGGTTATAGTACATTAGTACTAATCATTGTTTTTTACAAAATCCTGAACCTTTTCCACTGAACTTAATTTCTGTGCATCTTGGTTTCTAAACTCTATGCTTTTGTTAATTTTGATCCTAGCTCCTAAATTATTTTCCTTTTTTGTCCCTGGTTGTTATGGTCTGCCGTTGCTATGAGCAGCGCAGCAAGCAGATGGCGACTGCAGGCCATCAGCCGAACACAGTGATGCAGGCGGCTGCAGCGGATGTCCCGTATACGCTACAGTCGGACGTAGCTCCTGAAGACGTGTTTGCCCAGAACTAGCTAAGTCTTCCAAATAAAATCTCTAGCCTTCGTAGTAATAGATATAATATTAGAGATTGGCTTCATAATTAGTTAAGATTTGCTATAGAGATGGATTGTTAGGGGTTAGCCATATATGGGCTGCCAGTTGAAAGATATTTCCATCTTCCTCCTCCACGTCCTGTGTGCCCTTCAGGTGCACAGCAGATTGCTGGCTGGCACCTTCACGCCGCCAGCGCCTCTTCAAGCTACGTCCATCAGTTTCGCATTTGTACAACCTCCGCCGTTCCACTCTTGGCCATAACACTGGTGCACTTCTCTAATAGACTCATGCATCGCGAATTTGTTTACGCAATTACAGTTGCACAGACGCTTCATGTTTCTTCTTGCCATCAATTAGAGTTCCTGTGGGAAATACTATTAGTTGTGGCTGTGATAATTTTGTATGACAAGGCTCAAATCAAAATACATTAGAAATTTAGAACTATCGTGATGTGGTGCATGAACTCTATTAGATGGAAAGTGCAAGTTCTATGGCACATTGGTACTTATATGATTTAAATTGTATAGTTTTTCCCACCATACAGAAGATTTTAGTAGATATACTGATAGAAGGATGAAAATCAACAAAATAATTTATACTATTGAAGTAGCTACATGTGATAGCTGGGAGTTTTTCAAGTAATTTATTTTTGGAGATTTCCTCAAGGTTCACTAGGATGTACCTGCATAGTTTATCACTTCTCTTCTATTTCAAATAGCTGGAGATTCCCTCCCTTAAGTGATGCTATTGAAGTAGCTACGTGTGTTCGTGAGGTGATTGCAGAACGAGGGTGGACAGTGGGATGATAGTGATCATAAGTAGTAGCGTATTATCCTGTGTCAACTTCTCTTCTGAGTTCATTACAGTAAATTATATAGTTTGATTAACAGTCACATGGATTCAGTTTATATTGTTCAGAGGAAGAATAATATAGCCATGGAACGGCCTGTACAAAAGCTGAGCTTTTCTTTTGGTGGTATACCCAATTTTTGAGCGACCGCACAGCTCCCAGGAAATGTGCGTTGTTTTGACACCCTCTTGCCTCTTTATGTACCTCCCAACGCTGATGGAAAGAAGCCAACAGAATTGGAACTGAAACTTTAATATGTAAGATTGTGATTGTCAGGAGCAATGCGATATTGTGAATTATGAGCAGTGTAAGCTCTGACCTAATCCAGTTTTGTTATTATTTTCATTATGAAATGTGTACTGCTTGATGCTTGTTATAAAACTCAGATAAAGCTGATGCCTTGTGGCTGACTTTTAATGTTTTTTATATGGTGTGCATAATATTCTGGGCTCCTATTGCACAGCCTTTTTTTTAAGTGCTGGGACGGCTGCAGCCTGCAGAATAGCAACAATGCTGCTTGTCTATGCACTTTGCTTGAGCTTACAGTACATATGACCGCAGATTGGTTTGTATGTTTCATGCATGCTGGTTTGTGTTCGACTCGTGATAGTAAGATGAGGGTTTGTGCACCCTTTATTTTATGAATAAATAATCCATTTGAAAGGCTGTATAATCATCTCACGTTTTGTAAGGTCGAATAATTGAAGGTGAGCTCCTTGTATCTACAACTAATTTGGCCATCGCGAATGTTTTGGCTACTTGAGGTCCCTATAGTGCTCTCAATTATTGTCTTAATGCACCAGCTTTGCTCGACCCAAAGGATATGCTTTGCCAAATTAGCAGTCAAGGAGATACCGATTGAGAGTTCAAAGTAGTAGTCAGTCCAGTTTTGAGGATTTGACCTATTGGTCTCGAAGGTTTTTTTTCCCGTGCTTTGAACTATGAAGAGACTCGATCAATTCTACGTTTCTTTGAACAGGCCTCGAACGGCAGAGTATAATATACGTTGACTACATTTCGATCACAAAACCGCACAAGATGCCCCATTGGCCATCGGAGAGCAAGAAGTCTTGCCAATACAGTTTGCAAAAAAAAAAAAAGGATATGTACACATGGACCTCTCTCTTCCATGACAGATTAGTAGTAGATCAAGAGTTTATTGTGAATACTGTGTGGTCTTCAACTGCCTGAACTTTCAGGTTCAATAGTGCAAATAGGAATTCTTTGCTAGTAAGATGCAACAGACGCTAATCAAGTTTCTGTACTCTCTCTCTCCCGTCACAGGACAAAAATGTTGTACATGTATCATGAGGTGCAATGCCTAATTAACAAAAGAAAAAAAACTTGTACCTATATGTTTGTCAATACTAGTTATGTACCTGTGCGTTGCAACAGAACTCATTGAATATATATAAAATCATGCTATAGAAGAGTGTTGCTTTGATTGGTTGGAAAGTAAAAAATGGCGAGAAATTAAGTAAATAAAAAGAAGAATAGACGTACAACCACTAACTTCTTCTTTTATAATAGTAATAGATATAGTGATTTATACTTAAAAAACTCTACCACTGGTATGTACATACTTGAGAATTCCTCGTTGAAGAACAAAAAAATTCTTCGTTGATGTATTCACTGCGTGCATCGAGAGATCACTCAAAAGACTACCGGAACACGACGGCCGCGAGCAAGCTGAGCACGGCGACGGCGCTGACGGCGGAGCAGCACAAGTCGACGAGCACCTCCCGCCTCGCCTTGGACTCCTTCCTCCCCCTCTTGCTCCTCACGAACTCCTCGTACCTCCTCTTGGCCTCCATCCCTTCCTTCTCCCCTCCCTTTCTCGGCCCCGCCATCGCCGCCGCAAGAAGCCGCAGGCTGCCTTCGCCACTCACGGCTGCTCCGTCGGCGTCCTCGACGGTGAGGCTGACCTCCCTGAGGTGGCCAGTCTCCTCCGAGCAGGTGGCGGTGGCCTCGAACTTGCACCCGCCGAGCACCACCGCGTACCGCACAAGCGTCTCGCCGGTGTACCAGTGCCTGTCCACGGCCACCGCCCGCCGGCTCGAGAGGTTCACCGCCCTGCCGCTTCCGGGGTCTAGAACGATCCAGCTCAGCTCCAGCTCCGCCGGAGAGACCGAGCACGCCGGCACCTTGTTCTTGCACTCGACGGCGTCGACACAGAACGGCGAGGTGAGGAACCACGAGGAGGTGGAGATCTCCACGACGCGGGAGAGGAGGGGCACGCCCTTGTAGTAGACGTCCACGGCTGAGATGAGCTCGCCGGGGAGCTGCTCAGATCCGGCGAGGGGAGCAGCGTCCTGGGACGGGAAGGGGAAGGAGTCGGCGAAGAGGCGTTGAGGAGACACGGCAGAGAGGACGTTAGGCTGAGCCGCGAGCGACGGCCACCGCGCGAGGCAGAGCGCGCGCCACGTCTCCGGGTCGGCGGCGAGCGCCCGGAGGCCCGCGGTGGCGAAGCTCGCGGCGGCCAGGGACGGGCCGTCGAGGCGGCGCAGCGCGCAGGCCAGCACGTCGGCGGGCAGGTCCTCCACGGTGGTGGTCGCCATTTCCTAGCGTCCCGTGCTCCGCTCCTACGAGCCGGAGTAAAACTCCAAAGCCACAGGTCACACAAGACTCCAAACTCCAAAGGTGCCGAGCGGGAATGCTATGGCAAATTCGCAATGCAGCCAAGAGTCTCTTATAGGCGGACAAACCACATAAAAAAACACTAAAACAAAACTATATAAATTCCAAAACAAGTTTCTCGTCTGAAAAAAAAGCCGGGCAAATCGCGCGTTTTTATTTATTTATTAAGTTTTGTTAAACATTATCTGGATGTTTTCTTCCTAACTATCATTCAAATTTAGAGTTGGATTTTATTAAACATCATCCGGATGTTGTCTTCCTAACTATTATTCAAATTTAGGACTGTTAGATTAGAGATCCAATGACCATGAATTCTCCCACCTCCCTTTTGAATTCTACCTACTTCTCGATGAAAAAAAATCTCCCTCTTTAAAAAACAAAGATCCCTTTGATTTCTAATTCAAGGGTCATAAATTTAGATAATAACTAAAAAAAATATCCAGATGATACCTAGACACCCTCTTATTTATTTATTTACAGCCCGTCGCGTCGTGTCGTCCCCGTCGATTCAGGTGGCATGACAATACCGTGACAGCCCGACAGGCCGGGCACGTCCGTGCCAGGCCAGTGGGAGAGACCGGGAGGCGCACGACTCGTTCCTTCGACTGGGGTGCGTTCGCGAGCGTGGCAAATGAAGTGGCGTTGCGTTGGGGTCGCGCGGTGCCGGGGCCGGGACGGCAGATCGCGGGGAACAGAATGTTTTGTCCGTGACGGGCTCTACCTTTTGACCCGGAGCGCTCGGCGCCGCGGACGGACGCGCGCGTCCGTTGCGATGGCGGCGTCCGGCGGGCACGTACGTGATGGATGCGTTTTGTTTTCGGCAACTTCCGTGCCTCGGGCGGGACAGTCTGGAACCGGATCGCGCCGGGTAGGGAATGAATGCCACCAGACCAGGCCTTGTCAAATGGACCGTCTAATATGGTAGAGATTTGGACTCCACAATTAGACCTAACTCGATTGATTCGAATAAGTTATCATACCATATCGACCCATATCACTATCCTCCGACATAGATATGGCTTGGAGAGGGTCGGGCCATGCTGTGCTAGACCAATCAGGGCATACTTAGTCAAACGAGCCATCTATGGCACGTTGATTTTACTGTTAGTCGTAAATAATTTTACTGTCAGTCATAAGTGTTCTTATAGCCCGTCGCTGAGTCGCAAGTATTTTTACTGCAAGTTTACTACTAATCACCTGTCCGTGCTCAGAAGAGTGCAGTAACCACAACACAAATAATTTTACTGATAACTACAAATAATTTTACTATACTATCATAGGAGTTACTGTTTATACCGTGCTAGACACGTCCGCTGTGCCGAGGTGTCAATGTCGGCCCAAATACGTCACATCCAATTAGACCCAACCGACACGACCTATTTACTGTTCATATTATGCCATACTTGATCTGAGCTAATAGTACTGTGTCTTAGATCAACACGGTTGGCCTGACCCGTTTGACTAGGTCTAGATGCCACGATTTTATGTCCGGACTTGGATCAATTCCGAGGAGCTTAGTCCTTGAATGTAGTATATAGATCAAAGCACTCGTTGGTGTAGAAGCCTACGTGAGGCTTCATTTCGGTGTGTTGCCTTCCGAACGGTAGGATTCTGAATTCATGCATGCCGAACCGATCCAAAGAAAGCCTCAATTAATGCTAATTTTTAGACCCCTTCTTTTGGCTGAATGTTCATGCCCTAAGTTATCCTTTTATCAACACTATGCCTGTAGGCTGTATAGTGAACAGCACTGCACTTCTGTGGATTGTGCCCTTCAAATTAAACAGAAAGAAATAGCTAGCGGATATTCCTGCGGCGTTGCAGCTGTGTTCCTGCTGTATTTCTGAATATAAAACTACATTATCTGTCAGATTAACACAGGTTCGAGCTGCAATCTCCATGTCGACATCGCATGCAACAGCGATCCAGCTCGGGATTAGTTGAGGTATGCAGGCTCTGTAACCAGATTGGCCTCGCAATAAAGTAGCTTTAGGTTAATTTTGCGGTTGTATGAGATGGATGGAGACATGCTTATCTGCCTGTTGCCGTTCCTCTTCTCTTTGTAGTTCCTGAAGCCTTGGCCGGCTATCCCTTGCCTAACCTGATGCCCATTTCTTACGTTAGCATAGGAAGCCGGCCATTGTTTTTCTACGAGCTTTCTGTGAATCAAGAAAGCATGTTTACTTTGTCGTCAGTCAAACATTCATTTTATCAATCGTGTTTTGCTATCTGCAGTTGTAGGAACATGAATCATACTGTCATAGTATAGTTTCTATGCGGACGCACCCGCATGTCTTTATTCATATTATCTGCCACACTCACTCTTGTCCCTGTTTTCCTTTTACCGTGTCTTTGTTAGTATTGAGTTAATACTCTGTCGAATGATCGTGAGGCTACCTAGCATTTACCCTCCGTTCAGAAATATACACCACCACGCTGGCTAACTTTCACGGCGGTTTCATTTTTTCCTCACAGGTCCGCGAGCAACCGTGAGGATAATAATTATTGCGATGGGCATTTTAAATCCTTCAGGAAAAATGGTTATTTTTATTGAGAAACCGTTGCTGGCGAGTCAGTCCGATCAATTTTTTTCTATGTAAAAGAGATGGATCAATTACAGAATAATGCAAATAGTAGATTGGAACATAGAGATAAGGGGAGAATTTCTGTTCTTTCTTTATTGCTTTTTTTTCAAATGCGTACAAAATAGTCAATGAAACTTTCTCTCTCTCTCTATATATATAACCTAGTGGTATTAATGCTTTAAGTACAGACCTAGATTTCTAAACAATTTTTCTGAGGGTTTTGAGTGACACATAAGAATAAATGGTTATTTCTTGTCGGTTTTAATATAACCGTGAGAATAAATGGGTGGTTTCAACGTAACAGTGAGGATAAATGAATGGGCCAAAACTCCCCTCAAATTCCCTAACCCTAGCTATACCCAGCCAACTCCCACGGAAGCGACTTCTGTGGGGACTGACCCCATTGAACCCCAATGTGGACACCGGTCGAATGGACGACACGTCCTACTCGTGCAGTGGGCTCGCGCTCCGATCTGGGACGGGAGGGCGGCGAGGTCGGATTGGGGGCGTCCAGAAAAGGAGGAGAGGAAGTGGCGGAGAAGCGGAGACGGGAGCGGCGGCTCGCGCGGAGAAAAGAAGACGGCACGGGAGGCGTTCGCGCGGAGAGATTCGGGCGGAGGGAAGAGGAGGACGTGTCGCTCATCCGACCGGTGTCCACATCGGGGTTCAATGGGGTCAGTCCCCAGAGAAGTCGCACCCCTTTACCTCTGGGTCTCTCCCTCCCTCCCTCTCTCTCTCTCTCTCTCTCTCTGATTCGTCTCCTCCCGTGCAGATCCTCCGAAGAACTCGAACTCGACTCTAGTTGCTCCAATCCCCGCCGACACTAACCTCCTTCAGTTCAAATAGGTATGTATTACTTCTAAATTTCACCCTTGTTGATACGGTTTTGCTTCATTGCTTGTACCAATTGCTTGACGTATGTGTATGTAATGCCGCAAATCCATCTCTTTGCAGCTGCATCCACCTATTTTCTTTGTCGTCTCTGACTTCATGCTGCTACTGGACAGCCTACAGACCTGCCTCCTCGCCTGCATCAGAAAGGAAAGTCTATCTTCCAAATATAATTTGGGGTTATTATGTGCGCAAGGTGCTTGTTGAAATGCCAAGGTGGCTGTGTTGTGCAAGGTTCCATTGAGTGATTGAGATAGTAGCACCATGGCAATATGAATGTTAGCATTAATGGGCATGCATGTGTATATTCAATGCTTGGAAGACGGTAAAACTTCTTATGGGTTAATAAATTTTTTTATGTATTATTCACTGTCACCCCGTATTGTAATATTGATTGATGCAACACTAGGCTGTACTAAGACATGCATGACAGGATGGTTGTATGTGCCCCTGTTGCTGTGAGAATTTTCTAATATTTGGTCTATGTAGCACCGACATGTGTCTAAACCGCCGTATCCGTGTCTGACATGTGTCGGACACGGATACGACACGGACACGGCTCGGACACGTGTCCGTGACGTATCGGGCGATTTTGAAATAAATTTAAATTGTTAAAATTCTCGACACGTGTCGGACACGCTTAATACACGAGTCGGACACGGCCCAGGACACAGCCAGCCCAGGAGCCGGCCCAGAACAGCCGGCCCATGACTTGCCCTGCCCCTAACCCTAGGCCGACTGCTCCCGAGCGCCGCACCGCACTAGACTTCTCCCATTCCCCATCGCCCGCTCTTGCGCCCGTCCCCGTCGCCTGCATCGCGCCGCCGCCCGCCGGCGCGCATCGCCGGTGCGCCGCCAGCTCGGGAGATCTGACGGAGTACTTACCGGATCTGACAGAGATCCCCGCGCGTCGCCGGCTGCCTCCTCGCGCTCCACCGGCTGCTGCCTCGCCGCGCGCCGCCGGCTGCCACCTCCCCGGCGTCGCCGCTGCTGCCTCTCCGCGCGTCGTTGGCGTCCCCGCTGCTGCTTCCCCGCGCGCCGGCTGCTGCCTCCCCGCGCTCCACCGGCTCCTCCCCGCGCTCCACCGGCTGGCGGCTGCTGCCTTCCCGCGCGTCGCCGGCATCTCCGCTGCTGCCTCCTCGCGCGCCGCCGGCTGCTGCCTCCCCGGCGTCGCCACAGCTGCCTCCCCGCGTGTCGCCGACCGAGGTATGTGGCCTTCCTGCCCGCGATTTCCTGCTCAGTGCTCACTTGCTCAGGCCGGTGGTGACTGGTGATGACTTTGCCAGCGAAGGCCGGTGGTGAGTGGTGACTTTGCTTTTAATGAAATCTTGATGTTAATGAAAGCCACCACCCAGTCACTAGATTATTATTCCCATGATCGCATCCATGTCCTGCTCAGGCTGGTTGATATAAATTATTATTCACATCTATGTCATTGTAATTGTAAGTTTGTAACTTATGCTTTATTGCCTGTTTCATCATTCTAGAAGACTAGAACAATGGAAGCCGCTAATTCTAGTGCTAGAGAGGAGGAAAACACAAGCAACAATAGGTCAAAGCTTCCATTGTGGAATCATGTTGATGTTCTAGACAGGGGTGGTCAAGGGGGAGGAAATGTGAAATGGAGATGCAAGTATTGCAAATATGTTGGCACTAGTAGCTACTCTAGAGTCAAAGCGCACTTGCTGAAAATTAGTAATGGTGGATGCAAGATATGTCCTAAGGTGACAGTACCTATTCTTGCTCAACTTAAAAGTGAAGTTGCAAGGGCTGAAGATGAACAAGGAAAAACAAGGCCAAGAAATGTGCCCTTGCCACCATCAACTGTTGGTAGTGTTGCTAGTGCTAGTGCTAGTGTTTCTTCATCAAGCATGGATTCGGTTATGTTGGGGAGTAAGAAGCGAAGGGGACCTCCTTCAGCATTAGAGAAAGCTTGGGCTAAGGATTTGCGCAATCAATTGGATGCACAAATTGCAAGGATGTTTTATTCTGGAGGTATGCAATCAACTTTCAATGGTTTGTTTCAATTTAGCCAACTTACAATTTGCATTCAATTAATTTTGGTTATGTGAAATTGACAGGATTGTCTTTCAATCTAGCAAGAAATCCACATTTTCAACAATCTTATAGCTTTGCTGCAAACAATAACCTTTCTGGTTATGCCCCACCTGGGTACAACAAGTTGAAGACTACGCTTCTTCAACAAGAAAGGACTCACATTGAGACCTTATTGGAGCATACGCGGAGTACATGGCCTGAAAAGGGTGTTACCATTTGTTCAGATGGATGGTCAGATGCACAGAGAAGACCCCTCATTAATTTTCTTGCTATTTCTGAGGGTGCACCGATGTTCTTGCGAGCTATCAATGCGGAAGGCGAGGTAAAGACAAAGGAGTACATTTCTAAGAAGTTGATTGCTGTTATTGAAGAAGTGGGTGCAAGAAGTGTTGTCCAAGTCATCACTGACAATGCTACAAATTGCAAAGGTGCGGGTTTGATTGTTGAACAAAAGTACACTCATATTTTTTGGCATTCTAGAGGTTGCTCAGCTCTCTCTTGAAGAACCAGAGTTGCAGGGTGTGCTGTTTGAAGATGAGCCTATTGCAATGATCCAAGAAGAAAATGAGGATGAACTTGAAGTCTAGGAGTCTCATGTTGTCTTTAAACTAGTCTAGTAGTCATGCTATTAGAATTTGAGTTTGTGATGTATCTTAAGTTGAACCACTCCTATCCTATGTTGGATAGTGGATATTTGCTCTTGGTTGAATGGTTGTACTCTACATTTGAGTTTCTATGGTTGAACTTGGGTATTTCTTAATATTTATCGCTTATCCTTATCAATTATCAATTGTTGTTGGTTTGTTGCTCTATTAGTCCATTGCTTTAATTGTTAAAGAATCAAATATACATGTTATCTTTGTAGTCTTGTCGATCCGATCATGTTATTTTTCCCCAGGTTAATGGAATTCTTATTTCTCAAAATGGTATTCACATCAACAATTGTCGTCAGCCGTCAGGATTAACAAAACAATTCATGAGGTACATATTCCGAGTATACACTTTACAAATTACAAGTTTGCAATTTACATTATTGCAGTTTAATAAGCATGTAGAAACTAGAAACATAGAAAATAATACATACATATATATATATAATTTATTTATTATTTAAATATATATAGCCGTGTCGCCGTATCGGTCTTTTTGGGAAAACGGCGAATTCCCGTGTCGGTGTCGTGTCGTGTCGACGTATCCGTGTCCGTGCTACATAGTATTTGGTACACAAGCAAATATGTGTCTACATGTAGCTCATGGATATGTTTATTCAGTTGATAGCATATTAGATTGGTTGGTCACTTTTAAGCATTACTCATGTATTTATGGTGGTGCTTAGATTTTAGTACTCTTATATACCATTACTACGTACATAATTTCAGAAGGTAGCTATATAACATTACTGCTATATATATATGCCTTAGGTTGATGTAAGCTATTGGTGCCAAAAGCAGTAGGAATTTTATGGTTATTCCTTAAATCAATATCTGTAATTTTAAGAATATGACTTAATTAAGCACATGCCTTGTTCTTAGAACATCTAAAAGCTTATTATCTTTTCTTGACAGAAGATGGCATCATTTCTTGATAATCTTACTTTAGATGTGAACTTTATGTCCATCGCAGGCTTTCTGTATAAGGACAGTGCTAAATCTTGACAGAAGATGGCATCATTTCCTGCTGCCAGACGAATTAAGGACAATACAGTGGTAAACTGTTTATATATACCTTATAACTTCTAATTGTTCTTGCTCCTAGATCTGACTTATAATCTTTCTATGATAGTATCATATTTTGCTTTATATGATCTATCTGACCATTACCTTGAACTAATAAATATTCTTACAGTAATGTTACAAACTAATGACATTCTTCATCCTTAAATGTGTTTCCTGTTCTAGATGTTTTTTGTATGCTTCTCTGAATGATGACAATAAAATTTTTTGTATGGGTAATTGACGTTGCCCATGATGTTTTCCTTTTTGTATTTGTAGCTACACCCATACACTGGAAGAACACTTAGATAGTATTTTTGTATTGGTAATTGAAGGTCTCGTTTTTCTTCCTCTCCTCATGCAGTTTCTACATTTGACTTCCCAGTTTTTAATCTACACATACATACTGGAATAACACTTAGATAGTATTAAATTGCAGGTCTCCTTCCAATGGTACTAACTGAAGCGTTTTCATTATTCATGGCAAAGATTCAATCTGAGAACATAAGGAGAGTGACTACTAAATGGAAGTCACCTTTAAACTTGTTTCCTGTTTAAGATGTTTTTTGTATACACCATAATGTGGATAACTTTGCGTCGATGCAGTGACTACTAAATGAAAGAGCAAGATGCATATGAAGGAAGCCATAACTCAGATTTTGCTTTCATCTACTTTCTCTGTCCACAAATGCAGGTTGTTATGGGTTTCGTGTGGTTAAACTTTTCAAACTTTAATCATTAATATGTGTTAAAGTATATAGATTGATCACATGAAAATAATATAGTTGGATTTTTCTTGTAAAATTCTTTCATATTATTATTATTATCATTATTATTTTTGGTAGTATATTATGAGAATAAATATAGCGGCTGCCCGACTCTGCGCTGCCTGCTCCAGCGACGACTAGCCATAGCGGCTTTTCTTCTTTTTTTGGACTGGTTTGCTGCACTTTCTCCTCGCGGCCGCTGCGTGCTGTGGATGGATGTGCCGGGGCATCTGCTCGAGTCGCCATCTGAGAGCGGCGCCGTTGTTCTCTTGCGATCGGGCTAGCGTAAGAGGACCGGATGGACAGGGCACGCGCGCGTGTGACTGCATGCGTCTTGACATTTCCGCGAGCGGTTGCCATCGCCCCTGTTGGCTACTTGTGAGTTCTTGGTCCGACGAAAGCCAAGTTGGGGACCCATCCATCACCCATGGATACGTGTGGACTGGGACACAGATGGCTTTAGGTTTAGAACCAGGCAAGGATTAAGGGCTCCTCATTTGGATTTGAACTTCTAGGTTTTGAGTTATTTTTTACTATTTCTAACTTTCGGTTTTTTTTTCTGACTTTTTAATTTTTTGAGCTTTTTTGCCGGTTATTTTTTCCACATATTTGTTTATATTATACATGATAGACTAACTTATTTTTTTATATTTTAAAATTTAATTATGCTAAATAAGTCACCATCAGATACGGTGTAATTTTAATTAATTATAGTAAAAATTTAGTTATAAATCACTAAAATTCTGTCCAACCGAATACCACCTAAGAGCAACCACCAATATTTCTTTGAGTGACCTGACCCAACCTGTAACTTGAACTAGGCCGGTCGCGTCAGAGCATGGCTTTTGGGTCCCGCTCATGAGCCTACACGCTTTCTGCTAGCTGGGCCTACCTAGTAAAGAATAGATACACTAGTACATATTTTGCTGGGCAGTAGACCGAGTGGACTCTCCTAAGATCAACAACATGTACGCTGTTAGCATCTTCACGCGTCTTGCGGCGGTCCTTGCTGCGGTGGTGAGGGGCGCGCTGTCTCCATAGGTGCAAACTACACGTTAATTCTGATAGATTCGGTACCAAACTGAATATGAGAAGGTAATATAATATCTGATACTGCATCCGATTAGTACTGTATAGTTGTTGTCGAATATGAAAGTAAAAACGGGACAACTAAAATCCGACTGAATAATGTCAGTAAACGGTGAACCGGATACTATTCGACTGAATATCCAATAAATAAATTAGTACCCCAACCGACCTAGCCTATCAACCACCATTGACACCAATCGACCTAGATTTTACGCAAGTCTTAATCTAACTCCAAAGTCCAGCCACTCTAGTCAGTCGTCACCAATCCCGCCGGTTATGTTGAACTTGCGTATGAGTTTAGCGGTTTTTGAACTAATATGTGAATTTATCAGTTTTCGAACTTATGTATGAATTTATCATTTATGTTGAATTTGTGTTGTGCCGGCTATCGTACTTAAGTAATCTAGATGAATTTATTGATAATTGAAGGCTTGAAATGATCATGATATGGTTCAATGTATGTTCTTTTATGTATGCAAATACTATTCGCATATATTATCCATTTTCGATCCGAAACCATCATGTATCTGTCCCGATGGTACCATATTTGAAACTTTGAATAATTTGAATTCGTATTCGTATCCAGCTTTACTGTATTCGACTCAATTCGAGGAAAAATATGGATTAGAATACAGTATAAACAATATCCATCCGAATCTGACCTGATTGCACTCCTAGCTATCTCCTAGGGGTGGAACCAGAACAAAAATAATTTGGATTCACCACTTCATCTTATATATAACGATATACATAATTTTCAAGCAATATTGTACTCAACAGCAACGTGATGGATAATTTTAACATCAATAATTCAACATAACCATGACAATGTACGATTACAAAGAAATAGCTATCAAAATGCTTACCAACATTAGTAGTATTATCTGGTGCCTTCCTTATTAGAAACCATTCTATAAATTTATCTATCGTTTAATTGAAAGCTCAATTAGATAGTGATATGTTTAATAGTTCAAGAACAATATAATAGAAAAATACATGCACATGTTTGCTTACTTGACATTTCAATCAAATACTCTAAGTTAAATCCAAATCTTAGTACAATATGAGCACATGAGATAAACCTTGAGTAAAGTACATACAAATCGGGTGGGTTTAAGTCTCCTTTGGCTGACGAGGGCGCGAGGCAATGAGAATCGGGGCTAGGAGATGATGCGCGCAAGATGGCAAGCAAGGACAGCTGACGACAGTCGATTTCTCTCATTCTTTGATGATTGGTTGCTACGTGGCTAGATGCAGCCATGGGACACAGCATACATCTCTGGGCTCCTGCGACCACGCGAGACGATCAGGTGTTGAGAAGGGTTGCAACGCACCTAGCGCTTCGGGATCGATTAAATGGATTCATACGGCCTTGCCATTCATGGGCAGCACTGGATGCCTCGGTCTGCTGCAATCTTCCTTCTTGGGCCGAGTGTTGTCTCATGGGCTGGCGCGAGTTTGCCTCCTTGTAGGCTGCTGCTGGCTACCGAATGCACTGAGTTTTAGCTGGAGAGTTCACACATGGGTCAGAGACGCTAATTGTTACTAATTTTTTTGGATCTGGTGTCTTATAACATCAGGTGGGCTACCAGGGCTCCACCCTGCCATCTCCTGTCTTCCCCCCATTCCTCCCTCTCTAACAAGACGTGGCCATCAGTGGCTATGCTCCAATGAATGGAAGGAACAAGGTTTTCATTCGGCCCCCGTGAAGTACAAAACAAATCCACGGCCCAAATTCGAGGGGTACAACAATGGCAGCCAGGCGGGTTGCCTCAGCAATCAATATTAGATATTGGTCCTATTTTTTTAAACTGCGGGCGGTATTTTTTGGCTGTGGTTGATAATTTTTGTCTGTAGTTTTCACGATGACAACAAATGGTGTAAATAATTTTAGACTCAGAAAGTTATTTAAAAAATTCGATTAAAAAAACCATCTTATTTATTTTGACATTCGAAAAAAAAATCAAAAACACTAAAAGAACATAACCGTTGTCCATGGTTCTTACAAGGAGACGAACTTCCCTCCTACAACCTAAAGTGCCATTTTCGGATGGATCATCGGCGAAGCATCAACTGGTCAGCACAGCTGAGGCCTCACGGTACTCGCGGACATTCTCCGGGCTCTGGTGGCGGTGAACCGACCGTCAGTCCCCGACAGAAGTTCCACTCGACGCGTGTTCACTTCAACAACATGCAAATCGACGGGTCTGCTGATTTGATGGAAGGACCGATCATTAATTTTCTGATTTCACAAGATCCTTTCCGCAAAAGTTCTGGAAAATGCAACGGCCTTTCGGATGAATGCAGCAATCGGTTAGGTCATCCACCTCTGTCAGTAGCCCAGGAGCTACAGCTGAGTCAACGGGTCATATCCAATGTTTAAAGAGCGGATAGCAGACTTGTACGAATTGATTTTTGCTGCAGTGGATAACGGAGAACCGACGCTATATTCTCGTTCTAAATAATAGTGATAATTTTAAGTTTTTGATGTATATTTAAGTTGTATCTTGTATGAAGCTAACATAAAATAGATACAATATACCAAATATGAGTATAAAGAGCACATATATTATAATAATTCTGCATATATCATTTGAAATAATACTCAAACCACTACCACATGAGCGATTGCTATCTTTGCTATGTAACTCCGCCATAACGCTATGCTACATTCTAATTCACTATTTTGTACCACTATAATGTTATGGTAGTGTATAGACTACTGCTACCGCAAAAGTGGTTTCAGTTGCGGCCGCTATATCCACTGTTTGATAGGTTGGTCATATTTCCGCTCTACAAAAAATTTTATTATGTAATGGTGATGCAATCTAATTTGTGTAACGAGCTAATTAGAGAGTGACACATGACATTGTGCACTGTAGCAAACAGTGTAGATTACTGTAGCAAATTATATCGCAGCGAACATATTCCCAGGAAAAGTTTGCTACAGTGTTTTCCACCACGTGTCGATCTCTAGTTTGCTCGTTGCACACGTAGGATTGTATCTCTATTACACAGCAAAATCTTTCGTTGGTTCACCAACTCCCGAAAATGCCAGGGAACGCACGAATCGTGGCGCAGAACTGCAGACGCCGACCGTCCGATCGAAAAAAGGCCTAGTCCACATCGTCGGTAGTGGGTCCCACCCTTCCCGGCCTTGCAGTGCTGCTTCCTTCCCTTTCCCCGCGATTTCTTCTCGTTCTCCTTCCGGCTTCCCCTCCTCTCACACCCCGAAGCATCCGCCCGCTTCACGCCGCTGCCGCGCGTCGCCGGTGACCTCGAGGCTTATCCGATCGCTGGCGAGACGTCGTCGCCTGCCGCTTCCTCTGCCGATGAGATGGTGCACTGTGAGCTCTCCTCCCATCCCATCCCCCAGTCCGTTCAGTTCGTTGTTTCATCTCGCTCCGTTACGCGCCTCTTGTCGTGTGTTGCGCTGCTAATCCCAGTGTTCTGATGGATTCGTAAGGTTCTGATATGGTAGCATGCTTCTAATTGGTAGCGGTTGGTCTGCTGCCTCGCTCGTATGCTGGGCGCCCCAGGATTTGGATTGGTTCTGTTTGTTTGTTGGTCTCCTTACACGTATGCAGCGCGGTATGTGTGCATCTGCAGTAATGGAATTGGATTTCACGGTGATTGGAGAAGCATGTCGAAATTCTTAGGTTTTGTGAATTGTTGTTGGCTTTTGTAGTGTAACTGTACAAGTGGTTGGTTGGTGCTTGGACCTGAAATTTGCTCCACGCTTCTCATTAGTTACGGGTATGGTTGCACTTCTCTAGGATGCAGTCGATGAAAACATCGACTACTCAGTATCGATCTGGCTCAGTAACTTGGTTGATTGCATTGATTCAGTATCAGACCAAACAATTCTTGCAATAGTTATCGTGATGGCTATGCGGTATGCTACAGCTTCTAGTGGTTGGTGTTGTTCGTGGTCAGGGTTATATTATAACCATGGTATAAAAAGGAACTCTTCTCTGCTCGAGAACTGAAAGGAATTAAGGATTCGTGATGGATCAGTAATGATAATAAATAGGTTACTTTTGTGATAGGTATCTCTGTAAAATATGTTGAAAATATAAGTACATGTAGGTTCAATTTATTCCATAAATTAATCATGACATCATGCACGCACAATAACAGAACCATCACAGGCATAAAAGATCTAGACATGTAAACCAGGAAACTGTACATGAACAGATCTAATACGGAGAATAGGACTGTTACGTACCGATGGTTCTGTTCTGATCGGTTTGCCGATGTAGACGACGCAGGCACGGTGAGGATGACACGAAGTCGATGACGATTCGCCGAAGCTGAACGACGAGGAAGACGAGCCAGAGCTACAGCGAGCAGTCGCGCAGAGCGCTTCCCAAAAACCTTATTCGCCCTCTCCCGGTGCAGGACTTCGAAGGCGACGGTTCCGAAGACCTGCTCTCCCGAACGACAGTGCACGTCGGCGGACGGGACGGAGTAGACTACGTGGGACGGCGCAACACAATGGATGGAGAAGGCAAAACCCTAGATTGATTTTCGCATGTTCTGTATGAAGGCGGCGGCTCCGTATTTATAGAAGACCAGGACGCGTGATCAAGACGCCTGCACGTTCTCCATAACTCGTAACCGAACCGGATTAGCAACCGTAACCGATCCGGATTCACCGCCACTCAAAACAGCAAAATAAAACTGCAAAAGGAAGCCGCGTCTGCGCAAGCACCTGGAGCGGATTTTGGCGGACCATTCACGCAGGTGCCGTCCGCCCGCGCCGCCCGCCCTGCCCAGCCCAGCCCAACCCAGCCCGGCCCGGCCTGGCGAGGCGAGGCGAGCGAGCGCGCGCGTGTTATCCTCTAGTTCTCTCCCACACATGCCTCAAGTGGCTAGGAGTGCACCATCCCTTTTAAGGTGATCTCCTCTCCTAGAACTAGCAATATGGTACTAAAGGTCACATGCATACCTCCTTTGCATGAGTGGGCATTTGAGATTTAATAGGAATTATTCTTATTATATGGGCTTGGCCCACATATAATCCAACAATCCCCCACCAGATCTCAAAGTCCCACAGAGATTTGCCTGAATTCTAATGTACTGTTTATATATCAGTATTTCGATGGAGACCGATTAAGGTTGAACATCCACCTAGAACTCCAAGCTACACTTACTCACAACTTGAACAATGGACTATGCCTTGAATTGCAAGTTTGGTGCAAGCAAGCTTCACTTAAAGACTTAACTGATACTAGGCCGCCAGTAGGCTACCCCCCGGTTGGAGCGTATAAGTCATACTCCTTGGTCTCTTCATGAGCTTAGTAGGAGATTACCCAAGATCTCCATAGACTGCGACTAACAGTCGGGCTCATATAGGTGTGTTCTTTCAAGAACGCTCTGCAGGATAGCGTCTTCGCTTCTAAAAGCCAATGGAACACATTAAGACCTTAGTCAACCTGCCTTGCAGTTTCTGAGAGTATTGCATCTTCACATAGAGAGGGTTGAAATTACTCTCCTCCAGTTAACTAATGGCTTGTTTTTCCCAGATCCTAATTCACGGGATCTCCGATCACATAGGTTGGGTTACTACCATAGATAACTCACATGGGTCTCATACCCATCTCCTTCGATGCACTATCTATCACATTCCGTGATAGTCCCTTTGTAAAGGGATCTGCCAGGTTTTTATCTGTTTGGATGTAATCCAAGGTTATAACTCCGGAGTTTCTCAATTTCCTGACAGACTTCAATCGTCTCTTAACATGCCTAGACGATTTCATATTATCCTTAGAACTGTTCACTTTAGCGATAACGGTTTGATTATCACAGTTCATAAGGATAGCTGGCACTGGCTTTTCCACCGTAGGTAGATCCATCAATAGATCTCGTAGTCATTCTGCCTCAACAATAGCAGTGTCTAGTGCCGCAAGCTCTGCTTCCATGGTTGACCTCGTCAAAATGGTCTGTTTGCAAGACCTCCATGAAACAGCACCACCACCAATAGTGAAAACATATCCACTAGTGGCTTTGATCTCATCAGCATCAGAGATCCAGTTGGAATCACTGTAACCCTCCAGCACCGACAGGTACCCAGTATAGTGAAGTCCAAAGTTCGAGGTACCTTTCAGATAGCGCAACACTCGCTCAAGCGCCTTCCAGTGATCATCTCCTGGGTTAGATGTAAACCGGCTCAATTTGCTCACAGCAAAGGAGATGTCTGGCCTTGTTGCACTAGCTAGGTACATTAGTGAGCCAATTATCTGGGAGTATTCCAGCTGATTCCTAGCAATTTTCTTATTCTTACGAAGTAACACGCTAGGATCGTAAGGTGTTGGAGAAGGCTTGCTGTCAGAAAAGCCAAAACGGCTCAAGACCTTTTCCACATAATGAGATTGCAAAAGTGTAATCCCATCCTCACCTCTAACCAATTTAATGTTTAGAATAACATCAGCCACTCCCAGATCTTTCATATCAAAGTTTTGAGACAAGAATGATTTGACCTCATTTATCACACTGATGTTTGTCCTAAAAATCAAGATGTCATCCACATACAAACATAGAATAACTCCCCCACCCCCACCATAACGATAGTATACACATTTATCTGCCTCATTGACAGCAAAGCCTGCAGATGTCAGTGTTCTATCGAACTTCTCATGCCACTGCTTAGGGGCTTGTTTCAGACCATACAAAGATTTCAACAGTTTTAACACCTTGCCTTTTTGACCTTCTACTACAAATCCATCAGGCTGTTCCATGTAAATTTCCTCATCCAGCTCTCCGTTAAGAAAAGCTATCTTAACGTCTATTTGATGAACGAGAAGACCATGTGAGGCAGCCAAAGCAAGTAGTACTCGAATTGTGGTCAGTCTAGCAACAGGTGAGTAAGTGTCAAAGAAATCTTCACCTTCTTTCTGAGTATAGCCCTTGGCAACAAGCCGAGCCTTATATTTTTCAATAGTACCATCAGGCCTAAGCTTCTTTTTGAACACCCACTTGCACCCTACAGGTTTGCACCCATAAGGTTTATCTGTCAGCTCCCAGGTTCCATTAGCGATAATGGAATCCATTTCACTACGGACAGCCTCCTTCCAGTAGTCTGCATCAGGGGATGCATACGCTTCTGAAATAGACTTGGGAGTGTTGTCCACAAGGTACACAGTGAAATCATCACCAAAGGATTTGAATATCCTTTGTCTCTTGCTCCTTCTAGGAGCTCCACTGTCATCCTCCTCATTGACAAGTTCATGTGTATGTTCAAAAGGTTCAGGTGATGTGATTGAACTGGGAATTATTTCAGAAGGTTGACTAGTAGTGTTATGTGTATCCTTCATAGGAAAAATATTCTCAAAGAATGTTGCATCTCGAGACTCCATAATTGTACCAACATGCATGTCAGGTACCTCAGTTTTAACTATCAAAAATCTATAGGCAATGCTATGATTAGCATATCCCAGAAAGACGCAGTCCACAGTTTTAGGTCCAAGCTTGCGTTTCTTAGTTATTGGCACATTAACTTTCGCCAAGCACCCCCATGTACGCAAGTAAGAAAGTGATGATTTTCTCCCAATCCATACCTCGTATGGTGTTTTGTCCTTATTTCTGTTAGGAACTCTATTTAATACGTGATTAGACGTTAGCAAAGCCTCCCCCCACCATGCCTTAGGTAATCCCGCAGTATCTAACATGGCATTCACCAAGTCAGTCAACGTGCGGTTTTTCCTTTCGGCAATCCCATTTGACTCGGGGGAATAAGGAGGCGTCCTCTCATGTATAATGCCATGTTCCTCACAAAATAAGTCAAATTCGTTTGAGAAATACTCTCCACCACGATCTGACCTAAGTCTTTTTATCTTTCTATTTAACTGGTTTTTCAACTTCTGCCTTATAGATTTTAAAATAGTCTAAAGCCTCATCTTTCGTTTTCAATAAATACACATAACAGAACCTAGTTGCATCATCAATCAATGTCATGAAATATCGTTTTCCACCCTTCGTTAACACGCCGTTCATCTCAGAAAGATCTGAATGCAGGAGTTCTAGTGGTGCCAAGTTTCTCTCCTCGGCAGCCTTGTGAGGCTTACGAGGTTGCTTTGATTGCACACAGCTATGACATTTAGAACCTTTGGTGATGGAAACGTTTGGAATTAAATTCATACTGGAAAGCCGAGACATCAAACCAAAATTAATATGACATAGACGTGAGTGCCAAACATTAGCCTCATCATCCACACTGCCACAAATATGGTTTACAGTCTTATTGCAGAAATCTGATAGGGAAAAGCGGAACAAGCCTCCGCACTCATAGCCTTTACCAATAAAATGTCCATGTTTAGACACGACTACTTTATTAGACTCAAATACCAACTTAAGCCCGTCTCTACATGAACGGGAGCCACTAACGAGATTCTTGTCTATAGAAGGGACATGCTGCACGTTCTTCAGCTGCACGATCTTTCCCGAAGTAAACTTCAGATCTACCGTGCCAACACCATGAACAATAGCATGTGACCCATTCCCCATTAGGACGGAGGAATCTCGGGCGACCTGATAAGAAGAAAATAACGAAATATCAGCACACACATGTACATTAGCTCCTGTATCAATCCACCAATTGGTAGATTGACTAACTGAAAGAACAGTAGGTAAATTACCATACCCAGTCCCATCTCCAGTCTTGCCAATGGTCACGTTGACAGACTTAGAAGTCTGTCCTACAGGTGCCTTCTTTCCTTTGCGTTGTGGGCACTTCTTGGCCATGTGACCAGGCTCACCGCACACAAAGCAAGTTCTATCATCCTGATTGTTGTTGTTGTTCTTCTTCTTGAAGTTGGTTGTCTGTTGGGCTTTGACAAATTTCCCTTTGTTCTTGTTTGAGGGTTTCTGTACCACATTGGCACTAGACTGCTCTCCATCACCCTTATACACAGCGTCCTTTTCCCGAGCTTTCTCCTCAATTTCAAGAGACCCAATCAGATTCTCAACAGAGTACTCTTGTCTCTTGTGTTTGAGTGCTGTTCCGAAATTCCTCCATGAAGAAGGTACTTTCGCAATAATACATCCAGCCACAAACTTGTCGGGTAAGGCACACTTCAGGAGTTCGAGTTCCTTGGCAATGGCCTGTATCTCATGAGCCTGATCTACTACAGAACGGTTATCAACCATCTTGTAGTCATGAAATTGCTCCATGACATACATGTCATTGCTGGCATCAGTAGCACCGTATTTGGAATTCAGTGCATCCCATAACTCCTTCGCGTCTGTCATGTGCATATACACCTCGCACAGACGGTCAGCAAGAACACTAAGAATGCATCCAACAAAGAGAGTAGTGGCAGTCTCGAATTCTTTCTGCTTTTCAGCATCAAGAACACCTTCAGACTTGCCATTACTAACCCAGAATACATTCATAGCAGTAAGCCACAGAGTGACCCTGATCTGCCATCTCTTAAAGTGCACACCGGAGAATTTATCCGGCCTCAGTGCATCGGCAAATCCAGCCATAGTAAAACCACAGTGCCTACAATAAGGTTTTTGGATTGTTGAAAATATAAGCACATGTAGGTTCAATTTATTCCATAAATTAATCATGACATCATGCACGCACAATAACAGAACCATCACAGGCATAAAAGATCTAGACATGTAAACCAGGAAACTGTACATGAACAGATCTAATACGGAGAACAGGACTGTTACGTACCGATGGTTCTGTTCTGATCGGTTTGCCGATGTAGACGACGCAGGCACGGTGAGGATGACACGAAGTCGATGACGATTCGCCGAAGCCGAACGACGAGGAAGACGAGCCAGAGCTACAGCGAGCAGTCGCGCAGAGCGCTTCCCAAAAACCTTATTCGCCTTCTCCCGGTGCAGGACTTCGAAGGCGACGGTTCCGGAGACCTGCTCTCCCGAACGACAGTGCACGCCGGCGGACGGGACGGAGTAGACTACGTGGGACGGCGCAGCACAATGGATGGAGAAGGCAAAACCCTAGATTGATTTTCGCATGTTCTGTATGAAGGCGGCGGCTCCGTATTTATAGAAGACCAGGACGCGTGATCAAGACGCCTGCACGTTCTCCATAACTCGTAACCGAACCGGATTAGCAACCGTAACCGATCCGGATTCACCGCCACTCAAAACAGCAAAATAAAACTGCAAAAGGAAGCCGCGTCTGCGCAAGCACCTGGAGCGGATTTTGGCGGACCATTCACGCAGGTGCCGTGCGCCCGCGCCGCCCGCCCAGCCCGGCCCGGCCCGGCGAGGCGAGGCAAGCGAGCGCGCGCGTGTTATCCTCTAGTTCTCCCACACATGCCTCAAGTGGCTAGGAGTGCACCATCCCTTTTAAGGTGGTCTCCTCTCCTAGAACTAGCAATATGGTACTAAAGGTCACATGCATGCCTCCTTTGCATGAGTGGGCCTTTGAGATTTAATAGGAATTATTCTTATTATATGGGCTTGGCCCACATATAATCCAACAAAATAAGTATAGCTAATGATTTTGTTTTACACCTTTTCTATTTGCATGTACATGCATTTCAATCATACTTTATAATTCATGTCCATGGTGATGTCTAAAGGGCGCTACTATTATTAAACTGTTAATTGATGAATTTGCATATAGGTTATCTTTAGTACAATACGATGATGTCAAGGCCAGTAGTGCTTGTTTTCCTGCTGGTGGTACTCATAGTAACATCTCAGTTTGAATGGAAGCAACAACTTATCAATGAATTGGAATATTCATCTCACAAGCAGAAACATATTTCAAGTAGAGAAGAACTTGTCAAGGAAAAGGTGAGCCACTTTGTGTACCTGGATCTATTTTTTGGTCAGACCGTTCTGAATTTTGAATCATTGAACCGAAAATGTCCAGAAATCGATCTGAAACCAAAAAAAAGAGCTAGGTAAATATTAGGGTTACTTGCTAAAAAATTGTTAGATGCTACTTGTTGTTGCCTAGACCTGACATTCATGGTAAAAATGCACCTGCAATGTAGGGGGATAGTTTAACAAATAACTATGCTAATAATCTAACCTTATGTTCTGCTTTATTGTTGTCTATGTTTAGTAACATCATGAAGATTATGTCACTGTTTAGCAAAAGCTATGCCAATGCAAGATGATGGGCAAAGTTTTGTTCTGGGTCTTTTCAGATTTATTAATTGTATCAAATGTGGTTTTGAGACATTTATTACGCAAATAGACAAAATTGCTATCCTTATCAAGTTATACTTTTTGTTGCAGATAATCTTATCTCAAGAAAAGATGATTCATCGATTGAATGAGTTCATCCAGAATCTTCAGCGGCAGTTGCTGCAATGCCGTGGCAATAACATGACAGTCAATTCTTCTGGAGCTTCTTTGACATCGTATATTAGTGAGATCCAGAGGCAGCAGATGATGGACGATTGATCAGGCGACAAGCCATGTATATCAAAACCAGGGGATTTGCGATTCCAAATCGAGCTGGTAGTCAATTTCTCCTTGTAAAGGCAGCTCAAATGTAGCATTAGCCTGCATAGAATGGTGATAGTTTGGCTGCAAAGCAAAAGAAAACCTGGTCCTTTGATTAAAAAAAAACTGTGTAACAGGATCTCAATTTTTTTCTATATGTATATTTTGTTATGATTGACAAATATGTGTTCACAATATAAGCATTATATTGTATTCTTCATAAAATATGTTATCTGAAATATTTTTGTTAAGTGTAAACTGCATTGGAGCTTCTTGTTAATGGGTGGCATGGCATTAGCTCGGAGGCATGATTAGGTGGTCACAATGGACGGAACACTTCAAATAGGAGGGGACTCTGTGTGGGGGCATGCTAGTCTCTCTGCAGCTGCTGTAATGTCAACAGATTCTCATGGTATGATCGTGCACCTTGATGCAGCTTTTGAATCTTTGTGCAATATTGCAATATGCCAACACAATTTGTAGCCTCTGTTGTTTCTTTATTAAATGCTAACTATAGGACATGTGTTTGCAGATGGAGGAGGACTTCCCCCCACAACATTATACTCAGGATAAACATATAATCCGTCTGTGCACTGTGTAGATCAGGGCTAACAGATGATATGCGCAGACACTAGGAGGCAAGAAAAAATACCATGGCAAAGGTAATGCCATTGAATGATGGCTGTCTATGTTGCTGTTTGTGATCTGCCAATGGAATGATTAGCATAGTTTGCTACTACGATGTTCTATTTCCTTGTTAGTTTAAGGTACACCCTTTTGCAAGTTTGATTGGTTAACCAACAGTGATATTTTAGCCCTTATCAAAATTTTCAGGCTAAGAAGTAAGGAGGATGAATAAAAGTTCAAATGAGAAAAAAACTACCCATGTTCTGAATTTCCAATAGAGCAGATATGGGAAGAGAACGATCTTAGGCCATGTATTGAATTGCTTCATGTGTACAAAAACATCAGGATATAAGAAAGAAGAAAAAAAAATGCTGATATGCCCCGAAGTGAATAAAGGACTGATAGCATGTATGGGTGCTAAGAAAACCACAGTGAGCTTTTATAGAAAAGTTAAAGCCATTTTCAACAAAAATACCTAGGAGGAACTAGGGGCCTGTTCTTTTCAGCTTCTAAAAGCTGTTTTCGGTTTTTTTATAGTAACTAGTTTTCAAATAAAGTATTTTTTTAAAACGGAGTTTACAAGTTAATTCTAGTACATACTGTAACAACTTCATTTATATCGGCTAAAATCATACGTGAGTTTCTGTTACTCTGTACTATCTCTCACGAATAACATGAAAGTTATAAGTCGCAGCCAAAAAGAATGTGCCCTAGGTATTTCTTTTTATTAAGAAGAAAATAGGCACCCAAATTTGTGTCGAAGAAGACTTGAACTTGGGTGGTTGAGGTGTACATCCACACCTCCCACCAACTGAGCTAGGCTCAGTTCTTTAAAGCCATGTGTATGGTAAATTAGTATGTGAAGTTGATCACTTCAGTTACAAAATGTCAGTACATGGGCAACCCTTTGTACTTCTTTCTTGAGAACATGAGAACATAGGGCAGGAAATATCAATCTTGTTTAGTTGTGGTCCCCATCCCCACCAGATGTGATTTTGTCCTGTTGAATGTTGTTGCTGCTGTTGTTGCTGCCTACAGCTTGCAAAAGAACATGTCTTGATTTTCAGTTACACAAGTATGCAACTGCATATGTTGATCTACTTCTGCTTATTGGCACTGCTACCGGTACCATTATGATACTTTGCTTTGTGGGCCTGAGTGATGGGTTCTTTGAGTTGCTCACAGTCAAAGCCCTTAAAAGACTAGTTATGTGTGCCTTCAGTGTCTTGAAAGGCTGATGCTTGGCAGAAAAGAGTTAGGCCAGTTTGGATTGGATACATAGTAGTTTTATAATTTAGGAGAATAACATGGTTTTTCAAGAACAATATAGTACAAGTATCAAATACTTTTGTTCTGTTTAGGTAGTAACATCTAAGGTCATGACAACCCGTTTTAAGTGTTATGAATGATGAAGATCAATGCCACACATTTTCTGAAAATAAGTTAGGATTTTATTTTCTTAACAATATCTGGATAACTAAATAGCTTATCTTGATTAATATGCCAGTACTTCTCTTCTTGGTCCCAGAGTTATGTTCATTTTGCTTTGGCGTTTCTAAATCGAAGCAATAGGATACTCTGCAGAAATTAAGAATGCCGGATACCCAGTCTGTGTGTTATTTCTGGACTTTTGGTTGGATGATTACTACAACAATGCCTATTTCAGTGCTTTGAGATTTGCTTATAGCAATTGTAGCATTTCTTTCTTATATGCTTGCTTTGGGGTTCTTTTCTTTGGTAATATATTTCCATTGGGATATTTTTTCCCAGTCACACCGTCATTGACATAAAGGTTGTACTGTTGACTGCGATTGAGTAATTGTTACTGAGATGGCCTTGCCAAGCAGTTGTTGCTGGGCAATAGCCATTCATGCTTGCTGGATTTGTTTTTCTTGTATTCAATACTCGATAGTTCTCATAAAAATGTCTTACATCAACTGGAGGCGAAATTTGGGGAAGGGGAGCCTTGTTTAGTTCATCGACATAGACATGATTCCCAAACCGTCAAACGTTGAACTGATATGTGTTGAATGCTCTTTACTAGGTGCTCGTGCCTTGTTCAGCCATTTCTCTTTTCCTGAGCAGCTATGTTTGAGAAGAGACTGTTGGCATGTCATCTCGTTAAGGGAGAGGAAAGCTGATAGTGCATCTTCTTTCTTGGTAGGGAGATTAGGTGAGCCAGCCTTGTTACCATGGTTGATTTGGGACCTCAAACGTCTGTGGAGTACAAGATCTGGAGCTTTTGGGCATCCAAACCTGAATAGTATTTTCTCGACGTGTTCACTGGAGAATGGAGATATGTGCTTTGATTCTCGTAATCTTTCGCTGTTGAAGTAGGTTGTACTATCAGAAATCAGCTTCCTTAGCATTGCATTTATGGGCATGTGTATGTGTGTTCCATGCAGGTGCCATCGAAGGACTGGAATGCCGTCTTCACAAGTAATGAAGGTAAAGCATGCATTGTTGGCAAATTGATAATATCAAGGTACTCTACCTTTCATAGTTAGTCCAAGCACATTAATTGTACGCTGAATTAGTGACATCGATGTTTGTGTAGTGCATGTACTAAGTTCATCTGTTTACAAGGGGGATGTGCACACGTGTGGAACTGTGGATTCATGCCCTCTTATGGTTAATGTGGCATGGACTGTGACATTGATACTGATTTATTCATTGTTGCAATAGTTAATAATCCCGGAACGATTATGCATTTTAGCTTCGTAAGAGCATCTCCAAGAGATGCCCAATAAATTCACACCTTAAATCTCTTTTTACAGATCCTAATCACGATATAAGGTCCCAAAATAATCATTCCCTTCAACAGATACCCTAAACCAGAAAAACAGTATTGGGAGCCTAGATCATCCTCTATAAGTAGAGAGCGAGAGCTCATCTTTTGAGTGTGTTCTATTTTTGGGAGTCTATTTGGGAATCTGTTGGAGCTACTTTTTACCCTTCAACTCTAAAATTTAAATATTAAGAGCCATATAGAGTATCTCTTGGAGATGCTCTAACAAAGCTATTGGCAATAATTTTGTTATATATTGATACTAACAAAGCTATTGGCAATAATTTTGTTATATATTGATATGTTGCATGGTGGTTCTTGCAGGCTTGCAGATCTGGGTGGATTTTGGGGCCATGCATATCTACCCTGGATAAAACAAGGTATGCAGATTCTGAAGTTCGTTCTCATAGATTTTAAGCTAATATATCTTTCCATGTTGAAATCCCTATAATTACCTGTTTGACGTAATTTGGTAATTTGATTATTATTACGGCTTTGCCTTGGCTACCAAAATTTGCACGTTTAGAATAAGTGATTGCCCTGCCAAACCTACAGCTAGGAGCACGGCGAGCGAAGGAAAGTCAGGGGCGGAGAGAAGGGGGGCTGCCGGCTGGCAGGGGCCTGGCCCCCTCCCAACGAAAAAATCTTCGCTTGGGATTCACAAGTACCTACTTAATCTACATATTGTATTGTACATATATGGCCCCCCTCATGAATTTTGCCTAATAGTCTCGCCGTCAATGTCGATAGTACAAGACCGCTGCGTCGGCCACCGATGCACTGAACCCACGATTCGTCGGTTCCTTGATGAAGCAAATGCATTAGGTGTATCGGACAAAGAACTAGTTATAGAGGTTCGTGTCTCATGTTACTAATGATGATCGGCAACAACTCTGTATTTTTTTGTTGGAAAATCTGGGCAGGATCTAAAAGTTTGGTCTATTGGTGGATATCTCTCTACTTAGTTTATAAATAGAAGGTCTCATGTTGATAACATGTATCTTTTAGAAGAGAAAGTAATAAAGAAAGGAAGAAGGAATTTCCCCATCTCTTATGTTCAATTTATTATTTCTTTCATTACTTGTATTTGATCCATCTTTTTGTCTAGGAGGAATCGATTGGACTGAACTTATCAGTGACGGTTCCTCAACATATTATCAACATGAGTCGCTCTGATGGATCGAATGTAATCATCGAAGCATTTGTAGATTGCATTGTTTATCTAGATCGCTTTAAATTCCGCAAATTTTGCTTTCTAGATTATTTTCTATGGTGCAAATTCGCTCTAATCTACCGTGAGCAGACTTGAAGTCGCTGGCACAATACCGATCGGTAGATTACATAAAAAGAGTAGATGTTGATTGCACTGTAGATTAAAAAAAAGGATGGCAACGCAGTTCGGTTGACGACTGCACGTGCTTGCACCACCTGCGTGCGGTCACGCCGCCAGTTGCCAGCATGTGATCGTGCTGGCCACTGCGCCACCATGAGCTGTCGGCTCCGCATGGCTGAGCCAACGCTGGCTTCAAGACGAGTCGCGCCGCTGGCCCCGCATGGCTAAACCACCGCTGCATGGCACGTCATTGCGCCGTGTCGTCCTGGCCGTACTGGCGTCGCCCCCGCACAGGCTCCCGCCGCGCCATCGCTGCCACATTGGCGTCGCCCCGCATGGGCTCCCCGTCGTCTCGACCACCTCACCCCACACGACCACCACCCGCTGCACGGCCACCGTCGCCCGCAGCGCCTCAGCTGCCCAGCCCTGCATGGCCGTCGACTGCGCCACTGGCTCCGACCGCCCCTCGCCTGTGCTGCCGGCTCTCGGCTGCAAGCCACGCCGCATGGCTTGACCGGCTGCTCCCGTCTACATGCGCTGCCATTCCGCATGAATAGGGGTAGGGGAAACCCTACCCCTTCCTTTTGACCGGATCAATGTGGGTCGAATAGGTCGAGGAAGGGCCCGATCGGTGGGTAGGAGAAAAGAAAAAAAAAGAAAAAGGTGGGGAGCCCCACGCCCGAAATTTTGCATAAAGGCCCTCGAAAAATTAGAAAACTGCACGAAAAATTTTCTCATAACTGGAAATTAGCAGATAAGCCCTCGAAAATTACCGAATTCATTAAAAATTCATATTCTAGCATAAAAGGGTTTCGGGAATTCAGATTTTAAAGTATTTTTAGCATCTAAAGCATGTTTAGCACTATTACCATTATTTTCTATGCTTTTCTGTATTTCTTTATAGTTTTGATTAATCATAATTATTTAAATTGCCTTTAATAACTGAAATTAACAGTAAAATTATAGAAAATGCATAGAAAAAGTTCTGGAATATTATGAGAATCTTGGTACCATTATCCAACTTATTTCATGCAATTTTTACCTACAGTAAATTTATATATTCCTTTTATGCACATATAGATGATTGGCATCGTGAACCGGAAGTTCGAGGAGCTAACCCAACATGGCAAAAACTACTTGACTTGGACTTCTAACGTCGAGTTTGTACTTAGAGCCAAGAAGCTCCGCGCTGCCATTGGGGTTAGTGCATCGGAAGATGCCAAACCCACACTTGAGAAAAATGATCAGGCATTTCATTTCCTTAGACACCACCTCTGTCTCACTCTTAAGAATGAGTACATGGCAGAGAAGAATGCGCTAGCATTATGGACTGCACTCAAGAAACGGTTCAAGAAGTTAAAGTACACCATTCTTCCTCAAGTAGAGAATAAATGAATTCGACTTAGATTTGCTGATTTCAAGATGGTTGGAGAGTACAAATTTGCTTTGCACAAAATTTATATCACAAATGAGAAGAAGATTGAGAAGACCCTCTCCACCTTCCACTCTAGTGCAGTGCAGTCTGCGCGCAACTATCGTCAAGCCGATTACAAGGAGTATACTGAATTGATTGATATTATACAGGTTGTAGAGGCTCAGAATGAAGCTCTTTGCAAGAACTTTATCGCACAGCAACTTAGGAGCTCTGTTGGTCGTGAGGCCAACGTTGAGAGCTACAAGATATGGAAGCCTATAATGAAGAAAAGGGGAAGGAAGAGCAAAGCCGTAGCCCAAAAAGGCAAGTCAAATACTCTACATAAAAATAAGGCCAGCAAATCAAAGTGTGACGATAAGCCATATGGTCAGCAAGACCAAACCTGCTACAAGTGTGGTAAGTGGGGGTACTAATCGCGGATCTGTAAAGAGCCACAACATGTCGTTGATGCCTTCTAGGCCAAAAAGAAGAAGGGCAGCATGAAACCCACTTTGCCTTCGTTGCAGGGGAGAATTATGAGTAGTTGCCTGCACCAATGGAGGTTGATTCCATTCCTGCAACTGCACCCACTCTTAACATTATAGCTACCGCCGCCATGATTTCCCAGGAAGAGTATCTCACCTTTGAGAAGATAGCAACCGAAGTCTCTAATTTCTTAGCAGATTCAGTCTAATGCACAGAGTGCATTTAGACTTTAATTGTCATTCATTTCATGTGTGGAAGGAATAAGTTGGATTTTGATCAAACAATTTATTTTCTCGTGATGGTTGGATGATATTAATTTATTAATTCATTTATTCAGTTAATAATGGTATGATATGTTTTGATATTTGAAATATTTTATTTATGTGTTGATTGTCTCCTACTACATATTAATAAAGTACTTTATTTAGAACGCATGTGGCACCCTATGGAGGAAGTGTGCTTAGCTGATAGCGGCATAATGAATACCATCTTGAGAGAGACGAAATTCTTTTAGTCGATTAGCAAGAATGCTGCCTGCCTTATAACAATCGCTGATAGCGATGGTTGTATAATAGGCTCAAGAAGAGCCACAATTATATTTCCAATGGCACAATTTTGGCCATTCAAAAAGTTTTATTGCATCCAGAATTGACTAGAACTTTCATAAGTTTTAAGGATATTTGCGCTAACGATTTCCATGTTGAAACTGAAGAAGAGTATGGTACGGGATACATGTTTATCACAAAGTGTGAAACAAGTGAAAAAAGGGTATTAGAAATACTTCCTTCATTTGAATCTAGGATATACTATACTAATATTAAGGCACCTATAGCCTATACTGTCTTAAAAACTATATTTAGAAGTTCTAAACTCTTCTATCTCTAGCATGATAGATTAGACTACCCAGATCTTAGAATGATGAAAAATATAATTAACAATTTACAGAGGCATAATATCGATGTATAGAATTTCCCAAATCAGGAAGATTTTGTCTGCCCTGCATATGCCACCGGGA
The DNA here is from genome assembly GCA_017311315.1 of Dendrocalamus latiflorus. Classification (NCBI taxonomy): domain Eukaryota; kingdom Viridiplantae; phylum Streptophyta; class Magnoliopsida; order Poales; family Poaceae; genus Dendrocalamus; species Dendrocalamus latiflorus. The sequence continues at coordinate 27,934,705 of CM029610.1, forward strand.
AATTAATTACTAGACGTTCTGATCTGAAAATGAAGGACGAAGTTTCTGCATTCTTGGAATGCAACCAAGGAGATATTTGCGCTCCTATATAACCCCTATAAGGTCCATTTAAATATTTTATGGTGCTCATCGATTCTTCCTCGAAATGGGTTGCACGTATGTTTATTATCTACGAGAAACCATACTTTTGCAAAGCTGATTTCGCAGATAATTCAAATTAAAAATAATTTGCCCAATCATCATATAAAGTTCATCAGAATGGACAACACCGAGGAATTTACTTCAAAGGCATTTGATGATTATTGCATGGCAATGTGAATTAAAGTTGAGCATTTTGTACCACACGTCCACACCCAAAATGGACTAGCAAAAGTATTAATTAAGATAAGTAAATTTATTGCCCGACCACTTTTACAAAATTGTAATTTACTAACTACATGTTGGGGACACGCGGTCCTGCATGCAGCAAATCTCATCAACTTTAAACCATCGGTATGTAACATCCATTCACCTATGCAACTAGTGCAAGGGCTTGTAAAATTTCTCATCTTCATAGGTTTAGTTGCAAAGTTTATGTACCTATACCTCCACCACAACGTACTGCAATGGGCTCTCTCTAAAATTCTAGGATATACGTTGGTTATGAGATATCATCCATAATCAGGTATTTAGATCACATGACAGGAGATTTGCTTATGCCTGTTTCACTGATATTATATTTGATGAGGATAGTTTTATGATATTATGGGGAGGAAACCAACCCCTTGATGAAAAATATCAGGAAATTACGTGGTAAACCACGGCAAAACCATGCACATGACCTGCCCACTAGTGAAGCAAATAGAGAAGTCTAGAAGAATATTGATTTCCAGGCATTAGCAAATCAATTGCCTGACCACTTTAGTGATTTAAAGAGCGTGACCAAGTCGCATGTGACTGCACATAGTGCACAGGAGCGGGTTGAAATACTGAAGAAAATTGAAGGTATCCCTAATCCCGCCTAAAGGCTTCAAAAATAAAAAGACCAGAACTTCGGCCCCTCGAATCCCAAGTAACCGGGGACACTCGGTGAAAAAGGATAAGAATGACTTGATACAACCAATCACCGAAGTTCTCTAGAATCAGAAGGGGAGCTAGTTGAGACCTAGCATCGGTATGACACCTCCAAGAAAAGGTATACCGGATTTGAACATTCCCACAGAGGGAGAAACCAGCATAGATGTGTGGGCATGCATCGGAGTTGAAAAACTAAAGGGACATGCTCCCGCAACTAAAAGGAGCGGTGAGCAAGTAGAAGCACCATAAGAATCAACCCATTATGAAATAGTTATAAATTATGTGCATACGGGAGAATCCATGAATAGGACAATAACCAATGTTGATATTTATTTTATAATAAAAATTGCCACAATCATCGATCTTAATCCAGAGCCTATATCGCTCGCTGAATGTAAGAAACGATCAGATTGGGAGGATTGAAAAAAGGCAATAGAAACTGAATTATTATCTCTAAATAAAAGAGAGGTGTTTGGGCCTGTAAGCCGCATGCCTTCCCATGTGCATCTCGTAGGGCACAAGTGGGTATTTGTTTGGAAGAGAAATGAGAAAAATGAAGTCGTAAGATTAAAGCAAGGCTTGATACACAAGGTTTCACTCAACGTCTAGGAGTTGATTATGAAGAAATCTATTCCTCAGTCATGGATGGTATTACCTTTAGATATTTAATCTCGATGACAGTAAACTTGAATTAAGAAATGTGTTGGATCGAAATCGACGACATAGGGGGGTGAATGTCGTCTATTAAAACTTGCCCCCAAAAGTACCCCGAATGAAACTCCTTTTCAATAGCTATGAGAGCTATGAAACTGAGTTCAAATGTTCACTGGAACCCTATACTAACAGAGAGGTAATCAAGGGAAAACAAGTGAAGCAAAACATCCAGTCGAACAAAAAGAACAAGAGAATCAACACCAAGAGCATACAGGGCCAGTCAGACCGCCTTAGAGGGGCCAGTCTGACCACCCTTTACACGCCGGTTGGACCGCCCATTGTCCGCCGGTCAGACCGCCTACAGCCGGCCGGTCTGACCGCAGGCAGGTGGCCGGTCTGACCGGTTATACTGAAGACAGTGCAGGCAGAGAGTTCTGGCTGTGCTGAAAAATCTTGAAAATGCAGGATTTGGGTAAAATGAAGGAATGCAGCAAATCTCCACTGCTCAAAAGAGTAATACCATATCTTAAACAACTAGGGGACTTCAAACAACAAGGGGATTCAGCAAAAACTCGAAGATTTCAGTTTTGAGCCAAAAACTGAAAATATACAGAGTGCAACACAAAATCTCAAATTCCCATCTAAATTTTGATCCTTCGTCCACGAAATCAAGAGAGTAAGTAAGGAATAGCATGAGGACTTAGAAGCTCAAACCAGGTCACAAATTTTTGAAGGAAAAACAAAAGCATCATCAAACCCTAGAAATGATAAACAGAGAACGAACAGGGCACAGGCTGAAAAAACTTGATTCTTCCGATTCAATCATTTAGCTCTTGGAACTAGCTGACCAAGGGGTCTAGAAATACAATTCCATCACAGAGCAATCCATTTTATTACTCCTCAGCAAGAATCAACATAAAAACAAAAATCTGAGAGATTGAGTAGAGAGAGCATCGAGAGATAAAAATCAACAGAGAAGCAAGAACTCAAATGACTTCTTGAAAGGATTCATTCCCAGAAAACACAAGGATCACGAAGGAGTCCCCATACATGATTGATACAAGAAGAATGATTACATGGGCATCAACTCATCTTCTCCCTCTCTCAAACTCAAGAAACCCAAGAAATCACAAGAGAGCAACATAAGCAACAGGAGGCCTACGGGAGACAACCTTCTGCCATCTCATAACCACTCTCAACAACTAAAGCCTAAAGCAAAACAACCTCTCCAAAGGCCATTTTGGCTAAAAACAAAACCCTAAAACCCATGCACTCCCATCTCAAGACATGCATGCACCTGAGAATCCCTCTCCTATTTATAGCCCTTGCATAACGGGTTCCCAACCCGTTTTGCCCTCTAATTCCAAACGGAAACCGCTCCACTTGTGCAGCCTTGCCAAATTACCAAATCGCCCCTTCTGCACCTTCCGGGAAGTTTCCTCGTTTCTTTCCGTCCAAGCCTCGCAACCACCTCGAGTCCTCGCCGTCTTCGGCACACCTCGACCGTTCTGACCTCGGCACCGCCTGCGCCTAGTCCGGTCATCCGTGCCTCGCCACGACTCCGCCTCGACGTCCTGCAGCCATCACAGATAAGAAACACATCACATAGTACCGCTCGACAAATGTAATCACAAATAGCATCAATGAATTATACTCAAGCATAAAATGGCCCAAAAGCTCAAACGGGAAGAAGAATACGCCTCAAAACCGACTAACTACACCCGACTGAGCCAAATGCCATCATGGCACGAAACGCACAAATCAAATTCAATCTTTCCAAAATACTTGTCAATTACTCATCACAAGCATGTGGTCGCATCCACATGGTCTCTCAAAATGAAATTAATGAATGTGATAACGGCATACCTTTATGAAAACTTGGGTTCGTATATTTATATGAAGGTACCTGAAGGTATTCCTGTCTCGAATCAAGATAGAGAAAATAGAAACCTGTACAATGTGAAACTCAAAAAATCACTATATGGACTTAAACAATCAGGCAGGATGTGGTATAATCACTTAAGCGACTTTCTATGCAAGAAAGACTACATAAACAATGAGCATTATCCTTGTCTTTTTATACGACGATCCCTGAACAGATTTTGTATAATCTCAGTGTACGTAGATGATTTGAATATCATCGGAATCCTAGATGATATAAAAGTAACATCCCAAAAATTCGCTTTCTTTACAAATTAATTCCAAATTATTTATTTAAAAATTTTGGGATTTTATTTGGATTTCTCTTTCCTTCTTTCCTTTTACCCTTGAGGCCATGGTTACTGTTCATCTTATTTTACCTTGCGTCAGACCCAAGCTCAAATCTCCAACCGACAAAAGCCTTTTTTCCTCCACATCTTCACATGTAAAGCACCCAACTGGTGCTAGCAATCAATCTTTCCATTCCTTTTGCGCGTTCTTGAATACCAAAATGATCACACGATGCCATAACTTCTGTTAGTTTCCTTTCTTTACCGAAGCTATAAATCAGAGCACCGTGTCGCCTTCCCTTTCATCTAGCCACAATCTTCCATCCTCAAGAGAAGTCTCCGAGGCAACACCAAGGCCGCCGCCAACACCATCAGCTTCGCTGCGCTGAGACGACCTCGTCGATTGCTTCATCATTCATGACCACTACTGGAGCCTTTCCCCACCGGAGCACTCCGTTGCCGCCGTCTTCCGCTTTGCCGTTGAGCAAGACCGCCACCGAAGCCATTCCCTCATTGAAGCACTCTGCCGCCACCGTCTTTTGCCATCGCCGACCACTATCTAGCTATCTCTGGTAAACCCCTTGCCTATTGAAAACGATCGCTCCGCGTTTGACCATGGTAAGCCCATCGATCTCAGCCACTCCGGCTGCTTTCGATTGCTCCTGAGTTCTAACCATTCTTTATACTTCTGAGAACTTCAGCTTCGACTATTGTCATTTCTGACCCCTCTTGTTTTTGACCACGCAGAGTTGCGATCACTCTGTAGCTTTCGATCGTTCCATAACCTTTGACCACTCTCTGCGTTCCTACCGCTAAAACCATCCAACCACTAAGACCTTTCGACCACAGTCGCTTTCGACCATGATGCTTTCTACCACGGTCGCTCACGATCGTAGTCGCCTTTGACTACTGTCGTGGTTACAGACCAAACAGAGAGAGAGTATGGCAGTGGGGAGTTAGGTGAATACAAATGGCTTAGGTCCCTCCCCATGGCTTGTGCTGCATATATACATCTATATGGGGGGTGCTTTTACACTAATGCCCTTACATCTGAGTACTCCCCTCAGGGGTATTCATGTCATTATACATGCACCATTTTGGGCCTTACATTCCTTTGACAGGCCTGCTGGGCTTAGGTGGGGGCCACCCCTACAACAGGAGCCTCTCATGGTGATGGACTACACGAGCCGAAGCCATGTTGCCGAGCCCTTTGGCCCCCTCTGTCCCTGCGGCCTGTGAGCGTATGCAATCGTCTATCGAAATGTAGTGTTCGCCTTATTGCGAAGGTATGGCGCCAGGCGGCTTGGCGAAGGCTTCGTCATCCACAGTCCTGCCATGATGGGGTCGGGGTTGTCGTCCGGAGCGAAGGTCGAAGTCGAGGTTGGCATCGCAACCGAGGCGGCGGATTGGGGGTCGAAGTTGCCTTCGATTTGGCGGGGTCGGTGGTTGCCCGGGCCGGACTGGGGGTGTTGGCGGAGTCAGATGTGTCGGCATAGGTAGGCAGAGCGGGTCCCTAAGTTGTCGTGCGCGCGCCTCCGGCGTCGAGCGCTCTTGATGATAGGCGACTACCAGTCTGCCCAACGAGGCTTGGTTGACGCAGCACGGGACTTGAGGGGTCGTGGCGATACCACGTTGCGACGTTCCTGCTCCTGGCCGTCCACGTGGCGAAACACGCTTGGCGCGGCGCGGGTCTTGAAGCATCGTGGTGGTACGATGCTGCGACGCTCCTCCGCCGGTTGGACTCCTGCCGGTTGGACTTTCGCCGGTTGGACTTCTACCGGTTGGCTTCCCCGCTGATGGGGTATATATAGCGTGCTGGTGCAGCATTATACCTGCATTGTGTGCTCAGATAGACGCTGCTCCCCTAAAATGGGCCTCTTCAGTGCATCCACATTCCATAGCGGCACTACGCGGCTTGGGGAATGTTGATGCACTGATGGAGGCCTGTTTTTCTTGGGAGCTTGATTAGCGTCTGTTAGCGGTGACTGGTCTCCATTGCTGTGCTCGCGCTGTGTTTTTGCATATAACGGCAAAGTTTTCCCTGTTCTCTTAGACAGGCCCACCTTCAGTCGGGGTTTCTGGTCAAGCCCGTCCGCATTACTTTCGAAGGAATGTTGATGCACTGAAGGTGGCATGTTTATGAGAACAAGCCAAAACTTGGCGTGACGTAACCTCCGGCCGTACGATGCGTGGGGAATGCTGACGGACGAGTCCCCACGCGCGAGTCCGCTCCTCGAACCTGAAGCCGAGGTCAAGACCGTGGCCGCGCTGGTGGCGAACGGCGAAGTCCTGTGCTGGAGCCATGCCGTCCCGCTGAGACGGTGCCTCCCACCGAGGCAGTGCCTAGGAGGCGAAGTCGGGCGCCGAGGACATGCCATCCTGCCGAGGCGATGCCTACAAGGCGGGCAACGAGGCGGTGCTCCGAAGCCGCTGGTCCCCTACCTTGGAGGATAGTAGCCGCGGAGAGCAGACGCTTGCGGGGTGGGCCGAGGCTGCCACGTGCGTGGGGGTAAACGAGTGGGCGCTCCGTCCCCTATCCTTCGAAGTGGTGGCAGCGAAGCTGGCGCCTAGTCGAAGTAGACGCGCGAGCGCTCCGTCCCCTAGCCTTCAAAGTGGTGGCAGTGGAGCTGGCGCTTAATCGAAGTACACGTGCGAGCGCTCCATTCCCTACCCTTCGAAGTGGTGGCAGCGGAGCTGGCGCCTAGTCGAAGTAGACGCGCGAGCGCTCCGTCCCCTACCCTTCGAAGTGGTGGCAGTGGAGCTGGCGCCTAGCCGAAGTAGACGCGCGAGCACCCCGTCCCCTAGCCTTCGAAGTGGGACCAGTGGAGCTGGTACCCTAGCCGAAGTAGATGCGCGAGTGCTCCGTCCCCTACCCTTCGAAGTGGTGGCAGCGGAGCTGGCGCCCTAGTCGTAGTAGACGCGCGAGCGCTCCGTTCCCTACCCTTCGAAGTGGTGGCAGCGGAGCTGGCGCCCTAGTCAAAGTAGACGCGCGAGCGCTCCGTCCCCTACCCTTCGAAGTGGTGGTAGCGGAGCTGGCGCCCTAGTCAAAGTTGACACGCGAGCGCTTCGTCCTCTACCCTTCGAAGTGGTGGCAGCGGAGCTGGCGCCCTAGTCGAAGTAGACGCGCGAGCGCTCCGTCCCCTACCCTTCGAAGTGGTGGCAGTGGAGCTGGCGCCCAGTCAAAGTAGACGCGCGAGCGCTCCGTCCCCTACCCTTCGAAGTGGTGGCAGCGGAGCTGGCGCCTAGTCGAAGTAGACGCGTGAGCGCTGTCCCCTAGGATTGCGCAAGGGCAGCCTCTGGTGCGTCACCTTGGTATTTCGGGGGATGCGCATAGGAGCGGGCTCCCGTGGTGCGCTTTGCATCCCATAGAGTACGTCGGGAGAGCATTCGCGTCTCTTTTATAACCTGGAGAGTGCGCGGGATCGACATCCGCATCTTGTTTATACTCCGAAGAGTACGCACAGGAGCGACGTCCATGCGTGCGCGGTGTTCGCATTTTGTTTATACTCCGTGGAGTGCGCAGGGATGGCATCCGCGTCTTTTTTATACTCCGGAGAGTGCGCGGGATCGACGTCCGCGTCTTGTTTATACTCCAAAGAGTACGCACAGGAGCAACGTCCATGCGTGCGCGGTGTTCGCGTCTTGTTTATACTCCGTAGAGTGCGCAGGGATGACATCCGCGTCTTTTTTATACTCCGGGGAGTGCGCGGGATCGACATCCGCATCTTGTTTAGAGTACGCACAGGAGCAACGTCCATGCGTGCGCGGTGTTCGCGTCTTGTTTATACTCCGTAGAGTGCGCAGGGATGGCATCCGCGTCTTTTTTATACTCCGGAGAGTGCGTGCGGAGGCAAACCTCAACGCTACATCTTATTTATACTCCGTAGAGTGCATGCGGAGGCGTCCCTCCGCGCGTCTTTGTTTATACTCATACCCGTGTCTTTGACAAAGAGTGCGCGCGCGGACGCGTGTCTTTGTTTATACTCATACCCGTATCTCTGACAGAGAGTGCGCGCGCGAACGCGTGTCTTTGTTTATACTCATACCCGTATCTCTGATGGAGAGTGCGCACGCGGATGCGTGTCTTTGTTTATACTCATACCCGCGTCTCTGGCAGAGAGTGCGCGCGCGAACGCGTGTCTTTGTTGTGGGAAACAAGAAAAATTTGTGCAAACGGTAAACTTTATTAAATTCCCGTTTGCGCAGGTGAGCGGTTACAAAAGAGGGGAGATATCGGCCACTAACCGCTTTTAGGACGGGGGTGACTGCTGGCGAGCCGCTGCTGCTGGGGCAACCTTGTGCCCGAGGAGCGCGAGACGCTCTCCGGGGGCGCCCGGGGGCTCCGCACCTGCACACCCGGCCAAGGCGCCTTGGCGAGCCGCGTGGCATGGACCCCTGGCGCCAAGCTCTATGCGCCGAGCCATGTCCTGGTAACCATGGACGATGATGATGGCCCGCGGTCCGGGAAGCTTCATGCACAGGAAGCCGTGGTGCGGAACTGCCCCGAGAGTATTTAGGAGCGGCCGCCCCAATATGGCGTTATAGGGGTATGCAATGTCGACCACGTCGAAGATGGCATCTTCGCTCCTCACGTTGTCGTTTTGGCCGAAGGAGACTTGGAGGCATATCTGGCCCAAAGCGCGCAAAGATTGCCCTCCAAATCCTTGCAACGGGATGCCTGAAGGGCCCAACCGACTCCGAGGGATCCCCATTTGGTCGAAGGCCGCGGCGAACAGGATGTTCGCGGAGCTTCCTCCATCGACTAGGACGCGCCTGACCTCGCACCCTGCTACGAGGACCCGGACGACCAAAGGGTCTTGGTGGGGGAAACTCCACGCCCTCAGCGTCAGCGGGCGTGAATGTGACTTCGTGTTGTGCCCATTCCGGCGGCGCCTGCGCTGGGTATGCCGCGACGTGGTGCAGCCTCCTCGCGTAGGCCTTCCATTGCCACGCCGAGGCGAACTCCAACGAGGAGCCTCCAGAAATGACATTGATGATCCTGCGTTGGGCTTCTTCCGGGGCTTGTAACTGCAGGAGGCCCTCCCGAGGTTGTTGCACATGTGCCTGAATTCGCAGGAGGCCTTCCTGGGGCTGCATTCCTTGGTCCTAGGGGTGTTGGACGTGGGCCACGACGGGCTCACATGCCTCCGGGTTTTTGTCCCTGGCGACGCACTGCCGGAGCGCGGCGATAGTGGCGCAAGCATGCGTGTCATGGTTGCCTCGGCCGTGGATTTCGCACCACTGCCCGTGGTGCTGGTCGCTGTACTCTTCGTGGGTTCTGTCGTCGCGACCCCGGCCACGCCCCCGTCCTCGGCCCTGAAGCCCTCTGCCTCCGCGACCTGCGGAGGCGTTATCTTCGGAGCCGCCCTCGATGTCAAAGACGTAACGAGGTTTCCTGGACTTGCGTTGGTCGCGCTTGGGCCTATCGCCTGACGGGTCATGTGCTGGGGGTCTTTACGTTCGGAGGCGCCCTTCGGCTGCTCTTGCTTGCGTTTACCTTTCGAAGAGCCCTACTTCGGCGAGCCTTCGCTCTTTGCCGAGCCTTCCGCCTTGTTGGTGTCGGAGTCATCACTGTGTCGCCGCCGCGCGTCCTCTTCCGCTCTGGCATACTCTTCCATCTTGTCGAAGAGCTTCGCGACCGTCTTAATGGGCTTGCGCGCGTTGTACTCGGCCATCGGTCCTGGTCGGAGGCCTTGTATTGCTGCGTTGATGATGGTTGTTTCGTTGATGTCCTTGACCTGGCAACGCACTTTTGCGAAGCGCTTGAAGCAATCCCGGAGCCTCTCCTCAGGTTTTTGCTTGACTGCGAAGAGCTGGTCCGCATCGACACGCTCGACGTAGTTTCCCTGGAAGTTGTTGTAGAGTCGATCGCGGATCTGTTCCCACGCGTAGATGGACTGCGGTTCAATGGTGAAGAACTGAGACAGCACCACCCCTTGTAACGCGAGAGGGAGTCCTTTTGCCTTCGTGGTGTCGTCTCCGCCAGCGGCTTCGATAGCGGTCTCATACACGCGCACGAATTCCCGCGGGTCGGAGTCGCCCTTATATGCCTCGATAACGCTCGGGAACTTGAAGTCCTCAGGCCATGCCGCCTGCTGTAGGCCCGCGGAGAGCGGGGACTCTGGGTCTACTCGCCGCAATGGGACGCGACTAGACGTAGGGGCGTCGCGGCTGTCCGCCCTCTTCGAAGCGGGTTCGGATGCCACCGCCGGGGGGGGGGGGGGCGTGTTGGCTCCGAGCCTCTTGCATGTCTCGCACAGCTCCGCAGAGGTCTGTTAGCTCCCGCTGAAATGCGCTGAGGGCCGCCAGCAGGGCAGTCTCCACCGCGGACGTGGCTGGGGCCGTCGGTGCGCCCGGCGGTACGACCGGCACAGCGGTGACCACGGCCTGCGCACCCAGGCTGCCCGCCGCGTTGTCCTGGGGGACCCTGGAGCCGGTGATGAGGTCCGTGTCGCTGCTGGGACCATTCACCGCTTCTGCGCCGGGTGGGAAAACGGATGCGCCTACGTGGCCATCGCCGGGGTTGGTCGTCGGGGCGGGGTTGGTGGGGTCTGGCGGCGCGGCGACATTGGCGAGGTCGAGCGTTGTGTCACTGGTGGCGGGGTTGTTCGTCGCGGCGGTGGCGGGGTTGGGCGTCGCGTCGCGAACGTCGATGTTCACGATCGTCACACCTGCACCGCCGCCCGTACCTGCAGCTGCGCCGAAGCCCTGGTGTTGACGTGAGACTTCGCCGCTTCCGCCTTCTTCTTCGCCACCGACGGTGAAGCTTTCTTTGGTGCCATCCTCCTTCAGACCTGGAGGCTTGCTCTTGTCATCCCCACGGACAGCGCCTACTGTCGTGGTTACAGACCAAATAGAGAGAGAGAGTATGGCAGTGGGGAGTTAGGTGAATACAAATGGCTTAGGTCCCTCCCCATGGCTTGTGCTGCATATATACATCTATATGGGGAGTGCTTTTACACTAATGCCCTTACATCTGAGTACTCCCCTCAGGGGTATTCATGTCATTATACATGCACCATTTTGGGCCTTACATTCCTTTGACAGGCCTGCTGGGCTTAGGTGGGGGCCACCCCTACAACAACTACATTCTATCTTTCGACCACGTTCTATCTTTCGACCACGTTGCATCCTCCGACCACGTTCTAAGTCTTCAACCACTCTTGGCCTCTCGACCACTATCAGTGCTACGATCACCTTGGTCGGTTACGACATCTTCGTCAGCTTCGACCACTCCAGGTAGTCCAACAATTCTTGTAGGTTCCGACCACATACAGATTTGCCCACTATAACTACTCCAACCACTAGGTTTCGATCACTTTGAAGTCTTCAACTGGTTCCAGTCTTCTTAGACCAGTTCCTGTAATGTTAGACTTGCAATGGTTCCGACTTCTCCGAACCTTTCGACCACGTATACCTTTTGACCACGTTACGTACTTCGACCACCTCAATCTTTTTGACCACTCCTTTCGACTATGCATCGACCACGACCACTTACAGCCACTTCGACCACCAAACACGTCTAAATTTCTAACCATATTCAGCCATCCGATCACAACTGTTCGACCACCCAAGCTGATCGATTCCTTCCACCACTCAGCATCATCCCATTCCTTCGACTACTCCGAACTGTTTGATCCCTTCGACCCCTCCGATCATTTTGGCCATAGTCACTTTTGACTACAACTTCTCTGATCGCTTGTTGTTGCGACCACTGTCATTTCTCGCTCTAAGCTTTCGATCGCTGTCACTCTAAGTCTCCGACCACTGCCGTTTTCGATCAGCTTTTAAGCTTTTTCGACTACTCGGTGACTGAGACCATGCAGAGCTGTTCAACCATATTTAACCTTTGACTTTCAACCGCCACCATAATATTTTGACCGCTCGGTAGTTTCGACCACTCTTTGAAGATCTAACCCCTCCGACCACGGCAAACACTTCCAGAAGCCTGTATTTCTTCATCCTAGCTTTGTTTGAACCCGTTCAAATTCCTAAATTCATCTAAAATGATAAACGCCCATCGAGTATATATTTTTGTATTTTTGTGACTTTGTTTGTGTTTTTTTATTTATTGGGTTTCTCGTTTTGCGCGTATAACCTGACGTCGCAGAAGAGTTTTCTGATCCGCAGCAGGAAGGTCCAGACAACGTGCAAGAAGGAAAGTCTCTTTCGGTCATCTTGTACCTATGTTTTCCAAAATCCTTTTATTATTTGAAATTTAAATGCACTACTAGGTTACATAAAATGATAACTTCTGTTTTAAGGATAATAGTTAAACTGACAATTGTTATGCCCCCATTTGACATTGACAACTATGTACCTTTGTCACCCTAGACTTTCCTTGTCTCAGTATTGAGATTATAATGTTATTTGATAACTTTAGAATGGTAGTAACTGCTTAGACAAGCTATTCGTCACTATAACCCTATGAGTGGGAATAATGCTATCAAATATTTAAACAGTTGCTTTACCAAGTGTTTGGCAATAGGTGTTGCCATTGGTTTATAAAATAAAATACTAAAAATTGGTTTTCGGCTTGGGCGAATGGTAAGATCTGGTTGGTGCAGATTTAGCACGAGAACTTGTATTGTGATTGCACTGCCTGAGTCAATTAAGGACCGACACTTGTGATTGTCCAAACTGAAGTCTATGTGGGTACGACATAGCTGAATAACTCATAAAAGTTTAGTTTAGATATCACCAGTGGTAAGTAGGTGCCAGGGATTTACTGGTTTACTCACAGTGAGGCACAGGGAATTATTGTACTCATATGGCGCAAGAGAGGGCTTCTAACTATGGTGAATTTATCCCTTCAGTGGTGAAATCTCAGTGGGTGGTGCTTAGATAGATTAGAGTGAGGTAAAGGCTTTGTGATAAATTATCTGGGTCTGATGTCTAAGGAAACACGTTGGTTATTAAGATGACTTATCTGTTATGGGTAAAACTGTACAACATCTACAGAGTATAAAACTATTCAAATAGTCGTGCCCACGGTCAAGGGCAGGCGATGTGCGCTTTCACATGGTAGATCTTTGGTTTTGGTTTCAAAGTAAAAGTTTAAGGAACTCAGAAGTGGATGGAACTCTCGGGAGCGTGTCTTGGTGGATGGAGCCAGTGTGGGTGAATATTACTTAGGCTTACAACTCGAGCATGTCCCGGAAGGGATATTAGTGTATCAGTCAGTCTACACTCAGAAGGTGTTAGAAAGGTTTAGTTTTGAGAAGACGTACCCATTGAAAGTACCGATGATCGGTAGATATTTACAGCAAGACAATGATCCTTACCGATCTAGGGAAGGGGGGAGGAAGTTCCGGGACCAGAATTCCCATATTAAAGCGCAATAGGAGCACTTATGTATTTAGCAAACTGCACTAGATCGGACATTACATTTATCGTAAACCTATTAGCAAGGTATAGTGCAGAACCCACCAAAAAATATTGGTAAGGAATAAAGGACATCTTTCGATATCTCCAAGGAAGCAAGATCTTGGACTATCGTACAGAAAACTAAGACCTAAATATGACTGGCTATGTAGATATCGGGTACATGTCAGACCCGCATACAACTAGGTCATAAACATGTTTTGTATTTCTGTGTGGTGGAACTCAATTTCATGGAAATCATCTGAGTAAAGTGTTGTATCAACTTCGACGAACCACTCAGAAATCATAGCATTTTATGAAACCGCACGAGAATGTACTTGGCTTCGACGAATGATTCATCATATCCAGTAGTCATGTGGATTGAACATTTTGCAAGCTCCCACAATTATCTACGAAGATAATGCAGCTTGTGTTGCACAAGTACAGACAGGTTACGTGAAGAGTCATCTTACAAAGCATATCAATCATAAGTTCTTCTATGCTCATGAATTGCAAAAGATGGACAAAATTAAGATACTGCATACTAAGTCATGTGAAAATCTTGCAGATTTATTCACTAAGTCACTTACAACATCTAATTTTGAAAGGTGTATACGTGAAATTGGAATGATGAGAGTTAGAGAAGTGCAGGACTCAGGGGGATATTCTTCTTGAATTCACTATTAAAACTCGATCACAGAGATCAAGTACCCAAAGAATAAATCCTGTAGATTAAATGGAATTGGATTGATTGTACTCTTTTTCCCTTGACAAGTTTTTCAAAAGCTTCTCGGCCAAGGTTTTTAATGAGGCAATTCATGCAACACAACATAATATGTTTCATGTACTATTTCTCTAAATTTTTTACACTGGGTTTTTTGGAGTTTTGATGAGGTATAAACTTGTCGGATAAGTGCCCAAAGGAGAGTGTTGAAAAACCTAGATCTGGCCCTGCAAGCCTGACCTATTGGTGGACACATCTCTACTTAGTCTATAAATAGGGGGTCCTAATCATTGTAACATGTATCTTTTAGAGGAGAAAGTAACAAAGAAAGGAAGAATGAGTTCTCCCATCTTTTGTGTTCAATTTATTATTTCTTGCATTACCTGTGTTTGATCTATCTTTTTTGTCCAAGAGAAATCGATCGAACTGGACTCACCAGCGACGGTTCCTCAACACTTTTCGTTTGTCTATATATTCATGTTTCGTGTATTACCCTTTAGGTTCTCCAATTTGTGGTATTGATCTATAGAAGCCACTAATTAGGTATAATTTGCTACGTTTATGGAAATTAGACGCAATTCTATGAATAAATGTTAAATCAAATTTCTTTCCCCTTTTTTCGATTCAGTGTGCTTTAGTTGTTCAGCTAACAACTTGAAGAGGAAGAAAATAATTGTTTTTTTTAAAGAAAGTTGTTTCATGCTCGGTAGTTTTACATGTATTGTTTTGATAGTTCTCTTGTGTTCGTTGTCTACTTGGCCGCTATGTCCAAACCGTGGCACCGCCCTGGAAAGAGTGATATACTAATGTCATGGAATACTATGGAGTATATGTATTATCTACAGGTGGTGCACGTCCCTTGCATTATTTTTTCCACAATTAGCGGATCTAAACAAGTTTACCTCCGCGTGGTGGAGACAAGCTTATCTCGCTGTCGACTGGAGTAGGTAGTTAGGTACTGTACTAGTATTGTTAATTTGCTCACGTATGCTGCTCTACGCAGCTACGCTGTATCAACCAACCAACCTCGGCTCTTGCATGTCAATGAACTCGTGTTAATAATACTCACTCTGGTCCATAATATAAGTTTTTATTTTTGAAAACCATTGTTCTACAATACAAATTCATTATGAAGATCAAAGGTGTAGTTGTTATAATATTTTTACCACATATCTTTACTTTAATGCTGAAAAAATAAGTGATTAGTTTTAGTATGTCATTTAATTGAGTTATGTATGCTTTAATGGTATTAATTTTTTCTTAAATTTAATATCTTTTTGATCTATGTATATGATAGACTTTGGACTTATAATACGGAACGGAGGGAATTGTTGTGAATAGCGCATGTATTCATCATGTGGCCAAAGGGCCAATATATATACATGTACAGGTGGCATATATGCAAGAAACCCCTTATACAATGGGGTAAATACACAGATATATAATACACATCTAACCCCCCCTCAAACTTATGGTGGATCAACAACATGAAGTTTGTAGAGATGAAAACTGTGCTGAGCCCTGGTTTGTGCCTTTGTGAAGAAATCTGCCAACTGAAGCTCGGAAGGCACATACTGAAGAGCAACAATCTGATCTTGCACCTGTGTCCTCATGTAGGAAGCATCAACACCAATATGCTTTGTAAGCTCATGCTTCACCGGATCTTTTGCAATGCTAATATCACCTGTACTGTCAGACAAAAGAGGAGTCGGTGCAGAAACAGAAACACCAAAAGCCTCAAGTAACCACTGTAGCCAAGTAACCTCCGCAGTCAACAAAGCCATAGCCCGCAACTCAGCCTCAGCACTCGAACGAGAAACTGCTGTCTGCTTCTTAGTCTTCCAAGCAATGAGAGAACTACCAAGAAAAACGCAATAAGCAGAGAGAGACCGGCGATCAGAGGGATCACTAGCCCAGGTAGCATCAGAATATGCCTGGAGCTGGAAAGAGCTGGAGCGAGGGAAAAAGAGACGACGAGAGATAGTTCCACGAAGATATCGTAGAACTCGAAGAAGATGACTATAGTGGAGCTGGGTGGGAGCGGAAACAAACTGACTCAAGATATGGACAGGGCACGAAATGTCAGGGCGAGTAACACCAAGATAAACAAGGCTCCCAACAAGATGACGATAGCGAGTAGGATCAGCAAGAGGCTCACCATCCATGGGACGAAGATGAACATTAAGCTCAATGGGAGTCTCAGCTGTCCGCTGATCAGTAAGAGAGGCACGATCAAGAAGATCCTGGATATACTTTGCTGGGGACAGATAGAAACCCTCAGGAGTAGAAATAACCTCAATCCCAAGAAAGTAGCGAAGAGGACCTAGATCAGACATAAGAAACTGCTCATGAAGCCGCTCCTTGACAAAAGTGATATACTGAGGATCATCTCCAGTAATGATCATATCATCAACATACAAAAGGAGAAGCGTCCGACCACGAGATGAAGTGTGGATAAAAAGAGCAGGATCATGAGCACTCGCCGAAAAACCAGCTGCAGTGATAACAGAGGAGAAACGATCAAACCAGGCACGAGGAGCTTGCTTGAGGCCATAGAGAGATCGGCGAAGACGACAAACCATACCCTCAGGAACAGAATACCCAGGGGGTGGCTACATGTAGACCTCCTCACGCAACTCACCATTGAGAAAGGCATTCTTGACGTCCAACTGAGAGATAGACCACTGTCGAACAGAGGCCACAGCAAGAAGAGTGCGAACGGTGGTCATGTGAGCGACAGGAGCAAAAGTCTCATCATAGTCACGACCATGCTCCTGCTGAAAACCACGCGCTACAAGACGAGCCTTGTAACGCTCAAGAGAACCATCAGAGCGAGTCTTAATCTTATAGACCCACTTGCACGTGATAGGAGTAACACGCGCAGGAAGGGGAACAAGATCCCACGTGCCAGTACGCTCAAGGGCAGTGATCTCCTCCGCCATCGCATGCTGCCACTTCTGATGAACAACAACATCACGATAAGAAGTCGGTTCGGCAAGAGCTGCGGCAGCAAAACCAAAACGCTCAGGAGGCCGAATAGACTGGCGATCGCGAAGACTATAACGAGGAGTAGCCGAAGGAGATGACCCGTCAGAAGGAGAGGGCATATCAGAAGGAACCTCAACTCGCGGGCGACGAGTATAATAGAGAGGATAAGAATGAACAAGATCAAGAGCAGCCTCAGGAGAGGATGCCGGTGGTGAAGAAGGTACTGACTGAGAAGGAGGTGCCGGGGAGACCAAAGGCTGTGGTGGAGTGGTGACTATAGGACTGGAAGGAAAAGTCAGAAATGAAAGCGGCTCAACGACAGATGCTGAAGTGGAGGAAGGAGAGGGACGAGGATAGAAAGGACGAGACTCATCAAAAGTAACATCCCGAGAAATCCGCATCCGTCGGGCAACAGGATCCCAACAACGATATCCCTTGTGCTCAGCACTGTAGCCCAGAAAAACACACTCAACTGACTGAGCGGTCAGTTTGGTGCGCTCACAAGCTGCAAGAAGAACATAGCACACACACCCAAAAAGGCGAAGTCTGGAATAATCAGGAGTCTGGCCACAAAGACACTCAACTGGAATCCCACCCTGCAGAGCAGAGGAGGGCTGAATGTTGATTAAGAAAGTGGCAGTAGAAACAGCCTCAGCCCAAAAATGTGGTGGAACAGCGGAAGCAATCATGAGAGCACGAGCTGTCTCAAGAAGATGACGATGCTTGCGCTCAGCCACACCGTTCTGAGCATGAGCACCTGGACAAGAAAACTGAGAGAGAGTGCCCTGCTCAGCAAGAAAGCCACGAAGTACTCCCGACAAGTACTCTCCAGCGGAATCAGCGCGAAAAACGCGAATAGGAGAGTCAAACTGAGTGCGAATCATGGTGGCAAAGGCCGTAGATAGATAAAACCTCACTACGAGATGACATAAAATATATCCAGGTATGGCGAGAAAAAGCATCAATAAAAATGATATAATATCGATGACCTCCTTTCGAAACAAAAGGAGCTGGTCCCCATACATCAGAATGAACAAGATCAAAAGGACGCTGAGACACTAACTCACTAGAAGGATAAGGGAGTTGAAGCTGTTTGCCAAGCTTACAACCCTGACAATGTAGAGAAGCATCACCAGACACAGACCCTAAAAGACCTCGACGAAGTAAAGCAGCCATGCGGGAACCACAAAGATGTCCTAAGCGATGATGCCACTGAGCAAACGAAGCGGTGGAGGCTGCAGCAGCTGCAGAGGTGGAGGCAAGAAGACTGACTGGGGCAGCGGAAGGAAGGCGAAGCCAGTCAAGCTCCCAAAGCCGTTGGGAGTCACGGCGGCGAGGGCCAGTACCAACCAGAGTCCCCGTGCGACGATCCTGAACACAACAAGAGTCAGAATCGAAAATAAGACGACAACCATGATCAGTGAGCTGGCCAGCAGATATGAGCTGCATGGTTAGTTTTGGAACATGAGACACAGCAGGAACATGAAAAGAGGAATTTGAAAGAGTGCATCGTCCTGTGACAGAAAGAGAGGTACCATCTGCTGTGTGGACAGTGATAGGAGCAGCTAAAGGACTAATGGAAGTAAGACAGGTGGAATCAGATGTCATATGAAAAGAAGCACCAGAATCAAGAATCCAAGGTGATGTACCTGAAGAAGGAGAAGTAGAGGGTGGTCTCTCACCCGAAGACTGAGCAGCAGAACCAGACGATGCAGAAGCAACCATGCGGCCTAGCAATGCGAGAAGCCGCTGAGTGTCGGGGGTACCAGAACTCTGCGGAGAGGAGGAACCTCCAGTGCCCCTCGGAGGACGAGCACCACGACGAAGATCCTTCTTCTTCTTGTAGCAAAACTGTTCCACATGTCCATCCTTGTTGCAATAGGTGCAGTGAAGGCCCTTACCAACAGCAGCTGTCACTGGAGGCACAGCTGGTGGAGGCAAAGGCACAACAGGTGTAGAAGCCGGAGAAGCCACCAAAACCGAAGGATGTGATGAAGCTGATGATAGCAGACCCGCTCCACGAAGTCAAATCTCCTCAGTACGAATAGCTGCAATGCCTCCAACAAAGTCACACGAGGATGACGAGCCAGCAACTGAGCACGAGTCTGCTCAAACTCAGACCGAAGACGTGTCAAAAAATCGTAGATGCGGCGAAGCTCCATGTGAGACTGCTGACGCTGACAACACTGACAGGTGCGGCAAACATCTGGCCCCAAAGAGTCAATCTGACGCCATATCGCAGACAACTGAGCATAGAACTCATCCACAGTGGCATCTCCCTGCTGCAACGACTGCTCCTGTCGCACAACAGCAAGGTATAAGGAATCACCAGATGGCTCGTAGCGGCTGCGTAGATGTGTCCACATCGCATGTGCAGAAGTCAGTCCAACAACATCACTAGTGAGATGCACCTCCATGCTAGCAACCAAAATAGCAGAGGCACGAGCATCTTCATCAATCCATGTCTTGTAAGCAGCATACTGAGTCTGAAAAGTCTCTATGGCATCCTCAAAAGTCTCAGAAGCCTTTGTATGAGCGTCTTCGGAAGCATCCTTCGGGAGGACAGGCTCAACAGGTGGAGTAGGACGAGACGGGCAAGTCAACTCGCCCGTAAGAAACTCCCAAAGGCGCTGACCACGCATGTGGATGCGCATGTGCTAAAACCAATCCCGATAAACCGACCGAGAGCACAGAGCCCAGTCGGTCACCAATCGGGTGGGTCTTGGCGACGGCGGGGCAGCAGCCGGCGAGACGGCTGCCGGCGGGGCGGAGCGGAAGCCGGCGGGGCGAAGGCCGGGCGGCGGCCAGCGGGGTGGAGGCCGGCGGGACAGCCGCGATGGTGTCGGCGACGGCGTCGGCGACCGCGACGGCGTCGGCGTCGACGACAGCTGAGCCGGACGGGCGAAGGCCGGGCGACGAGCGACGGCCAGTCAGGCGCCAGCGGCAGATCCAAGCGGCGGCCGATCCTGCGCCGGCTGCAGATCCGAGCGATGGAGATGGCGCCGGCGACAGTGGAAACGGTGTGAGTCGGCGCCGGCAAGAGCAGAGACGGCGACGAAGATCTCGGGTTGGAGCAACCTCACGCGGGCGTGGATCCACCGGTCAGCAGAGGGCGGCGGGCACCAGCAAGGTCCAGCGGCGGCTGGAAAAAGAACCAGCAGCGCCTTGACAGCCGGACCCGTGAGAGACAGGCGCGAAAACCTAGGTATCATGAAACGCTAGATTTCGCTCTGATACCATGTTGTGAATAGCGCATGTATTCATCATGTGGCCAAAGGGCCAATATATATACATGTACAGGTGGCATATATGCAAGAAACCCCTTATACAATGGGGTAAATACACATATATATAATACACATCTAACAGGAATAACCAGGGGCAGACCCAGCGGTGGGTCAGGTGGGGCGCCAGCCCCCCTACCGCTGACTGACCGTGTGTACCTCTCTCATCCCCTATAACTCCACACTAGCTATATGAATGACTTTGTCAGGCTTAAAAAGCCTTTGCGTGATGAAGAAATTATATTTGTAGTGGTGATTACAAAGCCTTTGCGTGATGAAGAAATTATATTTGTAGTGGTGATTACAAACCACAACGACATCTTGGCTCTTGGCGTGGAGCCTCTCTCTCCCTCTCGTGTCTACAAGTCTATCGTAGGTCGGCAACTCGGCATTCAGCAAACTGGTCAGTAAGTTATATTAACCTCCTTTAAATTTTAATCCTAAATCCGCCACTGGGAATAACCAAATCACGCTTTGATTCAAATATTTCACGTTACAATGTCAGGCATTAGGTTCTGATTTGAAGTGTCACGACAAAATGCCATTAGGATCTGATTCTCTACTGTCCCATAATTAGATTCTTTAATCTAGAGGGATGTGTGCCATGATATGTCCTCGTCGTCGTGCCACGGTGCGAGCATGCGCGTGCACGAGTGCGTGCATGTGCATGTCTTTGCACATTTTCTGTCACCACGAAGCACGTACTCTGGAGTCTGGATCACGCAAGTAGTTGGAATCTTAGAGCATCTTCAACAATGTCCTCTAAATTTTATCCCCTAAATCACTTTTTAGAGGACACAATCTAGAATATAGAAGACTAAAAATATGTAACTTCCAATAAGTCCTCTAAATATGGTCCCTTAAATTAAAATCTGGGTCCACAAAAACTACCAACCAAAGAATTTAGGGGATCGGACGGCGCAGGAGCGTTGGGGCCGATTTAGGGGATGGTGTGCGTCCTCCATATATGGGGGACGAAAAATCAGGGATGGAGTCCTCTATATTTTTGGGTACCACTTAGGGGATCTGTTGGAGCCTTTTTTTTACCTTTTTTTTTCTAAAATATAAGGGATATGAGCACTTTAAAAGATTTGTTGGAGATGCTCTTTACACTAGTAGAACGCTGGTACTAGTATCTTATCAAATGTCATGGGATCCTCCACTGTGCTTAGATTGTCATCAAATATTCCCCATTTCTTGCATGTATAAATACTGTTGAGTGCAATGTCGACAAGCAAAAAAGAAAGGGTAAGTCTAGATATCATCCGAATGTTTTCTTTCTAACAATTATCTAGATTTGAGACCATTAAATTAGAAATTCAACCTGTAGTTGGATTAGAGATTTTGAAAAGCTTCTTCTAACTAGGGGCCAATTCTTTCTTTCTTTCTTTCTACTAGTAATAGGCGCAACCTGTAGTCCGTGAAGTAAACGAGGATTGAATAAACATCCTCTTCTTCTTTTCGACTTAGTTTATGTCTTATAGCTTATAGCTTCTTTCAAACAAATAAACAAGATAGATTCTTTATCGTTTTTTCAAAATGATTTATCAGGACATCATTTTCTTATTGACTTATAAGTATTTGATTCGTTCATATAAACGCTCATTCTAAATCTACAAACCATCAGTCGTACCTATAAACCATTATTCGTAGCTGAAAAAAAATCCATCCTTTAGATTTGGTCACAAGAGTTGACATTATTATGTTGAGCACGTGAGCTAACTACACCTACGGCAGCGTAATTATACTACTAGGACAAAATCTGTCATTGCGTAGCGCTCAAATGGCTTATAAACGGGAGGTTATGATTTATTTTATATTATAATTATTGTTAGTTTATTTTACATAATTAAATATAAAAAACAAAAAATTATATTAGTACGGATAATATAAAGAAATAAGAAGGAAAACGATAAAAAAAAGTAGAAAAACCCAAAATATCAGAAAAAACAAAAAAACTATAAATCATAAACTAAAAATTAGAAGTCAAAAGTTAAAATCATCTTAAGCGACACCTAGAATTGGACAGCCTAGTAGTACTACTAGTTCTGCGTTTTACCAGGCCATAAATTCCAGTGGCTAATACTACTGATATTATTTGTTTCCTTTCCTCCAACGTGAGTTACTACCTGCATTAGTCCGTAGTAGTTGCATTGAAATGAGTATGGGACTTCAGCTCTAGAAGATTAACGCGTTGTCTGCAGACTCTGCACATTGAGTCCACTATCTTTCAAGTTTCCTTTGTAATAAAAAATAATCTTCGAAGCAAAACTAAAAACAAAGATGGACTCTGTCGTGCAACGTTCACAGCTTCACATATAGAGTAGGATCTTTATTTACCCTTTTTTTTGCAAGTTCTACTCCCATGGTCTGTTCTTCCAATGTGGCCAAGACGGGGAAATTATTACCGCAGTATTTCAATCTTGAAGCTACTTACAGAACGATAGTTCTCCCACTGTTTCACAGTGTCTGTCCAAGTTAACCATATGCGCAGACGAGATATAAAATCTCAACATAGTTAATAACATTGGGTTATACAAATCCCTATATAACATTTAGTTATACAAATCCCTATTAAATGATTACGGTAGTCACTCAGTCTCCTTCACTATATCATTGAAGCATGGGTAAAGAGTGGAAAAAAAAATTAAAATAGCTATACCTTTAACTTTCTCGTTGGAGAAACATTGTTGTCGGATCTGAATTTTGTTAATCCAAAATCATCTATGATTTTACCTACTATTTACTGGATCAATAGATAATGCTCACAAATACATTATTGTATATCCAATTCATATCTTACGAAAGTGTAAATGTAATTGTGGACTTACTCATGGGTCGATCAGGCCAAAATCAATAAAAAGCAGTGGAAACAGAAATTTTACACAGGTGGGACCCTCAAGACACACTCACAAGCAGCCAATTAGCGTTCACGACCTAGTTATTAGTCTCATTTTCTTCCAGCTCTGTCGACTCCTTTAGATGACCACAAGACTTGACTTTCTCTTTCTATCTTACTGAATAATATTAATTAAGCAAGAATGAGTACGGAGGCATTCAGCAGGCACCGCACAAAATACAATAATAATAGATACAAGGGTGTCAAATGGAGGTTTGAGGTTCTTTTATTTGCTAAAAGCATCATTTTAAAAGTTACAATAAATAAAAAATTTATTGAGACTTAGCAGTTTTAACTAAATCACATTTTCTAAAGTTGTTTGAGAGATTGCATTAATAGTAATAGTGTAGGTTACATTCACTTGTTATAGCGCATGGTTACCTCCACCGTATAATAGTTTTGTTACCAGGGCTACATCCACCACTTATAATCACTGGGTTATGTCCGCCTAGGGGAAATCAATTTAGGGATACGTCCGCCTGACGAGATTTCATCACATCTACAAAGTTTTAGAAATAAACACTAATTTGACTAAGTTTCTATACCCGCCCATGACTGTGGGTTCACTGTTCAAATAGTTTTTACTCTACAGATGTCCACTATTACAGAAATGCTCATCACAGATGGTTCGAAACCGTCATCACAGACGGTTTTTGAACCATCTGAATTTATGTGTCTGTGATAATAGGTGGTTATCTCAGACGGCTCTCAAACTGACTGTGAGAATTACAACACAGACGGTTTTTTGAAATAAAACGTCTGTGATATATCAAGTATCACAGACAATTTTTTTAATATAACCATCTGTGATATATCAAGTATCACAGACGATTTTTAGAGAAAAAACATATGTGATATATCAAGTATCACAAACGGTTAATACCACAAACTGTCTGTAATATGTGATATATCATAGATGGTTCTTGGACATAGCCGTTTGTAATATCTTAAATATCACAGACAGCTAATACAAAAAATTGCCTGTGATAGCTATTTAAATACATATATTATTTCCTGTTTTTGGCTAGCCTTAGAAAATGCTAACCATGCCCTCTGAAAACAAGCAAACAAATCACATATATAGCACATGACAATCATTACACAGATCTCAACTAAATGATGTACATTTGAATGAATTATTTAATTAAGCACAATTGAGTGACTACAATTGTATCAAATATTTCAACATCTAATCATCAACAGGGTAGAACTCTTCAGTCTTATTTATGACCTCCACTATCAAAAATTGGGAGAGTTTTTCTTAAATTTCGGTGAGTTTGTCAAGATTGTCAAGATCGATTGCACTTTTGTTGAATTCCACACGCTGTCGCTAGGAGTAATGTTAAGTCATTAGCATATATATATATATATATATTGATAATCACAAAAATAATTATTGGTAGTTGATAAACCTCTGGATAGTGTCCATGATTTCCTCCATATGGCGGCAAACATAGAAACCACATACGTTACTCTGTAGTTATTAGTGGCACTGAAAAAATAGAATTATATACATAGATATTATCATTTCTAGAGGAATTATAATGAAGTGTGATATAGAATTATTGTGTTGTAGCGGATACCAAAAATTGCGTCCTATGTCACAGTGTGGTACTGGATTCTTTGTGTTTCCCGCCTTAGGCAGCGTAAGCATTGAATGACCTACGTGATTCTAAAAAGTTAGCCTCGGCCATTGTAAATGAAAGGATAACTACAATAGAGTTATGTATGGAGGAAATGAGTTTACTTGTCAATTGTTTGTTGCACGCGGGTGAAATTGTGGTTTCTCCTAAGTAGAGAATCAAGATATATTATCTTACTCCATTTTGGTATAATCACAATCAGAATCCAGTGACTCCTAATCATGTATGTTGTCATAGTGATTAATCCTAAGTTCATGTTGCGTATAAATTACAAATGAAACTTGTTTGGCAACTAGTGAAGCACTTATACCTAATTAAAGGGTACCATGATGTAGTCCTTGTTAATCTTGAACAAAGAATCCGTTATCATTGATGGATTGCTTAGAGACCAAGTGTGGGTCGAGAAAACCCACCGGTTCTCACCGTCGTCAGACTTGTTGGATCATGGATCTATACATAAGCAATGAGTTATGACATTTACGGTGTTACGTGAATGTAGAACTTGATTATACAGTACACTTATAATGTCCAACATCGTAGAAGTGAGGCATCGAGTTCATCGAGGTTGAATAGTAAGAATAAATCTTCAAAGGTCATGACGAAGTAGCCTGAGTTGTAGAGAAAATGCGTCTCTGTGTATCTTTTGGTGAATCTACTATACCAGTTTGGCTTCATGTTGGATCTTTGCATGTACCAGGTATGCAAAGTTTCGCAAACCAGTCCAAGGTTGGGTAATTGTGACTCAAGGACCAACGACACTCCGAGCATGAACTTCCATTCCCAGGGAGGTGCCTTAATCTTCTTCGATTCAGCCTTTGTGCCTCGCTTGCGATACATTTTCAGCATCACCTTCATGGGAGTCGATGCGCTGGCCTTCTGAAGAGGAGTTTGAGGTGGAGTCATAGAGCATTCTGTTTGATAGGCATGGTTGTGTGGAGATCGTGGCACGGAAGGGTCTAGAGTGATTTACCTCTTGGGCCACTAGACGAATGTGTGAACGACATCCCCTAGTATCATGATTTCTCTGTTTGAGGGCCTCTCCAGCGGGACGGCCCTAAAAATAGCATTAATCCAGTCCACCTGGACCTTCAGAAAACCGGTCCCTAGCTGGGCACCGTGCACCAACGTCCCTAGCAGGCATGGATACGCCAACCCCCACCCAGCATCAACAGGAATGGAGTCAACAACCCTGATTCTGAGGATGCACGATGTGGCCTCCTACATAACAATACATGATGAACTAAGGTATCTACCAGGTCTATCTATGTAGCATTCTAGAGATGTACATTACCTAGATGTTGTCGATAGGTAAGTTGGTATCACTATGTTCAGAAAGTGGTGTGGATGTGCAACTACTCTTAGTTTATTCCTCAATGCATCTATCTCTCCTCAAAGTGAGGCCGTGATGTCCTCAAGTTTTGCATCAAAGTCTCATTTCATACATTCCTTGCATTCGGCCTTGGATCTCTTCCTACTCCTATACGCCTCGAAGTCATTTGGGAATCCATGCCTCCAAGATACGTAAACCCCTAGGCCTCGCGTGTGACCTAGGTGCTCCCTATTTCCCAAGGTGGTGGATAGTATATCCCTCTCCCTGACTTCTTGGAAGGAGCCTTCAGAAGATTCGGTAGTCAATGTTTGTTGCAAGAGGCGATCATGTTATTTTAGACTCCATGAAGTTATGGACCTATTAACATCTAGGTAGTTAAGCATATCATACCAGGCGTTGGGACACTTTCTCGTTTGCGGGTTTTCTGAAAGAGGCAACGCCCGAAGATGTGGTTGACGACCTCGCTCTTAACCAGTTTTGGGAACGCTCGTTTGTGATCCCTGCAAATGGTGGGGAGGCCTCCGATCAGATTGCAACCTCATCCTCCATCCTCCATTGTGGGATTTTACCTGCGTATCCAGCAGTGCTGAGTCTTTGGGGGTGAGTGTTTCGTGCCTGAAGAGCCTTGTGTGCCGCACTTTCCTGTTGTAATTTGGTCATCGTCTTCTTCCGCACAAAGGCCTCCTATGTCTTCAAAATCACGTAGTCGAGCTCCCAAATCTCCTCTACAAGCCCGTAATAGGAGCTTGGGCAAGCTGTACTGAACTGCTTATCACAAAATGCATCTATGTGTACACCTGAGTTCTGGATTATTCTCTTTTTGTCCTGATCTATTGTATAAAATCTGTACCCATTACTATCGTATCATTGCCATGTCACAATTGTAAATTTTGGCCCTTTTGCCAGCCATTGCAGCTTTTCGCTTGATGACCTCCCAATGAATCGCACCCTCAACCATTCGTTGAACCGACGGTTGTGTTATCTCATGATCCAAACCTTTGACCGGCCTGGATTCTCTTGGCGTAGCATGTCCTTGCGTTCTTCAATATATGGGGACACTTCAGTCATGTATTGCTAGATCGTGAAATGGACTTGAGTATATGTATCCAGATCGGGAGTTATTTCTTTCCTTCCGATGGTCCTGATACCCTCTAGCCTCCTGTTGTGACAAGGTATAGGCACACCTATCGGTTCGACCTGAGCTATGTAATCAACATAGAACTCAATGACCTCTTCAGTTGCATAACTTTCGATGATGCTGCCCTCTGACCGAGATCGATTGCATACATAGGATTGAGAATTTCCATGTATCTCTCGAACGGGTACATATGACATAGAAACACGGGGCCACATATCTTTATCTCTTTCACAAGGTGGCCATTGAGATGGACCATGATATCGAAAAACGATGGAAGAAAATATATCTCAAGATGACATAGAGTCATCACCACCTCGGTCTGCAGAGCATCTAGTCCATCGGGATTGATGACCTTCTGAGCAATTGCGTTAAAGAAATAACACAGTTTCATGGTTGTCACTCGAACTTTCTTCAACAAAATACTTCTAATTGTAACAGGAAGCAATTGTGTCATTAGCATATGATATTCATGAAACTTCATGCCAATTAATTTTAAATCTTCCATGGAAACAAGTTTATTCATACTGGAGGAGTGATCGGACAGAACTTTCACACCATGCAAGCACTGACACAGTTCAGTTCTCTCGGACATAGACAGAGTGTAGCAAGCTGAGGGAAGGTATGTCTGGTCTTTATCGGTCTCTATCGGTGCTAACTTTGTCCTGATGTTCATAGTGACCAAGTCACGCCGTGCGTTGACACCATCCTTTGTTTTATCATGAATGTTCAGTAAGAGATCAATCAAGCTATCACATACATTCTTTTTTACATGTATGTCATCGATGCAACTGCAAACTTCTAAGTGCTCCCAGTATGACAAGTCCCAAAATACTGACATCTTTTTCCACATGTTCTTCTGATGAGTCCTTAACTTACATCACTTTTCAAGTACAACATTGATATCCTTTACCATACCGCAGATCTCTTTCCGGCAAAAAGACCTTAGTAATGAGTCATTCTCTTTTTTCCGTCAAACTGTTTCTTCATCTTACGGTATGGGTGATACTGTGGAAGGGACTTATGGTGATGTATGTGCACAGTTTTGCAAGAGTTATTCAACCACACACTCTCGATATAATCTAAGCAGTGCGGACATGCTTTGGCTCCTTTTGTACTCAACCCTGACAGGTTACCAAGGGCAAGAAAATCATTGATGGAGCAGAACAACATGGTGCACAGAGTGAAGTTCTCTCGTTTGTCCGTATCCCATACATGTATCCCTTTGTTTCACAATGTCACAAGATCTTTCATCAATGGTGCTAGGTACACATCAATATTATTCATAGGTTGTTTCGGCCCTTGGATAAGTAGTGACATCAAAATATACTTCCGCTTCATACACATCCAAGGAGGAAGGTTGTAGATGCATACATTAGCGAGCCAGGTGCTATGTCGGCTGCTCATGTTATCGAAAGGATTCATTCCATCTGTACTCAACCCAAACCTTATATTCTTTAGTTCTGCACCGAAGTCTACAAATATCCTGTCGATGTTCCTCCATTGGGTAGAATCAGCAACGTGTCTTATCATTATATCTTTTTTACACTCCTCCGAGTGCCAACGCAACAATCTTACATCCTTTTGGTTCACAAATAAACGCTTCAAATGAGAATTATAGGCAGATACCACAACATCTTAGCAGGAGCTGCATGCTTCACCTCAATGCCCTCACCGTCATCGGAGTCATTCTTACACTTGTATCGGGATGTTTTGCACACCGGCAAATATGTATTTTTGCATACTCTTTACGGTAGAGGATATAATCATTTGGACATATATGCATTCTTTCTACTTCCATTCTCAATGGACAAAGAACCTTCTTGGCTTGGTAGGTGGTTCTCGGCAACACATTTTCCTCTGAAAGCATGTTCACTTAGAGACCTAACAACACCGTGAAACTCTTGTCGAATCAACTATTACTTGCCTTCAATTTTAGTAGTTCAAGAACAGATGACAGCCTTATGTATTGCGGCTTGCAGCTAGGGAATGATGGCTTCTCCAGGTCTTCCAGCAAGCCCTCGAATTTTCCAAACTCTCTCTCACTATAGTTTCCTTCTGCATCACATAGCATCTGATCCAGATTGTTATTATATGACCTATCCTCACCGAAAGTCCACAAAATGACATATCTTTGTCTCCCTCGATGATGTTATAACTACCTTCCTGTATAATCTTCTCTTCACCGTGACTAGTCCAACATGTATACCCCTTCGAATCAAGTGAGCTTCGATCTGCTTTGAGTTGGTAAACATCTTCAGATTATCGCAATCAATGCATGAACAGTATATATATTCTATCCCCTTCTTCAACATATCCTGCTTGGCCTCTCTTCTAAAAGCAGGCATGCCATTAATGTACTCTTCACTCACACGGTTTTCAACGTACATCCAGCTTTAGTCCATCTATACTACGCATGTAACAAATTAGTGTCAAATTGCATTATTAATTCTACTATAGCTAATTAACTAGCCTAAATTGTCATTCACCTAATAATAAATTGTCCATATCTAAATTAAGTAGCTAATCACGTATTCATGAAGCAATATGCATGTGTGTGTGTGTATATATCAAGCAATAATACATTGAAGTGAACTAGGAAAACTGACCCATTCTTAAATTGGAGCAAACTACATCTCTCTCTCTAAACCTAACTATTATCTCTCTCTATCACAAGGCATATAAGTTATTAGAAGCAAACACTAACATCTAATCACCAAGAGCAAATCGATCTACAAGCGGTATGTTTTCACCAAACTCTCAAAAGCCAACTGCCTCATTCAATGCAGCGCAATGAAGGCAGATCTGTCGAGACCACGCTGGCTATTTAATAACGTGGTGTATCCTAGACGGTTTCAACCACAAACCGTTTGTTATATGAAATGATCACAGATGGTTTGTATTAATAACCGTCTATGAACTTTCACAGATGGATGTAATACGAACCATCGGTGATGTCTACCATTATCACAGACAGTTTGTTCAATAACCGTCTATGAATTATCAAAGACGGTTATGATACAAACTGTCTGTGATGTTTTTCATTATTACAGATGGTTCATATTAATAACTATCTATGAAAATATCACAGACGGTTATTCATATAAACTGTCTGTCATAGTTGCGTATCACAGACGGTACACGGTCATGCTTGTCAAACCATATGTAATAATTATATCTCAGACGGTTTTCTATGAATCATCTATGATGTAGCCGTCCAGTATAGCCTCTTTTGTAGTAGTTGTCGTACACTTTACCCATAAGAGATAATCAACTTATTATGTTTCATATATTTTCTTAGACATGTGAATCAATAAGATGACCACAAGGCCTTTACAATACATCTTCCCAGCAAGACCACACCCACTAAGATTTTCATTGTTGTGAGGCTACATCCACCCGCTCCAAAAGCCCCCTCTTACACCATCACGTCAAGGGCCTCCACTCGCTCACTTGACCGCGTGTCATCGGATGGCGCAACCCACATTGAGTCAATGTAAATTAGTTAGCCAGATTGTATCTATTATAAACTTATGGTTGCACTATTTTACATTGGGAGGTCATCACAAGATTCAGTTCTTAAAGTTATTTGGACAGCTCTACCACAAACCACATATTCTTGTGCTACATCTGCACCAACATCTCTTACCATCTGCCCAGATAGGCAAATCGAGTTTTAGGGTTTTGAGGAACATAAACTTAAGTTATCTCAACATACCAGCCATTTTCCTCTAATGGCTGCCCAAAACTAGATTCATATTTGAAATTGATGACAGGGCAATTTAATGCCTCGAGTATCTAAGCAAGATTAAGCATGACGTTTTGATATAGACTTATATCCAGTATGTTTACCATTAATTCTAGGACGACAAGGGTTCATGAACTGTAAAATCCCAAAATTTGGAATTTGAAAATGTGAAGCTTTTGAATCATTCTGCAATGTATTCTCTTGAAAATTTGAATTTCCTATGGAGTTTCTCTAAATTATGGTTAAGGTTCCAAAACATTGCAAAGTTCCTGAAAGAAACAAACATTAGTGATGTTATAAAAGGAAATGCACAAATAATAGAGAGCAGGAATTTAAATTAAGAATCTGAAAAGATGACCCATAAAATAAAGGGGGAGACTTGAATTTGAAACATAAAATCTCATTTCTAGAAATAATGGCACAAATAACAATAGAAACAAATAAATGAGATACACCTACAAAATTGTGTACACACCAATTTAGTGGCTGGGATATACACTATAAAAATTAGGTGAATGAAACATGAATTCCATATATACACAAATACACATACCAAAACAAAAGGAAATAAAAAAAAGAGAGAGAAAGGAGGAAGTTAGCTGGCCAAATGGCCTGGCCCAACCCCCTCTCTCTACTCCTTGCCCCGCCGGCCCAACCCCTCACCCCGCGCCTCCCCACCAACTGGCCCAACCCCTCATTTTCCCTCTGCCCGAGTGGCCCCCGCACTGTTCTTCTTCCTCCCCCAATTCTCCACACTCGCCTCCACCAGGGCCGAAGCCGCCCCATTCCACACCGCAGCCCAGCCCGCCTCCTCCCGCCGAGCCTTCGGACCGCCGGTCCCCTGCCCGCGCCATCACCTGTCACGCGCGTCGCCCCGAGTCAGCACACATCACGCCTGGCACTCGCGAAGATCGCGCCCCCGCCTGCAGCATCTGCACCGCAGCCGATTTCCCTCCACGTTGTCACCCCGGACCCCCTAAATCCCGTTGGTTGACACCGTTGCCTGACGCCGACGAGACCGCCTGGGCAGACGCCCGTTGCTAGCTCCGCTCGGCCACCTATAAGAACCCCCGAGGACCCCCCGAACTTCCCACACCACACTCTTCCTCCTGCCGAAACCAATTGAACCGAGAGCCCTTAAATCGCCAGCGAGCCCGCCTCCTTCCCAAACTCCGACGACCACGCTCTCCGCCGTTCCACACCGCGAGAGACCAATTCACCACGCCAGCACCACTCCCGGAGCACCGCGAAGTCATCCCCGGCCTCGCCCGAGCTCCTCGTCGCCTGTACCTCACCGTCATCGAACGCCTCCCCGAGCTCACCGTCGACCCGCTCCGAAGGTCCCCGGGCCCCGCCGACGCTCCCACTAGCTTCACCTGCCCGCGGATAACCCGTTTTGGTCGTCACCCGACCCGCTTCAGCCACCCCTCACCGGCGACACCGCCAACCGCACCGTCCCTAAGCTTCCCCTATTTCCAGCACCAGCCGTTCGGTTTAACTGCCTTCACCCTTCCCCCTTCGTCAAGTAACACCGCGATCTCGCCCGGCTAGCAGCGCTACGACTCACCTTGGCCGCCCGCGTTTGAGCGCCCGCTCCGCAGCGTCGAGGTGTGGTTTTAAATCGGATTATTGCCGAGTAACAGTAGAGAGGGATTAGGGAAAAATTAAGGAAAAATCACGGATTAGTCAGTAGTTAATGCAAAATTAATTAGGATGTGATTACTGTTCAGACAAGGGTTAGTAAATGCTAATGACAATTAATTAGTGGTTAATGACCCCCCTAAATGCTAATGATGGATTAAAACTTGCAATTCTCACTGACATGTGGGCCATGCCCAATTTAATTAAATAATAGCTGGGCCCACTTGTCATAGGCACAGTGCATAGAAAATAAAAGAAAAAGAATAAATTAAAAATAGGAAGTGGGACCCGCCTGTCAGGTTTTGATATTTTCTGGAATTAAATGGGCTGAGAACTTTGAATGGGCATAATTTATTCATTTTAACTTCAAATTGAATGAAACAAATTTCTAAATTCATATCAATTCAAGATCTATCCAATGGAACCGAAACCATAATTTTGAAGCTCATTTGAAATTTTTGGTGATATTTTGTTTGGTTTGCTGATTTTTATCTAAATTTTCGCGCACGTAAAAATAGCGTACGAAGCTCATGAAGAGGAGGCCGAAGCTGAAGCAAACCCCGACGCTCAAGACCAAGACCCCTGTGACCAAGGTGAGTTAACACTTTGACCATATTGAACCCATGTTTATGCAAATTTAATTTCTTTTAAATTATCCATGTGTATGCTATTATTTTATGTGGCAATTTACTTTCACTTTTAAAGATGTTAGTTATAATCCCAATATTATGCTTGCTAGTATTACCCCATTGAAACTCTTGGATGAATGAACCTTGTCGCCGTAGTAAAATTATAATAATGTAGCTTTCATAAATAAGTCCTTATTATATCGCGTTGCTTAGTATTGCTAGCTAATCGGGGGTACCTGAATGCCCCAAAAATCATCACTTGCAAATATGAAATGTTTTGGGCAGTCATGGTGGGAATGACTGGAGTATATTGGTATAGTTATTTTATGCTTCCGAAAAACCTCAATAATGCTTAAATACCTGGGTGGATGGTTTGGGGGCTGGTATGTGGTGCAGTGGACGCACAAATTGTGAAATGTTGTAGAACCATCTAGGTAGTACTAAGGACCGAATCTTGTCATGTTATCCCGTGTAAAACAGTACAACCACAACTCTATAAAATACAACTTGGCTAAGTAGCTTTATCGAAACCCTTGGACTCATCTTACTGGTAGTGGATAGGAGTGGATATACAAGGGCAAGAGAAGGCCTAAAGGGACACCAAGTGGAGGGTGAAGTAACTAGCCGTACTAGCGTTGCGGGGAGTGGAGCCCGGCTGCGCTAGTAGACGTGGTTACATCCCGTGCAACGTATGGGACCCACCGCAAGTGGGAGAAGCCCATAGGGTGAGATGACCAAAGGGGCTAGATATTTTGAACAGTCATTGTAACGGTCTACTCAACCACATGACTAAGGAATCATGTGGGGCAACGAGTTGATTGTCTCTTGTGGTGAAAGTGTACACACTCTGTAGAGTCAAAACTATTCGAATAGCCGTGTCCACGGTTAAGGGCAGACATGGGGACATAACTAGATATAGTTCTATTTAAAAATGTTTAGAGAATGGGAATGGGAATATGGAGGGCAATGGAAAGCCCTAATTTGAATTGTCCTAGGTGTCATCCCAGTGGTAAGTTAAGTAGCTATAACGCTGAAAGTTGCTATATGGTGCAGATGCCATGTAACGGTGGATGGAATCTGTGTCGTTAATATGTTAGTCTTACTTCACAAAATTTATGTCATGAATTTTAAACTGGTAGGTCATACGAATTTTTAAGTATCATATTTAAAAGTAGTTTCTGGCAAAATAAAATAAACCCGAGCCTTCCTTGATAAACCATGCATACTATCTATTGTATATTGTGTGTTGGCTCGCTGAGCACGGTGGATTTGTGCTCACACTCGCCTTACCCAACACAGAAACAGGGACACATGATCCTTATGCCCATGAGGACACTCCTGCTACTGAAGGAAGAAACAACGAAGGGAACTAGGGCATAGTTTACATTTTCTGGACATAGACAAGTTGACCCACGGCATTGTGTGCACGTATATTATCGGAGTCATGGTGATATATAACGCACACATTACCCCTAGTCGCTTGCCTGTAGTTATGGTCTTACTTTTGCTTTCGTTTCCGCTGCTTATTTGTAATGAAGACATTGGCCTAAGCGACCTCTTTTGTAAACTATCACCCGATGTGGTGTAACTTAAATCTGTAATATTATTATTTTCCATGCGATGTATGATGTGATACAGCAATGTACTTGTGTGCACTATCTACTGATCCAGGGAATAGTGCAGTAAAACACAGTGAATTCTGGATTAAAAAATCCGGGTCTGACATGATCAAAGCTAAGGAGTAGGGTATAATTAAGCAATTATCCATAGGAAATTAACTATGAACAAGTGCAATATAATTTATGTAACGAAGTGAAGCATGCAATTTCATATTTTCAAATAAAATAATTTGCATTCAAAAGGTAGGTACGATATGATCAAAGTAATGACTTGCCTCACTCAGTTTACCATGGCCTTGATTTTACTCAAAGCCTTCTCAGTCAATGAACTTGAAACCCTTGATCTTCATCTGTATCCAAATATTGATCTTGCTCGATTTGTCGCCTCTTGGGACTCCAACTTATAGTTACAAGATAAACGATCGAAATCCAAATAAATCCAAAGAACTTCAAGAGTCCAAATAAATTCAATTGAGCTTATTTAAGTTTTTCTATGATCGAGGATATGAGAGAGGATTATGTGAGTTGCGGAATGC
Organism: Dendrocalamus latiflorus; assembly: GCA_017311315.1. Lineage (NCBI taxonomy): Eukaryota > Viridiplantae > Streptophyta > Magnoliopsida > Poales > Poaceae > Dendrocalamus > Dendrocalamus latiflorus. The sequence goes on from CM029610.1 coordinate 27,970,164, forward strand.
TTGACAATGCCAAAGGAAATTTAAGTGAAAGGAGAAAATGGTGGAGAAGCTCTGCCGAGAAGGATATAAAAGAAGGATAGACATTGAAGGAACATAGGAATATTCTGCTTCAGATTGGAACATGGCTAGACATGGCCGATTGGGGAATACCATGGCTCGATCTTTAATTTAATAGCCTTTTAACTATTTTTATATTTATTAAGGAAGTTCCATGAGTTGTATTAGACTTATGATAGATATGAGAGTCCACCCAGGTACAAGGTCTTATTTGTCAAGTGGATCTTAGAGTTCATATTTTACCAAAATTCTCTCTTAAAGTTGTGCCTTGAATTATCGATATATTAATTATTCTTAATTACCATTGGTGATTTTAAATCCAGAGATATTGATAGGATGATTGTTATTTAGGCATGATTGTATTTTTATCAATACTTCTGATTTAAATTTGTATTTTAAATTTGATGGCAAAGTCATATTGGTTAATTACCTTTTCTTTAACTTAATTGGCATTTACACAAAGATGTATACATCAATAATGCCTCCGATTAGCAATTGGAACTGGATTTGAGATAAATATTAATGACTCCCTAATTATGTCTGAAGATTTCTTAATCACATACAAGGTATTCTTTAATTTAAATCTTAGCATTTGCAAATAAATATTTGGATACTTAAAATTCAAATGATTTACCTTAATTATTTAGGCATTATTTGAAAAAGAGGCCTCATGACTTTGGAGATATGCAAACAATATTTATCATTTTTACATGGATTACTTTTACAGTAATTATTCTAATAAGATAATTAATTTGCTATTTTTTCGATGGCATTCAAATTATTCAAGATTAAAGCTCTACTATTTTTATCTTGCATGGATCTTTATTCTAATTTCATAGTATAACTTTATTCATTGTTTTATCAATTTCTTATTTGAATACTCCTTAGACATGGAATTCAAAATTGGCCACAAGTTAAATGGTTACTAGAGACATACATGCATCAGCCGACCATCTTATTGAGTTGGGCCCATAGGTCAGATGCATGAGGGAGAAAGAGTGACATAGGGCAACCAAAGGAAAAGAAAATAGAGGAGGCAAAGGTTGGATGAATAGAGGAAGTAGGGCCATGGTGGGTGGCGGCGTCGTTGGTGAGGAATGGCCAGAGAAAGAAGGAGGTCAGCAAAATGGAACCCCAAGGGAGGTAGTAGCCAAGGGAGGTGGCACATTGACCAGGACAGTGCCATGGTGGCTCAGGCGGGGGTTTGGGCGGCCGGGCACGGGGAGGTCTGAGGGCGGTGATGGCTGGAGGGAAGGGGGAGAAAGAGGGGGGTGAGCACAGGCATGAGTAGGCCAAGGAAAACTCACTAGGATTGTCAAGGAAACGGGGCGCGACGAGGAGGTTCGGCCATAGGAGCCGACAATGGCGTGGGGAGGTCACGTAGAGGGGTGCTCAAGCAACTGAGAGCTTCAACTGGTGGTGGGGGAAGCTAGGGGATATAGTGGGGGTGCTTCCGGAGGGAGGAGCTCCAGAGACGAAATGGCGATGGTGGTGGCGTGATTCGGCCGGAGGCAGGGAAAAATGGCATTCTGGTGAGCTCTACGCGTGGAATTCCAATTAAACGGGAGGGAGAGAAGAAGAAGCTGGGAACACATTTTGACGCGCTTGGATTGTGAAGAATCTCGTTGAGGTGGCCGGAACGGCATGGAGGAGCGTCGGCCGACGCACTTGCATGGTGTCGGCTCGATTCGGGAGGAAGAAGGGGGAGGGGAGGCAAGCTCAGGGCTTTAAATAGCCTTGGGGGGAGGAGAGGTGGCGTGGTACTGTAGTGCAGCATTGCCGAGCATCGGCACGACATGGTCGGTCGGCGTAGCAAGAACTCCACACGGGCATTGCGCATGCGGCACGGGCGCGTATAGCACGCAACACGAGCAGGAAGCACGACGTGTGGTGCGGAGGGCACCAGGGTCGAGTCGGGCGCCTCGATTGCGCCAGTAGAGAAGGGGGAAGGAACGGAAGAAAGAAAGGAGGGGTGGGGCCACATGATAGTGAGAGGGGGAAGGGAGAGAGAAAAGCTAGCAAGATTTGGAATCTAATTTTTGCTTTGAGATTCCACTTTCGAGTTCAAATTTGTATTTGAATTCAAACCAAAATTTGAATTCTTGGCACAGACATTGGAAATATTCCTTTACTTTTGGTCTTTAATTAAATTGATTTTTGATTTCCAATTATTTTTGCTCTTGCTATCATATTTCACTTTTGTTATTTGCTTTGAATTTGGCATAACCAAATCAAGGTTCTCAAACAAACGCCGAAAATTTTGGATAACACTGAAAAGCAACAAAAGATTTTAAGTTCTTCATATTTTTCAAATACTCTCAAATTTAGGATGTTACAATTGTGCAACAACACTTCCCAAGAAAATTGCAAAATACTTTTGCAAGAAAGAGGGAGTGTCATGACATGCTACTAATCAAATTGCATCTCAGGCTTAGAATGGTGTGCTATAATACTAGTAGGACCCAAAGGCCATACTTAGATTTTTGTTCACGGCAATCAAGAGTACACTTGCCTACAAGGCTAGAAGAAAGATACACTACATCAAATCAGCACATCTCAAGTATCAAGCTTGAAACTCCGTTTGGTATTACGATGGATTGTGATAATCTTATTTGGTTGAACCGCTTTTAGATATATTTCGGTGTTTAGCTAACTTTTTTTCTAATTACGTTGCAAATAGATACTCCCTCTAGTCACAAGAGAGTGACGTTTTAGGATATATACAGTCAAACTTTCTAAACTTCAATTATCATTATATCTATAAATATCTAGACTGGCCACTTGAAAATGATATACATAGATTTTGTCTCAAAAAATATTTTTATAACATTATAATTGTATTTTATTTTACAAATATATTACAATAGAAATTAACGATCAAAGTAGTGTTTTGGATACCGTATTGATGTCCAAAATGTCACTTTTTTGTGACAGAAGGAAGTATATTATTGCAATTGAGAACATAGGCGCCGAAATGTGAGAGGATAACATTGGATAACAAAAAATATCTATCTTCAATATGATTTACCAAATAGATTAATAGATTTTTCCTAACTTACTTTCATGACAGCTTAAAAGAAAAGTACAACACAAAACGACAACCACGATCTAAGTCGAAGACAGTACAACCGCAAGAGAAACCGCAGAGATAAGTGCCCGTGGGATCGAGGGACATTGAACTATCTTACGGTAATTAAGATCCCTCCGAGAAGTAGAAAAGAGAAGGAAGGAGTAAAGAAGAGCATGCACATGGGTTTTGCCCCCCAAACACCGACTAATCACAATTAAGACACTTCCGTCACGATATTATATTATCCCAGCGGCACGGTTACGAGCTGGGTTCAGCTCCGAGCCCCATGAAATCGTGGCGAAATATTAGAGCAAAGCTAATAATACATCCTTCAACTGACTGTATGGACACTTACATCCCACTTATCAGCCCATTCATATAGTAGTTTACAGCTAGCTGAAGGCTGTATGACCCACCCCTTTCTCTCACAAAGTTTCTTGGTTCTTGTGCTTCAGTTGGCTGTAAACTTACAGCCCACCTCTCTTCTCTCTCCTCCTCTCTCTCCTCCACTCAGCATACAGCCTACTAACAACCTCTTATTATACTTGCTCTTAGGGCATCTCCAATGGTTATAGCTAGCAACTAACTATAAGACTTCCACATCATCTATATAGTATACACTAAACCTAGCATTATAAAGAACTATCTATAAGAGCAAGTACAATAGTATAGCCAACTAGTGGCTATAACACTTGTCCATTTCATCTGTAGCCCTCAAAAAAATAGTTCATACAATAAGGTAGTTATTACAATAACTATTTGACCCCACGTGTAAGAGAGTGAAATGCATATTTTTACGTGCTATAGCTAGCTGTAATTTAGTAGTCAGCTTCCTTCTCTCTCTTCCTTTCTCTCTCTGTCACGTAAGATTTTGTTGATATTATATTTGCTATAGCCTGCTGACTAAGCCTTATTGTACCTGCTCTAAGGATAGCTATTTGATGCTTACATGCACACACAGAATTTATAGAGGATGCCTCGTTTGGCGTTATAGACTAGTGCTTAAGGAAGAGCTGGCTCGATTTTTTTTGCATACTCTCTTTCCTCCACATAGGATATATGCTGATGTGTACATGCATATAGATAGCTGACTCAGACCATTGGAGATGTCCTTAGGGCGTCTCCAACAGCTGGCTATTTAGTTAGCTAGATCTGATGTGGCAAGGAAAAAGTAGGAAAGAGAGTAGTCACTAGCGATGAGCAAATAACTGATCTATTTCACGTAGTCCAAGAACATGAGAGAGGAGCATGTGGGTCCAACAGTATAAAATAGTCTTTGCTTTTGTCTCTCACCTTCACATCAGCTGACTATATAGCTAGTACTAGCTATTACCATTGCAGACGCCCTTATAGGCGCCGGTGCGGTGACGTGACTAATTGATCCCGAGGAAGATAGCAATAGGCATTGATCTTGTAACCATCCATTACTGATTTGCTTGCCTTTGTAAAAAAAAATGAGTACGCTGTTTGAAATGTAGCATTCAAAATGTCGAATATCTCATTTTTCAACTCAAAAAACACATTACATTTTTTTTGTCAACATAATGCAACATTATTGTGCAGCTACTGCATTGCTACTAGTTTAGAATCGTATGATTAGCTTAATTTTTTGGATGTCATAACAATAGCATATTTCCTAGCCTGGTAGTGGTGCATCTTATTTAATCATAATATATAGATCCGTTTGTATATTTTATAGAAAAGCATGTGCCTGTGCACCATAAAGTTCTAGACCTATGCAATCCCTAGTGTGTATAATCGGATGCACACATGTATCTAGGAGCGGAGCCCTGATAGCCCACCTGGTGTCATAAGACATCGGTTCCAAAAAATTTTTAGTAGCAATCAGTATCTTCAGTCCATGTGTGCACCTCGAGCTCAAACTCGGTATAGCCGGTAGCCAGCAACAGCTTAAAGGGAGACAGACTCGTGTCAACCCATAAGGTAGCACTCTGTCCAAGAAGGAGGGCTACAACAGGCCGAGACGCCTAGCGCTGGCTCAGGACAATAAAAAAAAAAGACAAACAAGCTAAAAATCAAAAAAGTTAAAATAAACTAAAATTAAAAGTTAATGCATTCTAATTGGATTCTGATTTAAATAAGTTGAAAGTTAAAATAAGATAGAAGTTGAAATTGTTTAGAGCAAAGTTAGTAGTACGGTTCAAAATGGGATTGTGACATCTTTTCTGAGCCAAGAGCCGAGGCACCTTAGACCCTTGTCAAGTTAGAGGCTGGCAAGCAATTGCACTGCCATTAATTGTCTACGACGAATCCGGTACTAGTAGTAATCAACCCTCTCTCTTAAATGCCGAGGTTAATTACTACTCCACGTGCATGCAGACGCCACTCAGCCGAAAATGGAGCAGCAAGTCAACACGTATAATGGCAACGCAATCGTGCAGGCAGAGCATTTAAGCGTCGCGTCACGCGGCAAGCTCGAAAGGTTTAGGCATTCGTTAAGCGACAAGTGACGTTTCTTCGTTAGAGCGAGTCCAACAATAGAGTCAAGTGTTTAGTTATAAATCAAGTTATAAAAGCTAAGTTATACAATAATTTATCTACAAAAAGTTTTTTATTATTATATGATATCATGTCTCACATTCTCTTTCCTATTCTTCCTCACATACATTTATTATCTAGGCCCACCACTGTATAGACTCCCGTACCCAGTTTATTGCTTGCATGAGAGCCAAGCTCTCATCTCTCTCCTCTCTTCTCTCTTCCACATCAGCAAAAATACTGACTAACTTTGCTATAAAACCATTATTGTACTTGGTCTTTAGTAAAGGGTGTCGCAACAAAGCGGCGTCCGAGTTCTGGTTTATAGTACAGTTTATAATTTTTTAATTTTAATATAAATATTTATATGAATGTTGAAAGTGATTATAAATCATAAGTTATAAACTAAAAAAACTCGATCGTCACAAAAAAAACCCGAAATAAGAGAAATGACAGGAAGAATTAGAGTCGAGACACCTAGAAGACTTTTTTTTCGATGACGTAGAAGACTAGTTGTAGTAGCAGTCCAAGGATAAATACTGGATTTTGAAAATTTAGCGGAGGTAGGTTGGTCGATTTTTCTGGTTTATTCCTGTTTACACTTTCTTCTTTTCCAGTTCTACACTTTTAGCCTTCAAAGTACTGTGTTTACTTTGGATACTCCTTATACAATGATATGAGCAGTGTTTATGGAAGTTCAGATCAGTATACTCCATCTATTACGCCCGGGGAAACGCCGCGCCCTCCGCCCCGCCACGTCGCCCGCGCGCGCGCCCCGGCCGGCGCGTGGCGCGGGAATCTTCGTACGGCCGGGGGAGGCGATTTCCCTGTGCTTTCTGGAAATTACGTAGAGGTCTTTTTTCCTCGCGAAAAGGTCCCTGGCGGTTTTTTTTGCTGCGCTTTTTTCTGAAAACACCCCTCCAATTTGCAGGATAGCGCCCCGCGGTTTTCTAAATTGCGTACGGGTCCTCGTTTCGTTATATACGGGTCCTCGATTTTTTACGAAAAAGTCCTTTAGCTTTTTCGAAAATACGCATGTACCCTTGGTTTTTTTAAAAAACTCCTCGCGGATCATCGCCTCTTTTACTTCGATACACACGGTGGCTGGCGAGACGTTGCGCCGCGCCTATGAGGCTAGTTGCTTTGATTACGGGATTCCATACGTGTTGTAGGAGATTATTGTGCTTTCTTTTTCTGTGAATAAATCTGATATGGAGGGAGATACAAGGAGAGAGAGGACTGTGTCTTATGCAAGGAATAGCTATTTTGAGAGGACAAGAGTACAAGACACGTAGAAATGGATTGACATTGCACCGGGGCGATGGGATGTCCATCGAACGCATTTTCTCTCACACCGCACGGATCCTCTGTGGCTGGCTGATCAGTTTTGTGCCGAATCCATCGAGTACCAATCACCCTGCTTCACCATTGTCCCTACTTGCCATCTCCCTCTTGCTCTGCATGGATCCCACTGCCCGTGCGCTGTGCCGCTCGTGCTCTGACTTTGCTGCGTAGCCACCGGTGGCGGATCTAGAATTTTTAAAATAAGTGTTCCAATTTTAGAACTAAGTTGCTCAAATACGTCGATACCGCAGCGTACCGTTCCCTCCCCCTAAAACACCAATACAACGATACGTGTATATAGATATAATAAAAATACATAAATTACAAAAATTAATGATTTCTTATGAAGAAATGGGCGACATAAGGCGACCATAATTATATGAACTAAACAACAAATTATAGAGATAAATGAGAGTTGTATATCTTGTTGATCTTGTCTTTTTTTTGCTATTTCTCCACCAGCAAGAACTGTCCATCTAAGAGGAAATTGTATGTTCCTTTCATGGTGCAAAACAGACTAAGAAAGAAAATGAGTGGAGGGGTGGAGCACACCTAGATCTGAAAGAGAGGACGATGACAATAAGTTGGAGGTGCTACTCACTTTCCAATACCACGCTCCCTCCCGGCTACCGCGCTGCTCTCTTCCTGTCGCCCGCTCCCTACCTCTGTGTTCGTTGTGCCACTGCCCGCTTGCCCACGACACCTCTTTGCTCGCCTGTGTTGCCACACGCTTACCTTGCACCATGTGCCATCTCACGCATGATTGTCATCATATCATGGCACCACGTTCGCGTCCGCCGGTCATCACTCGCCTCTAGCCTGCACCTCCGCCTGCTCACCACTCGAAGGCTGAAGCCGCCTCCCATACAGACCATAAGATGAGAAATGGAACAAATGTTAGGATTTTGTTTATATCTTTACCTCTTTGGACGTGAGGAGGGCTGAGGTGGAAAGAAAAATGGGTCTAATGTATAACATGGACTGCGCGCGAGATACAGGGAGTGCGAGATACAGAACCTAGCATAGGTAATAGGTATAATAAACTTTTACCCACAATGATGAAAACACCTGTTACATTGTAGTCTTGTAGTTAAGGACCCTAGTCATGTTCATGGAGCACTAAGACTGGGAATAATAAAGGGAGACAGAATGAAATCCTAACAAGAACACACAAACCTTGTCATCCTCAAAATGCACCTGGGGAGGACAGCATATGGCATATCATGTAAACCCTCAGCTGCAACTATACTACCAGTCTTGATATTCTAGTGGCACTCCCACCAACCACTGCTGCTTCTGACATACTGATCCACAATACCATATTCTTTGTTCTGTTCAAGTCGCTTAGCATAGTTCTCTGTGGAAATTGGACCTTTTTTACGCTGCCGATAATAAATAATTTCCCATGGCCACAGGCGTGCAGCACCAAAATACTGCTCCACAGGTTGATTCAATAAATTTGTCTCACGTGCTTCCATCCCATAGCCCTTTACAGCTGAGATCACTTCATTAGTTGTTAGCTTCAAAGAATTGCTCCTCCCATTTTTTGCCAGATTTTCCTGGTTTGACTTCACTGATGAAGTGTCCTCAAGGTTGGTCTTCTGACCTTGCACTCCATTAGTAACAATATCACCATCAACCAAGTTCTTATCCATGTTAGTCCCCATGTAACCTGCCACCTTAGCATCCTTACCAGGTACAAGCGATTCTCCATTGCTTAGGGTATCCAACTTGAATGTAATTGGAACCTCGCTGTTCAATCTTGAACCTTTGATTTCTTGCTTGTCATTGTCCAAAGGAGAATTCACCAGAACATCAAATTTTTTGTTCTCTGCTGCAGGTGGAGAGTTGCATTGTGGTGAAACAGATAGTGTCAATGGACAAGGATAGCTGCTATTTGATCTTGACCTCAATCTCAAACCTTCAGGCCGAGTTGGCTGAGATGATTTTGAACTAGAATGTGCAGAATGAGACGGAGAGTGTGCTCTTGAACGCGAACGGGGATATCTAGATCTTGAATATGACGAAGTCCTGTCAGAACAGAGAGATGACTCACGGGATCTTTTCGACCTGCTTCTCTTGGATGCTTCCATGGGGGCTTGTGGCATATTTTCACTGTGAGGGGCACGTCTTCTGTTTTCTCTGGAGACATTACTCAACCTAGGCACTCTCCCAGTCCTATCAGAAAATGGTTTCCTGCCATCTTGAACTCTATGACATGCCTGAATCATTGGGTCAACATGAAATTCTGGTCGCCTCCTCATCATCAAGGGAGATCCAAATCTTCTCAGCCGCAGCTCCCGTTTTTCTCTCAAACTCAATCCATCTCTCCATGCTCTGAATTTACCATCAGTTTCTTGAGGGCAATTATGTCCAATATGGCCAGCAGTGCCACACTTATAGCAGGTTGGAGGAGATTTTGATTTATCATGGTTTAGGTCAAAACGCTCAACAGGGTGCTCTTGCCACTTCTCTGAAGAACGTCTATGATCATGAGAGTCATAAGAGCTTGCTTTAACAGCCTTTTCCGTTTCATCTTGCCTGCCATAGCCATGATAAGGTTCATAACGGTCAAAATCATCATCATCCCCACCAGGAATTCCATTTCCAGTCTCACCCCATCTATCATGTTCAATTGCATTTGCATCACTCATACCACTTTCATCCCTCTTCATCTCCCCTGGATCTTCACCAATATTTTCCCCAGCATCCTTCAAATCCTCAGCAATTTCATCAGGTTTCTTTTCTGGTGCATCATCAGGGTTATGGCTCTGACCATGACTTGCTGGGTTATTCGTCTGATCTACATAATCCCTGAAACTAAAATTGTCCACACCATCTCTGGATGTTCTTCCATGAGATGATTCAATAAATCTTGAACTTCTCCTGAAACTCTGAGAAAATCTGGGCTGCTGTTTTGACCAATTAACAGTTATGCGTTCCCCACAAACATATTTCCCGTGCAGTCCCCGCATGGCTCGAGCTGCATCATCATTAGCATCGTACACTGCAAATCCGTATCCATCTTTCAGCTTCACGGTGCAATGTCCAAACTTCTGGAAAAGATGTTCAAGATATCCTTGCCGCACATCTCGGGAAAGTCGCCCAATATGCAATGACATCTGCAACAACAATATATTCTTCTTTCAGAACCAGACAACAATTCAGTGGGAATAAAGAAAGATCAAAGAATTACTAAATGCTTAATATAAATGATTCATAACTTTTCATGCTGACAGAAATACAACCATCCTTGGTGCATTCCAAAACTGAACTCCATCAATGCTCACCATTTCCATTGTGTGGTCAAACAATACAATAAACAATTCTCATGACATCCCTCAAAATTCAAAGTTCATTTCTTGTAGTGATTTTATGGGTTTAATACAGTTAACTGGATCTTTATCAAGCAATTAAAGCTAATGTGGACAACCTGCTTTCATGATCACCCTCTTATTAGTATCAACGCCATCAGTAAAACTAATCACTACCAAACCTCAGCAATGGATTATAGAACTAAGCTTTAAAAATAATATACAACTACAACCTAATAGTGCATATGGCGTCCAGAACCATTTAATGTTCAAATTCAAGAGCATCTGAGTCAAGCTTGTGTATGTATATGATTTTACAGGACATACTAATATACTATTCCTTGACTGGCAGAGCTTGCAAAAAAAAAAGTCTCATATCCTGTATCAATAACCAAACCGTAGACTCCCGGGGTTTTCTAGGATCCAACATAGTGGTCACACATTTGCATCTCACCATCAGTTAGCTTCATGTTGCTTGTTTGAACCATGATTGAGCTTCCTTAGCTCAAGTTCGAGCCGGTTAAATAAGTTTGTATTATCGACCTGATGTTGATCTATTGAACAAGCCAAGGCAAGCAAGGCTCGCTCAAGAGTCTAACATCAGCTTGTTTCCTGCCGTATATTAGCCTAGTTAAGAATAAGGGCCAAAAGAATATTGATATAATCAATGTACTACATTAGGGTTCGAATTCTGTTTCTGCTTAGATCAACAGGATGATAGACTTCAGGAAATTCCACTTTGTTGTGAAATTTTGGTTTTTTTTTTGCTGCATAGGACAGTTGTAGCAGCAAACATAATATTAGAACAACCAATACCAATATGAGTAACAGATGGGCTTTCTAATAGCAGAGGAAGAGCACAAATTATGCTACCATGATTCCCATATTTGCTTCGTACTCACTACTGCATCTGATAACTAAAAACATGATCCACCATAGCGGCAATAGCAAAGCTGCCCCAAGCATCAAATATCTATCTTACGGTAAGCATTCATTATCCAAATTGCAGCTCCCATGCAACAAGAGTTACAAAACACACAAGTAAATCTTTAAACTACCCATAAAGTCAAAGACAGATGCGTCTAAAGTTACCGACTAAACACCATCCTCGAATTTATGTTTCTGTTAAAGAGTCAAGACAGATGCAATGTATTACTTCAAAATAACCCAACTTCGTTTTGAAGTTACAACTAGTGTCCCAATTCCCAAGTCCCAACCAATCACCAAAGCATGACCACAACGCTGCAACAGTACAACTTGCGCAAAACAAACTGCATTTTGGACTTTTTTTTCAGCAAAGGATTCCCCCAAATAACCGGTACCACAAAAAAAAAGGAACACTGGAAATCCACAGACAAGGCAAGACATGCCAGTGCAGCATTACTAATTTTGCAGCCATGAAGATTCTGATAAAAATAATCCCGCAGGCATATCTTAAAGAACCAGGTAAATATCTCACTCCAATTGCCAAATTGCATCATCTAAAATTGAGAAAAGGAAAAGAAAATTTACCTTGTGGTCACCAGGCGATTCAGCGAAGCTTTAGACCTGCCAACAAAATCAGGTTCAAGTTAGGACTTTTTAAAAAAAAAAAGAAAAAAGAAAATCACTTCAGGGCAACCAAGAATGTATCACACAAGGATCGAGTAGAAACGGCAAGAAAGTCACACGGAATGGGCGGCCGAAATACAATAAGTTAAGGTTCAATCCAACAAAACCACCCAAATATTTTCAAAAGAACTACACTTGGGGCATGTTTGCAACACTGGAAGGTTGTCGAAAGGGCTGTGAATGGCGAAAACGAATAGGCAAAGAAAACTAGGGTTCTCCTTCTATCTGCCTAGGGTTTAATCGAGCACACGAGACGCAGCAAAGATGAAAGAGCAAACATGGGAATGGAAACCCCGCCGCGACATCGTCAAATCTCGCTGGACGCCAACACGGATCGTGGAAGCTAGAGCGCACACCTACTCGGATCCGTGGCGCTCCTCCTATCGATCGGATTCAGAGGAGGGGAGAGCAGGGCGCTTCCGCTTCACTCCGCCCGTCGCAAAGCAGCGGAAAGACTGGCCGGGTCGTGCTTCATACTCATCAGCAATCTCGTTCCAGCCGAGCAATCTCGGCCCACATATCTGGACGGGCTTCTTCGCGTAAGCCCGTACGGCTCACTTGGGCCCAAATGTAACAGCACGGGCCCACTGAAAATTCTACACGCTTCAGCGCACAGTCCCCACCTCAATTTTGCCCCTGCCTCCCAGCGCGCGAGTCTGACCCGTCACTTCATTTGATGGTCTCCAAACTGGCTTATAACTTTTAAATTAGTTAAATGCTCGTATGTTACTATAGATTTTTAAAATTTATTATACTATATATTTTAAAACTCATGGGTGCATACAAATATGTTCAAAAAGTTTTTAAATCCGTCAAGTCCGTCGGAAGCCATCGATCACACTTTGTGGTCATAAGTCGGAAGACATCGACCACACCTTGTGGTCGTAGACTAGGAGCCCTCGAGCACACCTCATTGTCATAAGTTAGAAGCTGTCGACCATTGCACGTGACCGTATGTCAGGAGCTATCGACCATCGCTGGTGATGTAAGTTGGCAACGGTCGACGATCGATCGCGGTCCTAAATCGGGAGCTTTTGATAATGGCTCGCGGTCGTACGTCAAAAGCCGATGACCATTGTTCATGGTCGTAAGTCGAAAGCCATTGAGAACACCTCGTGATCGTAATTCAGAACACATCGACCAACACTCATGGTCGTAAATCAAAAGACATCGACCAGTGCTTGTGGTCGTAAATCGGAAGCCATCGATCACACCTCGTGATCATAAGTTAGAAGCCGTCGACCATCGCACGTGATCGTAGGTTGGGAGCGGTCGACCATCACTGGTGGTCATATGTTGGCAGGCCTCCGGTGCGCTTGTGCCCTGTCGCCTGACTACTAGCGCCAGCCTGCTCAGCCCGCCTGACCTGTTCGGTCCCGATTTAGACCACGGCCCCCTTCGACCATGGCCCCCGACTTCAACCACTTCCCCCTTCGACTTTGACTACTGCCCCCTTCAATCAATGTCCCCTTCGACCACGACTCTTCGACGATGACCACTTCCCCCTTCGACCATGACTTCAACTTTGACCACTGATCTTCGACTTCACCCACGGATCTGCGACTTCAACAACTGCCCCCTACGACCACTATCCCCTTCGACCACGTCCCTTCGACATTGACCACTTCCCCCTTCGACCACGGCCCTTCGACGTCGACCACTTTCCCTTTCAACTACGGCCCCCTTCGACCACGGCTTCGACTTTGACCACGGATCTTCGACTTCGACCACTGCCTTCTTCGATCACTATCCCCTTCAACCACGACCCTTCGATGTCGACCACTTCCCCCTTCAACCACGGTCTTCGACGTTGTTGGACCGAAATGGCGACAGAGGGGGGTGAATGTTGACTTTAAAAACAACCCCTGACAAGTATCCACTAGAAGATATGCTTCTCCGATAGCTAGAAAACTATGAAGAAGGAATCAAACACTCTCTGGAACCTCAAGGAATGAAAAGGGAAGCGAGACTAGGACAAATCTCCCTTGACAACTCAAAAGCAAGTCTCCTCTCCTATGGCCAAGGAAAAGCTATCAAGAGAAGAACTTAAACTCTCTGGAAACTCACAGAAAGCCAAAAGAGAAACAAGAGAGACACTCAAGGAAAAATGGAAGTCAGCACAAAAATCAGAAGGGAGCAGGCTGACTTCAACATGCCGGGCGGTCAGACCGCAATGGCCAGACCAGTCTGACCGGTCCTTTGCCGCCGGTCAGACCGCCGGCTAAATGCCGATCTGACCGCCATATGTATTCCGGTCTGACCGCACCTTGGGATTCAGGGGGACAGCAAGCAGATTTTTCAGATTAAAAACATGAACTTCCCCTAACTGAGAATATTGAGATTTTTCTCTTGACCTAGTCAGTCCAGAACAGTGAGGAAATGAATAAAATAGCCTAAGAGACTTGGGGAAACACAAACATCCATCTCTGGAACAAGAATTTAGGAATTTACCAAAGGACTGAAAATATGCAAAGAGCAATACCAAATCTCAAATTACCATCCAACATTTGATCCTTTGGCCATGAAACTTTGGGAATAGCTACGTAATAGCCACATGACTTAACATGCCAAGTTTCATGCCATCTCATGAAGGGAATCGAGATTTACACCAAAACCCTAGAAAAGCAAAGATGAACAGAGAAGACCAAAATACAAATCTGGAATCAAGAATGAGCTCTTGGGATTTTAACTGATCAAATGATTTTGAGGCATCATCCCAACATAGAACAACCCATTTTACACCTCCTGGGCAAGAAACAACGCAAAAACGAAAATATCAGAAATCAACCACAGAGAGCATCGAAGGCAAAACAGGAGCACGGGAGATAAAATTCAGAACTTCATTCCAAATCAAACGAGGATTACAGATGAGTCCCCATACGCATGGACATTAGAACCAGGGATGATTACAAGGAGTTTCAACTCATCCTCTCCCTCTCCCAAGCCAAGAACTCACTCACACTACATGCTTCTTGGAAGAACACACACAGAGAGGGGATGAACGAGGGAGACACACCTTGCTGCCCTCAACTACTCTTCAACAACTAAAGCTCAAAGCAAAACAACCTCTCCAAAGGTTCTTTTGACTCAAACAAACTCTAACTCTCTCTCAAAGCCATGGGAATACATGCAGTCACTCACTCCTATTTATAGCCCTTGTCTAACGGGTCTCCAACCCGTTACACCCGCCAAATCCAATGGAACCCGCTCCCGCTTGTACAGCCTCGCGAAATTACCAATTCGCCCCTCCTGCACCTTCTGCGAAGCTTCCGCGTCTCTTGTCGTCCAAATCTCGCAACCACCTCGAGTCTCCGCCGTCTTCGACACCTCCAACCGTTCTGACCTCGACACCACCTTTGTCTAGTCCGGTCACCTCGTGTCTCGCCACGACTCCGCCTCGACGTCCTGCAGCCATCACAGACAAGAAACACATCAAATAGCACCGCTCGACACATATAAGCATAAATGCATTAATGGAACCACATTAAGCATGAGATAGCCCAAACTTGACAAGTCAACATAATATGCATCCTAACCACTTTGACTAGGTTTGACCAAGTCCGACCGAGCCCGATTGCACCACGCATCGTCAAGGTCCGAATCATCCAAATCAAATTCGACTTTCCTAAACCGATGTCAATTACTCATCACACACATGGGATGACCTCCACATGGTCTCTCAGACGTCGACCACTATCTCCTTCGACCACGGCCCTTTGACGTCGACCACGGCTTCCACTTCGACCATTGTCCCCTTCGACCACGGCCCTTTGATGACCAGGGCACTTCGAGTCGACCACTTCCCCATTTGACCACCACCCCCTTCGACCACGGTTTTGACTTCGACCACTGATCTTCGAATTCGGCTACGGCCCCTCAACCACAGCCCTCTTCGACTACGGCCCTGACGTCGAACACAGCCCTTCAACTTTGACTGTGGACCGACTTCGTCCACGGCCTTTTGACTTCGACCACTGCCCCTTTCGACCATTGTCCGCTTCGACCACGATTTGGACTTCAACCACGACCCTTCGACTTCGACCATGGCCTTTTGACTTCGACCGCGGACCGACTTCGTCCACGGCCCTTCAACTTCGACCACTGTCCCCTTCGACCATAGCTTGGACTTTGACCACGACCCTTTGACTTCAACCACAGCCTGACTTCGACCACGTCCCTTCGACTTCGACCACCGCCCCTTCGACCACTGATCTTCGACTTTGGTCATAGTTCCATTCGACCACGGCTTCGACTTCGACCATGACCTCTCAACTTTGGCCATGGACCCTCGGCCATTGCCCCCTTCGACCATGACACCGACTTTGACGACCAGCTTGGGAGACCGAAATTGCCGGACAGCGCGGCGGGCTCTGAGCGAAGAGCAGGAGAAGGTAGAGAGGCTCACCGGGTGAGCGATCGCTAGGCGGTGGCGGTGGGCGGAGAGCCACGTGGGCGAGTGTAGGAAGAGGAAGCTGCCACCGCCATCGTCAAAGTTGCCGCCGCTAATCCATCGGCCGCTGTCGCCAAACGCCCTTTTCTCTGATCCACCGGTTGCTGTTGCAGAGCGTCGTGCCGTTGGTTGGAGGGGCGATGGGAGATGGAATTGGTGGCGGCGCGAGGAGGAGGCACGGCACGAGGGTTTGGGGCAGAGAAGGAGGCAGTGGTTGCAGGAGGTGGAGGTGGGCGGCGGCAGGCATATGGGAGAAAAGGCGGTTGGTGAATGCGTTGGGGAGGCGGTGACGGGAAAATGCGGTGCTGCTGGGGGAAGTTGGGGGGACTGCGACGAGACGTTGTCGTGTGGGGAAGGAATTGGTGACGGCGCCGATAAGGAGGAGGAGGCACGGCACGAGGGTTTGGGGGAGAGGAGGCGGCGATGGGCAGATGGGGAGAGGAGGCGGCAAGCAAAAGTATTAGGGAGGCAGCAACGGGTGATGCAACGCTGCTGGGGGAAGTTGGGGGGCTGCGAGCAGATATTGCCGCGTGGGAAAGGAATTGGTAACGACACTAAGGAGGAGGAGGAGGCACGGCACGAGGGTTCGGGAGAGAGAAGGAGGCGGCGGTTGCAGAAGGTGGAGTGGTTGCGGGAGGCGGAGGATGCGGGGGGAGAGAAGAGGAGGAGGGCGGTCTACGCGTCGGCCCGACCTTTTCTACGAGGAACAGAAGAACTACCTATATGCGAATCTGGACGGCTGAGAAGAGAGGAGGAAGAACGGGCCGACGACCAACTCACTTTTTTAAGTAGTAAAGATTTTGATTGATATATTTACTATAACTGATTTATAAATTTTATCTTAAAAATTATACTATTTAAAAATTATATTATAACAAAAGTCAAAAACAGGAAGGCCAAAGCATCCCAACCAAGCCTATCAATAGCAGGGCAGGAGTAAGCAAGTAGCTAGCCACTCAGATCGATGAGGCCATCTACGGCTCGTCTTCTCGCGGCCACGGTCGCCGTGCTCGTCGTGCTGAGCCGCGTCGATGCGACCCCGAAGACGGCGTGCAGGGCGATGGCCGACAGCGACAGGCGCGTGGACTACGGCTTCCTGCGTGTCCTGGCTGAGCCACCACCACGACAGCCCCGGCGCCGACACGTGGGGCTTGGCCAAGGTGGCGGTGGACGTGGGCGTCGCCATCGCCGGCAACGCGCTCTACGACATCAGGCGCATGCCCACCGGGCACGGGCGGTAGGGCGCGTGCAGCACTGGAGCAATGTGGGAAGCTGTACGACAGGATGGGGTCCGCGTTCGCCAAGGCGTATGACGGGATCAGCCGGCGCGACTAAACGGCGGGAAAGGAGAGGGCGGCAGAGGCCGCGTCGCTCGCACGTCGATGCGATGATGCCTTCGCCATGGCCGACGTCCCGTCGCCGCTCGCGCAGCAGAGCGCAGACGCGGTGCGGATAGCCATTGTCTGCACGGCCATCACTAGCCTCATCAAGTGATAAAATGATTGCTTACTCAGCTACTACGTCGCGAGCATTGACAGATGTCTCTTGTTGTAGCGATTAATGGGAAGGGATTGAAGTGCATGATTTCATTTAATTTTTAGCGATTTGCTAGCTTAATACTTGATTTGATGCATGGTTTTTCTTCCTTAATTTCTGGTCTTTTCCTTTCCTTTTTGCTCGCTTAATGGCCTCGTTTAACTGTTTCACGTGCGGTCCGATAAAAGTTGCGCGCTTTTTGGGAGACATGGCTAGAGCGGTATGAAGAACAAAAACTTGTTCTGACAATCGTGTAACACATATGTTGTGCGGTTTTATTGTATGTACGAATTAGATTGGGCCACACATTTTTATCCCCCACACAACGTGAACAATGAGATGGACCATGATATCGAAAAATAAAGGAGAAAAATACATCTCAAGATGACATAGAGTCATCACCACCTCGTCCTGCAAAGCATCTAGTCCTTCGGGATCGATGACCTTCTGAGTAATTGTGTTAAAGAAATAACATAGCCTCATGATTGTCTCTCGGACTTTGATCGGCAAACTATTTCTAATTGCAATAGGGAGCATCTGTGCCATCAGCACATGACAATTATGAGACTTCACGCCATTTAACTTCAAATCTTGCATTTAAACAAGTTTCTTCATGT
This sequence comes from Dendrocalamus latiflorus, assembly GCA_017311315.1. Classification (NCBI taxonomy): domain Eukaryota; kingdom Viridiplantae; phylum Streptophyta; class Magnoliopsida; order Poales; family Poaceae; genus Dendrocalamus; species Dendrocalamus latiflorus. The sequence continues at coordinate 27,988,662 of CM029610.1, forward strand.
TGCCGGAGTAACCAGACGGAACTTTGACACTATGCAAGCACTGGCACAATTCTGTTTTCTCAGCTTTGAACAGAGTGTAACACGCAGGGGTATGGTACGTTCGTCCATTATCTGTTTTTTCGGTGCTAACTCAGGCTTGATGTCCATATCAGCCAAGTCAAACCGTGCGTTGACGCCGTCCTTTATTTTATCACAAATGTTCAGTAAGAGACCAATCAAGCTGTCACATACATTCTTTTCTACGTGCATGACGTCGATGCAGTGTCGAACATCTAGGTACTTCTAATAAGGTAAGTTCCAAAATATTGATCTCTTCTTCTAGATGTTCTTCTCATGAGCCCTCAATTTATGTCCCTTTCCGAAAACAACATCTAAATTCTTAACCATATTATAAATCTCTTTTTCGCTTAAATGCCTTGGAGCTGAACCGTCCTCCTTCTCTTCGTCAAATTGTTTCTTCATCTTGCGGTATGGGTGAGCCCTCCAAAGGAACCGGCAGTGACACATGTACACGGTTTTGCGTAAGTATTTCAGTCACACACTCTCGGTACCATCTAAACAGTGAGTACAAGCTTTGGCACCTTTTGTACTTTGGTCCGACAGGTTAGCAATGGCAGGATAATCATTTGTGGTGCAGAACAATAAGGAGCGCAAAGTGAAGTTCTCTTGTTTGTATGCATCCCATACCTGTACCTTTTCGTTCCACAGTACTTTTAGATCTTCCACCAACGGTGCTAGGTACACATCAATATCATTTCTAGGTTGCTTTGGCCCTTGGATAAGTATCGACAGTAAAATATACTTTTGCTTCATACACAACCAAGGAGGAAGGTTATAGATGCAGAGAGTCACGGGCCAAGTGCTATGTCGACTGCTCATGCTACTGAAAGGATTCATTCCATCTGTAGAATTTTGGACGTATTTGGACCCCTAGACATCCAAAATTCCATTTTTGGACCTCTAACGTAAAAAATTCTGCAAATGGACCCCGCCCGACCGCGCGATCCCCGCGTTGCGCCACGTACCCCGGTCGTGCGGTGTGGTACCGCACGACCGCACTGTTCACGGGTCGTGCGGTACCACATCGCACGACCGAACTGCCGACCGCACGTCCACAATACTGATCGCATGACTCAAAATGCCGAGCGCACGTCTCAAAATTCCAGTGTAAAAATCATGGCTTTGATTCCCTCTCAGTTAGATAGTGTCTCAAAATGGAGCGCGAGATAAGAAAGTGATGGGGGAGAAGGGTAGCAGTAGTAGGATCAGGACAGGGCAAGTATTGAATGCCTCCACCATTAATCATTGAATGGTAGCAGAACAACGTTTGTTCCATCATTCTAAGAAAGTGATGGGGGAGAAGGGTAGCAGAACGACTGGGCAAACATTGATTAATTGGACTTGACCGTGCGCTCGGCATTTTGAGTCGTGCGGTCAGTATTTTGAACGTGCGGTCGGCAGTTCGGTCGTGCGGTGTGGTACCGCACGACCCGTGAACAGTGCGGTCGTGCGGTACCACACCGCACGACCGGGGTACGTGGCGCGACGCGGGGATCGCGCGGTCTGACGGGGGTCCATTTGCGGAATTTTTTACATTAGGGGTCTAAAAATGGAATTTCGGATGTCTAGGGGTCCAAATACGTCCAAAATTCCCATCTGTACTCAATACAAACCTTATATTCCTTAGTTCTGCACTGAAGTCTGCAAAACTCCTATCGATGTTTCTCCGCTAGGTGGAATCAGCAAGGTGTCTTAGCATTTCATTCTTCTTGCACTCCTCCGAGTGCCAACGCAGCAGTTTTGCCTCCTTTGGATTTGCAAAAAACCATTTCAAACGGGGAATTATAGGAAAATACAATGCCACCTTTGCAGGAGGTTCTTTCTTCACCTCTGTTCCCTCGCCGTCATCTTATTGATTGTTACATTTGTATCGGGATGCGTTGCACACCGGACATATATGCATGTTTGCATACTCTTTACGGTAGAGGGTACAGTCGTTCGGACACGCATGTATTATTTCCACTTCCATTCCCAATAGATAAAGAATCTTGTTGACTTTATACATGATTTTAGGCAACTCATTTCCCTCCGGAAGTATATCCGCTAAAAGACCTAGCAGCGCCGTGAAACTCTTGTCGGACACCAACCGTTGCTTGCCTTCAATTTCAACAGTTCAAGCACGGCCGACAACCTCGTGTACTTTGACCTGCAGCACATGAACAAAGGTTTCTTCGAGTCCTCTATCAAGTCCTAGAATTTAACATACTCTCTCTCATCATAGTTCTCTTCTACATCACGAAGCATCTGATTCAGATTGTCATCGTGCAACCTATCCGAATCCGAACAACAATCGACATCATCTGGTGGCATATCGTTCTCTTCACCGGCGATGTCATCCGGCGGCATATCATTGACTTCGCCATGACTGGTCCAACACGTATAACCCTTTTTGAAACCTCTCCGAATCAAGTGCGCTTCAATCTGCTCTTGGTTCTTAAACATATTTAAATTCTCGCAGTAGTGCATGGACAGTACATATATTTCACCCCCTTATTCAACATATCCTCCTCGGCAGCTGTTGTAAAAGCAGACACGCCATTAATGTACTCTTCACTCACATGGTTCACGGCATACATCTAGCTTCGGTCCTACGTTATGCATATATATAACAACTTAGTATTAAAAATTAAATTAATTAATTATTACTACATATATATACCACATGCATTGAGGCTTTGCTAGCTTAATTCATATTATAAACACAACAGCTATTTCCCCAACGATCGACGAACCACTTATAACCAACAATTTTGACAAATTTGGCCTCCCACATGATGAGAACTGATCATGTATGGTCAAGTAGATGCAAACCATCTTCAATAACACTCACCAAAACTTAGATCTAAATTGTAATGCAAAGAAAAATAAATTTCATTACTAACCATATCTAGGGCAACCAGGAACGTATGAATCTTCAAAGCTCTCTTGTCTCCTCCCACCAAATTAACTGGCCTGAAAGCCTTACATCCTCCAGGTGCAGCACTGGCTAGATCTGGATCGAAATGAAGATAGATGCGGTTCTGAGCGGCGCAATAAATACATAGCCAGATTATCACAGATGGTTTTTTTTTATTAAAAACCGTCTATGATAATTCTCAGATTATCATAGACGGTTTTTAATAAAAACCATATGTGATAATCAGCTTAAGACAGACGGGTTTTTTCAAAAATCGTTTGTGATAATTCACAGATTATCACATACAGTTTTTAATAAAAACCGTCTGTGATATTCCAGTATCACAGACGGTTCATCAATAAGAACCGTCTGTGATACTCGTTTTTTCTGACACCAACATGGCAGACGGTCTCCAAATTAAAACCGTCTGTGATAGTGTACGTCACAGACGGTTTTGTCAAACAGTCTGTGATTTGGCGTCTACTAATAGTATTTTTGTAGTAGTGTTTCATGCGATATCAGACTAATATTTGCCACTGTAATTAACTGATTTGTATTCATTTCATAGTTGCGAGCGGGCTCTATTCGTTTTTATGAGCGGGCTCTATGGGCTATTGTAGTCTATTTTTAGGGTTTAGGAAGCACGAGAATGAATGATGGTAGCTGATGGTGAGGGGAGATCCTACGGCTCCTACCATGGCATAGGGCGACTCTAGCGAGGGCAAGGAGAATTTAACCATCTAGGGTACACGGGGAACACCAAGGTAGTGGCAGTTTGGGTTGAGGTGGTCTCAGATGGGTTGTCCACGAGAGGAGTGGCTCAACTGACGGGGGCTCATGGCACCGGCAAAGCTACAGGCAGGAGAGAGCTCAACAATGGTGGCTACAAGTTCGGAGTGGCTCAAGGAAGCTATGGTGGCGAGGAATTGAAACATTATGGCGGGAGGCACGAAAATGGCCGAATGGCCTTGCCGATGCAGAGGAGTTCACCTAGGGGCAGAGCCATGGTGGCCCACCTGGTGTCATAGGACACTGGGTCTAAAAACATTTTTAGTAGCAATTGGCGCCTTTGGTCCATGTGTGAACCCTCTAGCCCAAACTCGGTGCACCCAGCAGCAACCCACAAGGAGATAGACTCACGCCGGCCCATAAGGCAGCACTTAGCCTAAGAAAGAGGATAACAGCAGATCGAGGCGTCCAATGCTGCCCATGAGCATCAAGACTGTATGAGTACATTTGATCGATACTGAAGCACCGTGTGCGTCCCAGCCCTCCTCAACACCTATTCGTCTCACACGGTCGTAGGAGCCAATAGACACATGCTACGCCCTATGGCTGCACCTAGCCATGCAGCAAGTGGTCATTGGAGAATAAGAGAAATCAACCACCACTGGGCGCCCTTGGTTGCCATCTCACTCGCAGCGTCTCCTGGCCCTAGCTCCTGTTGCCTCGCGCCCTCGTCGGCCAAAGGAGGTTTAGATCTACCTGATTTGTATGTACTTTACTAAAAAGTTCTCTCAATTCTTTCGATTTGTTTCAAGAACAAAGGCTAAATTTGTGAGTTAGCGTTTTGACATGATGATTTTTTTTTGTTTATTTTTATTGAATTGTAGGGTTAAGCTTAGAGTTTCAATTTAGGTTTTGGAATACCAGTCTAGTTCATTGCAAATCGAAGGTAAAATTGTAGTGATATGTGATTATGATCTGTATGCTCATATTAGACCAAGCTTTGAATTTAACTTAGAGTGTTTGATTACAATATCAAATAAGTAAACTTTTGTATGTATTTTTTATTATATTGTTCTTGAACTATTGAACATAGCACTATCTCATTGAATTTTCAATTAAACAGTATGTAAATTTATGGAACGATTTCTAAAAAGAAAACCGTCAGATAATGCTACTAATGTTGGTAAGAATTTTGCTAACTATTTCTTTGTAATCATACATTGCTATCAGTTATAGTGAATTATTGATGATAAATTGCCCGACATATTACTGTTTAATATAATGTTGCTTGAAAATTATATATATCATTAGTGAAGGAGGTTGAAGGAGTGGCTTAGATGAGTAATTTACAATTGTGAGGTGGTCTTGGGTGTTGGCTGAGCTTTAAAGCGCACGGGAGGCGGTGTGAGCAGGAGGGCAGGCATGACGGCACTGGCGCGTGGCCGATGCGGTGGGCTTCAGATGCGGTCGACGAGGAGCACACGCAGACGAGGTGGCGAAGGAGGTACTACGACCTCTGGTGGCATTGCGGAGGGATGACGGAGGCGGGTATGACGGGGAGTGCGCGTTGGTCGTGAGCTGTGTTGAACTGCGGCAAGGAGTTCGCAGGTCAGCGCAGCACGCAAGATGAGGCGCGTGATAAGGTCAGCCGGAGGTGGCGGGGCTTGAATGTGCGGGACGTGTTGGCAAGGCCAGGAGTCACAGTGTGAATGCCAAGAGGGCTCAGCTGGGTTGCAGCACATAGGGAGGCTAGGTGGCCGAGCAGCACAGGGAGGGAAAAGAGGTCGCCGGCCAAGCGATGAAAACGGCTTTGCCGAAAAGAGAAAGTAGATTTTGACTGGGATTATCAAATTGGGCAAGAACACAAATTCAAAAGAAACTCAAACGAAAATTCAAACTCATTTGACAGCCCCCTTTCCTACGGCAACTGATCTAAACAGGCCAAAATCAAACAGCTGAGGCCCACCAAACATTGTACACTAGTCGGCATTTCGTCTATCGATCGGCGCCTATAAGTACACAGTCCGTGAGCCAGTGCCAGCCTCAATTCTGTCCCAGCAAAGAAAGAACCCACCACGAGCTCATCACTCCCTTCGGGAAGAATACCAACAAGATCGATATGAGGCCATCTACGGCTCGCCTTCTGGCCGCCGTCATCGCGCTGATGATGAGCGGCGTCGACGCGACGGTGGTGACGACGTGCAAGGCGGCGGCCGACAGCGACGGGCGCGTGGACTACGACTTGTGCGTGTCGGAGCTGGGCACGCACCGCGAAAGCCCCAGCGCGGACACCTGGGGACTGGCCAAGGTGGCGGCGCTGACCGGCGTCGTCAACGCCGACAACGCGGTCTACGACATCAAGGACCTGCTGGCCAGGCCGGGCACGGACGCCAGCGCGCGGGCGGCGCTCGGGCAGTGCCAGGAGCTGTACGACAGCATGGGCTTCGCGTTCGCGGAGGCGCACGACGACATCAACAACCGCGACTACGCGGCGGGGAAGGAGAAGGCAGGGGAGGCCGTCTCTCTCGCGCACCAGTGCGACGACGCCTTCGCCAAGGCCGCCGTCCCGTCGCCGATCACGCAGCGCGGCTCCTACTCCGTGCAGATAGCGATCATCTGTACGGCCATCACCAACCTCATCGAGTGAACAACGTACGTCCAAGAGTTGCGAGAGAGCTCTAGCTCTTCAAGCTTGTAGTCCGTTATTGCATGGGAATAATAAAGAGCGTGTAGTTTCCTTTAGCTTCAAGGTTTAAGCAACTTTGCTTAATGTAGTACGCCATGCATGCATAGGTCGCATGTTTCAGATTTTGCTTTTCTTTTTCTCCATCGGTGTGAGGTGCGTTGCGTTGTTGTTCCGTCCATCTTGGACGGGTGTAAATTAATCTCTCTATTGAATGAAACATAATATAGCTTGCTTGATCTCTTTTTTCTTTTAAAATTGCTGGAAAGGAAAAGTATTTCCACGTGCAAAATAAATTGGGTTCCCCGTTAGACTCTCTCGGGATTACGCATGCGTACGATGGTAATAGTACGATCAATCCATCAGCATCCTGGAGTGTGCAGGGACGCGCACTGTATATGCATAGAGAGTGATGTGTGGTATATGTCCGTCTTGTGCTCTTAAAAAAACTAAAAGATTTAGGGGCTGCTCATTTAGGTTTTTTATTTTTTTGCTATTTGGTTCTGTAGTTAGCTTGTTTTACACTGTAGCTGTTGTTAACCTTTTTGACGTAATTAAATTTTAAAATGAAAAAATATGTTAGCCCACCATAGATAATGAAAAGGAATATATAAAAAAGAAAAGACAAAAAATAATAATCTAGAAAAAACGAAATTAAAATATTAAAAGTTAAAAACCAAAACTCCAATGAAGAAGCCGAAATGAGCAGGACTGTCAATAACCCCTTCGATCTCTCCCTTTAAGTAATTAAATATAATTACGTATGTATGGGCGAATTAGTGATACTAACTGATGCATTAGTACTCTCTCTCTATATCTTTACTATTATAAAATAAGAAGTTGGTGATTGGTCCGTCCTCTCATCCCTTCTCAAAAAAAGTTGCGCTGACATGTGGGCCCAACTGACAAAACACCTGTCGAGTGGCTTCTCTCCTTCCGCCGAATCTTCTCCCCCGTTTCCCCACGTTCTCCGCGTGACCGCGTCTTCCCCACGTTCTCCACGCCGCCGTTCTCCGCCCTCGCCTCCTCCCCTCCCTCCGCCGCCGCTCCGCCCTCGCCTCCTCCTCTCCACCCCGCGCTGCCGCCGCCTCCTCCTCCCCCGCTCTGCCCTGTCTCCTCCTCTCCACTTCGCGCCCCTCCTCCTCCTCCCCATCCCGCGCCGCCGCCTCCTCCCCTCCCTCCCACCCCGCGGCGCCGCCTCCTCCTCCCCCCCACTCCTCCGCTCCGCCGCCTCCTTCCCCGCTCCTCCGCTCCGCCGCCACCTCCTCCTCCTCCCCACCCCGCGCCACCGCCGCCTCCTCCTCCCCCTACTCCTCCGCTCCGCCGCCTCCTCCTCACCCCACCCCTCCGCTGACTCCATCGGGAGCCTCTCCATCAGTCCGGGGCGCACCAACTTAAGAAGAAACCGGTGATCATCATCGTCATCGGCATGGCCGGTGCGTCGATTTTGTTTGCCACTATTCAATTGGCATTTTTGTTGTAGGAATCGCCCAACAAACCTGTGATACTTGAGCTTTTGTCAAGTGATTTCGGGGTTGGGAGCTTAGGGTTTTGGACTACGGTGCAAGTACAGGGAAGACGACCTTCATGCACCGACTGCTGTGCCACACACAGGCGTCAAACATGAGGGGTTATGTGCTCAACCTTGACCCCGCTGTGATGACGCTGCCGTTTGGGGCCAACATTGACATCCGTGATATACTGCGTTACAAGGAGGTGATGAAGGAGTATGGCCTTGGTCCCAATGGCACTATCCTCACCTCGCTCAACCTGTTCACCAAGTTCGATGAGGTGTGCTTTCTAGCCCACAATCATCTATTTCATCTCTTGTTTGAATCGGTTGTGTGGATTGGATTTTGCATGAACATACTCCGTTAGGCTATAAAATAGGAAGTAGTACAAACTTATAACCGCCAAGTTAAGCTGGATGGTAGTATGTGGTGTATAGACACCAAGCACGTAATAGGAGAGCAACATAAATTATTTCTGTGCATTTAAGAGTTCTTAGATAAGTTGTTAGCTGTTCAATTTCACTTATTTAGATAGTTTTAGGAATTCGCATCTACACTGGGATAATATCTTAATTTGTTGTTCTATTCTTAAATTTCTAACCAGAAAGTGAATGCTCAGTGTTACTCACGATAATATTATGCAATTTTAATATTCTACTGAACATAAGAAGAATGGTGATCTAATGCATATATGATGGATATGTTTTAAGAAATGCAGATCTTTCCTATCTAGATATTTTGACAAAAGCTGGGTACCATGTCAAGTTCGGTAATTCCATGTAAACTGTTGTAGAAATTGTGCTTAGTTTTAGTTTACTGTAGTGTGTAGAGAAATTTAGTTGATGTCATGTTGAATACTTTCCAAATTTTGTATGCTACATTGGTGGTATGTGGGGAAATGCCTTTTTCCGCCACCCTTGTGTCATTCAGCTAATATGGCACCAAATATTTATCCTTACAGGTTATATCTGTTATTACAAGATGAGCAGACCAGCTGGATTATGTGCTGGTGGATACCCCAGGGCAGATTGAAATCTTCACATGGTCGGCTTCAGGAGCTATCGTCACTGAAGCTTTTGCATCAACATTTCCAACAGTCGTTGCATATGTAATTGACACCCCCAGATCAACAAACCCTGCAACATTCATGAACAACATGCTTTATGCATGCAATATTCTCTACAAGACCCATTTGCCTCTGGTCCTTGCATTTAATAAGGTTGATATAGCCAAGCATGAGTTTGCTCTTGAGGTATGTGTGCCTTTTATGATTATTTCAATTCCTCTGCTGTTGATTCTGTACACTAGCCCCATATCTCACCCTTTTTTAGAATTTCGTTGCAACGTACGAATACTCTACTTATATACTAAGTATATATGAAGAATATATTCTCACTTGTAGTAGTACACGTCGAAGCATATGGTCAGTTGCTTAAACTGCCTGGAGGCTTCGTCTGTGGTGACCGGTGTCAATATATGCTAGCTTGCCGAACGAAAAGGTGCAACGCCTGAATGCGCGCGCCACTTGTCATGTGTATCTTTAGGACAGGCCATCAAGTTCTACGGAGGCCGACGCCACAACAACCATTGCCATGCACGCACGTTTCGCTCTTTCCATCAAAGAACGATGAAAACGAATTATTCCCGCAGTATATATAAGTTCAAGCGCATCATAGGTAAGGATAAAAAATATTAAATATAAGAAAAACGATAATGATATTAGACTGTACATACCATATTAAAGGGTACATTATAATTGCTTGACTATTTTTTTCTATTAAAACATAGGTGCATAGTGAAAATATTATAATAATTATATTTTAATTCTCTTAATATACTTATACTGTGGGACACCGCTTCTCAAGAGAAGAGAGTTATATTGTAGAACGGAACGAGCAACAACTTCTCTATAGATTTATATTATAGGATGCTGCTTCTTAAAATGAGAGATTTATATTGTAGGATGGAGGGAGAACAAATTAAGAACACGTATATGAGAGTGTATTCAAATTGATGGTGTATGCATGTGTTTATACACACATGTACACAAAGTTAGCCTTCAAATCATCAAGGGTTATTTATGCACACACATGTACACAAAGTTAGCCTTCACATAATCCAGAGTTATCTCTAAAGTGAAAACGAAGATCTAGAGGAGAGAAAAAAAAACTCGAATAGATAGCCTACAACGGAGATTCTCATGTGGATCAACACATGTACGTACATGTACTTCGCACTGACATGTTTTCCCTTCAACAGCTCTGGCTGGATTACATTGTAATTTGTACAAACTGTTGCCTTTGAGGGACTATTTGGTAGAATGTCAAACACCTGTGCTTTCCCCGTTTATAATAACGTAATCAGGGGTGCCCCTTTAGGTGCGACTGCACCTTCAGATCGACTCAAACAGCAACATTTTTTTTACACTCACACAGCTAATGTGCTGGTAGGTATAGTAAACCATGTAGCCAAACTGACTTTTACTCCTTGTAACCGATCGACTTATATTTAAACACAAACTTTACAGCTCAAAAGCCTCAAAGATGCAAGTGTGTGTGAAGAGTACTACTCCCGATCAAATCTCGCGTGCTCGTCGATCCGTTCTAGCTCGCTCCCTTTTATCTTGAGATAACTTTTCGTTTGACACATGGGATTGCACTTACTTGTTAGAAAACAAAAGGTATTTGTAGTTGTCACGTACATACCATGATCGTCGATACTAGATACTAATTAATGCTTCGAACTCAAGTAATGAGACACGAAGCCTAGCTCGAGCAGCTTCAGAAAAGCGTGATAAGTTTCTTTATTGACAAATACGATAATAAAACTTACAAACATGACAAGTGATAAGGACATCCCAACACTAGTATATCAATTCTCTCTCTTAAGTGTGTGTGCTATTAATAAGGATGTACCTAAAGGACTAATGACAAGAACCAGAACCAAATTATTTAACCAACAGATGAATTTGTTTCTTCATAAGTTTACTTATGCTTTCCATAAGAATTGGCTACACCTCATACAAATACTTTATGTATCCTCAGATTTGATAAGATTGAAGCATTTTGAATCGAGAGGGAGGCCGAGGCAACGCTTGGAAGGAAAACAAGACATTGCTAGCATATGGGACACATCACGGAGGACCTGGGGCTGCGGCATGCGGTGCATGAGGTAATTTGGCACGTGGGAGGCATTGGGAATGAATGGGGTAATGGCGCATGAGGCAAGGTACATGGGGAGGCCACCATGTGATGTTTTGTTCCGAGTCCAGGATAGAGCAACGTGATCGGCAAGGGAAGGAGGAGTCTGGTTTTGGAGAGTCTTCCAAAAACCGGTTCGGTTTTCCAGAGAACTACTTCAACAAAACCATGCTCATTGCTAGATGGAAATTCGAGAGGCTGCTTGCGTGCCATGATCTAGCCGAAACCAATCTGGTTCAGTCATGTAATTTCGTTTTTGAGTTTGTTGCGTTCGAATTACATTGCATGTGGAACTTGCATCAGATTGCTTGGATATAAGATTAGGAGTTGGACTCAGTCACCTCATGACTGAACAAAGATAGGGTTGTCCTTATTAGGCCTTACTGTTTGCGTGTCTTGGTGTTAATACCCACAACACCCCCTTATAAACCTTAGATCACAAATAACGGATTGAATATAGAAAAAGCTTGGGCACTTGTTCCTCTCCTAGGGTTTGCATAGCAGCCGCACTAGAGGGGAATCGTCTGCTCTCTTTACCATTATTCTTGCTCCTCCGGACATTGCAGGAACCAAGCTTTCACTTCCTTGTGGTCGAGTGGAAGATCCTCAAGTGTGTGGTTTGGTGATTTCACATATCGCAGGTCATTGCACTGGTAGCGTATTGGCCACAGCAAAATAACTCGGTTGTACATGTTATCCAAGATCCTATGTTGAAAAGATCGGACACCCCCCATCAGCTTGGTATCAGAGTATAGTTGACGCAGTATGATTATTTACTCTTGCTTTAGATTCATTTATTTCTGTCTTATAGTCCAAAATCTGAAAACAACAAAAAAAAAATTATTCCGAACCTTAGTTTCAATTTGTTATTTCATGTGAGTTTTGTTAGGTTTTGATTCATTAGAATTTTGTTTAGTTGCTGATCATAGTGTTCTTTTGCGTAGCTTGATCTTTGTGTTTCATCTAAAACACTACAAAACACATCGGTTTTGAACTCCTCAAAACTGGCACCAAAAATCATTCTCTTGTGTCTCGGTTGTGTGATCTTCAACTTGTTTGTGTCATATAAGTTTGGGCTTGTTGAACTTAATTCCCACCGAAGAGACTTAGGAACCCTAGTCCATACTTTGCGTGTTAGGGTGAAATCCTTGCTGATTTGTCTCGGTTGATCCTCCCAACTTACTTCTCAGTTTTATGATCAAACCCATAGATTGATCTGATCAGATTCTTGGAGTTCTTGCCGAATCCTAGTGGGTTTGGAGGGCAATCTGTGATGGCTGCGGACTTGTGTCCGAGTTGGAATCTGAATTACATATGGCCAAGGCACATCAAGTGAGCTATTTCTTGAGTGATTACAAGTAATCCAATTGCTAGCAGATTACTCTTTCTTTGCTGCTACTTGTGCACTTTGATCTTCACTTAAATCAAATCTGAGTGCACAATCTTTCTTGAAGCTACTTGCACTACTACAAAAGAGACTATACTAGATGGCTACATCATAGACGGTTCATAGGGAACCGTCTGTGCTGCAACTATCACAGACGGTTTATACTAACAACCGTTTGTGATATTTCAATAAACGGTTATTTATCTGTGATAAAGTAAGATATCACAGACAGTTCGTATTAATAACCTTCTATGAAAATATTACAGAAGGTTGTTAGTATAAACCGTATGTGATAATGCAAGACATTATAGATGGTTTGTATTAATAACCGCCTGTGATAATTCACAGATGTTTATTTATAAGAACCGTCTGTGATAACGCCAAACATCACATATGACTTTTAGTTAGAACCGTCTATGAAACAATCACAGGTGGTTTTTATTTATAACTGTCAATGTTTTGTCCTTTGTCATATGAACTATAGAACCTACTGATTAGCTGGAATAGATAAGTGTGACTAGTCACTTTCACAAAAGACAAATTCAAGTCAAATTTATTACAAAAGTTCAAAAAAAGATATTCCTATCTTCATCTTCTGGGCTTCATATGCTTCCTCTTCTACTTTTGGAGTTGGAGGATCAGCGGCTGAGTTTTCGAATGTCGTGAAGATTTGTCCTTGCCCTCTCCACTTCCTCCTCTAGCCTAGGCTAATCACTAGCATAGCCCATTATCTCAAAGAGGATGCCATGATGAGGCTGAGTGCGATTTCCCTTTCCTGAGCGACAAGGAGACACCTCCATCGACGGCGGATGATGAGGGTCCAGTTGACGGATGGAAGTGACTCGAAGAAGGAGAGCAGAGCGTGAGAGGAGGAGCTATTCCAGACGTAAGTGTTTGGCCGCCTGTGTAAGATTGCGGCCGAACAACTTATGATGGATAGATGAGAGGAAGGAGATCAAAAGAATACTACATGCCGATAGTTTAGAAGGAATTGTATACCGTGCTGCATATAAAGCCAGAACCGTGTAGAAGTTTAAGGGGCACATGCATCAGAATATTAACAGGCGGGAGTAAAGCACGCATTTTCAAGCGTTATCACGGATAGTTCATAACCAAACCGTCTATGATATGTGCATTATCACAGACGGTTCGTATAACAAATCGTCTCTGATATGTACATGATCACAGTCGGTTTGTATAACAAACTGTCTGTGATAGCGGCGGATATCACGGACGGTTTGTATGAATAACCATCTGTGAAATATCACAGACAATTATTAATAAAAATCATTTGTGATAGTTTGATATCACAGACCGTTACTAATAAAAACCGTCTGTGATAGTTTGATATCATAGATGGTTTGTGGTTGGAACTGTCTGGGATACTATGCTCTATTAAATAGCAGGCGTACGTGACATAGATCTATCTTCATCGCGCTACATTGAAGGAGGCGGCCGGCTTTTGGGAGCTCGGTGAAAACATATCACTTGTAGATCTAGCTTGTATATCGATTTATTTTTGGTGATTAGATGTTAGTATTTACTTCTAATAACTTATATGCCTTGTAATAGAGAGAGATGATAGCTAGGGTTTTAATTAGATCTAGCTAACTAGGTTTAGGGAGAGATGGTTGTTTTGCTCCAATCTAAGAATGGATCAGTACTCCTAGTTCACTTCAATATATTCTTTCTTGATATTGTTTCATGAGTACATGGCTATCTAGCTACTTATTTTAGATATGGATAATTTATTATAAGGTGAATGACAATTATGTGTGTAATTAAGTAGCTAGGCTGACTAGCTATAGTAGCATTAATAATCCAATTTGATACCCATTTGTTAAATGTGTAGTGTAGATATGATGGACCGAAGCTGGATGTACGTTGAGAACCATGTGAGTGAATAGTACATTAATGGCATGTCAGCTTTTAGAAGAGCGGCCGAGCTAGATATGTTGAAGAAGGGGATAGAATATATGTACGCGATAATCTGGAGATGTTTACCAACCCAGCGTAGATTGAAGCTCACTTGATTCGAAGGGGTTTCAAAAGGGGGTATACATGTTGGACCAGTCATGGTGAAGAGAAACTTACACAGGAAGGTAGTTATAACAACGTCGAGGGAGACAACGATATGCCAGTTGTGGATTGTGATTTCGATGAGGATAGGTCGCAGGATGACAATCTAGATCAGATGCTACACGATGCATAAGGAAACTATAGTGAGAGAGAGTTTGGTAAATTTGAGGGCTTGATGGTGGACTCAGAGAAATATTTGTTCCCGGGCTGCAAGCCGCAATACATAAGGTTGTTATCCATTCTAGAACTGCTGAAATTGAAGGTAAGCAATGATTGATTTGATAAGAATTTCACAACATTGTTAGGTCTCCTAGTGAACATCCTTCTAGAGAAAAATATGTTGCCGAGAACCACCTACCAAGCCAAGAAGATTCTTTATCCATTGGGAATAGAAATAGAAAGAATACATGCATATTCGAATGATTGTATCCACTACCGTAAAGAGTATGCAAGCTTACATGTTTGTCCGGTGTGTAAAGCATCCCGATACAAACATAAAAATGACTTCGATGATTAGGAGGGCATCGAGGTGAAGTAAATACCTCCTGCTAAGATGTTGTGATATCTTTCCGTAATTCTCCGTTTGAAGTGTTTATTTGCAAACCGAAAGAATGCAAGATTGCTGCGTTGGCACTCGAAGCATCTTTCTAAGACGGAATAATAAAACACGCTGCTGATTCTGCCCAGTGGAGGAACATTGATAGGATGCTTATAGACTTCGGTGTAGAACTGAGGAATATAAGGTTTCGGTTGAGTACAGATGGAATGAATCATTTTGGTAATATGAGCAGCCGACATAGCACCTGGCCTGTGATTCTATGCATGTACAACCTTCCTCCTTGGTGTGTATAAAGCGAAAGTACATTTTGATGTCACTACTTATCCAAGGGCTGAAGCAACCTGAAAACTATATTGATGTGTACCTAGCACTATTGGTGGAAGATCTTGTGATACTGTGGAACGAAGGGGTACAGGTATGGAATGCGGACAAACAATAGAACTTCACTCGGCGCGCCGTATTGTTTTGCACCATCAATGATTTTCCTACTCCTGGTAACCTGTTGGGGTTGAGTACAAAAAGAGCCAAAGCCTGTTCACACTGCTTAGATTATACCAAAAGTGTGTGGTTGAACAACTCGTGCAAAACTGTGTACATGCGTCATCGTAGGTTCCTTCCAAAGTATCACCCATACTGCAAGATGAAGAAATAATTTGACGAAAAAAGGATGACTCAGTACTAAGGCCTTTTAGAGGGAAAGAGGTTTATGATATAGTCAAGGATATTGATGTTGTGCTTGGAAAGGGACGTAAGTTGAGGACCAGTCAGAAGAACATGTGGAAGGAGAGGTCAATATTTGGGACTTGCCTTATTGGGAGCACTTAGAAGTTCATAAGTGCATCGATGTCATGCACATAGAGAAGAATGTATATGATAGCTTGCTTGGTCTCTTACTGAATATTCATGACAAAACAATGGATGGTGTCAATGTAAAGCGTGACTTAGTCGCTATGAACATGAGGACCGAGTTTGCACCGATAGAGACTGATAAAGGCCGGACGTACCTTTCCCTTGCTTGCTACACTCTGTCTAAGTCCGAGAGAACTGAATTGTGCTAGTACTTACATGGTGTGAAAGTTCCGTCCGGTCACTTCGCCAACATGAATAAACTTGTTTCCATAGAAAATTTGAAATTAATCGGCATGAAGTCTCATGACTATCATGTAATAATGACACAAATGCTTCCTATTACAATTAGAAGTATTTTGCCGAACAAGATTCAAGTGACAATCATGAGGCTGTGTTATTTCTTTAATACAATTGCTCAGAAGGTCATCGATTCCAATGGACTAAATGCTCTATAGACCGAGGTGGTGATGACTCTATATCATCTTAAGATGTATTTCCCTCCATCATTTTTCGATATCATGGTCCATCTCATTGTCCACCTTGTGAAAGAGATAAAGATATACGGCATCATGTTTCTACGTCATATGTACCCGTTCGATAGGTACATGGGAATTCTCAAATCCTACGTACACAATCGATCTTGGCCAGAGGGTGCCATCATCGAAGTTTATGCAATCGATGAAGTCATTGAGTTCTGCATCGATCACATGGTTCAGGTCGAACTGATAGGTGTATCTCTATCTCGTCACGAGGGGAGGCTAGAGGGTATCGAGACCATCGGAAGGAAAGTAATAACTCCGAATCTAGATATGTATGCTCAAGCCCATTTCACGGTTTTACAACACATGACTGAAGTGACCCTGTATATTGAAGAGCACAAGCACATGATACGCCAAGAGAATCCAGGCCGGTCAGAGGTTTGGATCACGAGACAATACAACTGTTAGTTCAACGAATGGTTGAAGGTGCAATTGACTGGGAGGTCGTCAAGTGAAACACTACAATGGTTGGCAAAAGGGCCAAAATTATAATTGTGACATGGAAAGAATAATACATTAATGGGTACACATTTTATACAACAGATCAGGATAGAAAGAGCACAGTGCAGAACTCAGGTGTCCGCATAGATGCATTTCATGTGCACATCAATATCGCTGGCCCAAGCTCGTACTATGAGATTGTTGTAATATCCTGATCGTCGTTGCGGCGTAGGTTTTTTAACGTAATCGCGGAGTCGCCGGTTTTTCGGTAAATCACGGGAAGGGAAAAATAAAAATTGTGGAATAGCGTAAAATGAATAAAGTAAATAAAATAATAAATAAAAAACTCTGAGTGGCCTGCCTGGAGAGTGGCCCGACCGCCTTGGGCCGAAGGCCCAAGGGGTGGCCGCACCCTCCCCTCCCCCTCCCTAAAAACCCTAGCCACTTCCCCCTCCTCCCTCTAGCCGCCACCCCCCCCTTTTCCCACCCTCCTGGCCGCACCCCCCTGGTTGGCGCCCCCACCTCCCCCCCACACAGCTGCTGTCCATGGGTGCAAAGGAGAAAGAGAAGGAAGAAGAAGAAAGGGAAGAGAAGTAAGAAGAAGAGAAGGAGGAGAAGAAGAGGAGGAAAGAAGAGGGGTGATCCCAATGGATCCCCTAGGTAACTCTCCCTCATCTCAAATTCCTCTGTTATTGATGAATTTAGGGTTCTTAGCCTGAGATTTGTTGGGGGATTAGCAATTAGATTCCCTGATTAGGGATTTCCTGCTGTCTGTCAGTAGATCAATTCCCCGATTAGGACTTCAATACCCATCTTTTGTATTTTTTCAGAATTTTTGGCCACGGGATCTGGGCGTAGAAGGGTCGGGAACACCGCTGTCTGTCAGGGGTACAGATTGGGACAGATTGCTGTTCAAGTGTGATTCCGGGGTAGAAGATGATTTTTATGATTTTGGTCACAATTGAGAAAAATGTAGCGAATTCAGTAATATAACTGCTGTATAAAAATCATATTTTTTTTAGATCCTTGTACTGTGGTTGGCACGCTTTAGAATCTTGCTGTCCAGATTGTCAGAATAGAGAACGTCCTCTGTTTTGCACATTAAGTTACACCTTTTTAGGATCAAAATAAAAATATATGATCTACATGAAAAATGAAGGCATTTAAGTGAGGAATCCAGATATATATCATTTGCTGTAATTGGCTTAGTATTGTTAAAGATACGAAAATATTAAGCAGTGCTGCTGCAGTGGGTAGTTTGAAGAATCGTTAAGCGTAGAGGTTGATGTGTGGGTTCGGGGTTCTAGCAACGTCTTTACTTTTTAAGACGCATTATCCTTGCTGTTGTTTTGTGCTGAGAGGTACCTTTTGGACAGGTGGTTTTGCTCCTAAACGCATGTGATTTGCTTCGCTTCAATGGTAGAGGCAAGTAAACGTAGCGGATGTGCTACTGTTTAACTTGTTAATTATTCTACATTCACATTAATTAATTCTCTTAAATTGGGGTGCTATGTCATTGTTACATACTTCCTTAATGTGGTCCAGATGGTAGTATTTTTAAGAATTCATTTGTTTTATGATCTTGATGGTTTAATTGTGGATATGCGGAATTGATCTTGATGAATTAATATAGTTGTGGGGGTAGAGAACTTTACGAGTATATTGTGGTCTAAGTGGTAGTATTCTTAGTGAATACTTGTGGTTGTGATGGTAGCAATTATTGATCAATTGATATGTTTGGATAAATTGCTCGTAATCATGTGAAAATTTGTTTAGTGTGCTAATGTGGAATATGAAAATAAATATGTGGTGGATATGTGATTGTGGATATGTTGTGAGCATGTTGATGCTCCTTTGCGGTTAGAATTCATGTGGTTTATGATTATCATATCATTCATATCATATCATGACATTTGCATATGGATGTCGCCGCACTTAGCCGCGACCGTACCAGTACAGCATCGTATATTGCCGTAATACGATGCACACTCTTACCTTGTTGGGTAAGGGTGCTGTGGAGCATACGCATTCATATGCATTGCATTGTGGAAAGATCATTTGCATACCTATGCAATGTATTGTGGTGAAGTTATTTTGCAGACAAATACAACTTCATGGTTGTAATGTGGAATGTACAACCTCATAGTTGTAATGTGGAGTGTACAACCTCATAGTTGTAATGTGGAGTGTACAAATTCATAGTTGTAATGTGGAGTGTACAACCTCATAGTTGTAATGTAGAATTGGCTCATGTGAGCTACTTGTGGTATGAGGAATGTGGATGTGGTCATGGAATGGGGTTCGTCCCTTGTGGTTTGGTGGGGGTTGTGATTGTGGCATGAGATTATTTTCTCTTGTGGTAATTGTTGATAGCAGTTGTGGATGTGAGAAACAATAAAATAGTGAAGTAAAACATACATATGTTTTATTGTATTTGGTAGTGTTAGCGATTGAGATTTTAAAGTAGTCAAACAAGATTCATTTGCTATGGTTTTACCGTTGTTGGTGGTGATTTGAGGTTGTGGATATAAACGTGGTCATTGGGGAAATTAAATGTTGATGATTAAACTGTTATAGTTTAATTAGCCTATTAAACAGTTTGCTTGCTGAGATTTTATCTCACCCTTGTTTTCCCCCCTTACAGGTGAAACATAAGAGCAACATGTTAAGGTAAGCACCGTCTTCTTTTCCTTCTATCCAGTTTTATTGATTTAGTTTTTATACTACCCTTTTCAACACTCGATGGAACTTTCATACAATAGCCAAGGCCTTATTCGATTGGATCAAGAAGGTGCATTTGATCTGCTTGATCTTGCTGATTGCTGATCGCAGCCAATCTTTCTGCTACTGTTCCTTGATTTTCACTTACAACCAAATATAGGCTAAAGTGCCCGTTCATCCTTTCCAACTATGGACTTATTGGGAAGATGGGAAGTGCTAAACAACATTCCAGTGTTTTGTTTGGTCTGAGAGCACTTAGATTTTTCTCCTATATATATACCCCTTTAAAAAAATGTGAATGCTTTAAACCACAAAAAACACTCGAATCCCTCTTCTCTTATGTATGCTCCCCTTCAAAAAATATGAATACTCTGAACCACAAAAAAAACACTCAAATCCCTCTTCTCTCATGTATGCACCACCTCCAAAAAATCTGAGTGCTCCAAACCACAAAATACACTTGAGTACTAGCTAGACACCACCTTAGAAGATAGTTCCTTTGCTGGTGAATTCTTATGGAATAGTTTCATTTTTTAATGAAAATTTGTCCTTTTTTATGACATGTATCCACTTCTCAGTTTCAAACAAACTACTATATTTAGGTGGTACTTAGTTGAGCTGAATTTTAGTGGTTTATGGTTGAATTTTTATTGTAACTAACTGAAATTATAATGTAAATGATGATGGCTTATTTGGCATAATTAAATTTTAACAAATTTAAAAATAGAAAAAAGGGATAGCCCATCATGTATAATATAAACGAATACAAGAAAAAAAAAGAAACGATAAAAAGCTAAAAAACAGAAAAATTAGAGAAAAAAAATAAAATTTAAAAATAATGAAAATAAACCAGAAGCCAGGGTGCTTCCTTGCACTTTTGGTTTTACATTGTGTCGGTGCATAACTTTGTAGCTTGCCATTAACTTGCCACGTTGCTGGTTACATAGTCGCCGCATTGCTCGCAAATATGACAACACACTCAAATTGAATACAATTGATAAGAAGAATATTAACAAAAAAATTATTTAATAAATTGGTGTAATCATAATCCGGCATCTTGCAGTGTTTGTAGTCCATGTAGATGCATGGACCGCCCGGAACCTGACCGCACCTCTCGCTTTAGTTGGACATCATCACCCGGCATAATCTGACTAGAGCCACAAAATGCCACATTAAACCAATCTCGACATTGAACTGATCCGTGACCAAATTTACCAAAGAGCTAACCATGCACAACAGAGTGAATACATTGCACTTTCCAAACATACTAGTGCCCGTAGCAATTAGTGGCAGGCTGTCACAACTGGCATGAACAGGTAATGGAAAAGGGGCAAGAAGGGAGGATGGTAAGGACACATTCTCACAGCCAAGCCACAACCAATGCCAGCTACTCTAAATCCCTTGCCTCAATCAAACCTCAAACCAATAGAAGCTTAGCCATTCAAGCCAGCCAAGATGGAAATCACCATTGCCAGCCGCCATGGGGCGAAGGAGCAAGCGAAGCAGAGGAGCAGCAGCAGGACCCGGGGGGGTGCAAGGGGAAGCTCGGGAGCACCATCGCTTCCCGTAGTCCTCACCAAATTTAGGCAAACACTTTGCATCATACGTGTGCACTAGGGACGACGTCGCACACATACTTGGTAAAATTAAAATCTCAGTAGGTAATGATTGGCATATAAACCTAACCAGTAGCAATTGGCACTATAGAAATTGACAGAAATAAATAGGAGGAACTGTAGAAATTGATAGTGTAGAATGGTGTGCACATCGATTGGCAATTACTTGTTAAATCAGTAGGATACCGTAGTAAACTGGAGCAGATGAGGGTGCGGAGCCTTACCCTGACGGGGAGATTTGATGATTTGTCTTATCTTTCTTTGCAGTTTGATAAAAATGCCCTATGATATCTCACTGACATGCGGGGCCAGGACCCGCATGTCAGTGAGATATCACTTGCCATTTCCATGAAAGGTGGGGCAAATCATCAATTCTTTCTACCTGACGACGTTGGTGCCGAAGCAGCGGGTGCAGGCGGTGGCGTGGTGCTAGAGACAGAGAGGCCTAGGCAGAGAAGAGAGAGTGCTAGAGATAATAGTTCTAGGGGAAGTTGAGGGAGCTAGAGAGAGAGAGTACTAAGCATAGGGAGGAGTGAGACGATTGAGACGGGAGCTGCATCCTAGAAGCTGAAGGAATTAAGGAAGAGAAGAGAGATGACTGATGAGGTGGTGGAAGTGAACTAGCGACGACTAGGCCAGGCCAAATAAAAAGGAAGAGGAAAAAGCTATGGGAGAACCAATCATGAAATTTTTTTCAGGAAATAAGAAAATTTATGAAATAATATTTGAACCAATTCTTGAACAGACTTCATATAGAAATTTGGGAGATTAAAGAATGCGTTTACGTTTATGTGTTTAGGATTTGACCGTCTGGACACCGGTTCATAATTTTGTTACGAGAAAATTCCTTATTCATCATGCAAAGTAGCTGGTTTCTTGATCCGCCATTGAAAAAAAATGCTCTTCCCTCCTATGCCACTGGCTCATTTCTCTACTATTTTCTTGCCATTGCTGTTAGAGGTGAAACCAGGTTGGATATGGGTAGATACTGCTCATCCTGTATCATAACCTATATTTTTCTTCGGATCTGGTGCTAGATATGAGTAAGGCCAGATATGAACACGAATTTGGAATATTTAGAATACATACATATGGCAGATATATGACGGATTCAGATCGAGAACACATAAAATAGTTAGATATTACGGAGTTGCGCACACACAGGAAGGAATATATGTTGAACCATACCACCATAACTTCAACTTTTCAACATGAGCACATATATAAGTTTCACATGTATATACAATCACATTGATGTAATGATATAGTATGGTTCAACATAAGTTCATACATAATTATTTTAGCCATTATTGAATTTTGGAACCATTTCCTATATTTATAAAAGCTTTTTTCCTATTTTCCCCAAGACTAAAAGCATTCTTATTTAATTAATTAAACCTTTTCAAATTATTAAAATATTTTATTTAGGTTCCAAATATTCTAAAATACTTGTGTGAATTTTTCTAGAATTTTTCAGTGCCTTTTGCTATTTTTCAAAGCCCAAAAACTTTTCTGTCATTTTTCTTGTTTCCTACAATTTGGGAGACTATCAGGATTACGAAACATGAAACTATCTGACATAATACAGAAAAAATCTAGATCCAGTGGATAGTAGCTGCTTTGGATTCAGCCCTGGATCTAAATTTACCTATCTAGATTCGGTCCCGGATCCAATCGGATCCGACTACAGATCGGGTGGTAATTATTCACCGGATTTCACCCCTAACTGTTGTCCCTTGCCCATGAGTTGGGTGTTAAGTTGGATGGGGAAAAAACCAAAATATCCTTCCTATTCCTCTCCTCTCCTCTCCCCTCTCTCTATCCTCTCTCTTGGGCTCCCCACCGACAACCTCTTCCTCTCCCTCAGCTACCCTTCTCCCCTTCCTCAACCATACACTCTCCCATTTTCTCTTTATTCTCTCTCATGGGCTTCCCACTGACAGCCTCCTACAATCGCTCAGCCTTGTGCTGCCTCTCGACAATGGAGTGCATGAGGTGGTCGGTGAGCACGTGTTGACCCCATGTCCTCCCCTCCGGTCCACATTGTCCTTTACGCTAGATCTCGCCATCTTGACATCGCTACCTCTTGATTTGGCTATCCCCAACCCCACTGTCTCCTCCCGATCCCACCACCATCGGATCTGGTCAGCAAGTGCATAATGGGAGCTCGAGCGATGTGACGCGGGCATGGCGAGGGCAAGCGACAGCAAGTTCATCGTGGGTAGCCGGAGGTGGAAGTGAAGAGTGGTAGCACTAGGATTTGGGGAGGAGCATGAGCTCACCGGTCAGGAGGTAGGTAATGACACTGCTGACTTGGAGAAACTTGTTCAGATTCGGTGCTTTCTTTCCACCTCTGAGCTTCTCCTGATGCTTCTTCCCCACCTCCGAGCTTCCAAGTTGCTATCGAGCTTTGGGGGAATGTCATCTCCACCACTACACAAGCTCAAGACATGGTTGCGCTGCCATCTCGGTCACCACCTCCCACGCTGATGTCGCCTTTGTCCGCCTCCATGGCGAAAGGGCTGCAGATGGGCAAAGGGAGAGAGAGTATATGAGGGAGGGGCAGCCGGTGGTGGTGTCTAGTGTGGTATGAGAGAGAGAGAAGAGAGAGGATGGTGGAGAAGGGCAAAGAAATAACATGATGGTAGGCATCATTGACATGTGAGCCATCGTGAGGGTAAGCTCGGTATTGTAAACAATTTGACTGGTTTTGGGAGGCTAACGGCCGAAGGGTCTAATGGAACTAACGGTAGTGGCATAAAAGGGCAATGTTTTTCAAACCAGTGGCATTGATGGAAGAAACATTTTTTCGATGGCAGATCAGGAAACCGGTAATTTTGCATAGCAAATAAGTAATTTCTGCTTTTGTTACACTTCACAAGTTAGACATTTAACTAATTTGGATCACAGTAAACATACGAACTGCATGAGACAAGTGAAAAACAGGAGAAGGGACGTCTGGAGGGTCCAACTAAACCCAAAATTAACCTTGAGCACTCAGGCAAGTCATCCTTGATTGATTTGGTAGAAGTACCCTCTTCGTTCATAAAAGAGTGACGCTTTTGACTTTTCAAAGTCAACAAGATGCTCGTTTAACTGCCAAATTCTATTATCATATATTTGGAAAAAGTTGTAAAAGTGCAATATTATGAAAGTATTATTTACAATAAATTCACTCGTATCATTTATATATATATATCCAAAACTTATGTTTTACACAATATCTTTGGTCAAAGTTAATAGGATATGACCACATGTATTCTAAGATGGCACTCTTCTGTACTAGAAAGAGTAATTTTGTACAAATTATTTTCCACTACGACTATATTATCTATCTACATAAATTCCAATTTAAGAAAATAATTCTTATTGTGCGGGTGTGTTGGCGATGCATGTGTTTGGGAACTGTTGACACATCTAGCACTATAGCCACTTTTTGTTTCAAATTTGACATTTGGATATCTATTTTTACAAATCCAGTCCCTCTCTAAGCTTAGCAGCCGCGGCAGGTGATACGTATCGTCTGTGATGCTACAGTAGGTCATTCCGAGCCATCAGAGTTTGGTAGGTCTTCGACCTACCGAGCCACTACAAATCAGCATGTCGGCATGTAATAAATACATATAATTTATTGGCATTAATTAATAATAATTAGCACTAATTAAGTACGTATTAATAATTAGCGCCCATTGTGTGGCGGCCGGCGTCCTGCCGAGTATGAGGGGGCTAGCTCTAAGCCTATTTGCAAAAAATGAACGTCGAGGGCTAAATCTAAAAAAAAAGATGGCTGCAATGTATGTGCCAATTGTTCTTTGTTTGGTGGTCTGGTTGATGGAGCGACTAGGGTGGTGATCAGTTGAGTTTGTTTTGTGGCTTATGGCTGAAAGCATTGTAGCTGGTCGAAAAAACACTGTAGCTGACAGAGGCTTATTTAGCATAATTAAATTTTAAAAAATATAAAAATATAAAAAATATGTTAGCCTATTACGTATAATACAAACAAATACGGGAAAAAAGAACCGACAAAAAAGCACAAAAAAGCCAAAAATTCAGAAAAAGACGAAATTTATGAATAGTGAAAAATAAGCCGAAAGCCAGAAGCTTAAGCCGAATTGATCAGGGGGCCACATGTGATTAAGTAGGCGCGTAGAGGGGCCCAGGTAGGGTCTTTTGGCAGGTGTGTGGTCCTCTATGCAGGGATAGCAATATATTTAAGGAACTAAGGAAGGAATCACTCTCACTGGCGTTAATGAGTAGGGGTGAAAACGGATCAGATAGTTTCTGCCGGATCGGGACGGATACGGATACGGATTGTGTCGGATCGGATTTTTTTGGATAGTTCTCGGATCGGATACGGATTTTTTTATCGGATACGGATACGAATACAGTAAGCCTAGTATCCGTCGAATACGAATACGGATACGGATTATCTGGATAATACGAAAACGGATATCCGAGGGGAGGGGAGGGACTTTATTTTTTATTTTTTATTTTTGGATTTCAGAAAAGCCTGGAAAATTCATTTAAGCTCAGAAAAATATGAAATAAATTCCAACAATTCCAGGAATATTCACAGAAGTTCCTGGTGACATTTTGGACTTGATAAAAATATTTTCAACTAATGTTGGCATTTAATTTTTATACTTAAAAATACTTTTTAATTTCAAAAGTAGACCTTTAAACTCCAGAAAATCCAGGAAACCAAATAAAAGCCAAATAACTCCAAATAATAAATTTAAAGTAGGATTTTTATAGAAAATCAAAATATTATTTTATTTAATGTCTATTTTTTTGGTTTTCACTTAATTTACTTTTCAAATCAGGCTTTTTCAAAAACAGAAAATCCAGGGCAAAACCCAAAAATAAAATTTAGGCAACAAAAATACTTATTTTAATTTAAATTTTATTTTAACTAATTTTTATTTATTTATTTATTTATTTTTATTTTAATAAAAACATGGGCTGTTACAACTTGATGGATGAAATAGAGAAATCAAATGTTCTTATGTTTGTTCAAATTGCTATCATATCATCATGTGTATTCCATGAATTGCACGTTGTTGTTACTTATGTAGTTATGTTATGATCGACTATTGGGTATATTTTCATTGTGGATGAAAAGACTATGCTTGTTTAGATTTCATGAATGTTTTGACAAGATGAACTATTTACGTATTTTTGTTAATTTTGGATGTATAGTTTAAGAGATTTTCATGTTCCGATAAATATTCGTAACCGTATTCGTTTCGATTCGTATTCGATCCGTATCTGTATTCGATATTATTCGTATTTGTATTCGTATTTGAGTTATCCGTATTCGTATCCGTATCCGAAAAAATATGAAAATAAATATGATAGAGGCATTATCCGTCCGTATCCGATTTATTTTCACCCCTATTAATGAGCCGTAATATACACGTCGACCGCGTGTTCGTTAATGTGGGCTAGCTCTAAGTCTATTACCATGTCAAAGTAATAATACCTGCACAGAGGGGTTAATTATATATTTAGCACAGCATACGCCGACATAGGAAATCGTGTGTTGATTTCATTCAGCCATGGGTGCCGGGGGAGTAACAGGTGCGACCTGACCTGACTGCAATGGGCAAACAACGCTTAGACGGGTGAAGGTATTAGATACGGACTCGAAGGGTAAAGCTTTGTATTTCGACCTAGCCTTGTGTTAAACGAACACTGAAATCCGATGGCAAGAATGGTCAGGGTAATCATGTGTAAAGCGACACATCTCTGTAGAGAACGCAAATTCAAGACAACCTTCGAGATTGGAGGCTCGAACCCAGAATTGGGTGGTTAGTAGAATTTATTGTTGTATGTGTATTGTACTCGTGTGTGTATGTGTGTGTACTCTGTATCTGTGGTTGATACGACCAGTCGTTCTGTTGTTGTTACGACCAGTACTAAAGCTACACCGAGTATTGTAGCTCCAAGTACTCCGTGGTCGTAACGCCATAGTCGATGGTCGTAGTCGATAGTTGATTGTCGATTGTCGTGGTTGATAGTAGACGGTCGTGATCGATAGTTTATAGTTGATGGTCGATAGTCAATAGTCGACGGTTATGATCGATAGTCGACAGTTGTGGTCATATTCAAAGGAGTACAGTGGACGTCATACTCCTATGAGTACTGAAGCACCTGGAGGACTCGAAGCCTATGTGCGGTCATAACACCGTAGTCGTAGCACCTGTGTGTGTGGTCGGTTACGACCACGCTGTGTGTGGTTGTAACAACCAGCATCGTAGTGTCTGTGTGCGTGGTCGGTTATGACCATGTTGTGTGTGGTCGTGATGACCAAAATCGTAGTCATTGGCATGGTGGTCGTAGCACCTGCATGTCCATGATCGAAGCTCCAGTGTAGTGGTCAAAGGCAAGCAGAGGATGAAGTAGTAATCGTGGTCGTGCAACAATCACTATAGCAGGCGTCAGCACGGGTGGTCGTGGATGATATAGGCCATACCTTGGTTGGTGATCTACCCGGTATGGGCAAGCGGTTGGACATTGTAGCAGTCATGGGCAGCTGTGCGAAGCGGCATAGGCAGGCGGTGGCCACTGTAGCAGTCGTGGGCGGCTGAGCGAAGCGGCAGCGACTGGAGTCGTAGTGAGTGAGTGGCCTGAGTGGCTGGATGTGTCTATATATACTCTGTAAGTCGTTGAGAGTTTTGATCTAGTGTGTAACAGTGAAAAACACAGTAGAAAAGGTGCGTCAGTTTGCATCACATAATCGTTCCTCCGTTCGTTGTGTTCAGTCCTGTTCACTACTCCACCTTATCATTCCCACCTCCGGCAAGTCAGCAATGACTGTGTATCAGAGTCCATAGCCAAAGTGTGTGTTTCAGGGAGCCAGAGCTAACCTCGGGTGAGCAAGTCTACCGCTGACTCCAAACCAGTTATGACCACTGGGTGAAGGTGTTCCAAGTGGTCATATCCCTCCCTTCGGGTCTGCGCTGCTCCTCATCTAACAATAGAGAACATGGGCATGTTCCGACCGAGTGTTGATCCTTGGAGGGGATTAAACCCAACATCTGGTATCAAAGCCTAGGTGGTTGTCAGACACAAAATCGAGAAGAAAAGCAGAGCTCCAGCTCTCTTCGTCTTCCTGGTTTTGGCATGTCCGCAGCAGAGCCCAGGTGGTTCTCGGAAGCAAAATCGAGAAGAAAAGCAGAGCTTTGGCTCTCTCCGTCTTCCCGGTTCTGGTGTATCCGCAGTAGAGCCCGGGTTGGTTCTCGGATGCAAAATCGAGAAGAAAAGCAGAGCTCTGGCTCTCTCCGTCTTCCCGGTTCCAGCGTATCCGTAGTAGAGCCTAGGTTGGTTCTCAGATGCAAAATTGAGAAGAAAAGCAAAGCTCCAGCTCTCTCCGTCTTCCAGGTTCTGGCGTATCCGCAGCAGAGCCCAGGTTGGTTCTCGGATGCAAAATTGAGAAGAAAAGCAGAGCTCCGGCTCTCTTCGTCTTCCCGGTTTCGGCGTATTCACAGCAGAGCCCAAGTTGGTTCTCGGACACAAAGTCGAGCAGAAAAAGCAAAGCTCCGGTTCTCTCCATCTTCCCGGTTCCAACGTATCTACAGCAAAGCCTAGGTGATTCTTGGATGCAAAATCGAGAAGAAAAGCAGAGCTCCAGCTCTCTCCATCTTCCCAGTTCCGGCGTGTCCGCAGCAGAACTGAGCTCTCTCCTGAGCTAATCCCTATAGTTGGGACCCGAGCTTGAGGTCGTGCACACCTTCCTCCATGTCGCATCCGAGCTCGCCAAAAAAGCGCCACCAGCAATGAGGGTGCACCGAAGATCGGCGATGGGAGCGAGCTGAAGGCATCGGCACGTGAGGGTAGCGTTACCCTCCCATATCCCATGCTCACAAGGAGCAACTACACGGCATGGGCTATGAAGATGAAGGTGTTCATGCGCGCTTAGGGCGTGTGGAATGCAATCGAGCATGAGGTGGTGAGCGAGAGGCTCCTCAGGTGGTTCAGCTGGCGGTGGTGGCCGTCGATACAACAAAATAGGCAGCAAAGGCACATCTCGTCGTGGTGGAGGCCGACAATGAACCAGCGCTTATGTGAAGAACCTGCAACAAGATTAAAAGAGAGATTGTTGGGTTAATCTTGTTGTATGTGTGTTGTGCTCATGTGTGCATGCATGTACTCTGTATCTGTGGTCGATACGATTAGTCGTTCTATTGTCGTTACGACCAGTGCTAAAGCTACGCCGAGTATTATAGCTCTGAGTACTCCATGGTCGTAATGACATGGCCGATAGTCAATAGTCGATGGTCGTGGTCGATGGTCGTGGTCAATAGTTGATAATTGACAGTTGTGGTCGATAGTCGACGGTCGTGGTCGATAGTCGATAGTCGACGGTCATGGTCGATAGTTGATAGTCGACATTCGTAGTCAAGAGTCTTGGTCGGTAGTCGTCAGTGCATACTCGGAGGAGTACTGTGGACGTCATACTCGGAGGAGTACTGTGGACGTCATACTTGGAGGAGTACAGTAGGCGCCATACTCGTATGAGTACTAAAACACTCGGAGGACTCGAAGCCTATGTATGGTCGTAGCGCCGTGGTCGTGGCGCCTATGTGTGTGGTCAGTTACGACCACGCTATGTGTGGTCATAACAACTAGTGTCATAGTGTCTATGTGCGTGGTCGGTTACGATCACGTTGTGTGTGGTTGTAACGACCAAAGTCGTAGTCATTGGTGTCATGGTCGTAGCACCTGCGTGTGTATGGTCGAAGCTCCAGTGCAGTGGTCGAACTTAAGTCGAGGATGAAACAGTGGTCGTGGTCGTGCAGTGATCACTGTAGCAGGCGTCAGCACGGGTGGTCATGGATGACATAGGCCATACCTTGGTTGGTGATCTACCCGGTATGGGCAAGCGGCTGGACACTGTAGCAATCGTGGGCGGCTGAGCGAAGCAGCAACGACTGGAGTCTTAGTGAGTGAGTGGCCTGAGTGGCTGGCTGTGTCTATATATACTCTGTAAGTCGTTGAGAGTTTTGAGCCAGTGTGTAACAATGAAAAACATAGTAGAAAAGGTGCGTCAATTTGCATTGCATAATTGTGCCTCCGTTTGTTGTGTTCAATTCTATTCATTGCTCCACCTTATCGTTCCCACCTCCGACACGTCGTCCACGACCGCGTATCAAAAGTCCACAGCCAAAGCGTGCGTTTGAGAGAGCCAGAGCCAACCTTGGGTGAGCAAGTCATAAAATGAGTTACGACTGCTGACCCTGAACCGGTTACGACCACTGAGTGAATGTGTTCCGAGTGGTCGTATCCCTCTCTTCGGGTATGTATTGTTCCCCATCCAACAACAGAACATTTGGGCGTGTTCTGATCCATTGTTGATCCTTGGAGGGGATTAAACCCAACACCACCTCATCTCCTACTCTCTCTCTCTCTTCTCAACCAACACTCAAACCTACCCATCTCCAATGACTCCGCCAACACCGCCGCCGCCACCCTCGCCGCTTGTTCCAGCTGCCGCTGCCTCCGGCCGATCTCACCAGGGATGGAGGCCTTGATCCAAGTGGTGATGGCATGGATCCGGCGACGGCAGCCTTGATCCAGCGAGCAAGTCCTTTATCCATGCCGTGGCAGCGTCGACCCAAGCCACGGTAGCGAGCAGCGAGCGGCGATGTTGAGCAACTACTCGACCGCGGATGTAGATGCCCTAAGACAAATGGACATTTTGGCGCCAGCCAAGCGAGATTAATTTGCTTGTCTTGCTTGTGATATTTGAATGGAAAGAGTGTCTGTTAGATATTTCAGCGCCATTCTTCAATCGAAGACCGATTGGAGCCTCAATTTTTCCAGGGAAAAATTCGCCCAAAAAAATTCCCCGGGAAAATCACGGGAGATTTGATTTGAAGTGTTATATTTGCGCATTGCGATCGATGCATGCAACTTTCCTTTGTTTCCGGCAGTATGTTACTTCTCAGTGATCGCAGATCTTTTGCTGCCTTCCTTACGTTCGAGATTCTATCATGCAGAGAGGCCACAAAAGAAGTTAGTGTATTGCTTTGAGAGCATCTTTGCTCTTGGTACATCTTTGCACGATGCATGGTCTATTACAGAATCTTCGATATTAGTCTTGAAATATGAGCATATCCCGAGATCTCTACCAAAGAAGGATTTGGGGTGTTCAGAATGTCGTGCACTCGTTGTAGGTTCTAGATAGTTACCGAAGGCCTTTGAGCATATCTACTGGATGAAGGGGTATGATAACGCGAGCTTCGCCCCAAGATCCCTGCTGTCCCACGCGACTCATCGAGTGTGGAGGGGTAGAAGTAGGCATATTAGATGGTCAATGTCTATCAGTTCTGTTGTTTCCATTTCCTCTAATAGATCCAGGAGTGTTTGCACCATTCCAGCCAGTGGGCCGTGGGGAAGTCTGGCGTGGAGAATCTGGCATCGGATTTGTACCAGTATCTCTAATTACATTAACCTCATGTTTCCAAGATAAATATCTCGACGAACTCCCATCAAAGCTTAGGGAGAGCCTCCCATCGCTTCGGCCAGTTGCCTCCATGATGGGAAATGGTTGGAGACCACAACCTTCGAAAAAGTCATGTGGTGGACTTAATCTGATCTGGTGGATTACGGATCAGATGATGAGATTTATTACTTTCTCCTGGCTTCTCACTAGAGGTAATTTCATCAACACCATGACTAGGTGCCATTTGGCTCCTGTTATACGTAGGTGTCATTAGCGAATAGCGATTGCCCACGACCGAACTGAGAGTACTCTGACCCTTGAGTTATAGTGTTGTGCTCTTGTCGTCGTGTTTGCGGGTTGGAAGTACATGCTTGCCACATTGCTTGGGCATTCTGACGAGGTTGGAACGATCGAATCCCTAGGTGATGCTGATGATGGGGGTAGCATGTCTTCTTCCATCCGATCGATCTTGCTGGTCTTAAGGACTGGCGAGCATGGGATAGAGGATGACGATGAAGAAGCATCATGTTCCATGGCGCAAATGCATGCGTCCATGTTGAGGTCGGTGTAAGCAACCAAATTGAACTAGTTCTTCTCATCCCAAGTCCCTGCCATGATCGCATGGGCAATGTTGACAAGAAACAAGAGAGGTTGATGCTTGCTGATGAAGAAGACTTCAAGGAATCAGTGCCTTCTTCCCCATGGACGGTGTCATCTACCGACGACTGAGTCACCAATCTTGTGAAATAATATGAGAAAGATGATTAGATTCCTTGGAAGGTATTAGCTAGAGAAAGGAGATGATCTTTATATATTGCTTATGAAATGGTTACAAAGGTGCTTACAAAGGGAAATTAACTAGCCCTAATCTACTTTTCTCCCACTACTTAGAAGAAGATTCTGATTGCCTCTCAATCGATCGTGTGTTAGTTGTTTGATGCTGGACCGAACTCTCCTTCTATCTTCTCTCGTTAGCCTTTAAATACAGTTGATGGGGCATTAGTTATCCATATGAGAAGGCGTTTTCTTGAATTAACACGTCTGACCAGAGGGAAGGTTGCTATCAGAGAGAGAGATATCCAAAGGTAATTACTCTTTGGTTATTGTCAGTGGGAGATAATCGTGCGACACAATTGCAAGGTGGTTATTGTCAGAGATATAGGGCTAAAACATCATGCTATTTGGGTGGGATAAAGAACGTATATTATCCGTCGCATGGGAGGAGTCCCCAGGAAACAGGCCCTCATGCTAGTTCACAAATTGTATGAGTGGTTTTCTGGTCGGGCAGAATGCACAGTAATCCTTCGATCGGGGTACTCGGGAACCAGCCATAGGAAGCTTATGACCACAGGGGTCTTTAGGGTCTTAATTAAATATTAAAGCTATATTTAAGGAATTTATTCAATCCCTCGTCAACAAGCCCCTGAACTTTAAGTGAATATATAATCTGATTTTTTTTATTGCATTTCAATTTAGAAACTACTCATTTAATGGTAAGAGTAAAGAAGCGATTGCCATTCACTTAACGTTGAGAAACTTTGGGATTGCTAATTTTATTTTATTTTCTATTCTGAATTTCATTTATTTTTTGTTGGAATTCATACACAAATCCCATTGCTACTTTTTTGTTTAACTTTTAGCAGTTTTACTTAGGAATTCATATGGAAATCAAATTACTAATTTTATATTATTTTTTATTCCAAAATTTATTTATTTTTATTGGAATTCGTATACAAAACCAATTCTATTTTTTACATTTTAGGGATTTTACTTAGGAATTCGTTTGGAAATCAAATTGCTAATTTTATTTTATTTTATTTTTATTCCTATTTTTAATTATTTTTTATTAGAATTCGTATACAAATCCAATCACTGCTTTTTTGTTTAAATTCTAAGGATTTTACTTAAAAATTCGTATGAAAATCATATTGCTAATTTTATTTTATTTTATATTCTAAATTAAAATTATTTCTTGATTGTACTTGACATGGACTCTTTCTTTTAATTTAGACCATTATTGTCGATGACCAAGTCATCGATCTTACGAATTATGAGAAAAAGGCTAAGTCTCTTATAATGATTTGGGAGGACAATGGGGTGATCTTTATTGCTATGAATTGGTTACAAGATGCTCTCTATAATAGATTACAAAAAACATGCTACTAGCACTAGTCTCTGTAACCTTCTATCTGATCAGGAGATCTTGATTGATCCTTCAGGATTGGACTCTGGTGTTGTTTTTTTGGATTGTCTTCTTGTTTTCTTCTACTTTTTATGTCTTCTCTCATCAAACCTTAAATAGCGTCAAAGGGGTGCAAGTTATCTATGTAAGAAGTCGCCTTGTTGAGTCATCCTGTCTAGCCGAGTGAACGGTTGCTGTCAGTGGGAGAGAATCATGGAGACAACTGCAGAGCAGTTGTTGTCAAAGACGTAAGGCTGAATTGTCATACGGTTGGAAGGGGATAAAGCACATGCCTTATCCACTGCACAGGAGGAAGTACCTGGAGGCGAGCCTTAATTCCAGTTCATGAGATCTCTGAGTGTTGCTGGTCAGGTGAAATATGCAATGGGCCTCCAACCAGTGGTACTCGAGCAGTTGCCTTTGGATTCTTACAACCACATGGATCTTGAGACCTTAATTGAGTATTAAAGCTATATTTAATAGATTATTTAATCCTCGTCAACTATAATCTAGATCCATCACAATCGACAGTGTAGGTCATTTTTTTCGTTGATTAATGTGAGAATTTCTAGCCCTGAGAGCAAACAATGTGGCTTCCTTTTCTATCGCTTTAATAATATAATAGATAGATTCTGACCGCTTATATAAGCTTGGATACCCAAAATGGATGGTTTATATCTTTCTATTACTTTAATAATATAATAGATAGATTGTTGCGTATCGTGCACCAGAGGGGTTGTTCATCCAGTGCATGTGAGATGCTGCCTTTTGGTTGACACAACGCCACCTTGTGTACATTGTCTTTGTTGAGACGTACATCGTGCATTGGGTCATGAGGCAGTTTGGAGTTTGGACTGTGGCAGGCATTCATGGTTAATGTAGGCGACCGTGTGGATGGGCATGTTCATGGGTGAGTTGCAAATTCTCCTACTTCCTACTCGATAGCATGGTTTAAGGACAAAATTACTAACCTTCGTATATTTTGGGTATTTACAGGCACACGAAGAAGGGTGTCACAAGACGTATAAGATGGGCCGAACGCATGGAACCATACGTACAGTAGTGGGCACTTGTGTTGCAAGATGTCTACCCAGAGTCTACCCCATACGACCACTCAACGTATGACGACTACATCGACTAGTACAGCATACGCACCAGGCTTCGGGTCGTGCGTGTCGTGGAGGATCTATCGAGGCACGTTGCTATCGCCTTCCATCGCTCGATTAGTAACACACAATTATTTATATTCCATTCCTTATGGTCGTATTGATTGTAACATGTCTTGCTTGCCGCATAGAGCAAACTTGCTAGGGAGGTTCACGGCAACTTAACCTCTCTTATGTCTCACATGGGGACGACAGGCTTAGTGCTGCACAAATCAAGGACAAGACCAAGCGCATCATCTTGCTGACATCGTGCAGGATGCCGAGGAATGATGTGGTGCAAGGGTCACTACATGCTTCCATAGTATATGTTCGAGGGGTCAATCACAGCGCACCACGCACGTTGTACGCTCCGATCGCACATCCTTCAAGCATGACAGAGAGCTTTTTGCTGGCACCATACTGCCCCTACTTAGGTCTCAGGTAGCGTTCTATTAAACATGTTTGTACAATTTTTCTCATGAAATTTCATACTAACGACTACTTTTTTTAACAGAATCATAGTTTCACGTGACAACTCAGTATGCCCGAATGTACCTAGATATATCATTTCCTCCTCGTTCAATGTACATATTAGATTATTTTTTAGAGTACAAGACAGACACACCACGCGCACAGCAACTACACACGTGAGTCCCTACGAGCTAAAAGTGCACAGGAAATTTTCGTTCACTGTGCATAAAGGATCCCCCCCCCCCCCCCCCCCCCCCAAAAAAAACTATGCATTGTATTAGGGGAATAGCCCGGAACAATTGTACAAAGACGGTTCCGTTACATCAATAATTTACCCGTTGTTTTGTTACACGAACAACTCCAGCATTGTGCACCATCCCTCGCAATGTTTACACAATTTTGCAACAATACCCAGCGGAGCACCACAAGGCCATTATTGCCTCGCAAGATGACTAAGTTTGGAAAGCAAACAGAGCAGCGCCTGAATGAGCATAATTGACGTCGAAAACAGCACCTCAGTGTCTGCTCGACTGAAGCACGGTGCTTAAACAAATTGGGCAGCAAGGCTCATAAGTTAGCTGACACCACCAGTCTCCACAACAAAATGCGAATCCCGAATGGTACCAATCTGAACTGCTGCCCTGACTTCTGTCACGATGATGTAGATTCTGATGAAAACAGCCCAGCTCTTTACATTTTGCAATGAGCATTTGCTGTCACATTTGCACTCCACATTCAAAACACCGCTCCAGGCATTTCGGATGTCACGTTTGCATTTTTGTAACCCCTATAATCTTACGGTCCATCCATGTTTGGAACCTGCATCTGCGGCTCGCCAACTGTAGCTGGCTGCTGACTATGTGCACGTGGGGTGTAAACTTCTTCAGATAGGAAGACATCAGTATCCATCTGATCCCACTGCACCTCTGCTATTTTCTATGTTAAGTACTTCAAGCTGCATAGATGAGTTTAAACAAGCCTAATGAATAGACAAAAAGGGTTTAAAGAATGATCATAAAGGATACGTGCTGTTTTCCACATATCAGTAATGCTAACATCCCCCTCTGTTAGGAGCCAGTAATCAGCATCAGTCTGCAAAATTGAGTAGAACTGTAAGTCTGTTTTGATCTATTTGGATGTTTTTTACACAAGCAGGAGAGTTGTAGCAAAGAGCAAAACTTATGATTTTGCTGCTACGAACCTAATAATTTAGTAGGTTCCACACCAGAAAAGATTTGCATGAAAGAGTTCAAATAACCCAAAAACTCTAAAAAAAACAGAACACAAGTTTATAGATCATAGATGCATGCATAACGTTGTCATTTGAAATTTATATGGCTACGAATTATCATGCATCAGAAAATTTTTCAAAATTTAACGTTAGCAAATCTGACTTACATCAACATCTGAAGGAATAATCCTTGTCATTCCTCCAAAATCATGTGAAGCACTAGGATCCTGGGGAGTCCTCTGGCTGTACTGAACATTTTGTTCCACATCCATTGATGTGCTGCTTTGTCCAGCATTTGTTGTATTGAAGTCTTCAACAGGTTGGTGCCTTGGCATATTTGCATGCCTTGGAGGTGTTGCAACACCACCCAATTCCTCAAATTTCTCGTCAAATTGACTAAAAATATAAAAAGGTTTCGATCAGGTGAAATTCAGTCCAAATATTTAACTTCAAGAGAGGAACGCAGCATTACCTAACTAAGTAAACATCTATTGGCCCCATTGTACTTCTTAATACAATTCTATATCTCCTCTGGAGATAATCACCAGCCTGGATAGGGCACATATACACAAGGAAGTCATGAATCAGTTCACAGAACCATTTATTTTTGTATGCAAAGCTCCATTATTTTTACTGGATCCTACCTCATCAGGATCTGGGACTTCGAGTGTAGTACCATGAGGAGCTTTTATTGCAATAAGTGTTTCGTTCTGCAGAACCAAAAATGTGTGAACTATCATACATAATAACTTCAGCAGAAATACTTTGGTGTAAAGCAAAGGATAATCTACAACAAGATGACATTGTTCAAGTAGAATATCAGACCTGAAAGCAGGGTAATCCCTTGATATCATCTTCCGTCACATAGAGCCACCTAACAGACAAATTAAATGTGATGAACCTTAGTTTATCGGGGTAAAATACCGCCAGGAGAAAAGCCTGGCTGCGTCGGCTTAGTTGGATGGGAAATGAGTATAGACTGAAATGATAGAACTTAGAGAAGAAACTACATTAATTCATCTTCATTGCTTGATTAATAAAAAATACATGCTAGCCCTTTTATAGGAAAGGCTCGACTTGATTTCTAAGAAATAGTCTCTATCTCTAAGAAAACCTATCTCTAATAAATGGAATATTTCTATAAAATAGTAAAGACATCTAATAAGGAAGTAAATCTATCTAATAAGAAAACTAACTATTCTTATCTCTATTCTAATTCATCTAATTATGACATACATAGACACTACAGTACTATGGTACTGTTCACGTATATGAACAATACATGTGAACAGTGATTTCGCACGTGACATGAAAGTAGGATGTTGTACATCATTAAACAGTGACATCCTAGCACAGCTAATGCAAAAGAAATACAATTACCTTTGATTGTTTTCATCTTCAGTTAACCCCCTTAGTTTTTCACGCATATCACTGCAAGGAAAACAAATTTCCAGATTATATTATGTTTTTGTCAGGCACAGTAACATAGCAGAGAGTATGCTCTATGGAGAAGCCGGCAATTTGCAATGGTTACCAACCTTATACGTTCATCTAATGCTTGCTCCTGCAGATTAAGATTTTCAACTTCTGTCTGCAAAATGAGGTTACACAAAATTGAGCTTAGATATAGTTATCTTATCGTCGTACTTCTCAGAAAAAGGTATTCAGGTTATCATCGTACTTCTCAGAAAAAGGTATTCAGGTGCACTTAGGATTAGTATGACAATTTCAATGTGAATAACAAATTTACAGGAACAAATACCTGCAAAACTGAAAAACCGTTATCTAATTCCACTCCTGAATCATCCAAGCCCCTGTAATGTTGTGCGAGATTAGCATCATAATACAGGATTACAAGGGTTAAAGATATAAGATTAGCATGACAATACAGGAATACAAAGGTCAAAGGAAGAAGACAATGATTACTTCCAACGGATTCTGTTCTTAAGCGTCTTTTCTATAAGCCCAATTCCTTCAAGGACATTGGTAATGTCATATATACGCCGCTTTTGAACCTGCATCATAGGAAAATTTGTGAATTTGCACCAAGTGGAAGAGAAGAAATGCCAGATGAAATGATAATAGTCTATAACCTCTAGTGTTTCTGCAGCATTATTCAAATCTAGAACACCATCCTGAGCCTGTTTGAGCAAGTTGATGAACTTTTTCGTCAGAAGTCCTGAACATGGATCATTAAGATAGATATAAGTAGCAGCAAGCAGTAACATGGAAAAGACAAGGTAAGATGCAACCAAATCCTGAAAGCACCATAGGTTGCCAGATATGAAATATATGAATGCTGAATTGTAATATCTCATCCCAAGACAAATTCACAATAATTATAGACAGAGAGTGTTATCATCACCTAATGAACTGTCATAGCGGCAAGTACCAGCAGGAGTTGGTGGATTGAGTGGTGAACCTGTACATACAAAGATGTGAATGCTTAATCTTTTGTCACAGGAAAACATATGTAAACGAAGAGTTCAGATGAAGCGGTTATGAAGAAGTTTGAACTTACCAACATTTGACGTAGGTGTCTGAGGCCCAGCTTTACTGTTCTTATTCTTTGACTTAGAAGCCTTAGCAGCTTTTCCAGAGACTGGAGTGAGCAGTGGACTGTCAGTAAATCCAGGGCTGGTAATCATACATTCACTTGACTCAGCAGCATCATTTTCTTCAGATGCAGCTTTTCTTTTTAGCTGCAGAAGAGAGGACTTGTGTTATATCCCAAGAGGAGATATATCTATCATCAGCGATTTCAGAACATGCAGAAAATGCATCATCTTAAGCATAAACTAAATCCTGAGTCCTGACAACAGAATTCATGGATGTAATCTACAAAGCAAATAGGAACTAACCAACAACATATTGCCATCCTTAGTGGCACCAAATCATTGTACTTCATAGACATAGTCAACTCAGAACCTAAATTATTTCATCAGCTCGAACTTAGAAGAACTGGTGAAGGTGAACAGAAGCACTAAGTGTATCAGTATCCATTCAGAGAGAACCATATGCAAGTGGCAGTACAATGTCAGATATGACATATGACAACACAAGGATATTGTTATACAAGCAAATAGCTTATCAAATATCAAATGAGATATGGACTGTGGAGTCTAGATTAGCAGCAAACAATTAATATAACAGGCAGCAGCATAAGAATCATTTGACCTATGCCAGCCTACATGATTACTTAGACGATAATCCTAAGCCAAACTATCTCATTAGATCTTTCAGAGTATTAATAAGCTACTAAAACCTATGCCTAATTGAACCTTTGACCTGAAGTAGATAGCGTGAAAGTTTCATACAACTATCTGAGAGAGCAATATGCTTGCCTCGCACTGATCTGGTAAGAGCTTACACAAAAACAGTGATAGGCTGAAAGAAACTCAGGTGCTCTGCACCATTAGTTGTTGACCTTGTTGCGTTGATAACACTATATTATTACACTGTATTCGATATAAGCAAGATTCTCCGCGGGTGAAGTGATTGAGCACCAAACACCAACATGAGCAACCACCCAATCTTCTCTCTTTGCGAGCTCACAGAACAAAATTTGGAGTGCAAGAGTATATAAACAGTGGTTCAAGCATGTCCTACAAGCTTCAACAAAACCAGATCCTACTGCCATCCATGCGATGTGCAAGCGGTTGTGGCAAGGACTAAAGGGACTATGCTATTAGGAACTGTAATCTAAGTTTCCCTCTATTCCGAATCTCGCTGTGGGCAACAACTACGTGGCATGAATTCTTTCTTTTATGGATCTGCGTCACACATCTAACATAGTTCACGCTTACCTAACATCAAAATAATTGCAGGTACTGAGCATTTAAGCTGCCCAAAACTGGGAAGGCTTTGGGGAAGCTAAGAAATTG
This sequence comes from Dendrocalamus latiflorus, assembly GCA_017311315.1. Lineage (NCBI taxonomy): Eukaryota > Viridiplantae > Streptophyta > Magnoliopsida > Poales > Poaceae > Dendrocalamus > Dendrocalamus latiflorus. The sequence continues at coordinate 28,029,292 of CM029610.1, forward strand.
ACCACAATTTCAGCCGAATCTACATACGGCTCCTACAGCTACACTGTTATTGACACATAAACAAAGCAAAACGCGAAAATTTTCAAATTTTCACTGATAATCAACTACAGAACAGCTGAGACCACAGAAAAGCTCAACAACACCCGCACCAAAAACCCCCCAAACACAACGGAACAAATCGAGCGGCAGCATCTCACTGGCGTCCGGATGACCAGCCCCTCCTCAATATCACCACCGCCCCCCGCGCTGAGGCCGCCGGTGCCGGCCCCACCGGCGCCGGCGGCAGCAGGAGCCTGCGCGGGGAAGCGGTGGTAGTCGTTGGGGGCGGCGAACGGCCGCCGCGCCGGCGCGGAGAACGCCAGTGGAGGGCGCAGCGACTGCAGGATCTTCTGCGCGGCCGGCGGCCTGCCGCCCCCCGACATGGGCCTCGGCTCCAGCGTCCACCCCGATCTCGCGATCGAGCGCCGCGGGGGCCCCGGCTCCCGGGAGCGACCGGCGTGGGCTGCGGCGGGGAGGGGGCTGGGCGGCGGGGGGCTCGCCGGACCTAGGGTTCCGGCGGCGGCGGGGGCGGGGAGGTGGGTGGGTGGGTGGGTAAAAGAGGGGGAGGGGAATAGAGAGGGTGGAGAGGGGCGGAGAGAGAAAAGAGGGCAGAAAACGAGGGAAGGAGGGAGGGAAAGAGCGTTTGGGGGTCTCGCTCGGGTCGGGGTGGATATGGAGGGAACCGGCCCAGGCCCAGCTGCAGCAACCTGCTCCATTTCGTTCCAATGGGCCGGCCGCTTCGTGATCCCACGAGCTTTTCCTTGTGGCCTCCTTTCATTTCCCCACTTCTTTACCGTTTGATGCTATTTTTACTTCTATTGAAACACCGGCTCCATTTTTGTTTATCATGATTTACTCGAACTACGAATTTGAAATAGTGGAGTGTTTATTGACTCATTTTCACGTCAAGGTTGTTTTCCTTCTAAAGTGTTTTTTTTACTTATTATAGAACCTTCTGCTATGCTTTTGGAAAATTCAAAACAATCGCTCAGTAATTTTTTTTCTGCAGAGAGAATGCATCCCAACCGGAGCAGGCAAGATGATAAGTGAAGGTGGAAATACTCACGCGCTTGAGATTTTATTACAAATCAATGGTTTATATAGAGTACAGGAGATAAGACGGTTTTCAAACAAATCAAATCCATGCCAAAAAAATCATAACAAACTAGGAAACAAACTAGGAAAGTTATCTTTTGTAGTGTAGTTATCCGAATCTCAATTGGATGTGGTCATATGACCGACCATGGTCGTTACGACCACTCGGCGCTTACAACCATGCCACTCAGCCGTGATCGTATGATTGACCATGGTCGTTACGACCACTCGATGCTTACGACCACATATGTAGTCTAGCAATCTCGATTGGCCGTGGTTGTATGACCGACTATGGTCGTTATGATCACTTGATGCTTACGACCACGCCACTCAGTCATGGTTGTATGACCGACCATGGTCGTTATGACCACTCGACGCTTATGACCACCTATGTAGTCTAACAGCCCCCTGCCACAATCGGAGCGGGAGTACAGCACACGTTCAGGCTAAAGCAGAACTCGTTGAAGACAGTCGAGGGCAGTCCCTTGGTGAAGGTGTCTATGTACTGAGACGACGTCAGCACGTGCATGATGCGGACATCACTGAAAGTAACTTGTTCGCACACAAAAATGGAGATCTATCTCGACATATTTCATGCGTTGGTACTGAACGGCCTTAGTGGAGAGGTAGACGGTGCTGATATTGTCGCAATACACCACGGTGGCCTTCTAGAGGGGGCAACGGAGCTCTTGGAGGAGTTGGAGAAACCAACAAGTCTCAGCAATGGCGTTGGCGATGACACGATACTCAGCTTCGGCGTTCGAGCGAGAGATAGTCTACTGGCACTTGGAGGACCATGACACCATATTGTCGCCAAGGAAGACACCGTAACCGAAGGTAGACTTGCATGTGTCGGGGCAGCTGGCCTAATCAGTGTCGGTGTAGGCCGTGAGTGACGTGGGTGACGAGTAGAGCAATTGAAGACCGAAGTCTATAGTACCTTGGAGATACCGGAGAATCCACTTGACCGCATTGAGGTGCGGTTCGTGGGGGTCATGCATGTGCAAACAGACCTGCTGTAAGGCATATATCATGTTTGGCCTAGTGAAGATCAAGTATTGGAGTGCCCCCGACGAGACTTCGGTACTCGATGGGATTGTCGACTGGTGAGCTAGCGGAGGAGAGCTTGGACTACGTGTCAACAGGCGTACTGCAAGGGTTTCAATTGCTCATATCGGCACGGTCTAGAGTGTCGAGGACGTACTGCCGTTGGGATAATACCATGCATGGGCGGGGTGAGACACCAAGACGTCGAGGAATAAAGTGTAGAGCACCGAGATCCTTGAGGGAGAACTCATGTTGTAGCGCCATGATAGTCCATCGTAGAAGCTCGTCAGTCGATGCAGTGAGGACGATGTTGTTGACGTAGAGAAGAAGGTAGACGATGTCAAACCTGCAAGTGAGGACAAACAGGGACAAGTTGGCATGCGACTTGATGAGGCCGAGGCTAAGGAGGTGCGAGGCGAACCGATTGAACCACGCTCGCAGTGCTTACTTGAGGCCATAGAGCGACTTGTTCAAGCGGCAAACATGAGTCGGCGCAGAGAGGTCGACAAAGCCGAAGGGCTGCTGCAGTAGACTATCTCAGAGAGGGTGCCATGGAGGAAGGCATTGTTGACATCAAGCTGGTGCACCAGCCAGTCCAAGGCAATGACGATGGAGAGGACTGTGCGCATGGTGGCCAGATTAACAACAGGGCTGAAGGTCTTGCCGTAGTCGATACCAGCTTGTTGAGAGAAGCCGCGAAGCACCCATTGAGCTTGGTAGCGGTCGAGAGAACCATCGAGCTTGTGCTTGTGTCAATATATCCACTTGCCGGACACAACATTGGCACCTAGTGGCGAGGAACAAGATCCCACATCCTGTTGGCCTAGAGAGCGGAGAACTTATCGACCATGGTGGCATGCCAATTGGCATCCTTGAGAGCGCCGTGGTAGCTCTTAGGAAGAGGAGAGATGACCGCAGCGTGAAGATTAAGCCAGTCAACCGGCTTACGGACGCCATGCTTGCCACGTGTAAGCATCCAGTGCTCATTGAGTGGTGCGAGTGGAGCAGCATGTGCCAACACGGTGGGAGGTGCGGCAGTGGGAGCAGTGGGAGGTGCGGCAGTGGGCGCGTCGGAAGGATGCGCGGGCACAGGAGGGACATGCACGTGAGGAAGCACAAGCGTGGGCGCAAGTTCGACTGGTGGCTGGGGAGCGGCAGGAGCAGGAGGTGCGTGGGCTGGGCGCTAGATAATCGGCACGGGAGTGTGGAATGAGACCTCGTCCAAGAAAGAGAGATCACTAGGAGAGAGGGCGGTACGTGTTGCGAAAGGAAAAGTAGACTCGTCGAACACGACGTGGTGGGAGATGATGATGCGGTTGGAGGTGAGGTCAAGGCACCGGTATCCTTTATGATTGGAAGGATAGCCTAGAAACACACATGCAGCAGAATGAGGAGCAAGTTTGTGCGTGGCGATAATAGATAGGTTGAGATAGAAAAGACAACCAAAAACATGGAGATCAGCAAATGGGGGAGGTGTGTCAAGAAGAATCTTGTGTGGGGTCTTATGTTTGAGAGTTTTAGTGGGATGCAGGTTAAGAAGATGAGTGGCTGCGCAGAAAGCCTCGGCCCAATAGATGAGAGGCATGCTTGCTTGCAATAGGAGGGATCACACCATGTTGTTGATGATGCAGATCACACGCTCGACTTTGCCTTTTTGCTGAGACGTGTGGGGACAAGAAAAGCGGAGAAGAACACCGATATGAAGAAAGTGAAGGTAGCTAGGCGGCAGTGTTGTCAAATTCACTACCATTGTCGCATTGAAGGGATTTGACAGAGGTGCCGAACTGGGTGGATGCGTAGGCAAAGAAATTAGTGAGCGTGGAGAAAACATCAAACTTGAGGCGTAGGGGGAATGTCCACAAGTAGTGGGAGAAGTCATCAAGAACGACAAGATAATACTTGTAACCAGAGATGCTAGAGAGAGGCGACGTCCAAAGATCACAATGTATGAGTTCAAAAGGCGCGATGGCACGAGAAGTAGAAGTAGCAAAAGGCAAGTGGACATGTTTGCCGAGTTGACAGTCATGACAAATAGACTTAGTATGAGTTTTTATTGCATGGAATAGAAAAGGCACGTACTAAGTGTGACAAAGCTTGATTGCTAAGATGACCTAAGCGTCGATGCCACAAGGTTGAAGGCGATGTCGTGACGGAGAGGGCGTGTGCAGCAGGGGACGGCACTTGGAAAGGGTAGATGTTACCGCGACTATTGCACCTAATGATCACATTCTTGGTGCAAAGATCCTTCACAAAGAGACCAAATGGGTCAAACTCAATAGAATAGTGATTATCGATAATGAATAGTCAGACAAAAATAAGATTGTTGATAATATGTGGAGTGACGAGGACATTGTTGAGGTTAAACGAATGAGATGGTGTGGAAAAGGTTGTGTAGCCAGTGTGGGTAATGGGGAGCGTGGAACCATTGCCAACAATAACGTGATGGGGTGCAACGGAAGATGAAGGAAAGATTACTGAGAGACCATGTGGAGGTCACCTCATGGTTGTGATGAGTAATTGACACTTGATCTAGGAAGATTGAGTTTGGTTTTTGAGGGTTGAGCTGACTCTGCAAAGTTGTAAGTCTTAAGAATGGTCGGCAGACTGTTTTACGACCACATTGGTCATGGTCGGAAGCTGGTAGTCAAGTTTACGACCACGCTCGGAAGTTGGCTGGAGCATTTACGACTACACTGACGGAGGTCTGAAGCCAGCCGGAAGGATTACGACCACTGCAGGGCAATTTGAACGTGGTCGAAAGGATTTACGACCACGTTTTCGCTGATCAGAAGCCAGCTGAACCACTTACGACCACGTAGTCGGCAGTCGGGCCACGACCACGTTGGGCAGTTGGTGGCCTACGACCACGTTGTAGCGAGTTTCAGCGCTCAGGCATGCGACCACGTGGATAGTCGGTAGACTTCAACTATGACCACGTTGAGAAGTCGGCGGACTCCGAGCACGTGGTGAAGCGGTCGAACGAGGTCGGCTCGTAGTCGAACGTGGTTGGTTGTAGTTGATATGGGTCGAACGTGGTCGTAGCTCAGTCGGTTGCGGTCGAACGCGGTCGAACTGGCTTGGGACTCGGTCGTACGTGGTCGGAAGGGCTTCGACCACAGTGAAACTCGATGTACGTGGTCTGAACGGGGTTCGACCACGGTGGTAAGCGATGAACGTGGTCGGAAGGTGGTTCGATCACGCGATAAGCGGTCGTAGCTTCTGTTGTCTGGTCGTATGGCTTCCAGAAGCGGTCATATCAGATGGGAATCGGTCGTAAAGGCTTATGAGGTGGTCGTAAAGGCTTATGAGGTGGTCGTAGACCTTGAGCATTAATGTTTAAGTGATTTCGACCGGTCGTAATGTATGTAAGACTGTGTGGAGTGTAGTTTGAGTTCTCTTTTCATTGCAAGAGGTTGTTACCCTTGTGTAGTGCGGTGCTATGAATGGTTGCTTGTCTGTGATGGTTTGCAGGACTCTGAGACTAGTCGTGGTGAGGCATGGATGGTCGAGACTAGGCACGGGGGTGCTGAGGTCGTGAGCGGCCGGGAGATGCCAAAGACGATGAGGTCTGTGAGGTGGTTGCAAGCGTGATCGGCAAGGTAGGAGGAAGCTTCTGGGAAGGCAGCGGAGTGGCATTTTGGAGAAATGCGGAAAGCTGCAGAGGGAAGCTGTGTCTCTGCCAATGCACAGGAGTTGTTGGCGCTAACGGGTAAAGCACTGGAAGCTTGTTCTCGCCAGTGGGTAAAGCGAGTGGGAAAACCCGGTGTTAGGTGGGGGTTTACGGGTTCCCCCCAGTAGCAGAAGTCTATAAATAGAAAGGGTAGAGCTCGGGTGCTCGCGGAGGTTGTTCCCGAGTCACTCTGAACTTTTTCGTCTCTATTTGTGTGAGTTGTCTCAGGGTAGAGCACGGTTGCTCTTGTACCTCCGATGGAGTGGCTGTAGAAACCTCCGTGATCAATCATTCATCTCTCTTCCTCAAAGTTGACTTCTGTCGTTATGAGATGTTGTGATTGTTTTGTTTGCGATCTGTTTTGAGAGCTTGCTCTTCATGCTATCCTCTTCTCTCTTCTCTTCTGTGTGAATCCGTATTTGCTTTGGTGTGCTTCTTGTTGCTCAGAACTGAGAATTTGTCTCAAGGCCTTTTGGCCAAGTACTTTCTCGAGAGCAAAGGTCGTTTCAGAGAAGTCTGTCTTGCCATGGTCTTGCGCCTCAAAGTGCTATGTTTTTGTGCTCGAGCGTGTCTCTCTAGTCGACCATAGCAAAGACTTTGGATTTCCTTGATTGTCTCGCTTCCAGAGGTCTGTTTCTTTCAGTACCTCCGGTTTCAGGACCAAAAGACCAGAGAGTCTCAAGTTACTCGAAAATCTGGCAAACGAGTCCTTCTCTGTTCTTGTTTCGACCGCTCAGTATTCTCTGTTTAAGTTCTTTTGTCGGTTCGGGCAAAGGTTTCGACCACATGGTATTCGACCACCAGTTGGCTTACGACCATGTGTGTTCGACCTGAGAAGTCATCTCTTTCGACTGATTTGTTGTGTGGGTACTTGGGAAGTTTTCGAAGGCACCATTCACCCCCCCCCCCCTCTGTTGCCATTTCGGTCCTACAATTTCCCTGATCCGGTGTCATGTGCGCAGATGGGCCGGAATCCATGTATCATTCAGACGAGAGCAGTAGAGCCAACGTCATGGTGTTGAAGGCACTCAAGAGCTAGTTCTGGTCGAAGGAGTGTGCGGGCGACAGAGGAGCACTGCCGGGCATGGATGTCTGCTAAGCTGTGCTAGGCCATGGGTGACGGAGGCGGCTATGGCTGGACAGAGGCGTGGAAAGCATGCGGAGCACTGGAGGGATGCGGGCCGAGGACCCCTTGACTGGTGGGACGTAGCGCCGTGTTCCATGGATCGGGCCACATTTGAATGGAGCCGGCCCAAAGATTCTCAAGAGACGACCAAGGTGCAGCTCCTTGCTTGGTGCCACCAAAGGTTGAGCCACCGCCATTGTGGCTGCCATTGCCATGTTGCGACAACGGTTGGTATTGGAGCTGCCAGTGTTAGAGGTGTCGTTGCCGTATGTGGTGCCACCATGAGAGTAGTTCCTGCCAGAACCATTGGTGGTGGCGTTGTTGACGGTGGACGTGCCCTTGGAGTTGCTACTGCCACCAGAGGAATTGTGGGTGACGAACACAGTGTGCGACGAGTCGAATGCCGCGCTGGTGCTGAGCTCCTCAAGCAAGAGAGAGAAGCGCATCTCATTGAAGGACGGGAGCGGCCGTTGCATGGAGATGAGGGTGCACATGTGCGCATACCGCCGGTGCAGTCTTCGCAAGGTGTTGAGGACAAGGCCTTTGTTGAGGATGGTGGTGTCGACGGCCGTTAGTTTATCAGCGAGGGACTTTTGTTTGTGACAATAATCTCCAATGGATATTGCGCCTTGCATGAGGCCGTAGAACTCTTGTTCAAGAAGGGTGTTGTCACAATAGATGCCTTCGATGGACGCTCAAACGGTGTAGGTGAAGATAGCAGAGTCCATCACCATGGCAACAATCTCAGAGGAGATGGTGCCATATAGCCAGGAACGGACGAGGGCATCTAGGCATCACCACTGGGGGTCGAGGTTGGACATGGATGACAATGTGATATGGTCCTCGAGAGCATATTTGCAGAGAGCAACTTCGAACAGCCTGTGCCAGTGCGCGTAGTTCCCGGCTATGATGTCGAGGGTGATAGGAACGAGCGCCTTGACACTCGGAATCGCAATGGCCTGTGCCCATAGCGTGGCCTTAGCAGTAGCCTCCTCCTCGGTAGCAGCCTGGGCTATGGTGGCGGGGTCGGTCAGGGTAGTCATGAGAGAGAGGGAGATAGGGACTGGTGGTGGGATGGTCTCAGGAAAAAGAACCCTTTGATACCATGAAGGCGAAAATATTCACGCGCTTGAGATTTTATTACAAGTCAATGGTTTATATAGAGTACAGGAGATAAGACGGTTTTCAAACAAACTGAATCCATGCCAAAAAGAATCCTAACAAACTAGGAAAGTTATCTTCTGTAGTGCGGTTATCTGGATCTCGATTGGTCATGGTTATATGATTGACCATGGTCGTTATGACCACTCGGTGCTTATGACCATGCCACTCAGTCGTAGTTGTATAACCATGCCGTAGAAGGCCATAGTCGTTACGACCACTCGATGCTTACAACCACCTATGTAGCCTAACAACCTCGATTAGCTGTGGTCGTATGACCGACCATAGTCGTTACGATCACTTGGTGCTTACGACCACACCACTCAGCCATGGTCATATATCCGTGCTATGGTTATATGACCGACTATAATTGTTTTGACCACTCAACGTTTATGACTACCTGAACAGTCTAACAACAAGGGCAATTGAATAAAACACACTTGGTGCCGCGTAGAGGATGCATGCGCACGTGGGTATACAAGACGGGAAAGGTTGAAAAGACAGCTTTGCTAAATTTTACAATTAATTAATTGCGAGATGTATCGGCATTTCAGAAGACAGCCCGCATCATCCACAGATGGAGAGAGAGTACAGTACACAGCCCACACGACGTACATAAATGAATGAGAATGCGAGCAAAAGCTACTCGGCTACTCCCCTGCTGCGATCATTTTTTGCGAAGCAAATTAAATTTTCAATCTTGTCACGGAATATAAAAAGCATATTTGTAGATTAAATTTGCTTTATTTCATTATCTATTGTAAAACTATCGTATATGACCGCTCATATGCTCCATATCATCTCTTAATGGAAGTTAACCACAACAACTACATGCCACTTCAATGGAGGAGCCCAATGCACATGCTTCGTATTTGTTTCACAACACAAGATGCACTCTTTTGTCCCTCTACACTGTAACATGATTATCCTAAGAGTATCGGTCAATGCTTTCCAAGGCCATCACATGATCACAGGCTGTCTTATCTACATATCTCAAAAATAAAAAAAAACATTTCCTTGCATCCTATCATGAAGATACCATCTGTCAACATGTACGTAGGTCAAGAGGGACTCCCTATCATATATAATACACTATAATAAGCTTAACATGATGATATATCCAGTGACAGAGGTTGAAAATTTGTGTTGGGGTGTATTATTGATATTTAAATACGAGACTATTAAGTAATTATCAATAATTTCCTCTGTTATTTTTTAAGTATCGTCTTAGAATATATGTCGTCAAACTTCCTAAAGTTTGAGTACTAATATGTTTAAAACTATCTAGAATGGTTACATAAAAATAATACCATTAGATTTATCGTTAAAGATACTTTTATAATATTATAATTTTATTAGTATATAATAAGATAAAGTTATAAATAGTAACGGTCAAAATTACATCTCGTAGATCGTAAAAGTCAAAAACATCACTTAAAAAAAATGGAGGGAGTAATAAAATATTAGCGCTGGGTAAACCATTCATTGTGAATATTGTATTCACATGGTATCCTAACATTACTATATAATTAGTTGGCCCCATTAATTGGCTACTTTACACATTTAGTTGTGAAAATAACTTAATTTCATGGCATGATAATAGTAGCAAATACTAACATTGACAAATAAATTCCATAGATTTTTGTTAGTACACTGCATAACTACTTGACAGTTCATATACTTTACCACTCAAAAAGCACGTATGATTTTTAGCACATCTATACTTAGTATGATAGTATTAATGTGGTCTATTAACGTCACATATGGCTTCAAAATTTGTAAGTAAAATATCTCATATAAAACATATCATATTAGTTTTGAATCATTGCACTCACAGTGATGATCGTAATGGCTCAAATAAATAAAGAACCGGACACTTGATTTTTTTTGTTAGAAACTAACATAATTCCTAAGAGCTAAATAAAATAAAGCATATGAGCCACCTTTTGGTGGCGTGGTAGAGTTGGGGGTGTACGACTCAAGCCTTCCACGGTTCAAATCTTGTGCTTCAGTTGGAATTTTTGTAAGGTCGTGGATTTATCCTGACTCGCGTCTTTCTAAACGTGTACTAAGAGAACGCACTTGCGTATGTGTGCGCGCGTGGTGGTGCACGCGTGTGAGTCTTCCTTATAATCAAATAAATAAAATAAAACACTTTTATACTATTCACAAGGTGCCACATAGGCGGAGAAAAATAGGTGTTATCCTATCTACGAAATATGAACAGAGATTATGGAATACAATTTGTATCTAATTCCCTCAAGTGTTATTAAATTGCAACAAAGTCTAAATTCAATTGAAACGTATAGCAAGAAAGGGTATATAGATATTTTTAAAAATTTTGGAGGTATAGCTAGAAAGGATATATAGATAATTTTTATGAATTTGAAGGTGCGCATGCGTACCGGGCACCCAATTTTCTCCGCCCATGGATACATACATCAAAGTTGATGCAAGAGATAGCAGTCATTTGAAGTATGTCGTAGACAAACAACACGTAAGTGCAACACACACAAAGCTAAAACAAAAATGAACTTGCACTGATGATTCAACAGCAAATAGATAATTAACTAAATTAAATTAATTTAGCATTTTGAACTAGGTGTTCAACCATCACAAACTAAAATTTTAGATTGGAGGATTTGCCTCATGCATAAACATGGAATTTGATGATTTGCCCCCACATGTCAATGAGATATCATGGGGCAAATCATCAAATGCAATGAAAGGTGTGGCAAAAGATCAATTATTCCAAAAATTTAGGGGCTAAGGAAGCTAATAGAACCGATAACCCACAAACAAATGGAGATGTTTGGAAAGAAACATTAAGATAAGAATAAAAACCTTAACGCATTTTTATCATCGACGGTTTTACATGTGTAGCCATTTGCCTGGCTGGTGGAGCTATTGGGATGGTCTCTTCTTTTGTGCAGAGGGGAGAATGAAAACTAGATACTACAATGAAAGGGGTTGCTTTGACTTTGTTAACATTGTGCGTTACATTGTTTTCTACTTGGCCGCAAGTTTGGCTATGAGTACACATCTATATCGAATCGTAAGATCATTTTGATTGTCAGTAGTAACCTAGATTACCTACCGCAGTTGTATTTTTAAAAAGGACCTACCTCTATTGTTGGTCCTCTACCATGATGTTACTGCCAGGATATCTGATTAGAGTATACTAGTGCATACCAGGTTAAGTTCCGAACATCCAACCTCGCTTTGGGCGAATAGATGTTCTAAACATTCTAGCGCATAAGAGCATCTCCAAGAGATAATCCATAATAAGTAGGCTAAACTTCATATTTAGAGAGTCAAAAGGCTAATCTATACTTCCTATACATCCCCTCTACAGCAGCCTTTCTATTTTTGATTATCACAATTTCAATTGCTATGACAACTCAAGGCACATATATGTGCCCCTGTATTCAAGTATTGCCGGCACATGCTATGTGCCGCTATGACAATTCAAGGCACATATATATGCCCCTGTATTCAAGGATTGCCGGCACATGATTTATGCCATGATACTTTTTAGTGGCACATAGTTAATCTTTTCGCAGCTAATAATATGTGCCATGCATTACTTGCCGGCACATGTTTTTGCCCTCATCGTGCTATAGGACGACATATAGTATGATAGAAGCAGCCTTGAATAATACGATCTCCGCCGCTGCCCTGTCCTTCCGCGGCGGCCCTCGGAAGGCAGCTCCGGCGCCGGCCTGCGGTTCCCTCGGAGGCCCGCCGGAAGGCAGCTCGTCCGCTGCCTGCCTCCTCGATGCAGACCCGGTGGTGCGGCAGAGCGGTGGGGTGTGCAGGGGTGAGGCGGGGCAGGGGGAAGGCGGCAGCGGAAGGGACTAGCGGGAAGAGCTCGAGCGGGAGCGCGGGAGGTGAATTGGCGCGCGGGAAGGAACGCGGGAGGAGGGTGATTTCGCCGGGAGAGCGCGCGAGGGAGGCAACTGGCGAGCGAAGTCCGTACGCCAGGAATACACTGCGGAACCAAAGGAATAGCGAGCGAGGCAAAATAGCGAGACATGTACAGTACCTGTTGGAGGACTAATTAGCCCTTAAATAATCTAAAATAGTATTGGAATGATATTTACATTACCTGTTGGATCTGCTCTAAGTCAGTCCACAACTATCCTTAGCAAACAAAAATTTCCGCTCGCTATTCGGAAGAAAAGGATGTTGTTGGGCAGTTTGCAAAGATGGAGCTGGTAGTTATTTTCATTTATTGTTCGACCTAGACTTTTTTTTATGCTTTCACGAGGGGAGTACGAGTGAGATTAATTTATGACTGTGGTCTATATTTTTTTACATGTATTTTCGTACGAAGAAAACGAAAACTGATAATTCGCTTCTAAAAAATTATTCGATAAATCGTTTTAAAATGATGATGAAAAAACTATATAAACTATAAATTAAAATAAGATGAAATAAGGTGAAAAGAACAGCCATAAAACACCGAGTGAGCCAGATGGTTTACGATCGTGCCATCAAGGCTGGACGAGTGGAGTGCGTGGCTTGGCGGGGACACGTCCGTATTTAATACCTCGAGCCAGGGTGGCAGGTAGACAGGTAATCACCACCCCAAACCCCATCTGCACGCGCGCACCCAATCCCCTCGTCATCCACTCCGGAGCGAGCCCGGCCATGGCCTGCTCCTTCGCCACCGCCACCGTCGTTTCCTCCACCCCCACCTCCAGGCCCCTCGCCGCCGCCTCCCCCGCCGCGCTGCACTCCCTCTCCGTCCCCCGCGCCCTCTCCGCCGCAGCGAGGCCCCTCCGCCTCGCCGCCGCCTCCAGATCCTCTAGGACCAGCGCCTTCGTCGCCCGCGCCGGTGGAGTGGTAAGCCTCGTGTCCGTGCCGGTCTCTCTTGGGGGGTTGGATTCGCCTCCTGCTCACTGGTCGTGGTGCCTGTGCTTTGCTTTGCAGGACGATTTGCCGTTGGTCGGGAACAAGGCGCCCGACTTCGAGGCCGAGGCCGTCTTCGACCAGGAGTTCATCAATGTATGCGCGCCTGCTGCTTCCCTAGCTCCAACCGTAGCATAGGCGGAGATGTTTCTCCGCTCAATTTTTGGTGATAGGTTTCCTGTAGTGCGTTGGCGGTGTATGTCCTGAATTCTGACGGTCACTCCCGTGGTTGCTATCCTGTGTGTTTGCAGGTCAAGCTATCTGATTACATCGGGAAGAAGTACGTGATTCTGTTCTTCTACCCCTTGGACTTCACCTTCGTCTGCCCGACAGGTTAGTTTAAAACATTCGGAGCAAGATCGTTTGGATGCCGGCGAACCTTGGCCCGAGGAGGCTCTGATAAATGCATGCCTGATCGTTGCAGAGATTACCGCTTTCAGCGACAGATACGAGGAATTTGAGAAGTTGAACACTGAGATCCTCGGTGTTTCAATCGACAGTGTGGTATGTTATAACTTCTTGAATTGCTGGCATTTCACACTTGTGGTAGCATCTGCACTATAGCTGATAGGTCGTTCATTTGATCCAGTGAATGATATTGTGACTGTAGTTTCAACTTTGCAAAAATTAAGGTTTTATGTACCATGTCTCATGTAACTGAGCTGGTTTCAAAACCTACCACATAAACGAATTAAATGTACCGATGCCTTCATAGTGCCTGTTCATGAAATTGTCGCGGTATATGTAGGTAGCCATCTAAGTGCAGTTAAGTTCTGGTACGTACTTGCTCATAAGAGAAATGAAATTATTGTGTGTGCTTATTTGTTAATATGGCCGGATCAGTTGCTCCTATACTGAGAAATCTGCATGCTAGGTGATCTATGGAGCTTAAGTGCTGGTCTTGTTTCAAAATGAGCTGTAAACTGTGTTCATCCAGTTTCAATAAGAAGAAACTGTGGCATCGTGACGTGATGTCCTGTCAGTCTAAATAGTGCTGGCCCTGTATGCACAGTTCTAGAGTTTACTTCGTGTTTTCTAAAAGTAAATTTTGGAAAATATATTTTCAGAGCGAAACAGTAATGTTAGTTTTTTCAAGTCAAGTTTCCTATTTGGCCGCCAGTTTCCCTGACAAGGAAGTATGACTACACATGCTCTGCTCTTCCCCATAAGGAAATATACACTGATATGCTAGTTCAACTAATGGAACGATTAACCAGAAAATTGCTCTGCATGGATTTCATAGTGGTGACAGGTAACGACAATTTGCTTTTTTTTTTGTTTTGTTATGGTGTAATAGGTGTTATCGAACTAATGTTATTCTACATCACATAATTGTTGTGTTGTACTCATCTCTTTTTTCACTTGATGGCCTTATATTAGTTTTAGATATAGTTTCATCATGGACATAACCTTCTTAATGGTGTTTCATCTCCATCCTTGTATAATAACCTGACATTTCAACGATTATTTGAATGTAGTTCTCCCATCTTGCCTGGGTACAGACAGACAGGAAGTCTGGTGGGCTTGGTGATCTGAAGTACCCACTGATTTCTGATGTTACTAAATCAATTTCAAAGTCCTTTGGTGTCCTTATCCCTGACCAGGTATTCCATTTTGACCAATTGTTATTCTTACTCTTCCATGTTGAGTGGTATTGCCTTTTCGTTTCTGCCATTCTGTTTTATGTTGCTTTCTAAATCTGAATGCTCTGTCAACAGGGAATTGCTCTGAGAGGACTTTTCATCATTGACAAGGAGGGAGTAATTCAGCACTCTACCATTAACAACCTTGCCATTGGTCGCAGTGTGGACGAGACCATGAGGACCCTTCAGGTATTTTACATCTTACTCATGCTGAAATTTCGTGCTAGCCCTTGCTTCAGCCTATAGGAAACAAAGGACAAGTTGCTGGTTTAGTCATAAACCAAAAATTTACTTAACATTCATGGTGCTTGTGAAACACAACTCATGCAAGATACAGCATTTCGGTGTGCATTGTAATACGTAATCTGACCATGTCACATTTCACTGATTGCATAATCTGATCGCTCCTTTCGAATGTTTCAGGCTTTGCAATACGTCCAAGATAACCCGGACGAGGTCTGCCCTGCGGGATGGAAGCCTGGGGAGAAGTCCATGAAGCCCGACCCCAAGGGCAGCAAGGAGTACTTCGCGGCCATCTAGACGCGATAGGTCTGCTGCTGATCATGAATGATGGCGCTCCGTAGTGTATCAGCGGTGGATGAGGAATTTTGTTTTTGCGAGAGCATGCGTTGCGTTGCGTCGACATCTTGCTGTTCTGAACCAGTGTGTAGTAGCATATGTGCTTCTCTGATTGAATGTTGTCTCTACGATCTTTGCCCAGCAAATAAGGTTTGTTTTGGTCAGTATTACCACGACTCGTACATGGGTGTCAAGAGTCCGATTCAGATTCGAGTATCCGACTTGGCAAACTTTAGAAAATAAAATTCTGAGATTCGCCTAATATAAATATATTTTATCATAAAAATGATAGAAAATAAAATCATTAGGTAAAATTATGTGAATGCAATGAAGATTTGGCCCATACCATACTTTTTAGCCTATTTAATCTTTCAGGCCATTCGTGCATGTGGCCAGTCCACGGCCCATTTGCCTCTCTCCCCTCTTATCTCCTCTCTCTCCCCTCGCTCTCACTTCACCAATCTCCATAGACCTCACACGCCCTTTCTCTCTCTCTCTCTCTCTCTCTCTCCCCCCTTATCCTCTCGCCTTCCCTACCACATGCTTCTCCCGAGCTGCGTCGTCGTCCCCGGTGAGCTCCACTGCCGTTGTTTTCTCCTCTCCCCACTGCCACCCTGCCCTGTGCTGCTCCACTCTGCCGCTCCTCTCCTCCTGTTGCTCGCCAACTCCTGCCATCGCCGCTGCTTGTGTGCTTCCCTAGGCCACCGTCGCTCTGCCCGCGCCACCTCTAGATCAGGCCATGTCATCGCTTGAGCCACCACAGTCACGTCGTGCACGCCGTCGTTGCCATTGATGCCAATTCTACTGGATCTGAGGTGCGCCCAGCGAGCCGCCATCGTCACTGCAGGTATAGCTTGGCCTCCATGCATTTTGTGTTTTGCTGGATTAAATGATGTGTTATATTGACTTGGACACAACCATGGGTTGTCACACGCGTGTCACACCATGTTAGACGCGAGTCAATGCACGGATACGTGTCGACGCGCCAAAAATATTTTAGATATACGAGTCCTGGTAACACTGGTTTTGGTCGTACATTAGAAAATTCAAGCCTTTAAGAGGGTTTGTTTGGATGGATTGCTCGCTTATTTGGTCATGCTAGCCAGATGCTTGTCCGTGCACGACATGTTTGACTTTCTGTGGATGTTGTTTGGTTCATTGCACTGTACAATTTACTAGCATTCTATTGTCAGATCCGAGTATGCAAATTTAAATCTCTTATGTATACTGTACTAGTCTAAAATCATACTAGTGTGTATAGTGCATTATAAATGAAACATCATTCCATACACATGAGTAATAAGAAACTAGCTGAATGCCTGTGCTTTACTACAGATAAAAAAAATCATATTATCTCTGCATGTTGAGTTGATATTTTTGGGATCAGCCGCCCCGTCTATGTGCTCGGCCACGTTGTGCCTTCGCGCAGCTTTGTTATTTTTTTCTTGTTAGAGAATTTTTAGAGTGGTGAAATTTATATTTTTTTTAGTAGATTGTTTCTTCTGTTTTTCTTACAGATTTTTTAGGAAGGTGTAAGGGAGAGTTATGAGATTCAAATGGATCACTACCACTAACTCTCTCTTTTAAGTAGCAGAGATAAACAAATAACTTTATTATCAGAGTAATAATCTTAGGGTCAAAGCTTGCGATTAATAGCTTTAATGGCCAAACAACTCAAATAAATTGCAGCGGAAAGAACAAAGATAACTTCAAATGTATCTCATCCATATGCCCACAGGCAATCGACTGGGGTAGCGTGATCTAATTCTTTTTGATCCTTGACGTAGTGGTCTTCCTTGAACAATGAAGTGTAACTGGCATCTTCAGCACCTGAGCAACATTTTTGTATAGTAAGGGTAAGCACATAGAGAGCCTGCTCTTTTCAGCTTCTAAAAATTGTTTTTTGGCTTTTCTACAGTAACCAACTTTTAAACGGAGTATCTTTTCAAGATAGAGTCTACTAGTTAATTGTAATACATACTATACCTACTTTATTTATATCGGCAAAAACCACACGTGAGTTTCTGTTACTCTGTAATCTCTCGCACGATCATCCCAAAAGCTACAAGCCACAACCAAAATCCATAAGTTTCAGCCAAAAAGAACAGGCCCAGAGTACTCAGCAAGTTGTACATACATAATGCAATATATAGATGTAAGGCTTAGTACAAAGGATTGGCTATCCTCCCTTGTGTTTTGTAAAAAGCTAATTTAACATGTAAATAAAATAAATAGATTGAAAGCATAACTTGGAAGACATTAATAAATAGATACTAGGTAAAAAGATCCCACATAGCTCATCCATCAATTCACATAACTTTTCCTTTACAGTTTTGTTTATAAAAATCTAACCCTCATGTGAAATCCCTGAGCATGTATATGGTCGTGGACACAGCTATTCGAATATATTGAGTTAACACTCTATAGAAGCTATACAACTTTCTCTACACTATATGATCAACTTGTCATGTCTATCTGATACACTTCCATAGGTATGTGAGTAAGAAGATCATAACAAAAACTTTTAGAAACTTTGCCCCAGTACTGACCCCTCCCATCAAGCTTAAGCCCACTAACCTTGCCTCAATGAATGCCAGTAGGCCCGAAGCTCAACGTTGGATTTGTAAATGAAACTATATCCATAAGATGTAACCCAACGATTGTGATAACACCTTCCACTCTAGCATTGAGCTTAACCTACTACCTGATGAGTTAATACCGAAACTCCGTAACTTACTGAGCTAGATCCATCCCATTCCAGATATGAGGTTGACTAATTGTGGTTTAGTTCAATGGTGCACAAAGTTAAGTTCTTAACTAAATAGGGTGATATCAACCAATTCTCTAACTAAACAACAATTCACCAATCTTTCCCATACCATAAGCATACAGTCCTTCCAACCGCCCAGACTAAACCATTTGTCTACCCTTGATATTAAAGCACAACACATGCCATAATTGAAAACACATAATGCACCAAGTTATTCATAAAGCAATTCTATATATAATTAATCTAAATTTAATTTGATTCCAAGACAACGCTATGGCATGGTGCTATCGTGTGTCGCAAGTCACAAGTCGCGCGATTTTTACGCAAAAATAGGGAATACGCGCATGCGTGTGAGTTTAGCCAAAATCATTCTCATGCCACCCAATACCATGTGTCACATGTTTTATATGGTGACAAGAACTCTACCTTTTATATTGCTCTTCTCCCACTTACCCAAGCAATGTGAGACTAAAGGGTTGTTTGGTTGCCAGCCACAGTTTACCACACTTAAGGTTAGGCAAGTTTGACCAACTCAAGGAGCTGTTTGGTTGTAGCCACAGTTGTGGCAAGATTCCTTTCCAGCAAACTAGGTCCCACGCGTCAATGACTCAAAAAAGTGTGGTAAAATTCCCTTAGACTTGCTAAGGTGTGGTAAAGAATTTGAGCACCTCAACTTAGGTAAGTGTGGCAATTTTTGTTGGCAAAGTGTGGCTAGCATCCAAACAACCCCTAAGTCTTGAGTTTGCATCTAGAATAACAAAATTCACCTCGGATTAGAGTTCACCCGATGGGAGAGAAAAAAAGAGTAAATGTTGGCTAGCAAAACCGTTCTTTTTTTACCATCTTCCTGCAAATCAGCATTTAATTTAAGTAATCCTTTTACGTCAGCACTTTTGAAGAAGCATCTTACGCCCGGCGTCCAAATAGAAAGAAAGAAAGACCAAGCCGGCGCACCGGTCAGGTCTGTGTCCATACCTGCCCAGCTATTCCCTAGCTGCTTCCTGTTCCTGATCTAAACACAACGACCCAATTACCAACTATCACCTAGCTAAAACAAACTGAAGTGATAGGACATAGGGCTTATTCTTTTTGACTGAAACTTATGACTTTTGACTTTTGAATTGTTTATGTGAAAGATTACAGAGTAACAGAAACTCATGTGCGGTTTTTGCTGATATAAATAAAGTCAGTACTGTATGTACTACATCTAGTACACCTTATTTTGAAAAGATATCTCGTTTAAAAGCTAATTACTATAAAAAAATCTAAAATATCTTTTAAAAGCTGAAAAAAAACAGACCTATAGTACTACAGCAGCACTGTAACCTGCGCATATATGAGTTTGTGTGTGTAACTAACTGACGAAATTACTGTGCCTGCATGCATGCATGTGCATTCAGCTGAGCCGAGGCAGGAAGGAATGACTTGACGTGCACTTTTCTTTTCCATTCCAGCCCTACTAATACCGTTCCTTGTAGCGCTTCTCTCATCAATTCAGGCCAGGGCGCCAGGCCAGGGGTGGTAGTAGTAGACTAGTTGTTGTATTAAAATGTGGCCGCTTTTAGCCGGATAATGCCACATAAGTGCTTTTTAGTGCCCTCTTCTTTACTCTTTATCACAACTTTAATAAAGGTCCCTGCACAGAACAGGACTGGCCTATTTGACCTTTGTTTAATCTGATCCCTCGACAAGCCATCTCCTTCCTGCTCTGCTTTGTGCACAACCGTTAACTAAGCAAAGACTAGGGGCTAAAAGAAGAGAGAGAGAGAGGCAGTGATTAGTGTTGTTTCTCTTTGCTTTGCCTGTATGATTCTATCGTCTTTCATGTTCCTTTCTTTCCATATGTTTTGTATTCTTTTCTCCTTTCATTTTCTTTGCTTGTGTTATTTGCCAACAAGCAGCTAGCCTAGCTGCTGCGTGTGTACTTTTCCATGAAGCTCTCCTTTCCTAGTAGCGTTTTTTCTCCTTTGCCTTCGCAGAGTAACCACTGCCTTTGCTATCATTAGGGCTTGTCCTTTTGCTGTCCTCCAGGCCCCTTGTGGTGACCAAAGCTTTTCTTGACTGTGACCTGGGATTAGTTTGAAAAGATCATACGGAGAGAGATCATCTGCATTGGTAGTAGTAATATAGGCAGCTTACTGATCAGAATCCAATAAGGAAACTACATATTAAAAGCTCTCCGAAGAGGGGAAATGATCATGGCAAAATTTTCACATACTTGGAGTTTGGTTGCCAACAATCAAACATATATTCTATGTTTTACACTACTGTTTGAAGCTAATGGATCATGGATGTGAAGATTTATGCATATGGTATGTTGTGCATTGTACTAATGGGAATTGATTATTGAGGAATGAAAGTGGATTTCTTGGAAGGGGAGAGGACCTGATAGGAGTAAGAGCAACTTACGACCATTTGTTTCCCTTCTCTCATTTTTTCGCCTCCGTTCATATCCCTATAAAGAATAACGTCCGAGCACGACTTTTGATGCAAATGTACGCGATTATGACCTGGTCAATGGTGCTTAACCGCACTTTGATGCACAGGCTTTTGCTTTAACTTGACTGTTAATTGTTCCTACCCATCTAGCGCATCAACAATATCACAAATGCTCTCATTAACACATGCATAGTTCATGGCTATTCTGATTCACATGTACCTAGGCCTACTCTTTGTTTCTTATTCTCAATGTTTGCACTTTGATTTTCACTCATTAATGCAAATTTATAAGGTAGAGAGTTCTCTCACTTCTTCCTAAAAAAGAAAGATAAAGAAAAAAATGGCCATTCTAATTCACCGAGTAAAACTACCGAGTAAACCATAACTGATTATATTTTTCAAGAGATAACTGATTATTTGTTATCTTCTCTGGAATGCACTTAGGTAAACCTTGTTTACAAAAACTACACATGTAAATTCATCCGTGTTCCTTTGTAACAAATGAGCTAGCAGCAGCAGCAGCAGTAATAAACGTCAGTAGAAAGCAGAAATCCTTTTACCGTAGTTTGTTGAACTACTCATATATCTTCATTACTAGTAATTTCTAAGTGTGTACAATATGCTTGGTTTTGAGGAAACAGAAATGTCGCAAAGCTCCAACTTTACTGCATCTCGTGCGTATATAATTGTGACTTGCGAGTGATGTTAATTTGATACAAAAGCAGAAAGCATGCATGCATATGGATGACACTTTATTCCTTATACTTTTGAGTCCAGAGGGAAAGAGGCCGTACACACGTCCCAATTGTTTTGATATCGATCACAGCACAAATTTGCTACATTCATACATAGCTACATAATTATATTAACATATATATACTCGGGCCAGATCATCTCTCCTCTTGTTATTGATCGATCGTTCAGGGATTCAGGGCCCCTCTCAAAAGATGAGAGGTCACTGCAGTGCAGGCCACATCAGATCCATCAAATCGATCACATAAAGTATCAAATGTTGCATCATCATCATCATTGCAGGGGACTCCCGGCCGTTTAATTCCTGTTGCATGCATGCTAATTATTGATTTGTCCGTATAATTCTACGTACAACAGGTGCATGCAGAAAGTATATATCTATGCACTGTATTAGGTAGTATATGTCACTGATCATGCATGGTATGTTTTTTTTCCCTTGATGCATGTAGCTCTATTATTAGTTCACTCGTTTAACGATGGGATGGCCATTTGTTAGCATGAACTCGATTGTAATTTGTAAGCAGAAAGGGGAACAAATTCTTTCATCTAGAGTTGTTGCTTCTTTCATGAAAGCATGGGGCCCTTGCTAAACTTAGCAACGTTTATTCTTCACATTTGCCATTTCACTACTAGCTAGCTAGCATAATTAACAAAGCAAAGATGATGGGTCCATTTGATTTGGTTCCATGACAATTAATGTATGTACTAAGTCTGTGTCCATACATCTCTATATATTACTAGAAAACAATCTCTCAGCTGATATGTATAACGTGCATACCAACCCAAGTTAATTTGCTAGGCAAATGTTTTTTAAGGAACTTACAAAACCCCCTACTTGTCACTCTTTAAGTTTAAAATCCACATGCAAGTATTTTTTTTAGCACATCGATAACCCCTACATGTGCACAGTTGGCTAAGTCCACAAAGGGGGTAGAGGACGAAATGGCTCATGCCTGTATCAATCGTCATGTTTTATTGAGTTGTATATATCAATCAGTTCACATAAAATCCTAAATTTATAAGATAAGATGGGCAATTCACTTATACTTCAACACACTCTCTCATTTGTACACTCTTAAACCTAAGACGTGGAATAGAAGTGGGTTGCAATTATTTTTTTAATTGCATCAACTGAGTCATAAACCTAAGACCTCTTAGCTCTGATGTCATATTGAGTTGCAAGTACCAACCGATTTAACTAAAAGACTAACTTTATTAGAAAAGATGGATAATTCACTTATATTTCAACATGCTCGACTGATGTGGTTGTAACGACTCTGGAGCAAGGTTGGTGCTAGATCAGCCTTTATATAGCCATGCATACTGATGGATTTTTTCTCAGGGGGGGGGGGAGGGATGTTATGAGTTATGACACAAAAATACTTGTAGGGGTGTTTTTTCCATTGCTTCTCCCCCCTCTGAGATACAAGAGTAAGAACACTACTATATGCTGTGAAGTTATTTGCGGAAATTATCTCTAGCTATCTCCTTGTTCCATGTATGACTCTATGGCACAAGAAAATTTCTTTACTAGAGCAAGCAGCAAATGGAATCTCCGGCTCTGCTGCATCCTGGCGCAGGCATCCCATCCCACATATTCCTCCTCTACCTGCAGCACAGCCGGCCAGATTTGGCAAAAAATGCTTGGCAAAAAGCACAGATCATCAATGCACGGACTCATTTGCATCAGCATGGAGTAGTGCTACTGCACCAATGATTAACGATCATACAGACACCCCAAATCTTTCTAGATCTGGTTCTAAATATCAGGAGGATCAGTTTACTCACTTTGATGCATGCACATCAAAATGAGCCCTAAGGTTTACTAGTTTGATTCTTTAGAGGCATGCAGGCAGGCAGCTGATCACACACATGCATGACACAACAAACAAACATATATACAATCTAGTTACAGATGCTGTGCAGTGCACATCCATATGCTACTACTACAATACTCCTAGTCCTGGATGCTGCTATCTGAATGAGCTACCAAGCTACAGTCTTTTAGACAGAGACGAGAGAGGAGAGAGATGGAGGGAAAGCTGAAGTAGCTTTGTATATGCTTTGTCAGCACATGCAATCCACTTTTTCGCGGCACAAAATCCACTTTGGACCAAAGAAACCTTCTCTCTCTCTCTCTCTAAAAACAAAACAATTCAGCCCTCCTCAGCAAGAAAAGCACAAGCCCAAACAAAAAAAATCCATCCAGACTTCACCTCAGCAGTAGTTCCTCACACTGCACCCTGAAAAAGATGAGCACACGGAGACACCAAACAGCATATAAAGCAGCAGCAGCTGGCCAGGGCAAGACAGCCCACTACCAATGACCCCTCATATCCATCATCTATTCATACATCTCCCTCCCTATCTCGCTCTTGCACCTAGCTAATCAAGACACTTCACATCAACTGGTGAGTGTGTGGCTTATCCTAGCTAGCTGCAAATTTCTTTAATTTGATCACCATTGCCAGTCTGGTGGTACTAGGAGCATAGCTAGCTAGCAAGATTGCTGGAGATGAGAGCTGGGGGGTGCACGGTGCAGCAGGCGCTGACCGCGGAGGCGGTGGCCGTGGTAAAGCAGGCGGTGAGCCTGGCGCGGCGGCGCGGGAACGCTCAGGTGACGCCGCTGCACGTGGCAAGCGCGATGCTGCAGTCGGCGGCGCCGTCGGGGCTCCTCCGCGCGGCGTGCCTCCGGTCGCACTCGCACCCGCTGCAGTGCAAGGCACTGGAGCTCTGCTTCAACGTCGCGCTCAACCGCCTCCCGGCCTCCGCCGCGGCCTCGCCTCTCCTCGGCCCGCACCACGGCCACGGCCACGTTTACTACCCGCCGTCCCTCTCCAACGCGCTCGTCGCGGCTTTCAAGCGCGCGCAGGCGCACCAGCGGCGGGGCTCCGTCGAGACCCAGCAGCAGCCGGTGCTCGCCGTCAAGATCGAGCTCGAGCAGCTCGTCATCTCCATCCTAGACGACCCCAGCGTCAGCCGCGTCATGCGCGAGGCCGGCTTTTCCAGCACCCATGTCAAGGCTAACGTCGAGCAGGCCGTCTCCTCCATTGAAGGAAACAATACTTGCACCACCACCACCACTGCTTCAGCACCCCAAAACCCTAACCCTAGCGCTCCTGCAAGTAGCTCACCAGCTCAAGAAACCAAACCTAGTAAGCTACCTCTCGATCAAGTCCGAGAGGAGGACGTCGCGGCAATCCTGGACTGCATAGCCACCCGGAGTAAGAGGCGGGTCATGGTCGTCGCCGAGTGCGCGGCCTCGGCCGAGGCGGCGGCGCGAGCGGCCGTGGACAAGATCAAGCGCGGCGACGCGAGGCACGAGGCCCTGCGGGGCGCGCAGGTGGTGAACTTCAGCATGTCCAGGTTCCGGGACTCGCCGAGGGACGAGGCGGAGGGGCGGCTCGCCGAGCTCAGGTGCGTCGTCAAGGCCGGCAGCAGGGCAGGCGCCGTGGTGCTCGTCGTGGAGGACCTCAGGTGGGCGGCCGAGTTCTGGGCCGGGCGCGTCGAAGCGGGGAGGAGAGCGGCGTCGAGCTGCTACTACTACTGCGCCGTGGAGCACGCCGTCGAGGAGGTGCGCGCCATGGCTTGCCGCGGCGACGGCGCCGGCGTCTGGCTCGTCGGCTACGGGACGTACCAGACCTACATGAGGTGCAGAGCAGGGAACCCCTCGCTGGAGAACCTCTGGGGGCTCCAGACGCTCGCCGTCCCCGCCGGCAGCCTAGCCTTGAGCCTCAACTGCGTCGGCGTCGACAGGTAATTAATTGATCATTCATCCATGCATAAATCGATCGATCGATTCCAAGTGTTTAGTTTCGGTTTTGTAATTGTTCATTCGCATCAAGAAAGGATCAGTTTGGATTGGAACACTGTGATGAGCATTCGATGTATGTTGAACCCTTTCCTCTATCTTGCCTGCCACGAGTGAGGGAAAGGTTGCATCTTTTCCGTGCTTTTCAGGCAAAAGCTATACACGTAGATAGGTCATCAGCTTCGCATTCTCTCTTTAGTTTGCATCTTTATTTTCTACACCTTTTCTTCGCATCCTCTTGCTAGCTAGCTAGTACACACGGGTATCATTTGATTCAACCAATTTATGTGTAGTTTCATGGATTGCCTCCAACAGATTAAGCTAAGTTCTTTTCGACTCTCAGTCGATTTATGTTTGTGTTATCTATAGTAACTAGTTTTTATACAGTACATTTTTTTAAAGCTGGGTCAATTGGAAAATTGTAGTAAAAAGTGTACTGAGTTCAACTGTATCGGTCAAAATCACATACAACTATTTTCTTGTACGTACTATCTCTCATGAACAACTAGAATTCAAGTATTTAAACTATAAGCTATTAGCCTAAAAGAACACTTAGACTTCTGTGCTACTTGGCAAAGAGTACATATGCAGCCTGCAGGCATGATCGATCAAGCAGAGTGGGGGTACATGTGAGTGTGTGACAGACGAATCTTATTACTGTTTTTTTGTCTTTGCAGTGCAATGGTAGTCAATCATCAGTCCATCAACAAAGCGAAGTGCGACAGAAGTGGAAACGGATCGACGTCGCCTTGCCTGTCACTTTTGGACGCTGGTGGCTCCGCCCAGCTGATGGCCGTCTCCACCTGCTACGGCGATTGCTCCTCCACGAAGTTTGATGTCACCAAAGCACTGCCAAGATCAATCATGCCTTCTTCGAGCATTCCTCCTTGGCTTCAGCATTGCCGCGATCAGGTAAGTACACACATATATAACATTGTCATTGCACAATGAGCCTAACATTTTGATCTTAGCAATCGACTTGACGAGTGGGTGATAATTAACTAGGTTTTGTTGCGCTGTACTTAATGCAGGAGCCTCCCCATTGCAAGAAATGGAGCTCGACATGCGGTGGCTCGCCGTCTCACAGGACGACTCTAAACTTCTCCACGGCGGTATCGCCGTCCTCCTCCGTCTCCTCCTACGAGCAGTACTACCACTTGCACCAGCCGTACCAGCCATGGCTTGTGGCCGACGTCCACGAGCACAAGAACACATGGAAAGCCAAGCACGGCGGTGACGTGGACGACGACGACGGCGTCAAGCTTCTGAGCGCAAAGGTCAAGTCCCACGACTCCAGCGCCTCCAATGGCTTGGTGGAGGTGGAGTGCCGCTCCAAGTTCAAGGAGCTCAGCGCCGAGAACCTCAAGGTTCTCTGCGGCGCCCTGGAAAAAGAGGTGCCGTGGCAGAAGGAGATCGTGCCCGAGATCGCGAGCACGGTTCTCCGGTGCCGGTCGGGCATGGCAAAGAGGCGCGACGACGGCGCGAAGCCCATGAAAGGAAAGGAGGAGACGTGGATGTTCTTCCTCGGAGGCGACACACACGGCAAGGTGAGGGTGGCCAGGGAGCTCGCGAGCCTCGTCTTCGGCTCACGCAAGAGCTTCGTGTCCATCGGCGGCAACGCGTCGTCGTCGCCGGCACGGTCGGATTCCACCGAGCAGCACCGGGACAAGCGTCCGCGGCCGGAGGCGAGGCAGGGCTACCTCGAGAGGCTCTTCGAGGCCGTGCGCGACAACCCGCACCGCGTCATTCTGATGGAGGACGTCGAGCAAGCCGACCGGCGCTGCCAGCTGGGCATCAAGGAGGCCATCGAGAGCGGCGTGGTGCGGAGCCACGGCGGCAATGAGGCCTCCCTCGCCGATGCCATCGTCGTCCTCAGCTGCAAGTGCTTCGACTCGAGGTCGAGGACTTGCTCCTCGCCGACGATCCAGAAGACGAAAGCCGAGAGCGAGGAGGAGGGCACAAGTGATCATCATCGAAAGGAAGCCATCGGCTCGTCGTCGTCGTCTTATTTTGATCTGAACATGAGTGTGGATGACGATGACATGGAGGAGTGTTGCTTCGGTGATGCAGGCTTGCTCAAGGCAGTGGACCGGACATTGTTCTTCAGACCACCTGAGGAATTGTGAATTTGTGATTCATCAATCGTGTCTGAAGATTAATATGTGTTTCGTTTCTTGGGGGGTTTCTGATCATGAATGCGAAATTGATCAGTGTCTGAACTGTTTCTGTCCTGATGTTAGTCTGTTTAATTGTTAGTTTTTCTTGTTATTTCTTTTTGTTTGGGGAGATCATGAGATTGGATGGAACGGATTAGTACCCCATATATGTTTGGTTGAGCATTCATGGAAGCACTTGTAACTTTCTAGTGGTGAACTGGTGATCACTATATTTTGGGGTAGCGTATGGATTGAATTGATATCCTTTTGTGTTAATGTACTATTTCATACATAGATGCATCGATAGATTTGATCAAGGTTACTAATTAAGCAAAAAAGAAACCCATTTCGGTCAATATATGACTAGACCATCTCTCAACAATTAAAGGTCAGATAATTTTTCAGCGTATAAACCAAATTAGGGTTCTACCACAATGTGCGAGATGTGAATATATGCTGCCTCGGGACAGAGAAGGATATTTCAAGAAGAGCAAAGACAACAATGTAATCAAGTACTTCAAAATATATGTTTCTTCTTCACAGTTAACTAGGGTTTGCTTTACATCAACTCATTAGTAACAAGGACTTCAATATCTGTTCAGCAAGTTTTCCTATGTATCCTTAGAACTTCTAAGGTATATACAATGGTGTGATATTAGCTATCTATAAACCTTATTATGTAGGATACGAGAAGATATAGAGGAGAGAGGGGGGCATAGAGAATTAGTTATCTATTATGCAGTAGTCGACTGTAACACGGTAAACAAGACACGTTGTGTCATGGAAAAGTTGTCTATAAAGATATGCAAAAAGATAACCTATTATATTGAGCAGTCTTTAGTGCTGTCTATAGATGGCATAAATGATATTATAGACAACAATTTATACCATTGTACATGCTCAAATACAATCAAGGAAAAAAATCAGTAAAGTGCCATTGCAAATGATGTGGTTTTGGAAAAAATGTATAATAAAGTAAATTTCACGATGAATCTAGTTAGCAATACTACTTTTATGCACCAATCTATATACACTTTTATATATTGATTGTTAAATCTAAAAATGTTTGACAGGCATGATTTTTTGGATGACTTGAATTGGAATTGGAGGGATTGGTAGCTAGCTAGATTAAACGGTAGGCATTAATTTTCATAATCCTTAAGATTAACCCCAATTGCATAATACATCTAATTAAGCGGCTGTTTGGATGTAGGGGGTTGGGCTAGCTGGGATTATATGTACAAACCCTAGCTTAGCTAGTGGCCTGTTTGGCAACAATTGGGAAGGGGACGGGAGTTTAGAGGAGGCAGTTTGTAGTGGGATGAGGCAGAGGAGTTTGCCTTTTAGTCCCAACCCCTGTTTGGCAAGAGGGACGAGACATTGCGAGGGATTGCTTTACTCATCATCAACCCTAAATTCTTATGCCCACCAACCAAACAAATTAAAGATAAGGTTGGGTACTAGCAGACACACCGAACCTTTTCTTGATACAATGAAGTACACGCATAAAGTTGGACCCCAAAGCTATGGTGATCAACTAATGGAAGGCAGCACTAGAACAATAATCTCATCATATGGATTCAGAAAATTTAAATATAAAAGTATACCAATGCCGGTAGTTTTTGATACACCGGAAGGTAGATGACGTGGTACTGATGGTGCAAACACACAAGGATTCAAAACTTAGAGCTCGTGCAAAGGAGGAGCCACTTTAGAAGGCAAAGGAACAATCTTCCCCTTAAAATGTAGCGAAAGGGCGCTCCTTTTAATGCTAGTCGAATGTGATTTAGAAAAGGATCCCTGCTTCTTTCCCCTTTTCTGTTTTTCCTTTTCAATTCTCTTGCCTTTGCTTTAGGTTTTCACAAGCCCAACATTCTCGTCTTTGGAAAGTAGTGGGGGTGTGTGAAAAGCTTAACATAGACACACCTCAAAAAAAAAAAAAGAGATGAAGATATAAGCATCTAGGCCTCTTGGACCCTAAAGTTTGGTGCTTTAGGATCCTTTGGAAAGAAAGATCTTCCATCATTTCCCTCCATCTGATGATGAACCCTAAAATCACACAAAGAGCACAGCTGTAAATTCCTAACTTGCCGTTGATATTAGCCTTTTTCACACAATGTACTCAAAATGATTTTGCATGTTTTTGCTTTCTTGTTACGTACGCCCAAAAGAGGTAAGGCCAACCATGCTGAAAATACAAATTGAACAGGTATGTTGTAGTAATACATTAGAAGAAACCATATGAAGATTTCAGTGCATATATTGTATACTTCTTTACAGAACATCGTACATATAATATGCCTGGTTTTTCTTTTGCAGTGTTGGATGTGTACAAAAACACAAGTGGGGATGATTAGCGCGCTCTACTTTACATCGTACTGCATGCACGCACTCGTAGGATGCTACCCTAGCATATTTTTCTTTGTTTTATACTATATTTAGGGTATTCACAATCTCCTTGTTAGTAGCACGTAGTACGAGCAAACGGAATGAGTGTTATTTTTGTGAAAAGTTGAGTCATCAAAGCTGATGTCGTGTACCCCAAGGGAAAACAAAATACCACTATACTACAATCAACTTTCCTGGGATAAACAAATTAACGTATAATTTTGCTGAGAACTTTGTTCTCTCTCTCCCTTGCTGATGTTCATTTATATAGGGTAAGGTGCTGACGGAGCGGATAATTTTTATCCGACCGGCTAATCAAAGGCTCATGGAGTGAATGTGCGTGCATGCATGCTAGCTAGGTGCATGCTTGCAGAGTATATATGCGCCAGGAATGAATAGAGAGAAAAGCAGTAGTCCTGGGTGAGTTAAGGAGTGACCAGAGAAAAGAGGTGCCATGAATGAATGCATTAGAGATAATACTTAAGGGAGTAATTGACACAATTTAGTCATCTAAAGTATCAATTGGTCTATGTGCTAAAAAAATAAGTCCTATAAATTTGAATAGAGGAAGTATTTATTTGCATTGTTTTGCAACTATATATCACTACTGACTATATACAAGGGAAGTTAAAGTTCAACTTCCCGTCGCAATTCTATATATATCATGCATTTGTGTTGTCATTTGGCAAAATGCACATTTAGATAATGGACCGGTCGGGTGCCTTAAGCCTACATAACACAGTACATGCATGCAAGCATGCATCGAACAAATTAATTAACTAGAAGCGAGAGCTACTAATTTACTTTGTTAGAGGGGATAAAGAGGGTAAAGTGAGAGAGGCTACTGCACCATGAGAAACATACTTATTAGGCCAAGTTGTTTGCAACCATGCTATCCAAGCTAGCTAGCCATGATATAGATAACATGGGCTAACCGGGAACAACAGCCTCTTTTTATCATGCATGCATGCCTTCAAACTCTCTTCTCCCCCCAATCTGTGATCATGAGACAAACATGGAATAGAACTTTGATCGGCTGTCCCAGCTTGCCCGATCGATCATTCATGCATCTCTAGGGATTCGACATCTTTTGTGAGATGGACGAATTTTGCTTCTCCATCGATCGAAGTACTCCTGCCTGCCTGCATGCATGCCCTTTTCTCCTTTTTAAAGTGAATGGTGAAAACGCTTTTTAGAACCTCAAGGCTCTTGCCTATCTTTAGGCAAATTGTAAGCTGAATAAGTATGAACAATGAATTATGGGATATCCAAAATATTAATTAATATGAGCCGAAAGAACATACGACAAGCACGGGAATATACGGTATATATGGAAAGAAAACTATATTAAGCGATGAATCCTTGTATATATATATATATATATATATATATATATATATATATATATATATATATATATATATATATATATATATATATATATATATATATATACACACAGTTTATATATTCACATATATTTTTTCCCTTCCCTTTCTCTGCATGAAGTTGTAATCACTTTATGATTAAATAGCTGGCATATGCATTTGTTATATATGAACGGTTGATATCATGCTATGGCACGTCGCATCCTATGTCTCGCAGAAACTATAGGTGTACCTAATTATCAATCGGTCGTGTACATGCATGTTGTATTTATCAACTAATAAGGTCAGTAGGTTTATTTGAAAAAAAATGAATTGCTCAAGATCAGGCTTCATGGCCGGAGACAAAGTTTCCACAGCGCAGAGGCTTTTGCTAGAGACTTTTGAGAAGAAAGGGCCGCCTCTACGTCGCTCTCTCTCTCTCTCTCTCTCTCTCTCTCTCTCTCTCTCTCTTCTTCCTTCCTTTACTTCTTTTGATCTTCTCCTCTTTTCATGTGAACAAGGATCATACGCGAGAAGAAAGCAGAGAGAAGCATGCATACGTTCGTCTGTATCAAAGTGAGGGCTTGCATAGTTCTTGGATCTCTCGCTAGCTACTGATCATGGCAAGCATCTTTACTGTGACCTAACTATACTAGCTAGTAACTATAATATGTTCAAACAGATGCTTACATACTAGATATGTAGGTACATGTATAGCTCAAGTGGTAGCTGGAGAGAGTGGTCAATGATGCTTGGGGATCCAGGGGCGGAGCCAACCCTGTGGGCAGGGTGGGCATGCACCTGCCCGGGCTCGCCAGCGTCCAGCCGTGGAGTCCCACTGTCACTAGGCATAATGGAAGTCAGTGTTTTCTTGGGCAAGCCTCGTCTGCTGCTTGATGACAGGGATGCTTTGCCTGGGCAACTCAACTGCTACCTAGAGGTTGAAGACGTCTGGCTTCTAGACATCTGGACAACACGTGCCCTTGGACCTAGCTGCGACGTGCGCGTGAGGAGGCATGGACATATATGGTGCAGGCTGAAAGCTCAAAACGCCAAGGCCCACTCGACCACTCCTTACTCCCTACCACCCTAGGCCTAACCGAGCTGATAGTCGAGTAGTCCCCACCTTCCCTCCTCGCGTCGTGTCTCTCCCGGTTGGCCAGTCCCCCTCCAGGCGGTGGCGGTGGTGACGACGAGCACTAGCAGTTCAACGAGGCCATGGTCGGCGAGGACGCGCTAGGAAGCAACGGAGACCGGCGAGGGCGGGAGCTCGAAGGGCAGAGCCGCAGGGAGGAGGCCACCTTCCCTCTTCGCTCTCCCAAATCCCAGTCTCCCTCTCCCTCCAAGTGGCAGTGACAGCGAGCAGTCTGGCGCGACAAGGTGGCGGCCAGCGAGGGTGTTGCTCCTTGCTAGCCAGGAGAGTACGAGGCGGTGGAGACCAAAAACAGCGGCGAGGGCCGAACCTTGAAGGGCAGAGCCACAACCTGTATAGCCACACTATAGGGGAGGTCCAGAGGAGAAGGCGCCAACCTTCGGACGTCAGATGTGTCCAATGCAAGAAGAGAAGGTGATTCCCCATTTCCCCCCTCCCTGACTCTCCCATTGCGGCAATGCCCAGATGGACTTGCCCAGGCTAGATTTTTTATGGCTCCGCCTCTGTGGGGATCCAAGGGTGTTGGCTTTGATTTCGATCTCTTTTGCATGAATTGTTATGAGCTACTATACATGTAGCCAGGAAAGGTCTACACAGCGACTCCATACCCTTCCACATCCCTCTTGCTCCTTTCTGTCTTGTGGCCCCGCTCGGTTGGGCTGAAAAGCTATGGCTTATGGCTGAAATTGCACTGTAGCAGCTGAAATTTCACTGTAGCTAAAGGTGGTTTATTTGGCATAATTAAATCTAAAAAGTTTAAAAATAGAAAAATATGCTAGCTCATCACGGACAACGCAAACGAATGCAAAAAAAGAACCGGCAAAAAAGCTCAAAAAAGCCAAAAGTTCAGAAAAAGATGAAATTTACGAATAGTGAAAAATAAGCCAGAAACCAAAAGCTGAAGCTAAAATCCCTTTTCTCCTTCCTTTGGTGCCTATTCTACTAGTAAAAAAGAGCAAAAGAAAAAGGCTCATTTGATCTTGTAGTTAATTGGGTGTTTTGAAGGTAAATGGTGGACTGGTCAAAAAGAATGGGGGGGGGGGAGAGAGAGAGAGAGAGATGTTAACAACTGGAGTAGCTAAACACTAGATAGTAGAGATCTAGTAGGCTTTGCTTTCATGGAATGAGAATAGAAAAATATTATAGGAGAGATGAGAGAATGTAATGTGTGAGCTTTTTGTTTCATATGGGATGTGGATATAGTTTTGGTTTTGGGAGGGCAGAGCACGTAGCTTTATGCATGTATGACAGATAGAGAGAGGGAGGGCGTGGGAATCCCAAGACAGGCCTAGAGATTGAGGGGAACAAGAAATATGCGGCTTTCATGCTTTTGCGAAAGGTTGCTAAATGCTACAACTTGCTACTACAAAAAAGCTTTATTTCAAGGAGGAGGCAATTTTGAAGGAAAGTGGACATGTCTCCAATATATATGGCTAGCTTAATTTGTGCATAGTAGTAGTTATAACCCTGGAAGAATAATATGAAGTGTCCACATTTGATTGATAGAAGTATTCTCCTATGGTAACCTTTTGTTATGCATTAAAACGTGACAAATATGGTTTTTTGGAATTAACAAATTTTACAGGGAATGCCTCAACTTGAGTCCCTTCTTAATTTACATTCGTTTAATTGTGAAAAATGAAGAACAAATCATATTCTAATGGTCGTGAGATAGGGCTTCTAGTGATAGGCTGTAAGTTCAAGCTCTATTAAATTGGTTTTAGTGATAATGATAAATGCAATTGTGAGATAATATATTTATTAGTTATGATATTACCCAGTCTCACTTGGATATGATTAATGACAAATACTATATTGAGACTAATATGTTTATTGATTATGATATCTCTAAATCTCATTTGGATGCAAAGGTGAAAATCACAGATGTATGCATTCGACATCATATTCTTATAACTTAGTGCATTACTTGGATACAAAATATAGATTGAACTATATAAATAGTCAAACTTGAATATGTGTATATATTTTTATTATACTTTCTTATATGCACATATTTATGGGAGTTCACACTATGTTTTAAGATTTTATAAGTATTGATCCATGTTTCTTTTCCCATATATTAAGAATCTTTTACTTTGAAACATATCCCTTGAGTATATATAGTTTGTGTAGTTTATATAAACTCATGATTAATTTAATTTAAATCAATTGTAATCGAGTTGTCGTCTAGTTTCTCCTAGAGTATACAATCATTGTATACATGTTATATACTCGTAAATTATTTTCTATCTCATTATTTGTTGAGATTGTCATGAATTACCAAAAGGGTAAGATTGTAGAATCTAGTCCATCCATTATGAGTTAATGGTGAAGTCTTGGTAATTAATGACAATTGATTTGCGGACTAATATTTTCATAAGTTGGATGAATATGTTAGGTTCCACAAATGAGGATGACTTCATGTGTTGAAAATCATCAAGTCATGATATGAGATGGAAGATGGCTTCATGTGCTGAAAGCCATCAAGAAGAGAAGATGATCATGAGTTGATCAAGATTTCTAAGAGGAAATAATCATGAGTTGATCATCAAGTCAAGATACAGGATGGAAGATGGCTTCATGAGTTGAAGGCTATCAATAAGAGGATGCATTATGGGTTGATGCATATCAAGATAATGACCCAAGGCAAAGGTATGACTAGCTAGGGCTAAAGATGTGTTTCTAATCTTTTACTGGTCTTGATGTTTGGTTAAAATACCAGATTGCTAGTATAGGTTGCCGTACTATTAAGAGGGGTCATTCTAGTAGTTTGAGTCTTATCATGTGTTGATAGCTCAATCTCACTTGCTCTAGCTCTCTGTAGCATGATGCTATTATTTGGGAATCTGTTTTGCAAATAGATGAGGCTCATGTGTTGAATCCTTAGACTATATATTGCGAATGTGTTTTGCAAGTGTTTGGAGTCCATGTTCCCCACTCCTTGTAGTATGAGGCTTATATTTGCAAATGTGTTTTACAAATGGTCAAAATTCATATACAATTCTTGTAGTGTGTGACTTAGATTTGTGAATGTGTTTTGCTAACGTCAATAATCCATGTACATGTACTTTCTGTTATGATTCTAAAAATGTGCAAATGTATTTTACAACCTGTTGGGAATCATGGTTTGATCCTTATGTGCACAATACTATAAATTGTGAATGTGTTTTACAAATTAATTGAAGTATATGCACTCTTTGAGAAAAACGATAGTACCGACTTGTGTGGCACAGTATGATCGAAAGTCAGTAGTACCGGCATGTGTTGCACGGTATGACCGGACATAGGTAGTACCGGCATGTAAATATAGTACTACCGGCCAGCGGTCAGACCGGCATGTGTTGTGTGGTCGGACCAGTCAGCGGTAGTATCAATTTATTCACGGTATGTTTTTTCCAGAGAGTTACATTTTAGGAGATTTGTTCTTCCTTGGAAAACGGTAGTTTTGCATGTTTGGAGTGGTGTTACTGTTAAGCGATAGTACCAGATTTTGTGTGGTGGTACTACTGATTTTGCCTGTAATAGCTAGTGTTCTGACCGTTGCTGACAGGAGCAGTAGTACCAAATTTTTGCCTGCGGTACTACTGGAAATCCTAATTTTTGTCCCCAACAGCTAGTTTCGAGGTATAGGGCATAAATACTCCCTTGTGGCTGGTTAGGGTAAGACTCTACGCACTCTATTTCACTCTCTTGAGCTAGTGTGAGGTTCTCCTCTCAATTGTGCATGTGTTGCACCTTGTAGGAAAGGAGAAGGGCTCTAGATTGCATGTGTTGCATCTAGAGGTGGATTTCATATTCACTTGAGTTTGTGCATTCATTGCATATGGTGAGAGTCAAGCAAGGGGCTTTACTTATTACTCTTGGAGTTTGCGACTCCTAGACAGCGTTAGAGGCGTCGTGCGTGATGATTTTCTTAAAGAAGGTTGTGAGAGGACCTAGCAAGTTGTGAAGGTTAGAGCTCACCTACCCGAAATGAGAAAGAGCTACCACTAGTGGATTGAGGTGTTTGGCTTAATTTGTAGAGCCGGTCTAATTCGTTTGGGTTTACCTCAACGTGGACTAGAGGAGACCGGCAAGTCTCCGATCACCACGGTAAAAAGGAACCATATCAATTGTGGTTTGTTCTCTTGTGGTCAATTTACATTCATAGAATTAAATTGATTACTTGTCATCCTAGAATTGCAAATCTTTGACATAGACTTAGATTGTTGGTGTACTTAGGTAAATCTAGTTGATTTAGGCCTTGTCTGTGCTAAACCAAATTGAGTTATGCTTCCGCATATATACTTGGTTCTAGCCAAATAGAAATAAAAAAAGATTTTTTAAAATTGCCTATTCACCCTCTCTAGTCAGTCTCCTCGACCTTACAAGTGGTGTCAGAGTGTGTTCTATCATTTTATTAGGCTTCACCGTCTAGAGAGTTTAAAGGATGGTGACTAGTAATATAGTGCACCTAGATAAAGCACCTCTATTTGGTGGCACAAATATGATAATTGGAAATCCGTATGATATGTTATTTTAAGGTCATGGCCTGAAAATATAGCGGGTTGTAGATGTAGGCTTTTCTCCTCCAAATGATCTTCTTACTCTAACTATTGAGGAAGAGAAATGCTCACATCCCAACGCTCAAGCAACTAGCGCGTTATTTAGTGCTTTAAGTGTAGAGGTGTTCAATACAATATGCAATCTCGAGAGCACTCATAGGATGTGGACTAAAATTTAAGATAAATATAAAATGTCCACCTCAACCGATGAGGATTGTATACAAGAGTGGATGTCGAGAGAAGAATGCTCAATCTCTAGCTCTGACGATGAATGTTGTAGGGGTGGCCCCCACCTAAATCCATTCGCCCTGCTGGGCCAAAAGGCCCAATGAGGCATGTAAAAAGACACCTATATCCCTGGAATGGTACTTCACTGTAGGGGTATTATTGTATCAGGCCTTATGGCCATGTATATATAGGGCCTGGGCAAAGAAAAGAGCCAGGCCAGTTCATTTGCTATACTCACTCTACTAATCCCTTATTTACCATTTGGTTAGTAACCACAATAGTTAGCGCCGTCCATGGGGACGACGAGAAAGCTATGAGCTTGAGAGAAGTAATGACACCCAAGAAAGCAGCGACGACATCTAAGAGAAAGAGAAGCACGGTGGTGGCGACCGTCGAGGCCAGCACGCAGAGCTGGTGGTCAAGGGCCCACCACTCCCATAGCAGTGGTGGTGGGCCCTCGATAACCGGCCCTAGGGTCGCGGGTGGTGAGCGGTTAGCGCTGATGTAAGGATCCAGCTCTGACGCTAACACCAGCACAACCACTGGTCTCGATGCCCATGCCGGCATGTTCGCGGACCTCAAAGTCCGCGCAGACACATCCACCAACCATGATGCCCGCGTTGGCACGACCGTTGACACTGGCATGTTTGTTAACCTTGATACCTGTGCCGGTACAACGAGAGACCCCAGAACCCGCGCCAAGATGACCGTCGACTTCGACGCGTGTGTCGGACCCATCACCAATCACCATGTTAATCGCACCAACGTGCTTAATGATTTTGACACTCAAGCCGTCGTCACCAACAACCTCGCCGTACAGGGCTCCACGCCAACAGACCTCGCTGCTTGGGCAGCGGAAGGTACTCTGGTGGCAGCCCCCAAAACGCTGCAACATGAGCTAGCAGACCTCCGGAGCACGATGCGAGAGATGTAAGAGGCTCGAAGCCAACAAGAACCCATGACGATGGTCCAGGAGGTCGCCTCCGAAAGGGCAGATAGCTGCGAGGTCCCTACCACCATTCGCAATGCACCCCAGTGTATAGAACCAGAGTCTCCTTTGTTCGCCAGCCTATAATAGTTCACATGGCTGGAAGATTTCAAAATGCCCACCATCAAACTGTACAAAGGCAATACGAACCCCTGGGAGTTCATACACGTCTATGAGACGGCTATTTAAGTGGTTGGAGGTGATGACTTGATGAAGGCAAAGTGATTGCCGCTCACCCTTCAAGGGATAGCGCTCTCCTAGTTCTTTACCATCGCACCAAACTCCATGCGTGGGAGCAGATCCGGGACCGCATGTACAATAACTTCTAGGGAAACTATGTCGAGCAGGTGCATATGGACCAGCTCTTCACCGTTAGGCAAAAACCTTTAGAGAAGCTCCGAGAGTACTTCTAGTACTTCACCAACGTTTGTTGCCAAGTCAAGGATGTAAACAAGACCAACATCATCAATGCAACAGCGTGAGGTCTTCGCCCAGGGCCATTGGCCAAATACAATGCGCGCAAGCCTATAAAGTCCGCCGACAAACTCTTTGACAAGATGGAGCAATATGCAAGAGCAGAAGAGGATGCATAGTGGCATCAGGGCAATGCCTCCGAGTCAAAGCATGCACCCGACCCTTCAAAGGATGGCTCTAGCTACAATCATTGAAAGAACCAGCAACATAAAATATGTCCTCAACATTGAGGGCGTGGGCGATAGCAATAACACCTTGGCTAGTCGGGGGCGTAGCCACAGAGGTCGTGGACACGAAGATGGGGAGCAGGGCCACCAAGATGAACAATAGTAGGGGCTATGGTACGAGGTGCACGGCCGCGGCGAGCACCTTACTCGGCATTGCTCGACTGTCACATCACTTCACAAGAGCATCGCCAGAGATAGAGCCATCGAGGCGAGAGCTCCAGTGGTGGTGCATGTACAACAAACCTCAAAGGGCCACTTAGTCCAACCTGCCCCCATTGCCTTATGCATGCAGGGCCCTAACGGCGGATTGCGTCGAGTCATCAATGTTATTGGGGGGTTCGTCACTAGAATTTTTATCAAAACAGCAGCGAAAGGCCTACGCCCATTGGGTACACCACGTCGCTACATACCCCGCCCAAATGTCCCTGAACTGGGCACAGGAGGACATCACCTTCATGATGGTAGATGCGTCCGGAGTCGACTTCCCTCACTAGGATCCCTTGGTGGTCTAGGCCTACATTGCAGGATGCGACGTCAAGCGAGTCCTTGTCGATGGAGGCAGCTCCACGGACATCTTGTTCACTAGCACCTTCAACTAGATGGGGATCCCTCGGAGCAGACTCGAGCCTCTAGGGGTCGCACTCTAGGGCTTCGGAGGCTAACCTCTGTGGGCCCTAGGCTAGGTGCAACTTCAAGTGTCTTTCGGTCATGGCGACCAAGAGAGAAGTGAGGATGTAACCTTCGACATCGTCGATCTTCCCTACCCTTACAACGCCATCCTGGAAAGGGCGACACTCAACACCTTGGAGCAGTCCCACATCATAGATCGTCACTGTGTTCAGAGACCAAGACCTCGTACGCCGGATAGAACTCGGTGCACGAGGTCCCCTCTACAAGGTGCACGCTATCAGGGACTCTCTTGACACACCCATACCACCGTCGCCATCAGCTCTGGAATGGACGCCCAACCCAAGCCAGACGGTGGGGTCAAAAAGGTCCCCCTGCAGGGCACGGATGCCTTGCAGCAAGTCTCCATTGGCGAGGGCCTCACCTCGTAGGTTGAACAGGAACTTCTTCAGGTCCTTCACAACAACGTGGATGTCTTCGTGTGGTCAGTGACCGACATCACGGGGGTAGACCACTCCATCATCGAGCACAGCCTTGTGGTATGCCCCGACACCAAGCCAATTAAGCAGAAGCCGAGATGCATGTCCCTTGAGCGCCAACAGGCCGCCAAGACCAAGGTGCATCACCCAGAATGGCTCACCAATCTCGTGCTGGTCAAGAAGGCTAGTGGCGTGTGGCGTATGTGCGTCGACTTCATGAACCTCAACAAGGCGTGCCCGAAGGACGATTACCCTCTCCCAAACATCGACCAGCTAGTGGATGCCACAGTGAGATGCGAGCTAATGAGCTTCCTGGATGCATACTCTAGCTACCACCAAATTCATATGGCTAAAGAGGATGAAGCCAAGATAAGCTTCACAATCTCAGGGGCACGTAGTGTTTTACCAGAATGCCCTTCGGTCTGAAAAATGCGGGAGCCACATTTACCCGCCTGGTAGCCCTCACCCTCACCACCCAGCTTGGGAGGAATGTTGAAGCATACGTCGACGACATAGTGGTCAAGAGCAGGCGAGCCGTGTCCCACGACCAAGACCTCCAAGAAACCTTCGACAACCTCTAACATGTGGGCATGAAGCTGAACCCGAATAGATGCGTCTTCGGGTGCAAGCACGGAAGTTGCTTGGATTCCTGGTGTTAGGACAAGGAATACAGGTGAACCTTGAGAAAATTGATGCAATCCTCTCCGTGGAGTCGCCCAAGACAACAAGGGAGGTCCAGAGGCTCACGGCTGCCTCACCGCCCTGAGCTGCTTCCTCTCTAGAGCACCGAGCGAGGTCTCCCATTTTTTGAAATGCTCCACAGCTACGATGGATTTCATTGGAATGACGACCGCGTCGTGGCCTTCAACAAGTTAAAAAAGCATCTCGCCAAGCTCCTAACTCTTGTGTCCCTAGCACTAAAGGCTTCGTTGTTACTTTATTTGGCGGCTGCCCTAGCAGCAGTAAGTGCCGTCCTTGTCCTCGAGGAAGGATCATCCAGTGGCTAGTGTACTTCGTCTTGGAGGCTCTTCAGGGAGCCAAGACAAGATACACTAACTTGGAGAAGCTGGCCTATGTGCTCCTCATGGCCTCACAAAAGCTCCAGCATTATTTTCTGGCCCACGACATCACCGTGCCCTCATCATTCCCCATAATAGAGATGCTACAGAACAGGGAGTCAACGGGTCGTATTGGCAAGTGGGCAGCCGAGCTTGCGCCTTTCTCCCTGACCTACGCCTCCCGCACAGCAATCAAGTCATAGATTCTTGTAGACTTCATGGCAAAATGGACCCCACTAGCTCAATCGCAGACCCACCCACCTGCTGAGGTAGTGTGGAATCTCCATATCGAGGAGCCTACGGTGCCTCGGGGGAAGCGGTCAGAGCGGTCACCACCACACCAGAGGGGCACTGCTTACTCTACTTCGCGTGCCTAGACTTTCCAGCGACCAACAACACAGCTGAATACAAGGCCCTTCTTTTCAGCCTTGGCAAGCTCAAGGCCCTATGTGCATGGAGAGTGTTGGTGCATACCGACTCTCGCTTACTCGTGGGACATGTCAACAAATCCTACCAGGCCAAAGACCCCAACCTCGCCAAGTATATAGCCACTGTTAGAGCAAGGGAGCGCCACTTGTTGGGCATCACGGTTAAGGCTGTCCCACGGGCTAACAATAAAGAGGCTAACGCCCTTGCCAAGGCCACGAGTCAGCATCTCCAGCTGCCAGTGAGGGCATTAGTTGAGACCCTAGGCAT
This sequence comes from Dendrocalamus latiflorus, assembly GCA_017311315.1. NCBI lineage: Eukaryota > Viridiplantae > Streptophyta > Magnoliopsida > Poales > Poaceae > Dendrocalamus > Dendrocalamus latiflorus. The sequence goes on from CM029610.1 coordinate 28,070,724, forward strand.
TGCAGCCATCGCACAGGATCACCATGACCCCACCCTGGTCTACCAAATCGCTGATGCAGGCGACTAGAGGGAGCCCATCTGTGTGCACCTCCAAGGAACAACCGAACCAAACGACCCTCTCAAGCTGCAAAGGCTACAGCATCACACCAGAACCTTTGAGATGCTGGATGGCATATTGTACAAGCGCGGAGTGTGTGCCTCGTTCCTACAATGCTCTCGCATCGCTAGGGGCAAAACCTCCTAGCTGAAATTCATGCAGGGCTTTATGGCTCCCACATCACGCCAAGTGCCCTCATCGACAAGATATTTAAACAAGGCTTCTACTGGCCGACGGGCACCACCGATGTTCATGACCTCGTTAGGCGGCGTCAAGGATGCCAATGGATGGGAAGGGTGACTCACAAACCTCCCACCCCTATCCAACCAATCTCGTCGGTCTTGCCATTGGCACGGTGGGGGTCGATGTTGTGGGATTGCTACCAGGCAACCTGGGAGACCTACGATTCATCATAGTCGCATTCGACTACTTCTCCAAGTGGCCTGAGGTGGTTGCCCTAACCAAAGTCACCTCCGCAGCGGTGCAACAATTTCTCTAGCAAAATGTCATCTGCTGCTTTGGAGTACCAAGGGACATCACCATCGACAATGGCCTACAGTTCGACTCTGTGGCTTTTAAGGCGTTCTGCGAATGCGTGGGCATAAAGCTTTGTTATGTTTCCACAAGAGCTACCGAGTATACTCTGGTCCATCTGCACTACGATGATGTGCCCTACAGGGTTTACACCATTCAAACTCCTCTTTGGAGATGAGGTAGTCACGCTGGAAGAAATCAAGGCTGGGTCGAGGAGAGTGCTTACTCCAGCTCTGGCTGAAGAACGAGCAGTGTCTTTGGACCTCCTTGATGGGATATGAGTTAGTGCAACTGAACACATCACAAAGTATGTGCACCTCATAGCGTAGTCGTACAAAAGTAGCATGCACCCACGGGAACTCAAAGTAGGGGACCTTGTCCTGAGGAAGGCCCTGCATGCTACGATAGTTGGCAAGTTGGAGTCCATCTGGGAAGGCCCTTACGTCATGGCAGCAACCCTCAGAACTGGGGCATGTCATCTGGTGACCCCCGAGGGGACAGACCTTAAACACATGTGAAATGTAGATCGCCTCCAACCATACTACGCATAGTGACAACGGGTCGTCTAGCTTATCTACATGGCATGTATACATGTATAACAACTCACTCGTGCAAACAGGAAGATATGAATAAAATCCCATTTTCAGGACCAAACTATTGTCCACGACTCTTATGTGTGAGCTGCGCGGAGCCTATAGCCTCTGCGTGAACTCTGCGAAGTATAAAGCGCTGAGAACTTAGTCATCCCAAAAAACTCTACGGAGAATAAATAACTGCGTGTAGCCCATAGCCTCCGCACAAACTCTACGGAGTCTAAATCAAAGCATAGAGCCCATAGCCTCCATGCGAACTGTGCAAAGTATAAAGCGCCGAGAACTTAGTCGTTTCAGTCAACTCTACGGAGTATAAATAACCATGCGGAGCCTATAGACTCCGTGAGAAATATGTGGAGTATAAAGCACTGGGAAATTAGTCATCCTAAGTAACTCTACTGAGTATAAATAACCGAGCGGAGCCCATAGCCACAGCGCGAGCTCTACGAAGTCTAATCAAAGTGTGGAGCCCATAGCCTCTGTGAGATCTCTACAGAGTATAAAGCGCTGGGAACTTAGTCATCCCAGACAACTCTACGGAGTTTAAATAACCATGTGGAACACCCTATAGCCTCCACATGAAGCCCACAGCCCCGCGCAAAATCTACAGAGTCTAAATTGAAGCTCACACCCGTCCGAAGGGTGGGGGATGGAGCGCGTTTTTTAGGACTTCATCCCACTGCTGACTTCATCAACGACTATCCGAAGGGTGGGGGACAGAGCGCACCTTTTAACGAGTTCATCATATCATCGACTTCATCGATGCCAGTTCGAAGGGTGCGAGACGGAGTGTGCTTTTCTATGACTTTTTCCATCGTTGACTTTGTTGACACCCATCCAATGGGTAGGGGAGGGAGCGTGCTTTTTAACGGCTTTGTCCTGCCACCGACTTCGTTGATGACTGTCCGAAGGGTGGAGGACGGAGCACACCTTTTAACAACTTCATCCCACCGCTGACTTCGTCGATGCCAGTCCGAAGTGTAGGGGATAGAATGCGCTTTTTAGGACTTCGTCCAACCAACGACTTCGTTGACACCCATCCAAAGGATGGGGGACAAAGCGCACCTTTTTAGGACTTGTCCCATCACTGACTTCGTCTACGCCCGTCCAAAGGGTGGGTGATGGAGCGAACCTTTTAACAACTTTGTCCTATCGCTGAATTCTTCGATGCTAGTCCAAAGGGTTGGGACGGAGAGCACTTTTTAGGACTTTGTCCCACCACCGACTTCATCGATGCCTGTCCAAAGGGTAGGGGATGGAGTGCGTCTTTCAATGACTTCGTCCCATTGCTGACTTTGTCGACGCTAGTCCGAAGGGTAGGAGACAGAGTATGCTTTTTAGGACTTCGTCCTAATGCTAACTTTGTCAATGCCCGTCCGAAGGGTGGGGAAGAGTGCACTTTTTAAGGATTTCGTCTTGCCGATGACTTCGTCGATGCCAGTGCGAAGGGTGGGGGATGGAGCACACTTTTTTTGGACTTTGTCCCACTGCCAACTTCGTCGACGATAGTCCGAAGGGTGGGGGATGGAGCGCACTTTTGCACTTTTTTAGGACTTCGTCCCACCACCGACTTCGTTGATGCATGTCTGATGGGTGGGTGATGAAGCATGCTTTTTAGGACTTAGTCCCACCACCGACTTCGTCAACGCCCATTCGAAGGGTGGGGGACCGAGTACGCTTTTTTAGGACTTCGTCCCGTCGCCGACTTCATCGACACCAGTCCGTAGGTTGGGAGATGGAGCACGCTTTTTTAGGACTTCATCCCACTACCGACTTCGTTGATGCCTATCAGAAGAATTGGGGTCAGAGCACGCTTTTTAACAGCTTTGTCCCACCGTCTTCGTCGATACCCATTCAAAGAGTGGGGGATGGAACACGCTTTTTTAGGACTTCATCGACGCCCATCCGAAGGGTGGGGGATGGAGCACTCTTTTTAACAGCTTTGTCCTGCCACTAACTTCGTCAATGACCATCCGAAGGGTGGGGACCGAGCGCACTTTTTTATGACTTTGTCCTATCGCCGACTTCGTCGATGCTAGTCCAAAGGGTGGGGATGGAGCGTGCTTTTTTTAGGACTTCATCTCGCCACCGACTTCGTTGGCGCCCATCTAAAGGACTTCTATTCGAAGGGTGGGGGACAGAATGTGCTTTTTAATGGCTTTGTCACACTGCCAACTTCGTCGACAACCGTCCGAAGGGTTGGGAATGGAGCGCGCTTTTTAGGACTTTGTCCCACTGCCTACTTCATCAATGCCAGTCAAAAGGGTCAGGGATGGAATGTACTTTTTTAGGACTTTGTCCCCCCCGTTGACTTCATTGATAGCCGTCCAAAGGGTAAGGGACAGATCGTGCTTTTTAACGACTTCATCCCACTATCGACTTCATCGACGCCAGCCGAAGGGTGGGATGGAACACACTTTTAAACAGCTTTGTCCTGCCGCCAACTTTGTCAATACCCATCCGAAGGGTGGGGGATGGAGCACGCCTTCATCTTGCCACCGACTTTATCGACACCCGTCCGAATGGTGGGGATAGAGTGTGCATTTTACCTATGCACAGCCATTATCAAATTCCTATATCTACAGGCGTGCCTCTTTGGTCACCCCAACATCATTCTCAACCACTACGAAAGGTGTCGTACTTGCCTGGTGTTCTGCTACTTCAGGGCACATGACGGCAGGGATGTCTCTAAGCTCGTGTCCTATTTGTACTAAATTGAGGAGGGCGAATTTGCCACAGTAAACAATACTTTACTATTCTAGATTAATTGTTACAATAATATAGCATTTGAAATGTACGGTCATGGAGCAAGGCCGTTGCTCATTCTACTCTCTGTCTAAGCCCTCTATCTTTATGTACTCTCTCATGGAGGCATCGTTCGTTGTGCTCCGCTCCACCAAAAATCATAACAACTCCTCCGCCCATCCTCAACGTTGCAGTCGACAATGAACAAGGCGGTCCGAAATTAGGGGACGGTCTTCCTCAAGAACCTGCTTGCCAGACAAACATCAACATGAGGTCATAACACAGACACTTTGTACTTTTCATTGCAAAAGGATAGTTACATGTCATGCATGCACCCAGTGTTGTGTACACATAAGCGCTAAAGGCCAGACACACACAAACGACCACACGAAAGCAAAAGTCCTCGGCGTCACACCTGCCGATGGATCGTGGTGCTGGAGCTAGGTTTGACGTATGTGTCCCGTCGGGGCACATCGTCTAGCCAATGCCGAGGTCCACACTCTCGTGCAAAGTATGCCTCATAGCGATCTTCGCCTCAGCCTTGCCGATGTACTCCCATATCCACTGGTGGAAGGTGTGGGCGGACCGGCGTATCACATGTAGCGCCCTCGACATTGTTCCGCTCCCTACATGCAAGTCCAGGTGGGGATCGGCTAGTTCACCCACGTGCAGGCAACCCTAAAGATGAAGTAGCCCAAGAACCTTCTGTGTTGTTGCAAACGAGCAATGGTTGCCATATGCTCGCGTAGAATTCAGTGTGAGTGACGATGCCTCTCCAATCCTTCGAAGGATGCATAGAAGGTCTTCCGATCCAAACGCTTGAGGAGAGACCTCGATTGCGAGCTTGGCTAGAGTACCCTCCATGGCCTCCACCGAGTTCCACGCCGACAAGGAGGCATCGCCCAACATGCGATCCCTTGCTGCCACCTTGGTTGATAGCCGAGCCTTGTCCTCTTCCAACCTAGTGATCTGCCACAATAACCCCTCGTGCTCCTCGGCAGCCGCACGCCGGGTCTGCTCTACCAAGGCACGCACATCGACGATAGCCTTCTATCTCGAGGAAGCCGATGCGTTCATCTTTCACCACGCTTGTCACAGTGGCATCCTTAGTGGATTGCCGGGAAGCAATGAGCTTTGCCTCCACAGCAAATACTCACTCCTACAACCCGCTTAGTTCGTGATACCTTGCTGCCTGCACAGCACGAGCAAGAGCGAGGGCCTGCAAGGCACCTTGCGGTTACCAACCACGTAGTCAGCATGTTGTCATGCACATTCCTTCATCCCTGTCACCTCAAGGTGCTCTCCAAGAGCTCTGACCCATAGGAAGAAAGCACACGGTGATACACAACCGTGTCCACGTAGTCCACAACCTCTTGGAATGCCTTCAATGCCTCCGAACGAGGGATAAAGTCCACCACAGAGAGCCGCTAGGACTCCAAACTGATGGCCTCAGGGATACTCAGACTTGGCAAAACACCCACGCTGGTAGTACCAGCCGGGCCATGACCAGCTCCGTCACTAGAGCCCTATGTGCACCCCGAAGATTGAGGCACTGGCACTGGGGACAATGTCAGGAAGCAAATCGAAGAGAGCCTCATCAAGTCACAAGAGGAGAACGAGTTATTTGTACCTATATCCTGATTAGGAGACGCCGGTTTAGAAGCGGTAGCACCTGCGAACCCCCATGTGGGCTCACCAAAACAACATCGACAGAGCTGGCACCGCAACCCACCTCAGGAGTAACGAGGTCCTCATCAGACTCCAAGTCCTCGATGCAGGCTATCAGAGCCAACCGGAAGACCGCACCTGTGGGCACAGAGGAGACACTCGAGCATGTTTCACTGCTCGCGCTGCTGGAGATGCCTCGCAGACCAGTGAGGATGGACATTTCACTGCTCACACTGCTTGAGATGCCTCGCGAACCAGTGAGGATGGGGCCACACCCTCCAGAGTGTCCGCAACCTCATGTCCCATAGCAACCTCGGGGACTCCAGCATCACCACCATCATCACTTGGGCCCTCCATAGGGCTCACGGCATCGGGGGCACCCAGGCTACCTACCTGCCCAGTCTGCTCAGCTTCAAGGTCCGAGTTTGCGTAGTCTACAGACTCTGAATCCCTGGCCATGCCGATCTCCTCCAGCTCATCGGATTCATCAGGTCGAGGGGGTGCAGAGCTCAACGGCTTCACCACAAGGGGAGAGCAACCACCTCGATGTGAAGGGGAGGCCTCCACTCTGGCACCATCGCGCAGATGATGATCCGACATGGGGATGTCTAGGGCTTCACACACTCGGTTTACCCGGGTGAATTTCGACATCAACAACGCCCAAAGGATGTGCTCCTTCATTATATATGGCCCAAGGAAGAAAGTCGCAGCACGCTCAGTGTCCTCGAGGGTGAGCACTGCCATGAGTAGCCAATGGGGTCACCACCCACATACCACATAACAACCGCAACAGTGACAGTACAAAGTTCATACCTAGATCGATTGGCTTTGACAGTGACGCAATGCTAGGCCACAGGCGATCGTCACAAGCTGGGCTGGACTGCACATGCCACAGACGGGCTAGCGGGGACACACCGAACATGTGGTACTCCTCCATGAGGTCCTGCATATTGAACCGAAGGGCAGCCCCAAATAGCCTCCATGCGAGTTGCTCATCTTCACAGTCGAGCATCACCGATGGGGACATATTGAGGTCCATTAGGTAATCCGACCACCGTAGATGGCTGCCTTCCTCCACCCGATGGTAGAACCACCACCACATCCAGCTTGACACCCACTTGGTCCTCGTCGAGTTCACCGAGAAGAGCTTCGTACATCTAGACCGAAGAACAAAGTTGATACTCCCTAGGTTGTAGTATTCACCCTCGGCGAGTTTCTATGGCTGGCACCAGGCGTCATGAAGGAAGCCGAACAACACCAGGCTCGACCACAACATCTCTGCCTGGGAGGCCCAGCTATAGATGGCCAATCAAACGATCGTGTTGGGGTCAGCTGCACAAGCTCCAGCCCATACAGCTGAAGGACCTCCCCCCAATGAAGGCTGCCGTAGGGATGCGAAGCCTGGTGTCGAAATATGTGGCAAAGACAACGGTCTTCGACTCTGTCGACCGGGGCTCCATCTCGCCGGTAGAGGGTAGGTGAACTACCTCGCATCCCAAAATCTTTCGGTCATGCACCAGTGACCAAATCAGCTCTTCGATCACCAAAGTCGGCCCCAGCATGTTCATGCAGATGTCATTCACCTTCTTTGCCACCTTCGACCGCTTGTTGGTGGTTGATGTGTCACACTCCACCAGCTCGTACTCCACCTCGTTCGTTGATGAACTCCCACGACAGGACGACCCACAATGACTAGAGGAAGAGCCGACAGTGCTGCGCCAAGAACGCTGGGCGCCGCCACGAGGCATCTTCACACCGGATAGGCTAACCGAGCAGTTGCACCATGCGTGCTTGGAGGCACAGCATCGACAACATGGCAGAATGTGCAGTGGTGGCTAAAGCGGCAACTAGAGGCAGCACTAACGATGATGGAGTAAGGGGAAGAAGAAGACCAAGTACAAGGGTGCCTCACCAAGGACGTCAGCTTTAAAGGCACATGCCTTTTTTGGGCTTGTCTCGGGTCAGGGTGGGCGTTCGGTACTACCGAACCGATCGGTTCGGTTCTTCGGTACCCATACAAATTCGGTTCCTACGAATCTCGGTACCGTTCGGTTCCTGAAAAAATTCGGTTCGGTTCGGTTCGGTTCGGTTCCGGTATTTACCGAAATTACCGAACAGGGTACAGCAGCATGTAACATCAAGTTCAATAGCCAATTTTGACATAAATGTAACATGATTTCATATAAAATAAGTGCCAAATCATACAGAGAAAAAGCCACAAATACATAATATAGCTGTCCACAATAGACCCATCAATAATATTACATATTACTTAGTACTCACTACTCAAATACAACATGTTATTCCTTGTAGTTCGGTATTTCGGTAAACCGAGGTACCGAACCGAATTTCTCGGTAAATTCGGTTCCTGAGAACCTGGAACCGAACCTGGAACCGAAATTTTCGGTTTCGGTACTTTCGGTTCGGTTCTCGGTAAATTCGGTTCGGTATTCGGTATTCGGTTTTTTGTGCCCAGGGTGAGTCTCGGGAACCTACACAACTCGAAACAACGCTGCACGATGCACCAACCGTAGTCACACATGTGTCTCGCATTACAGCACGGCTAGACGACTACAGTCGCCATGACTCAGCCCATGGGCCAACTACTCAACAGGCCAAAGGGACGGAGAGGGCCAAAAGGCTTGGCGACATCATTTTGGCTTGCTAGAGATGAAGCCCTTTATCATGAGAGGCTACTGTTATAGGGGTGATCCTACCTAAATCCATTTGGCCTACTAGGCCAAAAGGCCCAATGAGGGATGTAAAAAGACACCTATATCCCTAGAATAGTACACCACTGTAGGGGGTATTATTGTAATCAGGCCTTATGGCCATGTATATATAGGGCATGTGCAAAGGAAAGAGCCATGCTAGTTTATTTGTTATACTCACTCTACTAGTCCTCTTATTTAGTGTTTATTCAGTAACCACAACAATGAAGAATCCACAAGTCTCTCCACATCAACTCAATGCTTTATGGCAAAAGATAATAAGAAGGTAAATGATAATGATAAATCTTCATATGATGAGTTGATGGATATGCTAGAAGAGCTTAATGAATATCTCGGGAAGGAGAAGGTTAAGTATAAAATTTTGAAGAATAAGCATGTCTCTCTTCAAAATGATTATAATAAGCTAAAAGGAGAACATGAAATTCTCTTTCTCAAGGATACTCTAAGCCTAAGGTGGATATAGATATTACTTACAATTTACTAGATGATATGCAATGTGTAGCTCCTAATTCTTGCATTTCATCTAAGGTTAGCATATCCACCTCTTGTGATGATTTGCTAGATATACTTTTTTTACTCTAAATTAGATGCTTCTACTTCCTCTATGCATTGCAATACTAACATTGTAGAGAAAAATAATGAGTTCAAGACCCAAGTCACAAGATTGAGAAATGACTTAGAGAAAAGCTACAAAGGGAAGGCATCACTTGCTAAAATATTGGGAATTAAAAGAAATTCAAATGACAAGAAAGATATTGGCTTCATCTCCAAGAAGAAAAATAGCAAGATAAGGCACAATGCAAGACACACAGAGAAATATATTAAGTGTCATGGTTACAATGAGAAAGGTCACCTTGCCTCTAAGTGCCCCAACAAGGTGAATGACAAAATAAAGTCATCAAAGAAGAGGCAATCCGGAAGACATAGAATGGAACAAAATGCCTAACTTGCTACAATTGTCTCAAATGTATCATTTCTAAGCCATCTCTTTATAATGAACATTATTTGCTTAGGAAGGATAAAAATGGCAATGTATTTGTTAGGAATGTTAGTCCGCAAAAATTTATAATTAGGGCCATTTGGGTGTCCAAATCCATTGTGATTAACATTCATGGATCCAACCAAGTTTTGGTACCAAAATGCACATAAATGCTTAATAGGTACTTAGAGAGGCAATGGAGGCTTGGGTTATTCATAAAGAGGTGAATTCCACCATGTGCACAATGGGAGTCAAGTTTGAGGATGATCTTGCCACATCATGAACCAATGCCATCTCGGTAACAAGTACTTACATTGTAATATTTAGCCCTTGTCTTGTGTAGCTTGCATTACTTGAAAATCTTAAAAAGGGTGTTCTTGCTCTTGTTGTAAAATTTCTTTATTGCAATCATGAGCAAGATGAGAGTGGCACATTAAGGGGGAGTGCTTAAATCATATTCATGTGTATCACATCCCTAAGTGTGCCTAAATTAATTAAGTGCTAGTATTGATTTTGAAAATTTAGGCATTTAGCGAAAAAGTCAAAAATATGAAATTATTAGTATATCTTTGAAAAACTAGTTGAAAAATGTATACAAATGCATTTCAAAGGTTTTGGCTTTAGAAAAACTTTTTTTAAGTAAAATTGAGGTTCTAAACACAAACTAGTAATCTAGTATCTTGTTTTGACTTTAAACTCAAAAATTGGCCAAAATCAATTCTTAGTTGACCTAAGTGGTCAAAATCTAGCACTTAAGTGAGTTTTGCCTTTGAGCCCAAATTATTGACCTACATTGGCTCACAAGGGTATTAACGATTTACACATTAAATTGGTTGATTAAAATACTCTCTAATGCTCATTTTTGCAATATTGAAGATTTCATTCAAAATAAGTTTGTTTTTGAAAAATGAAAGCATAATTGTTAATAACTATCTTTAAAAGAATATCTTGGCATATATTTAGAAATACTCCACAAGTGGTTTATAATTCCTTGTGAAAGGTTTTGGAGCAAGTTACAATATTATAACTTTTTCACCACTGAAATCCAATTCTTGGCATGCTTTCGGTTGAAATACGGTACTGCCATTGGTTTCCAAGCAGTATGACCGCATCCTTAACGGCGGTACTACCGATTTTTCTGAAAAATGGCTGATTTGACACAAAATTTGTTGGTATCCCCTCAGCCATTCTCTTTGCTCCTCTAAGTCAAGTTGATCATTTTTATCCTTGCTAGCTACCCTCAAGTAATCTCTTGACTCCATATGTCATTTTGCTCTTATTTTGATACCTTTTCATAAAATGGCATTTCCTCTAAAAGAGGTAGACTTTTGATCATCTTGACCTCGGCATGAATTTCATCCTTGTCCATATAAGTGATATCTAATTTTCTCTTTTGCCGAGCAAAATCTTTTCTTAACCAAGCACTCTCTCATATGATATCTCTCGTATATGGTATCTTCTCAAATGATATCATTCTCTTCTTATAAGTGGGATCCCCTTCAAATAATTTCAAGTGAAATATTTGAAGATCTCTCAACATTATTTTAAGTGGTTTACAAGTAATCTAAGTGATACCTCATTTATTCAAGATAGATTTAAATTGGTATTCTGACGCGGATACGCTCATATCTTGCACTTCTCAGTTAAATATATTATTTAACTAGAAGGAATTATTGAGCCATAATAAATATTATCAAGTGAACTCTAATTTAATTGGGTATTTAACTATTATATTTAGAGATACAGAGTTACTACTATTTTATTTAATTATATATAGGCCCTTACTCAATCTGTACAAGCCTAAAGTGAAGGTGCATTTAGAAGGTCATCGACACTAGTACATCGTCCATCACGACTGGACCGATTACGCGAGCACGAGCTAAAAAAATTAATCAACAGGTGAACTCGCATCTAGTTGAATTTTATTTTAATTTATATGAGAATAATATACTACCTAATAGTTGCTATTTAATTGTTCTCAAATTTATCATGGGAAGAAGTATCATTAAGAAATTCAACGGAAGGAAGAAAAGAAAGAGACATGCATGCAACTTAGAGCCATCACGTGAAGAAAACAACAGAAAAAGTATTTAGTCATCAAAGAGTATTCACGTGAAGAAAAACAACGGAACGTGGAGCCAACTCGTAAAGAAATCAAAGGAAGGGAAAATTTATCTAGTCATCAGAAACGTTTTTGTTTTGAGTCCGGCCGTAACGACCTGTGGCCGAAATCACATCAAAGTCTGTCAACGACGTTTTCATTTTTTAGTCGGTTTGTATTCTTGTGTGTCCGAACACAAGTCAGGAGATTAGATTGAGTATTATACGGAATAGTGGTGCTAGCCGAACCAAGTTAGGGTTGCGTCCTATTTATTTGTTCAAACTCGTTTGGAGAAAAGGGACTAGAAATAGATCTATTATTTTTTAGAGAGTCATGCGCTTGTTCCTTCTAGGGTTTGGCATATGATGCAACCTAGAGGGGAATCGGGCGTTTTTCCCTGTCGTTATTGTGTTTTCTTGTGATTGGCTGGAGCGACGACGCGTCTACTTGGTGGTCAGGTAGACGGATCACGAGCGTGTGGTTGGGCGGATTCTTTTGTCGCAGGTTGTTGTTCTAACAGTGGTTGGCGTCATCGATTCGTCAGGTTGCACGGATCCAAATTATCTCCATCAATCCTACGCCGTGAAGATCGGGCAATCCCCCCGCATCATATTCACAAGTGGATTTCAATCCTTCAAGAGAAGATCAAGCACTCAAATTGACATTATGGGATACAAGTTGATCATACAAGTGGTATCAAGTATTACAAATGGAATCAATCATACTTGGTGTCATGTATGCTCCCAAGTGGTATCAAGTCTTTACAAATGGATCTAATTATACTTGATATCATTTAAGCTCATGCGTGGTATCATGTCTCCACAATTGAAATTAATTATACATGGTATAATTTATTTTTATAAGTGGTATTTTTTCACAAGTGGTATCTAATGTCATCATAAGTGGTACAAATATCAAAGTGGTGAATGATTTTATGGAAAAGATAAAAGAACTACAAAAGGTTAAAAGCACCTATTATGGAGATATCAAGATATCATTGATTCTTGGTGCTAGATGACACAAGAAGAGAAAGTTTAAACAAAAGGAAAGAGATGTGAAAAGAGAAGAAAATCAAGAAATAGTAGAATCATTTGTGTGTCAAAGAAGAAGAAAAATGTCCAGAGGAACCTTTGTATAAGGGAGAGTTTTTCTTTGTGAAAAACGTATATAGTATTTTGGGTTTACTTAAACAAAAGGGGTAAAATATTAATATTGAAAAAATTATTTTGCCTATTTGCTCAAAATATTTTATGAATCTTGTGAATGAATGTGTTTTACTCTTATTTGCTTCATTTGGAATTCATGGAGTGAAATTGTCAATGATATGCAAGAGTAGCTTGTTAAAAGAGCCCTTTTGGTCAAAAATCCAATATCTTGTTTAAAAAGCTAAAATTTACAAAAAAAAACTACATAAAAGTACTCCAATATATATTTCAAGTGTTTTCAAAATCTTTTGAGTAAAAATTTCTATTTTAGAAACCAAAATGATAATTTGGCTCTAAAATGATCTTATATTATCTTGATTTTGGATTAAATGACATATCTTCATAAATAAAAATATTTTGAGTATTTGAAAAGTAGTCAATACAAAATCAAAGGATTTGTCATTTCAAACATTTCTCTAGTTCAAGGTTTTTGCAAAATCTCAACCGCTGAAAACTTATACTTATTTGAATCTCATCCAAAAACTAGTATTGATCTAAAATGTCATAGTCTTGCATATGGTGAGTTTAGCTATTTGAACCAAATTTTGTGTATCTTGGTTTGAAATAGTATTTATAACTCATATAAAGCCATGAAAGTGAAAAACTCCATAAAATTCAAATTGGATTGCATTTTGAAGTTTAGATGAAAAATGAATTTACCCTCATACAAATAAAGTGCATTTGGCATAACTTTTGAATGGAGACTCCGTTTTCAAAAATTCCTATGGCAAAAATTTCCTAGGAATCCAAAGTTTGTTTCTAAAAAGTTTGAAAGCATTTCAAATTTATTTGAAACGGTCATGTCCTTTTCTCTCTTTGCCCAATGCTGAAAATTCAGAGTTTTGCACGGTTTTGAACAGATATATGATTTTTGTATCCTTAAGTGGGTTTATAATCTAAGTAAGTTACAATTATGACTTTTGATCATCTATTGTTGATCTATATTGATAAAGTTTCTCAAATTTATTGGACATTTGTAAGTTAGTTTTTCAGTTAGCTCATGAAGCTCAATTAAAATGTCAAAGTCTAAAAATCTGAAACACAAATTGGAATGTCAAAGCCTTCAAAGAGCTCTCAAGAGTAATATTATTTGAATGTGTTTGAAGTATCTTTTCTTTTAATTACCTCAGTCTCTCCAAATTGGTCATGTGTGTCTATTTCATATTCTTTGTGACCAAGTTGGATGTCAAGTCTCCATTTTGGCTTAATTGTTTTTCCTTGCTTTTTGGTAATCAATGCCAAAAGGGGATGAAGAATGTATAATAGCCCTATTAAATTTAAAGTTAAATTTGAATAGTGTATAATATTAAAAGAGGGAGAATTTGCTTTATGAATTATGATTAATATGCTAAGGGGGAACAACAATTTGTCAAAGAGAAAATTAATCTATTCATGCTTGTCACAAAGTGATTTCACCTTAGTTTAGTTTTCTATCACATGTTTATTTTCATCCAAATGCTATTATAGTTAATAGATTTGTCATCAATCACTAAAAAGCGGGAGATTGTAAGTTTAAACTCTATTAGTTGGTTTTGGTGATAATGACAAATCCAATTGTGAGACTAATATATTTATTAATTATAATATTGTCCAGTCTCACTTGGATGTGATTAATGACAAATGCTATCTTGAGACTATTGTGTTTATTGATTATGATATCTCTTAAGTCTAATTTGGATGAAAAGGTAAAAATCATAGATGAAAAGGTGATTTATGACAATTGATTTATGGACTAACATTTTTCATGAGTTGGATGAATAGGTTATATTTTAGAAATAAGGATGACTTGGAATGACTTAATGTGTTGAAAATCATCAAGTCAAGATACGAGATAGAAGATGGCTTCATGTGTTGAAGGCCATCAAGAAGAGAAGATGATCATGAGTTGATCAAGATTCCCAAGAGGAGATGATTATGAGTTGATCATCAAGTTATGATACGGGTTGGAAGATAGCTTCATGAGTTGAAGGCCATCAAGAAGATGATGCATCATAGGTTGATGCATATCAAGATAATGACCCAAGGCAAAGGTATGACTAGTTAGGGCTAAAGATATTTTCTAGTCTTTTACCGATCTTGGTGTTTAGTTAGAAGACTAGATTGCTAGTATAGGTTATCATACTATTAACAGGGGTCATGTCTAGTAGCTTATGTCTCATAATGTATTGATAGCTCAACCTCACTAGCTCTAGCTCTCCGTAGTTGATTGCTATTATTTGCAAATGTGTTTTGTAAATAGTTGAGGCTCATGTGTTGAATCCTTTTAACATGGGACTATACATTGCGAATGTAGTTTGCAAGTGTTTGAAGTCCATGTTTCCCACTCCATGTAGTATGAGACTTATATTTGCAAATGCGTTTTGAAAATGGTTGAAGCTCATACACAATTCTTGTAGCATGTGACTTAGGTTTACGAATGTGTTTTGCAAACGTGAAGAGTCCATGTACCTATATCTTGTGTCATGATTCTAAAAATGTGCAAATATGTTTTGCAACCTGTTGGGAATCATGGTTTGATCCTTATGTGCATGATACTATAATTTGCGATTTGTTTTGCAAATTAGTTGAACCATATGCACTCTTCTGGAAAAAACGGTAGTACCGGCATGTGTGGCGCGGTACGACTAGAAGTCGGTAGTACCTACATGTGTTGAGCGGTACGACCGGACATAGGTAGTACCGGCATGTAAATGTAGTACTGCCAGCCAACGGTCAGACTGGCATGTGTTGCACGGTCGGATTGGCCGGCGGTAGTACCAATTTATTCGCAGTACGTTTTTTCAGAGGGTTACTATTTTGGGAGATTTGTTC
Organism: Dendrocalamus latiflorus; assembly: GCA_017311315.1. Classification (NCBI taxonomy): domain Eukaryota; kingdom Viridiplantae; phylum Streptophyta; class Magnoliopsida; order Poales; family Poaceae; genus Dendrocalamus; species Dendrocalamus latiflorus. Next base: position 28,086,189 of record CM029610.1, read on the forward strand.
TCCCTTGGAAAATAATAGTTCCACATGTGTGACGGTACTACTGATTTTGCCTGTAATGGCTAGTTTTCTGATCATTACTGAGGGGAGCGGAAGTACTAGACTTTTGCCTACAGTACTACTAGAAATCCTGAATTTTGTCCCTAGTGGCTAGTTTCGAGGTGTAGGGTATAAATACTCTCTTATGACCGGTTGGGTTAAGACTCTAGACTCTCCATTTTACTCTCTTGAGCTAGTGTGAGATTCTCCTCTCAATTATTCATGTGTTGCACATTGTGAGTAAGAAGAAGGGCTCTAGATTGCATGTGTTGTATCTATAGGTAGATTTCATATCCAGTTGAGTTTGTGCATTCGTTGCACATGGTGAGAGTCAAGTAAGGGCTTGACTTGTTACTCTTGGAGTTTGCTGACTCCTAAATAGCGTTAGAGGCGTCGTGCATGGTAATTTTATCAAAGAAGGTTGTGAGAAGACCCGACAAGTTGTGAAGATTGGAGCTCACCTACCAGGAGTGAGAAAGAGCTACCACTAGTGGATTGAGGTGTTTAGCACAATTCGTGGAGCCCGTCCAATTCATCTGGGCTTACCTCAACTTGGACTAGGGGAGACCGGCAAGTTTCCAACACCACGGTAAAAAGGAACCATGTCAATTATGGTTTGTTCTCTTGTGATCAATTTATATTCAAACAATTTACATTTATAGAATTAATTTTATTACTTATCATCCTAGGATTATAAACCTTTGACATAGACTTAGATTTTTAGTGCACTTAGGTGAACCTAGTTGATTTTGGCCTTGTCTATGCTAAACCAAATTGAGTTATGCTTCCGTATTATATATTTGGTTCTAGCCAAATAGAAATAAAAGACATATTTTTAAAACCACATATTCATCCCCCACTCTAATCAGTCTCCTCGATCTTACATGGGCCCTCTCACTATATTTTTTTTACCTCGTTTCTCTTTAAATATGAAAGCAAACAAGGTTTGCCCTTTTGATTGTTCAGGTTTACAATTTTTTAAATGATGTGACATGAGTTTGATCTATAGCTCCTAAAAGTATGTTGAATATTTTAGTGTTTGAGATGGCACTAAATTATAAAGGAATGCCCCGATAGTATTTGGAAATATCATTTGTGTTTCATAGTTTTCACAAATATGATTAATGATTTAGTGTGTGCTAAGACTTGTATCATAGGTTCCCATCTCTCATTTTTTGTAAAATTATTGGCAAAAAGATAAATTAGATTGCCTATAATTGATCTATATTGATGCAAGAAAAAAAAGCATGTGAGCTAACCTAAGGAATGTATATATATTAAATCATTTTCAACTAAGCTCCAAAAAGGGCTTGAACTTATCTTATTGAAGTGTATTTTAGTCAATCTCGAATCAAGAAAAGAAAGCAAACTCAAGAGTTTCACTAGCCTCAAGCTTTTCTTGCAGCCTTACATAGAAGCAAGACAAATATAATGGACATGTTATAATTTTTTTTCTCTATTGCTGGCTAGAGTCATCATCTTAGAAATGCCCTAATGAAATATTTTTGGTGCTAGAGAGACAAAATTCATTCTTAAATATTTTCATCCATTGCATGCTTTGTCAATGTTTCATCGATGTTACTCATAGTTCCTAATTTTATTATTAATTACATCTACCATTGTTGTGTCGGTGCTTATCTAATAATAACCTCAGTTCAAAAATTGTTCAACATGTTTTATACAAACGTTTTTCATATTATTATATCTAATGCCCTAAGTATTACATTGTCTATATGTATTGCCATTCACTTAAGCTTACAAATTGAAGTTAGCTTCTCACAAGAAATGTTGTATTTATAAAGTATTGAATTAATCATATAAATAAACACATGATACTCCAAATGTAGATAACTATCAACTGTATGAGTGAAGATGCCCTTATGGTGATCCGGATCAGTATGTCTACTATTTTAAAGTATTTTTCAATTATGCCAAATTCATAAAGTTAACAACAATGAATATTTTTTAGGTTATAATACTATTTTTTATTCTTTTAATTAATCCAAGAAATTTCTTGTATCTTCCATTTTATCTACTTTACTATCTCAAACACTATTGTATACTTATATTTAAATATTTGCATCAACATATCCCAATTACCTTCTAGTTCGTAATTATTTTTTAATAAATTTAAGTTGTTTTAGTTATTTGAATTACTACTAGATATAGTTTCGTTGGGTAGCTGTCTAGTCTATTTTCAAGAACTTGTAGATGTATTTGTTAGATGACCGCTAATACATTGACACTATATTTGCTAAGCAATTTGACATTCATTATGTTTATGCAAAATTTTTAATTAATTACCCCACCATTTTTCACATTTTATGACCATGTTTCATCCTTTACACATATGTGTATGATTAATTTCTTGTTTCGACTGTAATTTACATTTTTCCACAGGTTGGTGCAATTGAGGCACGTCAACTCCAAAAGTAGACTTTTCAGACATCATCATGGGTTCATAGGATTTGACTACAATGAAAACAGTGCTCCGGAGGGTTGAAACAAAAGATATCAATGCCACTAGGGTCTTTAACACGATGTCACCACATCCAAAACTTGATTCCGACATTGCTTATGTTTCCTATCTCTTTTATTATTACTTTGTGCAATTGGTTGAAGTGGTGATCCGTGAATCAAGTTGTGATTGTCATATGTGATTACTTATTGTTCTCAATCCATGCGGAGAACATGACCTCACCACTATAGTAGTGACACTCGTACTGTTATATTCTTGTGGGGTGCTTTGACACAATCAATATCAACATTGTACTGTATAATAATATTTATTTATTTGCTAAATGGAAAAGAATATATAAAGTCTTGTATTTTAACTAGTTGTCTAGTTTTATGTAATTATGTAATTTTGTTTCTTTTGCACTTTGCAATATGGTGATGGTTTTTTTATTTCATCCATAATGGTATGGTTTGCTTCTCATTTCTACCATATACTTTAGAAGAGAATTGCGATATTTATAAGCAAATACTTAAATGTCCTTATTGTATCTGGGAGATCATATCATTCATTGTGCTTCAATACATTTTAGGTCAATTGATTGTAATATTCTTCAGCTTAATAAGTGTTACTTCATTGGAACTATAAATTGCCTACTACTAACCTTTTTTCTTAGAAACGAGATTTTAGACTTGCACACATATACCTAGAAAAAGGAAGAAAAATGACAATCAATGACTTTCTTAAATCTATATCTCCTGTTGTCTCATTAAACTATGAAGACTCATATTATGGTTGTTGCCCTGGATGAGACATAACAAAATATTTATAGACTAGGCTAACTGTTGGATCTTCACCACTTGTAATATCCTAACCATTACATATTACATCATAATACCATGAAAGATTAAAAAGTAGTTACAAAAAATATACCGGACCTCAGCCGGTACTAGTAACTGGTTTTCTACTCGACAGTTCCAATTATCAAATTTAAATTCAAAATCTAAATTTGGCCAGTTTTCATCTTGTGACTGCCCTGTTTGACCTGTTCCCGGCTAGTTACTACCTAAAATTACTATTCCTTAATCCAAATTTAGAATTAAACTTTTTGAACTGATAATTTTTTACCGGTCTAGACCAACATGGCTGGTAACTGTCAGGTATAGGTTGGCTAGAATACCACCATACATTTATAAAGAAGTTTGTAGCAGACTAGCTTAGATATTTAATGTAAAACTCCAGCCTTATATTAGTACCACCTTGCCGATTTTCATTGAATTACACTAACATATAATGCTGGTTGGTCAAAATCGTAGCACTTTGGGGTTAACCGTTTTGGACGAAGTGAGGTTCTGCGCATGCATGCCTGTCCCACATGAGGATGCTTTGAGTGAATTTTCGGCTAATTTAAAGTGTTACAAAAGGTATTAGAACATCAAGCCTTGCTGCATGGGCCACATGTGTAGTAATATAATAGCACATGACATGAGCACGGGACGTATACTATGAGCGTTTGTGGGTGAGATGCTGCTAAGGGCATATGCCCTTTAGGGTGAAAATGTAACATCCCAACCCTTAGTACCACCAGTTTACATTAAGTCACATTACTTTATAATGTCGATTGGCCTAAAGCATAGTAGTTCCGGATTAACTCTTTGGGTGTAGCGAGGATGAAAGCCCAAGCGAGATGCTATACATGTGTGACCATCCCATGTAGGGCTAGACTTTGTGAATTTTAGGTCTAAGGTGTTAGATCTAGCTCTAGAGCCCTCATGGATACATAACCAAAAAAAATTAGGACCACACATTACAATGGGATAGAAAATATAACTTTTGAGACATCTATAAGGTGTTTTATAGCAGAAAGAGTAATGTTTTCAATTTTTTGGTATAAACAAGAAGACGATGTAAAAACTACGAGTATATAGAGAAAGAAGATACAGATAATTCAACTATAGATAAGACAAGTGGTTCAGGGACCGTGACAATAGAGCAATCTAGTCGTAAACTAATTTGGTTTAACCCAAGTCCACCTAAGCCAATCTACTCAACTCGCCAGACCCATCCCAGCCTAGGTTGACCTACCAAAGCCTAGCCAAAACATAGCCTAGATACGAGCCCAACCTATCTATGGGAATGTTCAACGATTTTAGTGAGTATCAGGTGGTCCATCAATTGGTTGCCCTAAATTTGATGATTTTGCATAATGTGTGAGTCACTACTTCTTTTGTGGTAATGACGATAAGATGTTAATTAATGACAACAGAAGCTCTTTTGTTTTTGGAGATTGCTATACATTAAACGATCACTGTTTAACTAACTAGTAAACAATTTCCTTTTCTGGCAATATTGAGTTGAAAGTTGGAATCATCATATTGAAAGTTTTAAAACCATGTTGAAAGTTCAAAATTTTCATTAGGTAGAAAGTATTATGGAACATGAGGGACTATGCGAGAAGGTCTATGAATATTTTTGATAAATCATTGTCAATGTGTGTTGAGTTAAAATTAAAATTTGTGAAAGATTTGGATTTTCAGTCTGGTGGTTTTAGCCTCAGGTGGTCAGACCGGCCCTGTTGAGCGGTTTGACCAATGCAACTGGTCTCGGACCAGCCGCACATGACAATCAGATCATATAAGTTCTAAATTTCAACTGAGAGTTTTGAATTTTGGGAATTTGATCATGAATTGAGTCAACTTGTTCTAGGTTAGTGCATTTATATTGCATGAAGCATATTTAAGCTAACATGGGTCAAGTTGTGAAGAATTTGTGCCCGAAAATGATTTCTTGGTCTTTAGATATGCATAGAAGCTTGGAGTCAACTATGGTCAACGGCGAGGACCAGAACTATGCTTATGAAGGAGGTGAGGTCCAGAACGATCAAGGATGCTGAGTGAGATAGTTGAACTCAAGCGTAGCACAAGTAATGCAAGGAATGTTCAAGGAAAGGTTCGAGTAATGGGTTACACCGAGTGGATTGGTCGGTCCATTTAAGGTATGTTTCGATGGGTACTGTTGTAGGGGTGGCCCCCACCTAAACCCAGCAGGCCTGATAGGAGGTTATAAGGCCCAGACTAGGCCATGTGTAATGACATAAATGCCCCTGAAGGGGATGATCAACTATAAGGGTATAATTGTAAAAGCACTCCCCATGTATATATATATATGGAATACAGGCCATGGGGAGGACCCAAGCCATTACTCATCTCCCTCACTCTCCACTACCATCTCTTTCTCTGTTTGGTCTGTAGCCAAAACAGTTGGCGCCGTCCGTGGGGAGGGACAGGAGCAAGCCCGAAGCTCGAAGGAGGATGGCACCGAAAAAAGCTTCGTCGGCGGCGGCGCAGGAGAAGAAGACGGTCGGGGCGGAGCATCGCGTGAGTACCAGGGCTTCGGCAGCAGCTGCCGCGGGCGCGGCGGTCGAGGACGCTGGCGCTCGCGCGGCGGCAGCCCCGTCACCGGCGCTGCGACGACCGACCCCGTCACCGGCGCTGCGAGGACCGACCCCGTCACCGGCGCTACGACGACCGACCCCGTCACCGGCGCTGCGACGACCAACCACGTCACCGGCACTGCGGCGACCGACCCCGCCGGCGCGACAGCAACCAACCTCACCGCCTTCGCCGCGACGCTTGCCGGTAGCGCGGACCGGGCAGTTGGAGGTAGCCACGACGGAGCGACCGGCAGCTCGGGAGCTCGCGACGCGGTCGTGCCCGCGCCGGTCCGTCCGCTGGGCGTGCCGGCGGCCCCACCCGCACAAGCGGTGGAAAGCGCCCTGCTGGTGGCCCTCAAAGCGTTCCAGCAGGAGCTGGGGGACCTCCGCGGGGCTGTCCGAGACATACAAGAGGCTCGGAGCCAGCAGGCCGCGCCGGTGGTCGCGCCAGAACCCACGCCGAAAAGGGCAGACAGCCGCGACGCCCCCACATCCAGCCGTGCCCCGCTGCGGCGCGTCGATTCAGAGTCCCCGCTCTCGGCAGGGCTACAGCAGGCGGCGTGGCCCGAAAACTTCAAGTTCCCCAGTGTCATCGAGCCCTACAAAGGCGACACGGACCCCCGCGAGTTCGTGCGCGTATACGAAACCGCAATCGAGGCCGCGGGCGGCGATGACACCACAAAAGCGAAGGGGCTCCCCCTCGCGTTGCAGGGAGTGGCGCTCTCCTAGTTTTTTACCATAGAGCCGAACTCCATCTACGCGTGGGAGCAGATCCGTGACCGCCTTCACAACAACTTTCAAGGCAATTATGTCGAGTGGGTCGACGCGGACCAGCTCTTCGCCGTGAAGCAGAAGCCTTCGGAGAAACTCCGTGACTACTTCAAACGTTTCGCGAAGATACGTTGCCAAGTCAAAGACATCAACGAAACCACCGTGGTTAACGCGGCCATCCAGGGCCTTCGTCCGGGCCCGATGGCCGAGTATAACGCGCGGAAGCCAATCAAGACAGTGACGAAGCTCTTTGACAAGATGGAGGAATACGCCAGGGCGGAAGAGGACGCACGGCGGCGACAGGGCGACGACTCTGACACCAACCAGGCCGGTGCCTCGGCAAAAGCCGACGACCCGTCAAAGGACAGTTCTTCGAAGGGAAAACGTAAGCAGGAGTCGTCCAAGGACGCGTCCGATCGCAAGGACACCCCGCACAAGGAGCCGTCCGATAGGCCCAAGCGTGGCCAACAGAAGTCGCGGCGAGGTCGGTACGTCCTCGACATCGAAGGCGGTTCCGACGACAGCGCTCCCGCGGGTCGGAGCGGTTGGGGGCGCCGAGGCCGGGGACGCGGCCGTGGCCGGGGCCGCGACGATAGAGGCCGGGGGGATTACGACGACCAACACCAGGGGCTGTGGTGCGTAGTCCACGGCCGCGGCAACCACGACACGCGCACATGCACCTCTATCGCGACGCTCCGCGACAGCGTCACCAGGGACAGGAACCTGGAAGCACGTCCGCCCGTGGTGGCCCACGTACAGCACTCATACGAAGCCCCCGTGCATACCCAGGCGCAAGGAACGCAGCCCCACGAGGACCCTCTGCGGATCCAGGCCCACGTGCGGCAGCCTCAGGAGGGTTATCTGCAGCTACAGGCTCCGGAGGCCACCCACCGAAGGGTTATCAATGTCATCTCCGGAGGCTCCTCGGTGGAGTTCGCCTCGGCACGGCAGCGGAAGGCTTACGTGCGGAGGCTACACCACGTGGCGGCGTACCCAGCGCGAGCACCGCCGGACTGGGCGCAGCAGGAGGTCACGTTCACCCCCGCCGACGCCCAAGGAGTGGAGCTTCCTCACCACGATCCCCTGGTCGTCCGGGTCGTCGTAGCGGGATGCGACATGAGACGCGCCCTAGTTGATGGCGGAAGCTCCGCGAACATTTTGTTCGCGGCAGCCTTCGACCAAATGGGGATCCCCCGAAGCCGCCTCGGCCCGTCGGGAGTCCCGCTGCAGGGCTTCGGCGGACAACCTCTACGGGCGCTCGGCCAAATATGCTTGCAGGTCTCTTTCAGTCAGGGCGACAATGAAAGGGTCGAGGACGCTACATTCGACTTCTTCGATCTCCCATACCCTTACAATGCCATACTGGGGCGTCCGGTCCTCAACTCCTTCGAGGCAGTGCCGCATCACGCCTATTTGTGCATGAAGCTCCCGGGGCCGCGGGCCATCATCACCGTTCGGGGCGACCAGGACATGGCCCGGCGCATTGAGCACGGCACCAGATGTCCCCGCCGCGGCGAGTAGCGGAGCACCTAGGATTGGCACCGCCGTGCGAAGGCTCACGGAGCCATCCGGGGGTGACTCCGCAAGCCCTGCCGATAGTACAACTACTAGAGGCTCCGGCCGCGCTGAACACAAACGGTTAGTACCCCCACCACCCCGTCGTATGTAATCGCTTACCCGCGCAAACGGGAATATAATAAAGTTCCGTTTGCCGCCAATACGTTATCGTTGTGCAAAAATACGCGGCGAGCGCACGCGGAGGCTTCGCCTACGCGTGTGCTCCCGTAGTATAAACGAAGACGCACGTTCGCGTGTGCACTCTCCGTAGCCAGGGGTACGGGTATGAGTATAAATGAAGACGCACGTTCGCGTGTGCACTCTTTGTAGCCAGGGGTACGGGTATGAGTATAAACGAAGACGCACGTTCGCGTGTGCACTCTCCGTCAAAGACACGGGCATGAGTATAAACGAAGACGCACGTTCGCGTGTGCACTCTCCGTCAAAGACACGGGCATGAGTATAAACGAAGACGCACGTTCGCGTGTGCACTCTCCGTCAAAGACACGGGCATGAGTATAAACGAAGACGCACGTTCGCGTGTGCACTCTCCGTCAAAGACACGGGGACGCCTCTGCACGCACTCTACGGAGTCTAAATAAGACGCGGATGTTCTCCCTGCGCACTCTACTGAGTATAAACAAGACGCGAACCCCGCGCACGCCAGGGACTTAGTCTTTGCGCGTACTCTTCGGAGTATAAAAACGACGTGGATGTCGACCCCACGCACTCTACAGAGTCTAAATAAGACGCGGATGTTCTCCCTGCGCACTCTACTGAGTATAAACGAGACACGAACCCCGCGCACGCCAAGGACTTCGTCCTTGTGCGTACTCCCCGTAGTATAAATCAGACGTGGACGCCGATCCCACGCGAGCCTTGCGCGTCTGCCAATCGTGCACCTCAGCGCATGGAGGCTCGCCTTCGCACACCACGGGAGGTATATGCAGGGGGTACTACGGAAACCAATTCTGGGAGTCCCAGAGTACCGACGTTGCGCGCCAGAGGCTGGCCCCAGCGTCGGCGCGCACGTGGATTATGCGATACACCAGAGGCTGCCCCCGCCAGTCTACGGACTCTAAACAGGTCGTAGTGCGGAGGTCCGCCTCCGCACGCGCCAGTCTACGGACTCTAAACAGGTCGTGGTGCGGAGGTCCGCCTCCGCACGCGCCAGTCTACGGACTCTAAACAGGTCGTGGTGCGGAGGTCCGCCTGCGGGAGGCAACGCTCGCAAGGTTCGCACTAACGGCGGACTGGGAATGTGGGGATCTCGGCTCCACACAGCGCGCCCGCGCAGGTCCTAATTATCAGAAATTTTATATATCGAGAAAATTTTTCGCGTACAGAGGCCCGCCAACATCCCTGCCGCGCTGAGCAGCTAATCGTCAGGTTCGTCCTTAACACGCAATAAGGGCGGGGTTCCGCCGGAAGAAGGTCGGCCCGCCCAAAAGTCCAGCGACTCTTCGGCCCTTCGCCAGCGTCGAAGGCGTCACCGAGTCGCAAGGTCGGCCGCAAGAAGTCAGCCCCAGCAAGGAAGCTGCTCGGGACATAGGCGAAAGTCAGAATTTATGAAGCAAGCGTACACTTCATTCGTAAAAAGAGGGAGCATTACAACACACGCCTACACCTAGGCACCACGGCGTCAGACCTGCGGGTTCCCGGCGCCTTCGGAGGACCCAGCGCCGCCCTCGTCGCGTCGAGGGACCCCGTCCAGAAATTGGCCGAGGCTCCCCTTCCCGTAAAGCGACTTCCGGAGCTCGATCCGTGCAGCATCTGGCCCAACGTAATCCCAGATCCGGTCGAAGAAGGGCTTGATGGCAAGGCGAGCGGAGCGGACGGCGCTGGACATTACTCCGGCCCCGCCAGGCATCTCCAGCTGGGGGTCATCTAGCCCGGCGACGTGCGTACCACCGCGGTGCTATAGGAGCGCGCACACCAGGCATGTCGACGTGTACGCGCAGTGGTTGCCAAAGGTCATCGCGGCGCCGCGCGCGACGTTGGCGGCATCTCCGACCCATTGGAGGGTCCGAGACAACTCCTCCGGGCCAAAGGCGCGGTCCGGCACCTCAGTTACCAGCCCTTGAAGATGGCTCTCCAGCGCTTGCATGGCGTCCCACGCAACCACCGAGGCGTCGCCAAGCGTCTGGTTACGCTCCGCTAGAGTCAAGGCAAGCTCGCCTTTTTCCTTCTCTAGCGAGGCGACCTGTTCCAGGAGCCCGTCCCGCTCCGCCGCAAACTTCTGTTGAGCAGCTTCCGCGGCCGACTCCCGCGCCGACGCAACAAGTCCCTCGGCGTGTGCCCTCGCTTCGGCGCATTCCGCTTCCAGCTGGCGGATGCGGGCGTCCTGGGCAGAGCGGGCTCCAGAGGCTTCGCGTAGCTCCTCCTCGGCGGCCCGCAGCTTATCCTCGAGCGCCTTTTGGCCACGAGTATAGACCGTTTGCAAGGCCTGCCCTAGCACAAGCGTCTGCAGAAGGGAAAGACTTAGCAAGCTCAGCCGGCCCAGGCGTCGTCGCATGAGTACTTACCCTCACCCCAGACACCTCGAAGGCGTCCCCGAGGCGCCCCGCCCCGTAGGCCTGCAGCGTTTGTTGGTCGACGCTGGCAACCGCATCACCCACGATCCCGCGCCACGCTCCTGTTGTAGGGGTGGCCCCCACCTAAACCCAGCAGGCCTGATAGGAGGTTATAAGGCCCAGACTAGGCCATGTGTAATGACATAAATGCCCCTGAAGGGGATGATCAACTGTAAGGGTATAATTGTAAAAGCACTCCCCATGTATATATATATGGAATACAGGCCATGGGGAGGACCCAAGCCATTACTCATCTCTCTCACTCTCCACTACCATCTCTCTCTCTGTTTGGTCTGTAGCCACAACAGGTACCAAAGTGGGAGAGACTTACCAATACATGGCAAGCCATTGGTGCACCTATATGTAGCAAGCATAGTGATTGCTTGCAAAGAAAAATGAAGACGGGGTCAAGGAAAGGGTATTTTAGTAATTAGCCAAATACAAAAAACTTCATTGGATCAAAACCGCAGAGCTTGAGCGGTGCTTGGGAAAGTGATTTAGGTCAAGAATATGTTAAGAAGATCGAGTGGATAAAAGGCTAATAACTTAGCAAGTTCAGGATCATGTGCTTTGAAAAAAGCACGTGAGTTAAGTGTGAGTGTAAAACCCATATTGTGTGTGGTTAACGAGCTTCTCCCAATTGTGCTAGTGGATAGTATCTATTAGGGAAGATAGGTAGGTTACCTCATCTATTTAATGGCTTGGAGATAGAAGTTTGCAAGCCAACCATCCCAACTATTTCAATCTTGTGGTCTAGGATTAGAATTTGAGAGAGAATAGTAGTGGTGTGGTGTGGTCTCTTGTTCTCGTTATGGAGTGCTTATGAAATCTTCATCTTTAAGTAGCAATAGATTAACTTTATTCATCTCTCATGGAGTGTTATTATCTTAGTTGATTTGCTCTTGTTCTTATTAGTTATTTGCCTCTTCTCTTCCCTTCTTGATCTTGCTGCATGCCATGGATATGTAAGTGATAGAGGTATCTCATGTACATCATATCTCATCCATCTAGGCGCTGTGCTTTGTAAGATTTTGAGGTTACCCAGTTCTTGCTTGGTTTGAAGCCGTTCTTGATGAATCTTGATCCGAGGGTTTTGAGTTTGAATGTTTTGGTGGTCTTACTTGCATTGACATGTAAGAATTCATCTAGATTCATCTTGGCTGCTATTAACTTACAAGCAAGTTGTATCTCAAGTTTTTGAGATTTGCCTGGCTTCGATGAAACCTTACTTGTTTTAAGAAAAGGTAGAAACTTTGGCAAAGATCTATGCGATCCTTGGATGAAATTAGTTTCTAAAACCGTCAGCAAAGTGTGTGTGTAAATTTTCAAATATTTTGAACATGGATTTTGAAGTTTACACCAAATTTGGTTTTGACCTAGACTGATTTTTTTTATTCTGTGAACAGGGAGAGATCAACCTGCTCCAAGGCCCGGTCAGATCACCCATCGGTCAAACCAATGGTTATGGCCGATAAGATCGACCATCGGTTATACCATGCCTCCAGTGACTGTCAGACCGGTTAAGTACTAAATATATGGGATCTTGTTGTTTTGGATTATTGTTTGGATTTATACTATCAAATATGATATTTTTAGCTTTTTAGCTCTGGCGTAAAAGATTTCTGATCGTTTTAAAAAAGTTTATAAAGTCATTGTTTAAAACCATTGCTCTGTTACCATTGCCGGTCCCAAGTAACATTCATTGGATAGAGGCTCTTGTTTTTCGAAGGAGGGCGACAGAAGCTGCTCGTTTATTCAGGTGAAGACTCCAGAACCGAACTTCACAGAGAAAAAGACGCATCGCTACAGACGTGGGCCAAACAAACATGCAAGTGCATCGGTTAGGCCTTTAAAGAGAACTTGTTTCGCTTCTCAAAGCCTATGAGCCGAGCAAGTCTCCTATCCCGTCCCATGGGCGGCAAATTCTCTCATGTACAGAGCCCAATCTATAAGACCATTAATTACATGAGCGGTCATAATGTGAAATGGGCTGCATGCAGGCTCGCAAGCAGACACGCTTTCTTATTAGTTGGAGTAAATTAACTTATCTAAAAAAACACGTTGCAGTAACCTCTTTTCTCCCTTTCCTCTGAGAGGAACGGTGCTTGCTAGCTAGGCCGTTGATTCCCATGAAAAAACTACGTGGTAATAACATGATTAGGTTAGATGGCCTTTAAACTGCACGAGAATCTTGGCCCGCTCTAACTGATTTAAGGTTTAAGTTTTTTATATAACTAAAATTATATTGTAATGGTTATTATTTTTAAAAAAAATAAAGAAAAAAAGTTATAACACCATGGAGAATACAAAGGAATAAAGGAAAAAAGCCAAAAAATATAAAATATAAAATAAACCAAAATTAAAAATCAATATATTTCAAATGATTTTTAACTTAAATAAACTAAGAACCAAGATAAACTATAAACTTAAATCGTTTGGAACGGGCCCAGGCAGAGTCGTCTAGTTCTATGCCCATTCGAGGTTGAGGCCATACACTGCTCTCTGCTCGTCGTACATGTTGTCCTGGCATTGGTACATGTCACCTCATGATGCAACATCTGTCCGCGCTAACTTGTTTGCAGAAAGATATTAGCTTACGGCAATTTCTGTCGGTGCACACTGAGTACTGCTACTAATTTGTCGGTGCACATGAGTGGTGTTCGGTTGACTGATTTTTTTTGTTATTTATAACTGAATTTTTACTGTATCGGGTTGAAATTACATTGTAGTTGATGATGACTTATTTGGCATAATTAAATTTAAAAAATTTAAAAATAGAAAAAACGGGTTAACCCATCACGTATAATGCAAACGAATACAAAAAAGAACCGGCAAAAAACTAAAAAAAATAGAAAAAAATAAAATTTAGGAATAGTAAAAAATAAGCTAGAAGCCTAAACTCAAACGAGCAACGCCGTGCTTATATATACACGAAAACAGGATATACAGGTACGAATCTAATGGTACGACTGCTGTGTCACTGCACGTGTATACTGTTAGGCTAAACTGTTTGGTAAACAATACAAAGTTTATATTTCATAATACGTGGACAGCTTATAAAAAGTCAAATAGAGGGAGCATCTCGGATCGAATTTTGAACTTCTCTACGTTGTACAATGCATATAATAGTACGTACTAGAGAGTAACGTTGCTCCAAGTGAAAATTTTGCCGCTCAAGATCTTAATTTACAGGTTAGTTGGGAGTTGTCACTGACGCTAGCTAGCTACATATAGCAAAACGCTCTGTGCTAAGCTCGGGGAGCGGGATAGGGTCGTTGTGCAGTAGGCTTACTGTAGAATGCCGTGACGCGCTGCCTAATGCCCACTTTCGTTTCATCCTAACGTGTGGTGTTGGGTGGCTGCTCCCCATCAACTCCTCACGTCCCGTTCTCGTCCCCATGTCATGTGTCCATCCATCGTGTGATTGTACCAGGGAAAATAATTTCGGCGAAATTTATGAATTTCGGTTCTCTTGCGCTCCTCCAAGAAAAGTCCAATTCGCTCAAAAAAAATTCGGCGTATTTTAAAATTTTTCGGCCCCATGCAGCCCATGGTTTATCCTCCTAACCATCACACTTCTCGTTCCCCAATTCAGATTATGAGTCGTTGAGGGGAAGGGGGCTGGGGCGGGCGGCAGCTGTGCATGAAAAGGGTGGGCGGCACCCAGTGACGGAACACATATTAAATAAGATAGATTTTAGTTCGGGGTGGGAAAAAATATCTAGTATATAACTAAGGTAAATTCAGCTCAGCTTAGGTAATATTTTTATGGTCTAACTCGGATAGTCTAGATCATTCCACCACTGAATCCGAGGCGTAACTAAATCCTAGTTCCACCACTAGAGGCACCGGCAGGGGGCGAGAAGACGACGTCGGCATGGGATAGGGAGGCAGCGCAAATGCGGGCTCCACAAGAATGTGGCTTCTTCAATTTCAATTGCATGGTCGAAATTTTTTCACCGAAATTTTTTAAAAGATCTAAAAATTTTAAAATGTCCGAATTTCTCAAAGGATCCGCTAAATTTTCTACACCGAAATTGTTTTCCATGGACATAGAGGCGTCATGCCATGTGCGAACAACCTCATTTGTTCATGCATGACGAAAAAAGAGTACATTAGCACGCACGCATGCATGCATACTCTTAACGGTACTGTGGCTCAACAACATCAAGTAATTAGTACGTGTAGTTGTATATATAGCTAGTTGAATATATAGCTAGTGTCGATAAAAACAAGTGGAGAATGCTGAAGTTACAATACATCAGACAGTTCTGAAAGTACAACAACAAAGTAATTACACATTTTGTGGATCCACGTTGTAATGGCATATCTGTAACGTAAATTTATTCTCCGACATGAGACATGAACAAAAGTTAACAGCTTGACGATTTACTCCAAGGAACTTAATTACCATATTGCCACTAGCCCGCTACATTCTGTCACGTACACTACGTACGTACGAACGTATACGGTGCATTGTATCACACCTCGACGCTGCACCCTGTCGGCTGCGCGAACCAGAGTGACGTCACGGCGCCGCCGGTGCCGTTGACGTCTCCTCCGAGCGGCACGGTGCCGCCGCCGCTGCCGGGGCCGGTGGCGAGCATGGCGGGGCAGCTGACGAAGAGGTGGTAGCTGCCGGAGACCCAGCTCCCTACCTTCCACTTGACGCGGCCGTCGACCTTGACCTGAAGCATGACGTACCCCATGGAGATGTCCTGCTTCATGGCTTCGGCGACGTAGCCGGCGACGGGCACGGACTCCCCGGACAGCACGGGCGACCAGACGGTGACGTCCCGGTGGCCCTGGTACATGGGCGGCAGGGAGACCGGCACGGTGACGGGTTCGTCGCGGTAGGTGACGAAGACGTCGAGACGCCTGTACTCGATGCCGACGTTGTCGTTGGGGTTGCGGGAGGCGAGGGTGACCTGCGCGGTGGCGGAGAGGGAGGGATCACCGAGGTGGATGGAGCGGAGCTGCAGGTCCTGCAGGTAGAAGGAGGGCTTGGAGGGGCGGAGCGCGAGGTAGACGACGAGCGCGACGAAGGCGACGACGAGGACCAGGGCCAGGAGGCACGACGCGAAGCAGCCGCAGCAGCGGCGGAGGCGGTGCTCGCGCTTGTGGTGCTTCTCCTTGCTCATGGCTGCTGTCTGTGCCTGCTGTGTGGCTGGCTATCTAGCTAGCTTTGGAGTGAGCCTCTCAGCTGCGAGGTATAGCCATAGGAGGTGAGAGTAATGGCTTTTAAAATCAGTAGAGATGGTAGCTGCTAGTAGTGCATGTCTAAAAGGTTTTCGGGTTTGTTATTATTTGTTTGAGGGGAGCCAGGGGAGGAAAGCAACGTCTCAACCGAAGAAGATTCTTGTGCTAATTGGGTGCAGCCATCGATATGGCTTGGGGTTCGTGCTTGTATGACCCTGAGCTAATTGCGGATCGAGCCTCTAGATCGTGAATAAGCTTGCACGCATACCCAAAGGGTGTTGGTGCATGCTGGTCTCTAGTTGCTGCATGTGTGCATTCATTTCGTTTAGAAGAACCATGCCTGTATGGGGGTTAATGGAAAACAATGACATTTTGACAAGAGATGTGTTGGTAGAGAAGAAATGGTCCGGAGATCCAACTTGCAACTTTTGCTATGAGAATGCGACTATAAATCATCTTTTCTTTGATTGTACGGTTGCCAAATATGTATGAGGTGTTATTGAATCATTTCTAATAGCCAATTGTAGGCCTGATTCTTTTAACCAATACCTGTGGTGTGCTAGTCATTATCTACCTGGTAAATCAAGTTTTCATATGGTTAGTTTGTCGGCTGTATGCTGGGCTATGTGGAAACTAAAGAACAAGACAACTTTGAGAAGAAATTGATTAAATCTCTAATTGAGATCATATGTTATATATGCACATTCCTAAAATTTTGGGCAGGACTTCACAAAGAAGAGGAGAAAGAGATCTTGGTGGCCGGCGCTAATATGCTGCAGAGTGAAGCTTTCAGAATACAAAAGTGAAGATGATGCCTGAGAAGAGGAAATTAAAGATACTCTCAAGTGCAGGATAATAGATTCAGGCTTCTATGAAAAAGAAAAACTAGTTTTTTTATCTACTTTGGTTGTCGGTTTTCTTCTTTTGCTTTTTGTCGAACTGCAGCTGGTTTGGCTGTGATTCTCTCGTTTAGGTCCCAACTGTGGCTATGCTTGGTGCACTTTGACAGGGAATGGGGGAAAATAGTAAATCCGTAATAGCAGTAGCTAAAAAATACTAAAACAGAACTATGTAAATTTCATTATATTGGTAATGAAACCTGAGTTTCTTGTGTGGAAAAAAACGGCCGTGCCTATGTACAGTACACTCGACCTATCAGATCAGCTCACGTACGACGAAGGTAGTACCGCGCTCTGGAATGTTTTATTAGGTGTTAGTTGTAGTGGTCTTATGGGGTATATCATATGGCATTATATCATCGGCGACTCGGCGTGTGTATGGGCGCGCGCGCAGCTAGTGGAGGAGGTTGTTGGGGCGTAGCACGCACGAATCCAGCAGCATCGGCGGTTTCAACGTCGTCTCACGGCGCAAACCGCCGAGGGAGCAGATGGCCCAAACCCGGCCGCGAATAATATGTAACATTCTAAATATAGGGGTATTTAAAAATAAGAAAATTAAAATCTTTTTGAGGTGTTATTTAAAGTTTTTGTTGTTCATTCAAGATTCTTAGTTTGGTTCTTTGCTCAAGATTCAATTAATGAAATCGAAATCTTGAGATCAAGAACCATATATTCTAAAATCAACTTGAACATAAATTAAAAATTCGAATTCAGATTAAATTTATTTATCAGGAAAGAAATTGAATAAAATGAAATTTAAAAGCAAAGCAATATTAATTGGCCTTCAATCGAATCGAGCCAAGACTTCAAATTTTAAATTTAGAACTCAAAGCAAAAAACTGAAATTCAAAGTTTGCACTTTTTCTCTTTTCATCCTTCCTATGCCAAGTGGGCCGCCAACCATTTCCTTCTTCTTCCTTCCTTCTCTTTCTTCTCTGTGCTCTCTGTCCTTTCTCTGGTCCTGGTGCCTAGGCCTCCTCTCTGTTCCACCAAGCCGCCCGACAGCGTCGTGCCATGGCCCTGCGCCCCACCTGCATGCTTGCGAATCCTGCCATGCCTCTGCCACCACGCCCGTGACGCCCTGCGCTTGACGGCTGTCCCCTCACCACACCCTACACCACACGGCCATGGCACCCATGTTGCACGACCCTGCCTCCCCCAATCCCCGCTACTCCTAGCCATGCGCCTGCACGCCTGAAGTCAACGCCATGTCGCATGGCCAAGTCACCTCGCCGTCCCGTCCCCTGTGACTCGGTCTCCGACAGTAGTAACCGCACAACGCCTCCCCGGTCTCGGCCATCCCACGTGCGCACGATGCCCATGTGCCCTCTATGCCCGTCGCTCGCGTGCACGCCAGCCCCATGACCCCGCGTTTTCACCACGAATCCTGCATGTGCGGTCTTGTCCCGAGCAGCGCTAGGCCATCCTGCGTGCTGCTCGCCAGTCAACAACAACATCACCGCCACAGTGCTAGTCCTCCGGCTATAAGAAGCCCCTTGACACGCCTCTAACCCCTGCACTCTTTCCTCCTTCCCTTCCTCCTCATCAACTCCTGGCTCACCCGTGCCCGCACACTAGCAGCCATGCCCACTCGTTGTTCCGGCCATCCTGGTGGTTCTCTTCCCAAATTGAGCTTGTCACGCCACATTCCTACTTTCCAATTGCAGTTCCGAGTGGTCGAATTAGAGCCATCCCCACCGGGCTCACTGCGCGTCCATCTTCCTTGCCGCCGGCTAACGGCGCCTCCACCACCGCTCCTCCTTCCTCGGGCCACCACCTCTCGATTCCTCGCACCTGGAGCGTCTCCTCGACGCCCTGGAGCTCCCCCGACCATCAGCCAAAGCTCCCTACCGCCGAGGCTTCCCCCCATGCGAGCCCACCGTGTCACCCTTGGCACGTACCGCCAGACCTCCTCTGCTTCCCTCCGACTCGGCCAACCGCACGGTGAGCTTCCCCCAACCCTATCTTTCTCGTGCTCGCCGTAGTTTCATCTCCCTTTCCTCTGATCGACGCCGCGCCGCTCTAGCTCTGTCATCGGCCACCTACACGGCCGCCCACTTGCCATGGTGCCTCCCAGCCTGTGCTGCCACACTCAAAGGCTCACGGGACTCCTTGCACCTCATTTCATTGGTCCCTGTCACCCCTCCGACCACTGCCCTTCGGCGGCGCCACCCTTTGTCCAACGCCGCCCAACGCCCAGGGGAGCTCCCCTATTTCGGCTCCCTCCCTTACTTCCTTTCATTTGGCTCTCCCTCTATTAAATGGCAAGTAGACCCGACCTAATGCATGTCTGTCGGACTCGGATTTTTCAATCTAGAATCCTCTATGATTTGCTACACTATTCCCTAGATCAGTAGATAGTACTCACAGATACATTGCTGCATCAACTCATATATCGCATGAAACATACTAACCATAATATTCCATATTAGAGTTAAAATACACCACGTCGGGTGACAGTTAGAACCGAGAGCAGATTGAAGCGCACTTGATTCGGAGGGGTTTCAAAAAGGGTTATACGTGTTGAACCAGTCATGGCAAAGTCAATGATATGCCGCCGGATGACATCACTGGTGAAGTGAATGATATGCCGCCGGATGATGTCGATTGTTGTTCAGATTCAGATAGGTTGCACGATGACAATCTGGATCAGATGCTTCACGATGTAGAAGAGAACTATGATGAGAGAGAGTATGTTAAATTCCGGGGCTTGATGGAGGACTCTGAGAAACCTTTGTTCACATGCTGCAGGTCAAAGTACACGAGGTTGTCGGCCGTGCTTGAACTGTTAAAATTGAAGGCAAACAACGGTTGGTCCGACAAGAGTTTCACGGCGCTGCTAGGTCTTTTAGCGGACATGCTTCCAGAGGGAAATGAGTTGCCTAAAACCATGTATAAAGCCAAGAAGGTTATTTGTCCATTGGGAATGGAAGTAGAAAGAATACATGCATGTCCGAACGACTGTATCCTCTACCGTAAAGAATATGCAAACATTCATGTAGCAGAGAAGGCGCACGGTGCCGACGAAGTACAGGCAGGGAGGGGTCCGACCGACGACGGGGATGGCTTCGCGGTGCTCCAAGGAAGCTTCGGCTTGGCGGAATTAGACCACGGTGGAGCCAATCGACGGATTTCCCACCGGCCAGTGTTGGGGAAGAAGGTGTTCGCCGGTGAGATAGAGGCATGGGGAGGCCAATTACTCGGGGTGGGGGAAAGAGCGGAGAACGGTGATGCTACCGGGGGGTTGAGCCAGGCTTTATAGGCGGCAGAAAGGGGCGGGCGACGTGGGGGTGGTTGGCAGGTCTTGGCGTCAACATAGCTACAGAGCACGGGCGACGGGACGGCGGTGCAGGGCATGGGTGCGGACGCTTGCTGACTCCAGAACAGGGGGAGGTGTCGGGCACGCAAGAGCCGAGACGAGGCGCGACGGGAGCAGGCGCGCTCGGACAAGACGGCGACGAGACGAGGCGGCGGGTCGAGTTCACAGCGGTCAAGGCGACGCTTGGGGTGACGCAAAAGGGCGACGCGACGGGGCAGTCAGGGGGTTGGTCACAGTGGCAGAGTTCGCACTGTGGCTAACCGCGGTGGCCTGGTGATGAGGCGCTTCGGCTGTGGCCGAGCTGGCGAGGGAGAAGAAAGAAGGAGAGCCGACCTGGTGGCTAGCTTGGGCCAGGCTGAAATGGCTTTCGTCCTTTTTTTTCTTATTTAGTTTTTTATTTATAACTATTTCTATATCATTATATTTTATTATATATATATATATATATATATATATATATTAGAACTATTATTTCGATTTATTACTATTGTTTTTGCCCAATGCACATTTCTAGATTTTTATTAATTCCCCCTCTTGCCATCTTTATTTAACTACTTCCATATTTGTATACTTCCACCTTTCCAAGTTTTCACTAGCTGATTTCAAGTGAATCCTCCTACCCTAATTTTTGGATCATCTTTTCATATTTGTATTTGATTTCAGGTTTACTTTCTATTATTTTCACATTTTTTCATAGTTCTATTTTCCTGATTTTCCTTAATTGTTGGAACCTCAACCAAAATTCAAACGTCAAGAAGATGCATTTCAAAATATTTTCAAAGGTTACACATTTTTTAGGACTCAAATCTTCAGGATGTTACAATGTCTAAGTTCTTACATGCATATCTGTTCTTACATGCATATCTTTTACCTACAGGTAAATTGTGAAGTTACATTTAGGAAATGTTTAGTGAGCAAATCCTATAAAATATGATTTGGGATTAATATTGGGAATAAGAATTTAATTATGAGAATAATTGAAGCAAGGATTTGAATTTGCTAGTTATCATATCTTTATCTGAATCTATCAAGACAAACTAAAGTTAATTGATATAGCAAAAGTTTGCCACATGAAATAATAATTTTGATTTGCTCATCCCCAGAAATCATGAGGCCCCTCTTTAAAATAATGCTTAAAACAGTTTTTGGTAAATCATTTAAATTTAAGTCTCCAAAATTTATTGGTAAACATGTCGAGATTTAAATCAAAGGTCATCTTATATCTGTTTAAAACATTCTCAAAATAACTAGAGCATTAGTAATCTTTTTCTTAGATCCCATCGCTAATCAAATGGCTCTCAAAAATACTCGTAATCTACTAATATTTATCTTAAACTCAAATCTTGCAAAAAGATGCATAAAATAGCATTTCATGTGCCAATAACACATTTAATTAAAGAATCCTATAAAAAGGCAATATTGCCTAATTAATAACCATCTGGTCCTTATCTCAGGATTTAAATTTATGACATTTAAGAGTATTCAATACATCTATAGCTTGGTTCAATCTTGAAAGAGAACCTAGATAAAATACTGACTCCTTGTACAGTAAAATGCAAACCATTAGTCATTTTGTTTTACAAATTTGCGAATTAAGCAGAATAATCAACTTTGTTCATAATAACACTTGGATTAAAATAAACAACTCCATATTTTGATAATAATGGCTCAATTAATGGTAGTAGCAATCCCAGATAATATTGCATCTTGAGTTATTAAGTTAAATCAACCAATTCACATTATAAACATCATTTGTGGAACTCGTACCCTAAAACACCAAGTTTTTAACCCACAGCAAGTATTACTCAATATCCCGGTTAATCTCTCCTATCCATCCGTAGGCCTTGCTTAACCTATGGAACTTCATTAATAAATATAAATAAATTAAAGGAGAAAGAAGTAATTGTGCAGGCGGAATAAAAAACCCGACTTGAATGGGACATCGGGTAAAGGTGAGGTTTGCCAGTTGTGCTAGACGTTGTAGAGAGTAGAGTCCAGTTGCGCTAGATGTTGTGGTGGAACATCTCGTACAACTTATGGGACCTTCTACGTGAGGGATAAGCCTATCTGATGAGATGATGATAGGGCGAGGTATTGTAAAGGTCCCCTGATGATCTCTCGATCTACATGACTAAGGAATCATGTGGGCCCATTGAGTTGATTGTCTCTTGTGGGTAAAAATGTACAAGCTCTACAAAGTAAAAAACTATTCAAATAGCTGTGCCCACGGTCAAGGGCAGACATGGGAACTTTCTCGAGTTAGTTCTATTTTAAAAACCTTTGTGGATGGGATAAAAACTAGTTAGATAGGTTTAACTTGACTTTGATTTTTTTCCTGGAGGGAACTGTACTCCAGTGGTGAAAACTAGCATTTGGTGGAGGTAACCATGCACCGTAAAAGGTGGATGTAACCTGAGTTACAATTAATATTGCACTCTCATGTCAATTTTTAGAAAATCTATTTTAGTTAAAACTGCTAAGTCTCAGAAGCTTTTCTATTTATTGTACTTTCCAAATAATGCTTTTAGCAACCAAAAGAAACTCAAGCGTCACTTGACAGCCTTGCATCTATTATTATTTGTATTATGTGTGGTGGCTTACTGAGTATCATTGTACTCACTATTGGTCAATTACCATTACTCAATCAACAAGAAAAAGAAGATCAAGCTCTATGGTGCCTTAAGTGGATCGATAGAGCTGAAAGATGAAGAGGCTAAGAACTAGGTCGCGAACCCTAATTGGCTGCCTGTGGGCAAGTCCTGAGGGTTCCACCTATGTGAAGTTTCCGCTGCTGCACTTTATTGATTTTGGCTAAATCGGTCCATGTGTAATTTATTACTGTATTATCTATGCTTCTTTATGATATGTTTTTAGTATACAACAATGTATCTGTGGACACTATCTATTAATTCAAATAATAATATAGTGAAATTACAGAGTATCTGGGTCTACTAAACCTGAGGTCCGACATAATCAAGATCATCAAGGCATTCATGCATCCCCAGCTCGATTCCAAGCGTGTGTGTGTGGTGCGGCCCTTGATTAGTTCCTTATCACCGACTGCATAGATGGAAAGGAATTCTGCATAGATGCTACCACATGTTTTCTAGAGCCACGTGGCAGCATCTGGAGACCCCCATACACCAATTCTCCATGTACGCCCTATGCCCTATGCCACGCACTCGTCCTAGCAGCCGCATGCGTGTATGTAGGGTTTAATTAATATACCAACTCATCAGGATTATATTCGGGACCGACTAGCTCAACAACAACACAATTTGCAGGCAGCATCCAACTCTTTGACATGCATATGTCACCTACCATTCAATCTTTTTTTAGTTCCGTTTGGTCCATGAGCGAAGCACAGTCTTGGCACCTCAGCTACTGGAAAGCGTGGAGAACCATTTGACCTAAACTCTTTTCTCCTTCTGTCTTTCTGCCCAACATAAAGTTTTATTTTATGAGAACATACGGAGGTCATCCCATATTGTGTGATTAGTATTTAATTTTATTTGTGCTTTATTATCGAAGTTTGAGTTTAATTTTATGTCATCTGTATTCTCTAGTTTTGTTGTTAGGTGATCAACGGTCTGACCGGCAGGGAGCAGTTGTGTCAGCCCACAGTTGGCAGTATACTTTTTTCCAGAAAGGTTTTTGGTTGGTTGCACTAAGGATTTGAGAGTGGTGTGACCGGCCGTATGATGGCGGTCTGACCAAACGTGTGTCGAGCGGTTTGACCAGCATAGCTGCCGCAGTCAAATCGGCTCTCCTATTACTGGGGTTGACCAGGGTTGCCTAGGATGGTCTGACCAGCCGTTGGTTGGCGGTTAGACTAGCCTTTGCTGAGTTGAGTGAGTGTCTCATCTGTGTTGTTGTTCTAGGAGCTTTTTGAGAGTCCTTGCAGGTTGTTAGTCATGACGGAAGTCTATGCAAGGTGTTAGTTATGGCGGAAGTCCATACAAGTGTTAGTCATGGTGGGAGTCCATGCATTGTGTTAATCATGACTGGGAGCGCCATGTGGTTTTTACTAAGAAGAGTCAAGTACATGTTACTTGTGCTTAGGACGATTGTTTGTTCTTTGATGTGCATGGCGCTTGGTGATTGTTGATGGTCAACAGCAACATCGAGGCCAGAGAGGGTCACGTATGTCTAGGTGAGGCTACATCTCAAGCAGAGAAACATGGAAGAAAGACAAGGATCGTGATAAGGCAAGTGCATGCATGTAATGTGCCATTGAACTTGGGTTGTTTTCAGTGGAGACGATCTGGGAGGAGGTCGAAGGCGTTTAGGCTTAGCAGCAAGTCATTGGGCATCGCGGACTTTATATTTGAATTTGCTTCCAGGAGAAGCATCGTGAAGACCAGTGGGTGCCAATTGCATAAATTATTCAATACCGTGTGGAAAAGCGGTTTGCAAAACTGTGACGATGGCCTAAGGTGGATGCAATCACATCTTGGTGGATTTAGCATCTTATCGGTCTATTGAAGCCATGTGGAAGTCACACCTTAAAAGTGTGCAAGTGTGTGAGTGTAAACCCGTTTGTGTGTGGGTTACCGGATTTTCCTATTTGTAAGTGGTTGTATCCATTAAGTGTAGGCTGGTTGTTAGGGTTATATGTGACGTGAGAAGCCTCTGCTATATAAGTTCTTGTGTGTATTAAGAGAAAATATATGGATGTGTTAGATGAGAATTTAAGGTTAGGTTTCCTTGAGTTGGAATTTTTGTGTGCGTGTGATTTTGTGAGAGCTCTATCCTCCAAAGTATGGAGTGATTGTGATCATCTCTTAGTGGTAATGAAATATCAAACTTGTTTATTTTGTTCCCTTGTGTTCTTGTTTGATTTCCTTGCTTTCCTGAGGTGCATGGAGTAGTTCTTGGTTCTCTTCTTCCCTATTTCGTGTTATGATATAGCTTGCTATGATATATAGGAATATATTCAAGGTAATCTAGATCATCAAGGACTCATGAACAAGTGCAGATCAGAGTTTCTCTCTTTTTTTTGTGCTAGGTTTTGGTACAATTTTCCTCGTTTTGGATAAAGGTCAAACTTTGGCTATGATTTGCACGATCAATGATTGGAATAGGTTTTTGACATTCTAAAGATAGTTTGTTCCAAGTTTTATTTTGTTTGGACAATAGTTTAAGAGTTAGCCTTTTTTTTCTTGGTCATAGGCGGTGCTGTTTTCACCTTTGTTTGTGGAGCGGTCGGACTGCCCTTGTGTTCCAGTCCAACCTCTCTCTAGCTGGCAATTAAACCTATGAGACTGAATGACTCGGATGACTTTGTGATCTTTAGCCCTTAGATTTGATGAAGCTTGTGGATGGATGTTTTTCATTGTATTATATTGCTAATACCATAGGAAGATTTTAAAAAATCATTCACCTCTTGTGACTCGCCGTACTAATCCTAGTATTTACCTCGCGAAAACAACATAAAGTTATATTTCGGGCCCCATGTGCGTTACAACCGATTGTATAATTAATCAATCTGTTTGTGCGTTACAACCGATTGTGTAATTAATCAAGCTGTTTTCCTCGCTTATCTATACGCCAAGCAGTAAACTGCACTAGCCATCATCCTGATCTTTTATGGCAGTTGTTGGGCGTGTTTCTAATTAATGAAGGTTTTGCATTTGTTTTTTATTCAAAAGTTGTTATGGTTGTTGAGAGCAATGCAAGTCAGATGCTCGTTGCATCTCCTACTAGTACCAATGTAATCGCATTTGGTAGCGAAGGATGTGGTACTGTTTGGAGCAGCTGGTTCCTTGTGACATAGATGTCTCACACAAAAATTTGGCAGTAGCCCAGATTTTATAGTATTGTATCCATAGGATTAGGCCCAACCCATAACTACAGACATGGACCGCAATTAGGCTCTAATGAGCTGTTATCCGTTTCATTTAGCATATTGAGGCCCATATTGTGTAGTAGTTCACTAATAAATACTAGTACTACTTTCTGTCAACTGTTTGTTCTTTGTTCTTCGCTCTCTAATGAAATTTGGTATTACTTCCATGTCCATTCAGATTCAAGTAGTGCCGATCATAGTCACCAAGTAAATTCACCTAGTCCGTTCAAAAAAAAAAAGTAAATTCACTTGTTGGAGTTTGATCTCGGCAATTTGTTTGCGATCAAACGTTTTGGGAGCGTGCAAGGATTTTGATGTAACAAAATGCTTACTTGGTGCAGTTAAATGTTGGACATTAAGCGACACCCCGAAATGTCTTTTTTTAAGGCAACAAATACATGTCACGATTTGACTATTTACAATCAAATTTTTACAAGTTGAGCACACTGCACACAGAATTACCATTTTCATGTGGTAACAGATGTTGGAAATTGGACACTCAGATGGAAGTACGAATGGGACAAAGGAAGATGAGAGAATGGATAGAGGAGCTTTACTTAGCAGGACTCATATATGCTCACATAGCTATGTTACAGGAAGGATGCTGGTTCCTTTTATAGGTTACAACCGACTTTAGTACCAAGATTATTTATTATATATTTTTTTACAACTAACACACTTGGCCAGCTAGATATGCTTCTGGTAGAAACCAGCAAATTCCTTGCTAGTTTAAAGAAGCCAACTTTGAGTTTAACTATTTTTAAGTTGTCTATAGTTTATTGACACAGACTATCTAATTACAGCTGTAAGACTTATCAAGACAATTCTTACATGTCGATAACTCCTTCACTCAAGAAAATAAATTAAGCTTCAATAAGAAA
This sequence comes from Dendrocalamus latiflorus, assembly GCA_017311315.1. Classification (NCBI taxonomy): domain Eukaryota; kingdom Viridiplantae; phylum Streptophyta; class Magnoliopsida; order Poales; family Poaceae; genus Dendrocalamus; species Dendrocalamus latiflorus. The sequence continues at coordinate 28,113,160 of CM029610.1, forward strand.
CGATATCGGATTCCTAAGGAACGAAAGCAAAGAAAGAAGAGGCTGGACCGCTGCAGCTCGTTTGACCGTGCATGGGCTGCGCGGCCCGACGAGCTTCCCGGATGTCGGCGCCGCCGTCGCGTTGTCGAGCCGGACGGGCACGTCGTCGCAGCGCACCCTGACCTTCCTCCACCTGGCTGTGTCCACACCGTTCACGTGGAACGCCAGGCTGCACGTCGCCTCCACCCGGAACCGGACCACATCGCCGCTCCCGCCGCGCGCCATGACGTCCGGCCAGACTACCCCGGCGACGCCGCTTCCCACGTGCGGCGAGGAGGCCGCCACGAGCCGCGCGGTCACCGTGCGCTCGCTGAGCGCGACCTGGTACATGGGCGGCAGCGCCGCCTCGGCAACGACCATGCCGCCGCAGTACACGCCGGCAACGAGCGTGCTGAACCGGACGTCGACCTTCGTGTTGGGGTTGCGCACGGCCAGCGTGACGCTGAAGTCGCCAGAGGGGACGCCGGAGGAGGCGGTGTTGAAGGATAGCGACGAGATGGTGAAGCTCGGAAGGCGCAGCGGCATGGAGGCCATCATGATCACTAGTATGACGACGGCGAACACGGTGACTACGAGTGCAACGCTGAGCCAGATGAAGCGGCGGCAGTTCGCCGGCCCTGACCGATCGGTGTTATTGACGGCCGGCGCTTGAGCCTGGTCACCGGACGCGGTGCCACTGAGCACCGCATACAACTCATTATGGTCGCCGAAGTAGCCCATTGCTTGAAACAAGTCAGGACTGGCTTAGGAACGATGCCGGCGTTGGGGTGCTCGGTTGCTTAAATGGCCGGTCAACTCTAGCAAACTGTCCATGGCAAACTTTTTTTCTTCAAAAATAATCCTTAACATCAGTTTTTATAAAAATAGCTCGAAAGGTAATACGTCACCTACCATGCCCCCTTGCTCGTCAAGAGCTGGACCACACAATAGCCGGCTCGTGAGTAGCAGAGTGGCACGGTGCAACAGACAGAGAGCTGCTGAGCCGGAGGACTCGGTAGAGCTGCCCACGAGTTGTGGAACCACCCTGGTTCGGTAGATGCGCTGGAATGTGGGCGTCGGTGGCTAGCTAGTCTTAAGGCCCCGCTCATTTCGGCTTGAGCTTTTGGTTTCTGGTTTATTTTTCACTATTCAATAATTTTGTCTTTTTCTGGTTTTTTGGTATTTTTGAGCTTTTTTTGTCGGTTCTTTTTTTCTGTATTTGTTTGTACTGTCCGTGACGGGTTAATCTGTTTTTTCTATTTTAATTTTTTTAAATTTAATTACGCCAAATAAACCACCGTCAGTTACAGTGTTTTTTCAACTAACCTTAAAAAACATTCGCTTTTTTTGGTCGTACAAATATCGCCAATACAAAAGCGAAGATCCGACTTCATGTATGATTTCTTATCGTACGAATGAATCTGTTAATAATATGGTTGGTTTGTTTCCACTAATATTGATAAACAAACCACACCAGGAATATGACGAGTTGAATGCGATATAATAAATTGCACATGCTAGCAGCCACCAGGTCAACCACAATAGATATAGGCTGCTGTTGGCTGCATCACAATAACGTCGCCAGAAATTTTTGGCAGAATTGTATTGCGAAAAAATAATTATTGTGCCCGAACAACAATATTCAGAGAGCAATAATAGCGCAATGCATCAATGGCGATCAAAACACCAGACTAATCAGAAGATCAGGATCAGCATGCTGCAGCTTTAGTCGCACACAGAATAAGCATCAAACCAAAGTATTGCAACTGCTAATGTCATGCAAAGCAACGCAAAGCTTGCCTCATCTAATGTGTTCAAAACTGAAGTCATTGCAGAATTCTACAAAAGGTAAACTTAACTGATGACCTCTGTATATTTCTGCGATCACGACTGATACTCTACTCTCTCTCTCTCTCTCTCTCCCCTACTAAAAGATAAGACCCTTGAATCTATGGTTTGTCAGGTTAGTGAATTGTTAACCACATCAGAGGATACTGCCTCATTTTTTCTTCTAAGCGGGGATCAGGGTAGGCAGACTGTTGTTACAGATCATAGCCGCTTCTACGGGGGACACCGCTGTCGTTTAAGTTGAGCCTTGCCATGTCAAGCATCTGCCAATTGATTGCTGATGGGTTTGCTTCGAAAGAGCCCGTCTCAAAGCACGAAGTGACACTTCTGCTCCTGCGGTGACGCACAGAGATCTGCTTCAACTTCTCAGCTTCCTTCTTCAGGATCTGCGTTTGACCTGCAAATTGCATTTCAAACCATCAGTGACGTGCATATCAATCATCACTTTTTAAAACCACTAGCACGTACTTCAAGCAACAAAATAATAAATTTCATATTCATTGACAAACATTAGGATGGACCACCAAATATCAAAATTGGTGGCATATCTAGTGCAAACTAATAGTTAGATGCAACCATGCAAATCACTTCGGTTCGGGCATCAAGTTAACATAAAAAATTCCAAACCAGTCTGTGAATTTGGCTCTCAATTTAGTCTACTTTTGTACGTTGTCACGGCCTCTGGACCGCAGCCCGTAACCGTGACTCGCCGGAGGGGGCGCCGGGCCTTGGCGGCGGCCAGGGTTTCCAGGGTTGCGCGCCGCCAGCGGGAAACAGGGGAGGAGGTAATGCTAATAAGAAAACTCTTTATTACTTCTTACTCCAAACGTTTGATCCCTAAGCAATATATATAGGAGGGCTTGTACAAAATAGAGTCCGAACTGGACTCATATCCCTCAATCTAACTAATACACGGAAAGAGAGTCCCGATTGGACTCAGATATATAAAGTTTAACCTAAACAACCGGTAAAGCTAGGTCTTTTGCCGGCGATTATAGACTATAACATCTCTCCCCTCCTCGCGAAGCAGCTCGTCCTCGAGCTGAAAATCGGGGTAAGATTCCTGGAATTGAGGCAGCGGTACCCATGATGCATCGGCCACTGCAGTGCCCGTCCATTGCACAAGGAGGTGAGGCAGACCTTGGCGCCGTGCTGATTTCAATACACGCAGTGGAGTAGGCAATACCCGGCCATGGTGAAGGAGCGGCAGTGGCGGGGGAGTCGGTGGAGGAGTCCCCTGGAACTTTTTAAGCACCCCAACATGGAAGACGTCATGGAGTTTGGCGCCGGGAGGCAGTTCCAGGCGGTACGCAACGGAACCAATCCGTTCGATGATCTTGTAGGGCCCAAAATACTTCGGTCCGAGTTTACTAGCTGAAGCGATGCCAAGAGAAGCAGCCGGACGGTGAAGAAGGCGCAACCAAACCAAATCACCCACGGCAAAGGAAATATCACGGTGATGTTGATCATATTATTTCTTAGCATATGCCTGGGCTTGAAGAAGACGATCACGGATATCACGAAGGAGTTGATCCCGAGCTAAAAGAGAAACTTCCACAGCTTGAACAACGGCTTCTCCCTTTTCATATGTGCGCAAGGAGGGAGGATCCCGGCCATAGACAACCTTGAAGGGAGTTGTACGAAGAGCTGAATGGAAGGAAGTGTTATAGCAATATTCGGCCCAAGGTAACCAATCCACCCATTGTCGAGGTCGGTCGCCGGTCAAGCAGCGCAAATACATGGCGATCACCTTGTTTACTGCTTTAGTCTGCCCATCGGATTGAGGATGGTATGCGGAGCTAAGGTGGAGGCGAATTCCTGCTAGACGAAACAAGTCTTGCCAAAAGTTGCTTGTAAAGACCCGATCACGGTCACTGACAATTGAAGTTGGGATCCCATGAAGGCGGACGACCTCATCAAAAAAGACGCGAGCGACCGTTGTAGCGGAATAAGGGTGGGCCAATGGAATAAAATGAGCGTACTTGGAGAAGCGGTCAATGACTGAAAGGATGACCGATTTACCGTGTACGCGAGGAAGCCCTTCAATGAAATCCATCGCAATGTCGGACCATGGTTGAGTGGGAACTTCGAGTGGTTGAAGGAGGCCCGCTGGATGCAAGTGCTCTACCTTATTGCGTTGGCAAATGATGCAGTTTCGCACAAATTCTTGAACAATTTGTTTGGCACCTGGAAGGAAGAAATCCCGCCGCAGTCGGCACAAAGTCTTTTGGGTGCCTTCGTGTGCAGCATGGGCTGAAGTGAGGATATGCTGCAAAGAAGGCGAGGAGGCTGGTACATAAACTCGGCCGGAATATAAAATCAAACCATCCCGTAGGGACCATGGAGCAGCCAATTTACCCGAAGTGATATCTGCCTGTAGTTGCTGCAGAGCTGGAGTTTGTAACACCTCATTGCGCAACTCGGGAAAAAGGGAGAGAGCAGGTGATGATATGGCCATCAGGCTGGGCGAAGGATACTCACGCCGCGATAAAGCATCGGCAACAGTGTTGAGGCGGCCCGGCCGAAACTCGATGGAAAAATCGTAGCCAAATAGTTTGCTCACCCAGTGATGCTGAGGGATGGTGGAGAGCCGCTGATCAAGAAGAAATTTCAAACTATAGTGGTCTGTGCGGATAAGAAAGGCGCGACCCCAGAGGTATGGTCTCCAATGACGCACAGCTTGGACCAATCCAATTAATTCGCGCTCATACGCGGGAAGCTTGGAATCGCGTGGCACCACTGGACGACTGAAAAATGCTATGGGTCCCCGTCCTTGGTGAAGAACTGCCCCAATGCCCGACTCGGAAGCATCGCATTCCACAATGAACTGTTGGGTGAAATCGGGCATGTGTAAAACCGGTGCTGCTGATAACGCGAGTTTAAGGGCTTCAAAAGCTTTCTGGGCTGTGGGGGACCAGCCGAATGCCTCTTTTTTAAGCAAGTTCGTAAGAGGAGCTGCGATCTTGCCAAAGTCTTGAATAAATTTGCGATAGTAGCCCGCAAGGCCTAAGAATCCACGTAATGCTTTTATTGTTTTGGGCTGCGGCCAGTCAGAAATTGCTTGCACCTTAGCAGGATCCATGGCGACTTGGCCGTCGGAAATGATGTGGCCCAAATACGAGACTGAAGACAAGCTGAAGGAGCATTTAGACTGCTTTAGAAACAAGGCATGTTGACGAAGCAGCAAGAAGACCATGCGGATGTGTTGGAGGTGCTCGGCCCATGATGAACTGTAAATTAATATGTCATCAAAGAAAATCAGGACGAAGAGGCGCAAATAAGGACGAAGAACTGCATGCATCAAGGCTTGAAATGTAGCTGGTGCGTTTGTCAATCCAAAGGGCATGACCAAAAACTCAAAAAGGCCTTCGTGGGTCCGGAATGCTGTTTTGAAGATATCATCGGGGTGCATGCGTACTTGGTGGTATCCCGATCGGAGGTCGAGTTTAGTAAAAAACCGAGCTCCCCGTAATTCATCCAATAATTCACCAACCACAGGAATTGGGAATTTGTCTTTGACTGTCAGCTCATTGAGGGCACGATAATCCACACAAAATCGCCAAGTGCCATCATGCTTTTTTACCAAGAGGACAGGAGACGAAAAACATGACTGGCTGGGCCGAATTGTACCTTGGTGGAGCATCTCCTTGCATTGCCGCTCCAATTCATCCTTCTGATGATGCGGGTAGCGGTATGGTCGCACAGAAACTGGAGCTGCGCCTGGACGGAGAGTGATGCGATGATCCTGCGGTCTTGCTGGAGGAAGCCCCGAAGGTGCAGCAAAGAGGTCATCAAATTCAGCCAGTAGGGGTTGCAATGCCTCCTGGTCGGAGTGTACTAGCGCATGCACAGTTGGAGGAGAAAGTCCTTGCCATTGCACCCGGTGTCCCTTCAACCAAAACATCATGGTGAGGTCGTCGAAATCCCAAAGGATGGGACCAAGCGTCTTCAGCCAGTGAACTCCTAAGACAATGTCAAAGCCAGCCAAAGGTATTGCATAGGCCTGGATGGAAAAGGGAGTCTGGTTCACCAAAAGCTGGAGATCATTGTAGAATCCTGTGCAAGCGAGTTGCTCCCCATTCGCTATTTTGACGCGCAGGCCCTGACGAGGAAGCAGCTGAAGCTCCGCCAATTGTACAGCGTGAGCACTTAAGAAGTTGTGCGTAGAGCCGGAGTCGACAAGGGCGACGAAGGATTGAGTTCCGATGGTAACCTTAAGCTGCATGGTACCCCCGTTTGATACTCCTGTGACTGCGTGGAGGGATATCTCAGGTGAGGGTTCGTCGGCTTCAATGGCGTGCAGCCCTGGATCATCCACTTCCGGGTCGCCATCTTCATTCATATCAATATAGGTCAGAAAGGGTTGCTTGCAACGGTGCCCTGGCAGGAATTTCTCGTCGCAGTTGTAGCATAAACCCTTGGAGCGGCGTTCGGCCAATTTTGTGGGAGTGAGACGGCGGAACGGTTTTGCCGGACGTCCGCTGGGAATTGCAGCCAGTGGTGGCGTGTCATGCGAATGGCCTGCAGCTGGAGTCGGCGTTGACGGAGAACGCTGCTGTGGACGCCAGGGCCGTGGTGCCGATGGTGTGGTAGTAGAACCGACTGGGAGGTGCGTACGCCGCTCATATGCGCGAGCGAGGCTCATTGCCGTCTGGAGACTAGCTGGTTGCTGTAATTCGACGTCAGTCCGAATAGGCTCGACCAGTCCGGCGGTGAAAATTTGCACTTGCTGCAGGGGTAGTAGACGATCCGCCCGGCAAAGTAAGGCCAAGAAGCTAGTTTGGTACTCACTGACGGATCCAGTCTGCCGTAGGCGAGTCAATTCCCCCAAAGGATTGCTGCGGGTAGGCGGTCCAAACCTCATGTGGCAAAGCTCTTTAAACTGGTCCCAATTGGGCTGTCCTTCGTCGCGCTCCAATTGGAAGTACCATTGCTGAGCAATCCCGGTGAGGTGATATGCAGCGAGCCATACCCTGTCCCCTTCCTCTGTACGCTGACCGCGGAAGAATTGGTCGCACCTGTTTAACCAGGAAAGGGGATCGTCGGCGCCGTCATACGTGGGAAAATCCAGCCGGTGATATCTGGGTGCATGGGAATATGAATTGGGTGGCAAAGGTTGGCGTTGGCCCATGGAAGGGTGCGCAAATGCCGGTGGATGGTGAAGAAATTGAGGTATGGGCGGCGGCAGGCGGAACATGGCATCGGTGGTGGTCGTCGAGATTGCGGAACGGGTGGCGGCGGATGGGGCTGGATATGGTTGGTGAAAGATGGGGTGATTTGCGGGGTCCTCCAGACTCGGAGCGGATGTGGACGGAGGTCTGTAGCCGCTGGTGAGAGAATCGGTCGGTGGAGCCGACGTTGCGGAGAAGACCGGAGGCAGAGCACCTGGCGGAACCGGTGAAATCCCGGGCGCAAAGGTGATCCCAACGCCCCCGGACTCCAGCGCGGCGATCTTGACGTTGGTGGCGAGACTCTGCCGCGTCAATTCTGCCATCGCCGATTGCATCTCGGCCATCTGCTCCTGGATCGCTTTGAGCGCTGCGCCGACCGAGTTGGTTTCGTCGCTGGAATCGGAACCGGGCATGGCTGATACCAAGTTGTCACGGCCTCTGGACCGCAGCCCGTAACCGTGACTCGCCGGAGGGGGCGCCGGGCCTTGGCGGCGGCCAGGGTTTCCAGGGTTGCGCGCCGCCAGCGGGAAACAGGGGAGGAGGTAATGCTAATAAGAAAACTCTTTATTACTTCTTACTCCAAACGTTTGATCCCTAAGCAATATATATAGGAGGGCTTGTACAAAATAGAGTCCGAACTGGACTCATATCCCTCAATCTAACTAATACACGGAAAGAGAGTCCCGATTGGACTCAGCTATATAAAGTTTAACCTAAACAACCGGTAAAGCTAGGTCTTTTGCCGGCGATTATAGACTATAACATACGTCATTACAAGTTCGAAGTCAATCCGTGTCAGGAGGAACCAGAAAAAAGGAGAGATTCCTAAACTAAAAGGGAATAGAAAACAGATAAAAGTTCATGTTTGCAGCAGACTTTTCACCCTCCTCCTCGACAACACAACAACAAAATATGTTGGTCAAGGAAACATTGACTATCAAACTACTATTGTTTTGCCTTTCGAATTTTTTACAGGACGAACAACCACTTGTTCTCACCACATTTAAATTGTTTAGTTCCACTCTGATGTAGAGTTCAGTTTGACCAAAAGGCCAAGATTCCATTCTGATGTGGAGTTCAGTTTAATTAAAAAAAGGCAAAAGCTTCAATTGTATGTGGAATTCAGTTTTTTCTGGCAATGAACAAGGAGTTTGAGTGCATAGCTACCTCTATCTAGCATCAATCATTTAAATGACCAATATAGAACATGTGACCACGACTTGCACAATAGCAGAAGGCAGAAGCATGCAACTTCAGAAGGACCAACAAAAGTTATCAGAGTCAAATCACCATTTAGCTCCATTTAATAATGATATTTAATGATATCTAACAGCAATCCAAATGATTCTTCTGGTTATAGTTTTTTGTTGATTTAAATGTAAATGTCACTTAAATCCATCGTGGCAAGCATGCATACTGTAAATCATGCCAGCTTTTCTTTTAAAAAAATCATGCAGCTATAACTTAAGACCAAACAGTCCCAGACATACCATCCTTAATTAGTTTAGCCTGCTGAAGACTAGCAATCTGTCTCCTCAGTTGCTTGTTTTCCATTGATAGAGCATTACGAAGCTGGAAAAGAGATGCTACTCTTACAGCCAAATCAGCTCCCATGTTCTAAAAAGCAAAAACCAAACTTATTGTCATAAAAAAGGAAGTGCTACTGAAATCTTCGACAAATAAATAACATAAAAGATCAGCAAAATCACCTGAAGTGAGTCCACAGTTCTTTCAAGATCAGCAATGTATTGAAGTTTCCGGACCCTAGATCTCTGCCCTGAGCGCCTGCAGAAATGTCCATTTGCTGAATAGGCATGATAGGTCAAATTTCTCAATGGATATCACTTTTTTCTCTCCTTGATGTGCATAAAAGAACATTTCAACATTAACTAAACAAAAACTTTCAGGTATGCAACATAAACAATTGCACATGAAAAGAAATTACACATTCCAAATAAACAATTTCACTTCGTCAAGACATCCACCTCATATAGCATCCAAGAATTGTTAGCGGTCCAACATATGTACTGAAATGCCCTTGGTGACACAGTTCTTGCATAATTCACTTGTCACATAAGAAGCAACAGCTTGAATATCATTTCCACTTATTAATCTTCAAAAAATGGTTTAGCACAGGAAAACAGCCAGGCAGTGATAAATATGTGATACCCACATACATGTCAATAGACATGCATCCAAGATTCCCTTCAATGATGTTTTGGATTGCTTGACTGTGCGCTTAGTGAGTTACGACAGCATGAACACAAGAACATACTACTAAGCAAATTTCTTATCACCATCTGACATTGAAAGTTATCACTACTCCAATAGTCCAATTAGCATTTTAGAGCCTATAATCAGTAAATCTAGTACCAAATCAAATTATTATCACTTTATGGAACTAAAGAAAGAAATTGCAGCACTGTATTGATGTTAAGATTTCATTGTAATAAGTCCGTACAGTTTATATATCTAGAAAAAGATGTATGTCAGCCACTTATTGATGCAGGACTTTGACAACCCAAGGTCAAATATTTGCAACACTTACAGGCACCTGTTGCTGACACAATAGTCATGGAATGAGTATAGTAGTGAATTTTAACCACACTGGATACCTGCACAATTTGGTAGTACTTGTGCTAACAAGATAAGATAAAATTAAATCATATCTCGAATGGTTAATTCTGGTGATAGAACTAAAAAAGTTTCAGTGTCACACAGACAAACAATAAGATGTTCAACAGTTATTCAGATTAACATTTAATTTTATCGTGTAAAGCAGAATGTTGTCAGGCTATCATCTACCCTGGTCTGCTCTACTGCCAAGAGTGCAAAGTCTACTATTTCACTTCCTTGATATACTTTCTAGCATTTTCACAGCAAATACCACATATTTCTAGTTACATACATCCTATAATTTCATCATCTGGTGTGAACTTTTTATTTTTAGGGGAATTGAGTGGTAAGAACTTTGAATCAAAGAACATTTGAAGAAGTTACGTTGATAGAGATTTCATACAAAGACAGCAGTGTACCTTTTAAATGACTTATCTTGATCAGCATGGCTTAAAGCATCACTTGAGTCTCCTGTTCCATTGGCCACATTGCCATGCGCACCACTTGAGGCATCGATGGTCAGGTACTGCAAGGGGTTGCTGGGGACAAGCTCCAGGACAGCATTTACCATGGAACTCTCTGAACTGGTCAGCCTACTCTTCTGTCTTGGCGAATTTGGCCCGTAAACACAGGTACCTTCAATCACGCAACCGCTTTCACCCCCTCCCACAGCATCCGACGAGTCCCTAGTTTCGCCATCCAGCTGCAGATTCCCTTCCTCAATCGGATAAATTGGGCTCTGGAATGTCGTCAGCACATCCAAGATAGCATCAGAATCGCTACAAGCTCTCCTGAGAGGAGGAAGATTGGGGACTTCCCCAGAATCTGCGAGGAGATCATCGAGCCAACACGGTGGCTCACCAAAGAACGGATCCTCCGATGGAAACCTGCAGCTCTGTGTGAACAAGCTGTCATCTCTTCTTGTGATCTGAGGACCCAGCGGCGGGCAGCGGGGAGGGAGGTGTGGTGACCGAGACATGGTGACAGGTACGAGCTCGCGTCTCTTCGATGCCGTTCTCCTTCTTGCTCTGCTATTTCTGTTCATTTGCGAAACCAGCAACGGATGAACACATAAAACATGTGACAAAGAACACAGGAAACATGCACCAAGTAGAAATCAAAGCACCCTGGTAAACTACATTGCCAAAGAAGTTGTTTATCTTTGCAGAAAATTATGTCGCGTGATACCAGAAATGCGCAAAGGGAAACTTTAAAGATAAGCATGCACAGAAATTAGCCGAAATTAAAAAGTGAATGCCACAGTCAATTTCCCCGTCAAGAACATCAAAAGATGTATCATGAAATCGATCAAAATTGCCAATTATCCCAGTCTTGAAGAGCAAACTGGGTCAGGCCAAGAAAAACACAAATGCTTCAGGCAGGGCGGACGCAAAGTGGAGGCGCTGGGGTTCACTTGAACCCCCAAAATCTTGGGAAAACAAACTGTTCTATTAGAACAATCGAATCAAATCCGCAACGGAGTGGACGGATCGGAGCATATCCGAAAGAAAGATTTGGGTTTGATTGCTCACAGCAGAGAACGAAACACTCTTAGAAGAATCCGAGCAAGCTACGTTAGGGCTTCCGTACCAACAGAAGAATGATGCCTGGATGGATCTCCTGCCCAATCTACGCCAGACCAGCAGGGGGGGAGAAGAGAGGAGCTCCTTCGCCTTCGAGGTGGCGCGGCTCCGGTGGAAGGAGGCGACGCTTCTTTGCCGGCACCGGCGATTGGAGGGCTCGGCGGCGCTCGGCTCGGGAGCCGTGAGTCAGGAACGGGAGCGCTGGGAGGGGAGGAGGGGTTATAGGGTATTGGCAAAATTCGGAAAATACCACTCAGAATGGAAAATTTTGTGGAACGGCGCTCAGAGCCAGGGTTCACCTGCCATTCTCTCTTGAGAAAAAGCGCTATCGTACCATTGTGTGTTCTGCACTTTACCAAAATACCACTCAATCGTTCGACCCTGCCAAAATAGCAGCACGGAAGTCATCTGATTGCTTGCCAAAAATGCCATTATCTGACCATTTTACCCCTCATACATCCGTCCTATCCGTTTTTTTTTAAAAATACAAGAAGACGCACAACACACGAACATCTACTCACGCCTCACGCTTGCACAGTGCACGTGTCCATTGCACACAATAGAAATTTTATGAAGACTCAAGGTTTCACTAAACACAAGCACACGCTTTTACACTAAATACAAATATATTTTAAATAAACAAGACACGCTTTCACACTGAATACAAATACATATATACTTTAAATAAATAAGACACCATATCTATTCGAATCTAGAACACAGTCACTTCTACCACTAGACCACCGATGCATCCTTTCATCCCTCGCCGATCTTCTTTATCCTGTACAACCGTTGAAGCATTCTCACAACCACTATGTGGTAAGTAGTCAGAGCAACTCCAGCAGGGTCCCTACTTGAGCCCTCAAACCTCATATTTGAGGGCTTAAAGCAAAAATAGAGGTCCAGCAGGGCCCCTACTAGAGCTCTCAAATTTGAGGAGCCCCTCAAATCCCCCCTTCAGCCCTCATTCCCAGGGGCCCCTACTCTGACTCTCATTCTTCCGTTTCTTCCCGCTGGTGAAATTTCACACCCCGCCGTCCCCGACTCCCCGCCTCCCTCCTTGATCCTTCCACCGCCTCCGCCCGTCCCCCTCCCTCCCATCCCGCCGTCCCCGACTCCCCGCCTCCCTCCTTGCTCCTTCCCCCGCCGCCGCCCCCTCTCCTGCCGTCCCCGCCTCCCCCGCCGCCCCCACCGCGCCCGGCTCCCCCGCCGCCCCTTCCCCGGCGCCTCCACCCCCTCCACCGCCGACTCCGCCCCCTTCCCCTTCCCCGGCGCCTCCACCGCCGCCTCCGCCCCCTTCCCCGCCGCCCCCTTCCCCTTCCCCGGCGCCTCCACCCCCTCCACCGTCGCCTCCGCCCCCTTCCCCGCCGTCCCCGACTCATCGGGACCGGGCGGAGGAGGCTCTCGGGAGCGGGCGGCCAGCGCGGGGCTACACCTGCCGGCGGCGAGCGGGAGGGCGAGCGGCTTCAGGCGTGGGAGGGCGAGCGGGCGGCTGGTCCAGCCGGGAGGTGGCGTCGACGCGACGCAAGCGGCCGGGGCCGAGGCACGAGTGTGCTCTGGGCGGCGCGGCGAGACACCGGCTACGGGCGGCGCTGCTACAAGGCGCATGCGGGCGCGTGGCGGAGAAGCCGAACGGCACGGCTTCGGGCCGGCGGCGTGAGCATGAGCCCCGCCTGCCTCTTTCCCCTGCCAAGCGCGCCGCCTCGCCCGTCGCCTCGCCCATCGCCGACGCCTCCGCCCGTTGCCCGTCGCCGTCACCTCCCTCCCCGCGCGCCTCCCTCCCCGCGCGCTTCCCTCCCGAGTGCGCCGCCTGCCTCCCTCTCCACGCGCATCTTTCCCTGCCCGTCGCCCGTCGCCGTCGCCTCCGCCCATCGCCGTCGCCTCCGAATGGATTTGTCAGGAGTGGGTCCCATATGTCAGTGTGTAGTGGATGGATTTGAGGGCTTAGATTTAAGGGGTGCTGTTGGAGTAGAAGCAAAAAAATTGGACCCTCAAAAGTAGGGGGGGCCCTCAAATGAAAAGTAGGGGCTCTGTTTTGAGGGCTATTGCTGGAGTTGCTCTCAGTGACTTCCAATGCTGGGGGCTATCATCTGGTGTTGCCTTTCCCTGCTTCATCTCAAGTAAAATTGCCTCCGATTTCCTCCTTTTTTTATTAATAGGTGGGTTCTTTTGGATTTCCCTACCTCACCTTAAGTAAAATTGCCTCCGATTTCCTCCTCCTCTTATTAATAGATGGGTTCTTTTGGATTGTAGCTTGTGGCTTTTAAATTCTAGTTGTTTATGAGAGACAGTATAAAGAGGAAAATATCCGTATGCGATTTTAGCATGTATAGTTGAATTCGGTACAATGACTACTGTAATCAGCTTATAAATCCTATCTTAAAAAATGTACAGTTTAAAAACTTATTACTATAGTAAAAACAGCAAGCCCACATAAGTGTAGCTATCTTCTACCATCTACAATCTACAGTTTAAAAGTTAATTACTATAGCAAAAACGGAAAGTCCGCTCGTGTGTAGCTATCTTCTACCATGTGTTAGAATGTCACCGCCGCCAACTCTTCAGTGCCGCCGCCACCCAGTCCCGGTGGCATTTTGGCAATGTGCAAAAAAAGACATAATGGTATTTTGGTGATGCACACGCAGAACAACAATATTTTGCTAGTTTAGCATCACGTCCTCTGTTACGTGTAGAACAAAAGCTTTAATGACATGTGTTTGGACTAAGATGGTGTTGTAGCTTCGATTACGTGTAGAATATTTGTCTATTTGGAAGGGGGGAAAAACACATGTGAGACCAAAATTTGTGAGAACTTTGTGCGACTCCCTCCAACGTGAACATGTAGATTCGTTCCAAAACCACACAAACGAGCGTGCCCTTATGATAGCTCGCATTACAAATTTACAATATCATGCATCATATGAAGCGCACGTAAGCACCGTGCGATATTGGTATTGACAGTCGTAAACGCTTGAAAGTTCAGAAATTAACGAGAAGGATTGGAAGGTACACTAATGCTTACAGATAGCAACATCTGAATGATCAGGCCCGCTCAGTTGGGTTGAAAAGCTATGGTTTATAACTGAAATTACACTGTAGCGGCTGAAATTTCACTGTAACTGAATGTGACTTATTTGGCGTAATTAAATTTAAAAAAATTTAAAAATAGAAAAAATATACTAGCTTATCACGGACAATCCATGTGTTATGCCTTTATAGGAGCTGTTTGTGTCAAATGGACAGCTAGTAAAGTCCGATCACCTGTTAGTGGGTGTTTGGGTGGCTGGGCTCTATGAATTTTTGGACCTAGTTTAAATTTGAACTAGATTCGAACCCTAATCACCCTATCTAAACAGGCACGTAATCACTATGGATCTGTTTGGTTACCTGCATAGGGGTGGCTCGCACCAGCGCATGCAGGGAGATGATGTTTGGTTGCCTGCATGAAGGAGAGAGCCTGCACGAGTGGATGCAAAAAATCAACTGGAGCCAGGCTGAGGAGAAACGTGGCTGAGGAGCTTCCCTCCTCAGCCTGGCCACGCTCATGCAGCTGCATGAGCACATACAGGCAACCAAACAGCCCCTATGCGTTTGGAATTAGCTTGCTTCATATGTATATACAGATTTGTCTAGTACTTGCAGAGACAGCCGTGAAGGCAATTGTCATCCAAATGTATGAAGGGTGAACTGGCAAATGCTTCACAGATACGTTTCTAGTCACCTTGCGGCTAAAGAAAGCACATCCAAGTTTGCCAATGTGATGGCTGATTAGCACTAGGAATATATGTGTCCATGTGATGAGTCTCGTTAGGTATGCTAATTAATTGTGGGGAACACATTTGCTCTTATATATCCATCCCATCCACATTCTTTTTTCTTTCTTTTTATCAATTTATTCATGCACTTTCAACACTCCATCTAGCCTTAGAAGAAGGAGACGCATCTCTCCTTCCTATCCTATTGCACCGAAAAATACAGGGCAACTGATGGAGGGTTGTTTTCCAATTGCAAGCTAGCAATTATACCCCCAGTTTAGTAGCTGCTGCATTCTTCTATCTGCGAGTTGGAGCACCTTTGGATTTTCTCTTCGTAGGACAGGAAACTTTCCTGATACATTTAGGAGAAAATGATACATGAGCTCTAGCCACATGTTTGAATTACTTTGAAAGTTCAAATGCACTTTCTCTACCCCTTCCCACTCTAATTAAGAAAGCATATTCATTTTAATTTGCTACAGTTTTCCTATGTTTCATTCAAACGTCTCTGTTAAACAATTCGTGCGTTCTTTTATTCTTGTAATACTCTACTACGCATAACATTGAAAAGGAGTTTTGACATCTTTTTGCTCTCACCACACATAACAAAAAACCTCAGGCATGTGTTGCTGCCAAAAGGATTGACACGACGCGAAGCTTCTAGAAGTTTCCTGCTCGTCCCTCCCACAGTCTCTGTCAGATGAAGACGCCTTCCTTTGGATCCCTCCGCTCAAGTCTCGAGTGACCATCGATCGAGCACACCCGTGGCCTCGGAATGCTTTCATAATCTGCCTGATTATTTTTTACTGCAACGACTAGTACATTTAGACCCGTTTAAAACATGAGAATTAAGCTGTTACCTATAAAGTTTCTGTAAAATTTTTATAAAATTTCTACATTTCAAACAAAGTCTTACGTATGCATTAACAATTCCACGGCCGCCTTCCATAAGCTTAGGCATCAAGTAATCGAGCAAATTGTTGATGTATACTTAGACCACGCTCGGTTCAGCTATAGGCTATGACCCTTTGGCACTGTACACACTGTTTAGTACTATAGCAGATTTATTTTTATATTATAGTTGTTGTTAGTTTTTTAATATAATTAAATAAAAAAAAGGAGCGGAGCCTTAATGGTCGTGCTGACCGACGACGACGGGATAGAGTGAAGTAAAGAAAGGGGCGTGCACGCGCGCATACGTTGTTGGAGCGCGGGCGCGCACGTGCAGCCTTCTGCGGACTAGTCCACTCCAGACTCTAGTGTTCAGATATATGTAAGTGTTAAAAAGGTTTTGCGCTTCGCACGGTCTCACCTCCTGAAAAGAGCATTGGACGAGGCACTTCCCTAGCAATTTGTAGACAATTAAGCAACAACGGTGATATCTAGACTTCGTTTGATGGATCTCTCAAAATTACCCCAAATCAAATGTCTAGAAACAAACGCGAATCACTTCGTGCAACTATTACTGTTCGTAAGATTCCGTTTGAAATGTGGAATTTTTTTAATTTATATGAAAATTGAACAGTTTTTTACGAATGGAATTCCTGCAAGGGAAGAGAGGTTGTAACTTGGTGGTTTTGAAATGCGGCAATCTTTTTTTATTTATATGGAAATTGATTAAGTTTCTACGAAATTTCTATAGAATTCCTGCAAGTGAAGAGAGGCTGTAACTTGGTGGTGTCGTCTGTCAAGTGAAGACAGCAGTAGTAGAAAATTTTCTTTTACGGGAAAAGGTGGGGAAAAGGGTGGAAAAAGACAGACAAGTCTACTGGGCAACACGGAAACTTCAGCCGTCCATTAGCATTTCCAGGCCTCCAGCGCATCGCACAAGTCATCGCGAGAGGCATATTCCCGCGCGCCCTCTCCCGTCCCCATCCGAGCCCCGCGCCACCTCACCGCAAATCGCGATTCCCATGGGCCCCGCAGATCCAAAAACGCCGACCCCACCTGCCAGCTTCAAATACCCCCGTTAACGCGTGACGTCGTCGTCTTCTTCTTTCTTCTCCCCCAAACACCTCACGTGTTCCTCCCCTCAAAAATCTCAAGTCTCGTCCACTCGCAGCTGCAGAACGGACAAGCCCTAGCCGTGGCCATGGAGGCGAGGGCATCGCCGAATCCGGCGATCGCAGGCGGCGGCGGCGCAGGGAGACGGGGAGACGCCGGCGCGTTCTCGTTCCTATCCAAGGGGTGGCGCGAGGTGCGGGACTCGGCCAGCGCCGACCTGCGGCTCATGCGCGCACGCGCCGACTCCCTCCGCACGCTCGCCGACCGTGAGCTCGAGCACCTCCTCGCGTCCGCCTCCACTGCGATCGCCGCGCCGCCGCCACCGCCCGTCGCTGCGGGGGCGCCCATCGCCGAGCTCGAGTTTGTGCGCAAGCAGATCCAGCCCAAGATCTCCGAGCTGCGGCGCCAGTATGCGTCGCGGGAGCGGGACCTCGGCCGGAGGGTGCTCGAGCGCTGGGCGCCGCCCAGGGGAGCCACCAGCGCCCGCGTCGACCTCTCCGGGATCACCGCCATCCGCAACGCCCTCGTCTCCGAGGCGGACGGTGGCGCGCGGTGGAGGCGCGCGGCGTGGAACGGAGAAGCGGAGGCGGAGGAAGACAAGGAGTGGGAGGTGGTGAGGATAATACGGGGCGGCCTGAAGGAGCTTGAGCGCCGGAGCCAGACCAGCGACATTTTTGGGAGATTACGTGGCCCCGGCGAGCTCGTCGAGAAATTCAAGTCGAGCCTGGTAATTCCGCGTGTAATCTCTTCCTAATCGTGCTAATTGATTAAATGTTCTCATTTGGAAGTGCTAGTTCAATCATGAGAGTTTATATCTTCTCAAAAAGAAAAGGCCATAAGAGTTATACTTGCATGATATCTACATTGAGCGATAACAATAGAATTATCTGCATAAAGTGGTCAAAAGATATGATTGCGTGATGAGCCCAGGCACTACACTCACTTCGGCTGTATGCAAATTCAGAAGTGCTGCCTGAATATATACATTATTCAACGAAAAGTGAAAGAGATGTAGATGAGAAAGAAATACCAAAAGTGCAAGGAACTAAAAACAAGAGGATAGAATATAGAAAAACTATAATTACAAAGATAAGTTAAAATGCATGAAAATAATTATGTTTACTCATGTTAGAGTTGTAATCTTGTTTTTTCAGTCGTGGTCGTAGTCCTAGCTGTGTACGAGTGGTCGGAGTCGTGTACGAGTTTGGCCGTGGTCGTATATGAGTCCAGGTCGTGGTCGTATACGAGTCCGCTCCACAGTCGTAGTCAAGTTCGAGTCTGTTTCATAGTCATAGCCGAGTTCGAATAGTAATCGTGGTCGTAATCGAGTCGGAGTCGTAGAGTAGGGTATAAAAGGCGGAGCTATGTAACCGAGAGAGTAGGGCGAGAAAGACGAGAAGGGCAAGAGAGGCCAAGGCGATCAGTGTGATCG
This sequence comes from Dendrocalamus latiflorus, assembly GCA_017311315.1. Classification (NCBI taxonomy): domain Eukaryota; kingdom Viridiplantae; phylum Streptophyta; class Magnoliopsida; order Poales; family Poaceae; genus Dendrocalamus; species Dendrocalamus latiflorus. Next base: position 28,131,587 of record CM029610.1, read on the forward strand.
AGAGGCAAGAGAGAGAGAGGACAATCAGGGTGATCGTAGAGATTTATGTGATCGAGAGAAAGAAATAAAGAGGAGAAGAGCGGTTTGGCTCTGGAAATCTATCGAGTTCATTGTGTACTTAGACGTGGTCGTAAATGACTTACGACCACGGTGAGCAGGGGATCGCAGCGGCGATCGAGCGGCGGTGTGCGTAGGAGCAGCATACGTGGTCGTAAGGAGTTACGACCACGGTGACGAGCGGAGGTGTCCGCAGGTAGACGTGGTCGTAAGGAGTTACGACCACGGCCGATCACCGTAGTCGTAGCTCCTTACGACCACGGTCAGTGGAGCTGAAGCTGTGGTCGTAAGGCGTTTTGAGGTGGACGACAAGGTAGATCAGGCGGATTTGGCCCTCATCTACCAGACGGTGCTAGACGCGATGATGCATTAGCTCATCGGCAAGAAGACGGCACGGGAAGCATGGGAGGCGCTTTAGACAATGCACGACGGGGTCGACTGTGGTCGAAGGAGGTGCAGCGAGAGGCGGTGAATGTGGTCGTAACTTTTGCTGAAGGTTACGACTACGTGGTCGGAGCAACGAGGCATGATCGGAGAGATCGCAGTGTGGTCTTAGCGATTGTCTGTGTGGTCGGAGGACCAACAGAGCGGTTGTAGCGACACAGGAGGTGGTTGTAGCCACTATAACGTGGTCGTACGGCTACAGGAGGTGGTCGTAGCGGCCAGAACGTGGTCGTAAGATCTTGGGCACAGTCGTAGAGGCTGTAACAACTCACTTCATTTGTAAGCATGCTTTTTTTTGTTTTTGGGTAAGTAGGCGTGAATTTCAATTCTTTATGTATTTCTTTAAGTCTCTGAGTTTGCAGTTTGTTAGGGTGAACCGAATGATGATAAGATTTCAGTTGCATTTGTTTACAAATTACAGTAACCTTATGTCTGATAGTTATATAAGAAGAAGTGGTATTTATTGGATTATATAAGCCTCATTGTTAATCAAACTTCTCTCACCTGTGTTCTCTCTTTTGGTGCAGAAATCGTTTAACATGGAGTCTGATGGATCCAAGGTAAGTCCACAAAACATAAAAACTACAATTATACAATTAACTGATGGAAAAGTTATTGGCCATGTGAAGACATTCTTTTGCATAACTTGATTATGCTCTTTCCGAATAATTCTGGGGAAATGTACATTCTGGATGTTGTTTTTTCTTAAGATGAAGTGAATGGGATTTCCTTTGTCCTCTTTTGGTTGGTTTATCTGTTTCTACATTTCTTGTCAGTTGATCCGAACAAGGAACATGGTGTAAGAAGGGAATGGTACCACATATCCGCATAGACATTGTAAAATGATAAATGACATTTCTGACCAGTGCTCGATTTGTAGATATATAATGCTATGCCTTTAATCTTGATTTGTAGATAAATGACAAGGGAGTGCTATGCCTTTAATGTTGTAGACATATAATGCTTTGTGCCTTAGTACTGAATGGGGTAGGGTGAAGTGTGAAGGTTTTTCAAAAGAAAGCAATCACCTTTTCCATTGAGAGTTTTTTTTAGTAATTGATAAATACAAAATCATTTTTTATCTGATTTTTCATTGCTTGATTGTATTTCTGTGAACTTAGTCGTGCAATCTAATGCAGGAAGTTCCTCCGCTGGATCTAACTGAAATTCTGGCAAATCTAGTCAGGCAGTCTGGACCATTTTTGGATCAACTTGGCATACGAAGAGGTATAGATAAAAGGCAATGTTATCCTATTTTCTTCTATTTATTAGGAGTTGACCCTCTTATGTACTGTTGATACTGTGGTGCAGATCTCTGTGACAAACTATTGGAGACATTGTATAGCAAACACAATCATTCCCTTTCAGCAGACACATCCTTGCTCGGAAATGATAACTCAACAGATGAGCTTGATCTAAGAATTGCTAGTGTGCTACAAAGTACTGGCTATCACACTGACGATGGTTTTTGGAATGAACCTGCAAAATATGAGGTCTCAGACAATAAAAGGCACGTTGCAATAGTCACCACAGCAAGCCTACCATGGATGACAGGAACAGCAGTTAATCCATTGTTCCGTGCAGCATATCTGGCAAAAAGTACAAAACAAAATGTGACGCTGGTGGTGCCTTGGCTCTGCAAATCAGACCAAGAACTGGTGTATCCAAATAGCATGACCTTCAGTTCACCGGAAGAGCAGGAAACTTATATAAGGAACTGGCTGGAGGAAAGACTAGGCTTTGAATCAAACTTCAAGATATCCTTTTATCCTGGCAAGGTGATTGTCTAATTCATCTTATGTCAAGGTCTATGTCTTCAATAATTTTACATTGACATGTTATATGCCCTGCAGTTCTCAAAGGAGCGACGTAGTATCATTCCGGCTGGGGATACCTCACAGTTCATATTGTCAAAAGAAGCTGATATAGCAATATTGGAAGAACCTGAGCATCTCAACTGGTATCATCATGGGAAACGTTGGACTGACAGGTTCAATCATGTCGTTGGTATAGTTCATACAAATTACCTAGAATATATCAAGAGAGAGAAGAACGGGGCTCTTCAAGCTTTCCTAGTTAAACATATCAACAATTGGGTGACCAGAGCATACTGCGACAAGGTACTGTATTTAGCTCAATTGTTGTGCTATTGTTCGGATGTGCATCAGTATTGCTAATGTCGGGCATGTGCAGGTTTTACGTCTTTCTGCAGCAACTCAGGATCTGCCCAAGTCCATTGTTTGCAATGTTCATGGTGTAAATTCAAAGTTCCTTAAGATCGGAGAGAAATGGGCAGCTGATAGGGAGAGTGGGCAGCAGTTATTTTCCAAGGGAGCATACTTTCTGGGAAAGATGGTCTGGGCCAAAGGTTACAGGGAACTGATAGATTTGTTGGCCAAACATAAAGGTGACTTGGAAGGATTCAAGTTAGATGTATATGGAAGTGGTGAGGACTCGCAAGAAGTTCAGTCTACTGCCAGGAAACTGGATTTGAATCTCAACTTTTTTAAGGGAAGGGATCATGCAGATGATTCACTCCATGGGTACGTATAAAGAAAGAGACCATAAAGGTTTCTCAATCATTTCGTCATTTTCATTGTCGTTTTCTGAATACTGATGCATCACCTTTCTTCTGTGTTAATTTTAGGTACAAGGTTTTCATTAACCCGAGCATTAGTGATGTCTTGTGCACAGCAACAGCGGAGGCTCTTGCAATGGGGAAATTCGTCATCTGTGCAGAGCATCCATCGAACGAATTTTTCATGTCGTTCCCGAACTGTTTGACATACAAAACTTCAGAGGACTTCGTCGCCAGAGTGAAAGAGGCCATGGCCAGAGAACCCCAACCTCTGACCCCTGAGCAAAGATACAACCTATCATGGGAGGCAGCGACAGAGAGATTCATAGAGTACTCAGACCTTGACAAGGTTCTGAATGATAAGATCGGTCAGCCTGGAGAAGGCGGTAACGGAAACAAAATGCGAAGAACCTCACGGCCTCGCTTGTCAGACGTTATGGACGGCGGATTGGCATTTGCTCACCACTGCCTGACTGGCAACGAGGTCCTTAGGTTAGCGACGGGTGCAATTCCAGGTACACGCGACTACGACAAGCAGCACTGTGTGGATATGGGCCTCTTGCCTCCACAAGTACAGCACCCGTTATATGGTTGGTGATGTCGACCTGCGCCCTCAGATATATGTATATATACATTTATACACGTGTGTGTGTTTTCTTATCCTCACTAATCTTGTAGGGTCTTGTGATGATTAAAACTTTCCTATTGTTTTGTACTGTTTGTTATAATGTTCAGTTTCCTCAAAATTTAGAGTTGCATCAAATGCGCTACTGTGTTCCCCTTTCAAATCATCAAATGTGCGCCCTCCTTACTTGCATCACCAGAACATTTTTTTCTTCTTCTTGTTATTGTTTGAGGCACATATACATCATACATTAGGCTTCACAAACCAGACTATGCACGGGATGCTGCGGCCTATGATGCTGTGACAACGCACATGCATGGGCTCATCGCAATGCTACGTTGGATTTTCATGGGAGAGAATTCAATTCTCACCGGTGGCGGACTCAGAGCCAAATTTTAAGGGGGTCTAGCGGGACATAATGTATAAAAGATAAACACACTAAACATAAAGTGAACTATAATTTATAATCTAAAATCATACATAATTAGAATAGAGATATAGTGAAAATATAAAATACAACAAATATTGTACCTCAGTAATAGATAATGTGCCTCCCAATGCCCATAAATACATGTAAGCAGTTATTTGTACACCAAAATTAGCAAACTTAGTGATGAAATCAGAAATTGTATTTGTGAATAGTTATAAAGATTGAAAAAAGGATGAAACATACCAGTAACTAGGATTGAGTAGTAATGCAAGTACGAGGTAATAATATTCTACGAGATTTCATGCTTTGAAAGCATTTTCTAATTCTATCATCATCAAGGTTTCTAAAAATCTCTCACTCAGTGTAGCTTGTCATAAGTCACTAAACCACTCATACCTATTAATACAAAATCACACCTAAATCCACTGGACACCTGTCGGTAATCGACAGTCGGCTCGGCAAGAAATTGAAATATTAAACGAGTAAACGATGTAGTCAGCAACATCGTAGCAGATCTCGCCTATGCCTTGGCCGCTCACCCTCTCGTTCCTCGTGGTCTCGGCCGTCTCGCCCTCTTGGCCTCTCCCTCCGCCCTCCACCAGTCCGCCCTCTGGGCTCCGGCCGACTAGCCACCATTGACAGGGCCTCCCTAGTCCCTAGCTCCTGTCCCAGGTAGCCTCGGAATCGCTCCCCTTCGGCCTCCCTCTGGTCGGTTGCTCCTGCTCGGCGTGACAGCACAACGGCAGCGGCGCTCCACGTCTCCTGTGGTCCTGCCTCCAGATATGGCGGGGAGGCGGCTGCAGCTCTCCAAATATGGCGCTAGGCGGCAGGCCAGGAGGGTGGGGAGGCTGCTCCTGCTCGGCGTCAGCGAGATCTGGCGCGACGGTTGCGACGCTCCACGCCTCTTGGCTTATGCGGTCCTGGCGCGGCGGCTGCGGCAGTCGGCTGCTCGGTGAATCCGTGCGGCGGTGCCCCACGCAGCCACGCTGGATGCCCCCACCGGCTACCGGCGACTGGCCCAGACCCACCACCTGCCCGCCACCAACGCCGCCTGTTGCCCCGTGCGGCCGTGTCCCCGTCCATGCCGCCAACCACAAGGACTCAGGAGGTGAAGCCGAAAGGGGATGAAATTATGAAATCGCTTCTTGCTTTGATGTTGTTGTGGTGTGTGCGAATTGGATTTGGGTGGGCTTCTTGGTGGGCTTTGCTGAATTAGATCTGCAATGTTGTTTTGGCCCAAATCGGCACTTGTATACTTGTATTGTTGTCTTGTTGATGTTAGCTTGTTGCTCGTTGACCTTTTGTCGACCTCACCCTCATAGCCTCACTGAGAGACAGGCCGCTGCTGTGGGCGGTGGCTGGCAGCAGCGTGGCACCCTAGCCGAAGATAGGGAGGGCTAGAGGGGTACCTAGGCTTCGGCCAAAGGTAGTGTGGATGTCAACCCCTGACCTACAGGGCCGGTCCTGGGATTTTAGGGGCCCGGGGCGAAACTAAAAATAGGGGCCCTAGTATAAATATCTAAATATAAATCTACATGCACACACACACACACACACACACACACACACACATATATATATATATATATATATCTAATTTTACTAACAAATACTTAAAATACGTTATGTATTAAAAAAATTCATATCAAAGAGTTTATAGATATTACCTTAAAAATTCAATATTTTCTTCTCTTATAGGCCCCTTCTCCACTAATATGTCTCTTGCTTTGTTATCAAGATTACCCCAATTTATCGGATCATAAATATTTGTAGTAAATACTGGTTCATCAAAACTAGCAGATTCTGTAGCAGATGAATTAAATATGTGCTCATGATCACTCACATTGTTATCATTTGTGTTGATGTTGACATGGTTTTCCGTAGGGCCCTCATCTTCTAGATTCACATTAGCATTTTCCTCCACAGCAACTATCGTCAATTCATCAGGATTTCTTGAACTGCTCGTATTACTTTTAAAAAATTTGTCCATGGATCCCCTCTGTGATTCTATCAACTCATCTATTCGTTTCCTCTTTTTTCTTTTTTCACTGCCGGAAGCATATTTTCTAGATGACATGGTACTGAAAATTTAAAGAACAATAGTATAATTAGTAACTACAAATAACAAAGCACTAATTAACAAAACACTAATTATCTACAAATAACAGTGAACAGTCGATCTGTACTTCTGTAGATGTGGACACGCGCCTGCAATGCAAATATGCAATCAATCGACAAGCATTCATCATTCATGCAGGCTATGCAGCATGCAGGCCATGCAAATATGCAATGATGCTTACCGGCGCTCTGCTGGGGAGTGGGGACGTAGTCACGTAGCGGTAGCGCGGGCGCGCGGCTGGCCGGCTGGCGGCTGCGCGGCGGAGGAGTCTGACGGAGAGATGTCTAGAGAGTAGAGACGGGCAGTCGGGCGACGGCCAGGCCAACCTCGGCGGCTCGGCGCCTCGGCCGCGCGGCGTGATTGCGTGAATCGCGTAGACGCGTATTCGCGTGATGGTGCTGGCGCGGCGCCGCCCTAGTTCCCTACGGGCCGTGAAAAGAAGAACTTCTGAAGATGAGAAGTCCAGCCGGATCCGGATCGTATACTCATACATATTAGTACATATACCATGTATGTTAGTGTATGGGGTCCCTGGGTTTTGGGGGCCAGGGCGGCCGCCCCGCTCGCCCCCCCCGGGCCGGCCCTGCCGACCTATGGGTCGGTCCGCAACTGATTCTCGCGTTCTATACGGACGGGGGCACGGAGCATACCATCCCTTGCGGAAAAGTCCAACCACGGGTCTCTCTGGAAGCTGGTCAAACCGTTGGCTATTCCTCCTCTACCCAAGGTACTTTGCACCTGTACAAATAGCGAGAGGGAGGGAGAGCAGCGCAGTGCTGCCGCCGAAAGGAACGACGACCACCCTGTGTTTGACATTCATGCGCGGATGTGCCTCCGCAGCAACGTATAACACGAGCAAAACGCATGCGCTATCTATTCTCCGTGCGGCGTGCCTCGGTTTGCCTATTTTGCTGGAGGCCGACTGGCACCGGCTGACTGCTGCAGTGTGTTACTTCCGCGGTGCTCTCCTGCCTGCGTCCTTTTTCTCTCCCCCCCTCTAGATGATTACTGCGTTGACAGGTCAACTCTCGACGCATGGTGCGTGGGAGGCGTACTGCGCTGACCAGCTTGGCGCTGAAAAGTAAGTACTGCTCTTGGCAGGCTCGATCACCTCAAGACAAATCAATCTTCTCTTCTCCTCCTCGGTCAGTGCATGCTCAATCTGAATTTTTGCTGTCAGTTGTGACGGCGATAGCTGCGTCGGCTTCACCAAAGTGCCTGGTTTTTTTTTTCTTCTGTACCTGGATCTATTTCCAAAAGAATATATTGGTGTTTAGTTAACACCAATCTAATCATGTGCTTAACTGAACCAAAATGATGTTGCTTAGTCCGTAGCTGCTCAAATTAATTCCCAGCTTTGCTGGTGAAGAACCATGTGAGAAGATCCATAGTTTTATTGTGATTAACCATTGTCATTTTAAAAGTAGTGAAAATTTTGGAATTAACAAATTTGCAGATTTTTCTAGACAGACTGTAGAAATAGATGATTTTGAAAATTTTGAGTTAAGAATGATTTGATGACCTAGATCAATGGTTATAAATTATATGTGATATGTTATTACTAATGTGGGTAATGCTATGAAAAACTTGTGCTCAAAAACAATTTCTTTATCTTTGAATGTACAGAGTTGGTTGGACTCAATCATGAGCAAGTCAAATTCACTATTTTTTGATTTTGACCCTTTTTTGTATAACATTCATTCAAACAAAAAAATGTCAGAATTTTAGTAATGGTTTTCTTGATGGTTGATTGGAATAGATTCTTAATATCGTAGAGAAGGTGCATATCAAATTTCAAGTGATTAGAGTTTTGGTTTGAAAGTTATCTTAATTTTATATTTTGACTCGGTTTTAGTGCAGCAGAGCTTTACGAGCTAAAAGATCCCAATTCTGTCAAGTTGTTTCAAGATTTTTTTAGTTGGCATAGGTTCCTATGGTCATGATCTAATTTTGATTTAAGTTTCAAGTCTTTTGGATTTACAGATCAAAATTTTAATATATTTTGGATATGAAATATGGCTCTTTTTACTATTCACCTAGCAGAATTAACTGTAGCAACACGATTTTTCGGTTTTTTCGCTTCTTGATCTTCATAGCTTTTCATAATTATTAAAGTGAAAAAATCATTGAATATTTAGAGAAAAATTCAAATACATTATTCACCCCTCAATTGCTATACCAGTCATGCAGACCAACGATTGGGAATTACAATTGCACTGCACGCTTCATTTCTTTGGGGGGTCGGCAAAAAAAAAAAACCCGCGTGGCCGCGTCCTTCAGACACCGGGCTCTCAGGTCCCCGGTCTGAACTCTGAACAGGACTTGTGAGCGTTTTTGCTTCTGCTTTTTTTCAACTTCTCTTTGGTATTATATATAACCATATATTGCTTACTAAGATTACAAAACTTCGCCATGGGTACTTCGTTTCAGAATTGAAGCGCAGCCTTTCGGTGGTTGAATAAACTGCTCTTTTTTCCCTTGTGCTAGCTAGCTTGACAACCTCGCAGCCCATAGTATCTTCTTTTTTCCAAGTAGTGCAGTATCTTGTATTCTTCTGTACTCTGATGTAGCCGCCTAGCTAGTGGGGGTGCAGAAATGTCAAAGACTTTCGCGTTTAATTGTGACCAGAATCCAAATGTGACGACGACCTAACAACAAAATTAATTACAGATGTCCTCACAGAAAAGGCGTTCGGCGGTCTTGAACCGAGGGGAATAAAAACACTGACGATAGAGATTGCTCGCTTTGGATTCTTTTTTTCGCTTTCACCTTTATTTTCAGTGATCAAAATGTGGCAGATCCAGGATTTTGACGATAAGAGTACGGACTTAAGACACATCCGTTCTAACGCCGCCATAGATCTACCATCGTTTCACGGTTAAACTGGAGCAATACAAATGAGAAAAATCATAACAATATATCTACGGATTAGGAAATATGGCCAGGATCGAGGCTTAGTTTGATGATTTCTTTGGTTTATCTTTTCCTCTCTAGTGTCTGGTGGTCGACGGCAGCAGCGGGGGCTTCGGCCTCCAGGGAGCGTAACGGTGGCGATGAACTATGCGTGAGCAGAGCCGCGTGCCTGAGCTCGAGCTTGGCTACTGCATTAGGGCAAAAGCTTAAAGGATTTGGCGGATTAGGGAATTTCTGATAGGAGTGGCCGATCGATTGAGAAAGTGAGGATGGCGTGGACACTTGGACTAATAGGCTTGACTTATTACCTATTGGGCCTAACGGACTGTCAGAAGTATGTTAGTATATGTAGTTTATACTTTATGTATTAAGAAAGTTATATATCAGATTTTTGCGCAAAAATTTTAGAGGTGTAACTATATCCCCATGCATTTGTGTGGCTACGCCACAGGATCAAATATATATAGGACAAATTAACTTTCAAAGAGTAAAATTGAGGGATTATTGGACATGAGAACTTGACATTTAGGTCTCTAAGCTTGCGTAGGTTATTTGCACATAGATTTCATGAGTTCCACGCTCAAGATTACTTCATTCTCGATTAGTTCAGCTATCTTAGTTCCAAATTTCCAATATATTTCCATAGCATTGGTACGTCAAAGGCCATCTCACCCATACTCCGACTAAGGAGAAACAAGCATGCATGCTTGTGGTAACTGGATGGGTTTGCCGAGTTTGCACGAACTCAATGATTATTGCACACTCGCCACCCAATTATAATTGATAAATGATCACTACTACAGAAAAATACATCACAGACGATTCAAAAACGTCATCACAGATGGTTTTCTGAACCGTCTGAATTTATGGATCAGTGATAATCGAAGGTTATCACAGACGGTTCGACAACCGTCTGTGATGTATCAATATCACAGACGGTTTTTAACTGAAAACCGTCTGTGATAGCTGATTATCACAGACGGTTTTTAACTAAAAACCGTCTGTGATATTGATATATCACAGATGGTTTTTATTTACAAACCGTTTGTGATATGTCACCTATCACAGACGGTTTGTAACTAAAAACCGTCTGTGATGTTCTTTTCTACCCCTAAATCTATTTCTGTTTATTGGCTAGCCTCAGGAAATGCTAGCCATGCCCTCTGAAACAAGCAGATAAACAAGTATATGTATACATACAATTCACATCTCGATTCATTTGACAAACATAAAACATCCAATTCACATCACATTTCATTCACAGACATAAGGCATCCATTTCGCAAATGAATTAATTGAAATGAAATAAAATATCCATTAACAAATTCACAATTACAGAGTGATAAGAGCAATAAAAAATCATTCTGCGCAGTGGAACTCTCCATCTGATCTTATGACTTTAGTCCACAAAAACCAAACGAACTCTCCTCGAATTTTTGCAAAGTTCGGCTGTTTCAATGTAGATGTAGAGATGGGCGCAGCCTGTCGATAGGAATATCAACGCGCGTACATATAAAACCTGACATGTATGAAATAAATGTGGGAAGATTGACAAACCTTAGAATTGGTGATCTTGGTGGAATCGAGGAGTAGTCTCATATGGTGACACACGTAGTATCCACACGTGTTGCCCGGCTGCTGCTGGTGGCACTGCAAAAAATAGAATGTGTTAAATCAAGAGGCATTACTACTAAGTGTTGTATATGATTAATTAATGTGTAGCTAGCGAATACCCGAAAATTGCGAGCATGTTTCAAGGGCTTGGCCCCTGTCGTCGAGCCACGTGTTTGTTGAACGTATGTAACGAACGACCTTCGTTATTCGAAAAAGTTAAATTAGTCATTCGGAAGGAAAGAAAGAGTACAATGTACAATGTACTTACCTATCGAGTATTTGGGCGATAGCTGTGTACTTGGATTTGTTCTTACTTAGAGAATCAAGGTATATAGTCTTGTTCCATTTTGGTATAATTACAATTAAAATCCAATGGAAGTGCTCATTGTATGGCATAAGAACAAATTCCTTATCGCGGTAAGCCAGCGGTGCTGTTGTAATATAGTTCTCGACGAAGGATACATCCTCGTTGATGGTATCAATGGCGACCAAGCGCGGGTCTAGGAAACCAATTGGTGATTTCGATGATCTAGCTTTGGTTAGCATGAATATATATATATATATATATATATATATATATATATATATATATATATATATATATATATATATATATATATATATACACACACACACACACACACAGAAAAGCAATAAATTGTGACATATATCGGTATTACGTGAACAAAGACTGTGATTGTACAGACTTACAGCGTCCAGTATCGAACGAGTGAGGTGTCGAGAGCGTTGAGCGTGAAAAGACCAAATATATCGTCAAAGGTCACCGCGAAGACACATTCGTGAGCTTCGTGCACGAAATGTTCCGGCTTGAATTTGACAGTGATACTTGAGCGCCGTTCTGCCTCTGGCCTATTGGACTGTTTCATATACCAAGCGTGGAATCTTTGGCAACCAAATCCTAGGGTTAAGAGGTGCTCTTCCGGGAATATCATCGGCTCGCCTAGCACGAATTTGCGGGCCAATGGCAGGAACGGGATATCGTCATCATCCTTCGTCTTTGATTTGCCCTGGCCACTGCCTTGACTGTAGGTCGACTTTATGGTAGTCGACTGTAATGGTACATATGGTGCAAGTTGCTTTGGCGAGAATAGCACCCGTGGAGATAGCACCGGTTCAGGTAGCTCTGCTTCGCACTGCCCTTGTGGAGATGGCACCAGTGCATGTTGCTCTGGTTCGCACTGCCCTTCTTGTCCTGCCACCGGTGAAGAAGCCTCCAGGGAGATGTCGCTTTTGGGCCACTGGATGAATGTTCCAATGGTCTGCCCTAGAGTCACGATCTCGTCGTTGAGGGGCTTCGGTAGCAGGACGACCTCAAAATTGACATGCACACCATCCACATTAACTTTTTGCGAAGCCTGGCGCTAAAGCTTGACCTTGCAGCATGGCCCCGATACCAGACGGATATGCCTGGCCCCAAGCAGCGTGCAAGCGAACGGAGGCATATCTCACTTGGAGCCTGCACTTCGTAGGCTCCTACATAACGATACAGAATTAGCTAGTCGAATAGGCCTATCAATGGAGCAAGCATTCGAGAGATAATAATTATTACCAGGATGTCGTCCACAGAAAATCTGGCATCGGTTTGCGTCAGATTGGACGCGCAACTACTCGGACGGTTATGCGGGCTAGCTAGCACAGGAGCGGTGGCGGCGGGCTGCTGACTTTCTGTATGTTTCCGCACCTCATCTCTAACTACATGAGCTAGCTCACCCATTAGCTCCTCTCTAAGAGATGCCTTGATCTCTTCTCGTAGCCGTGCGTCACGCTCGGCTTTGTTTCTCTTCCTGCGCCGATACATGTCGGAGTCATCTTGGAAACCATGTTTCAAGGAACGTAAAGGCCAAGGCCTCTCATACGGCCCGGGTGCTCCTTGTTTCCCAAGGCCGCGGAGAGCATATCATTCTCCCTTGTTCTCTGGAATGATCCCAGGGTAGTTTCAAAACTCAGCTCTTCCTGCAAGAGTACGTCATGTCATTTCACTTCGTACGAAGTTGTGGAGTAATTACAAGCTACGTAGTTCGATCGATATCTTACCAAGTGCTGGGACACTTGCTGGTGGGTTTCGAAAGGAGACGTCCCCTGATGTTGTTGTGGATGACCTTGCTCTAATCCAATTTCGAGCGCGCTCATCCGGGACACTTGCTGGTCTGCAGGGTTTGCAAAATTGTTGGTTATATAATAGCTGTTGTGTTTATAATATGAATTCAGCTAGCAAATTAAGCCTCAATATAATACATGTGGCCGGTATATATGTAGTAAGAATTAGTTAATCTAATTTTTAATACTAAGATGTTATATATGTACGTAACGTAGGACCGAAGCTGGATGTATGTCGTGAGTCGTGTGAGTGAAGAGTACATTAATGGCGTGTCTGCTTTTCCAAGAGCCGCCGAGGAGGATATGTTGAATAAGGAGGTGGAATATATGTACTGTCCATGCACTGACTGCGAGAATTTAAAGATGTTTAAGAACCGAGGGCAAATTGAAGCGCACTTGATTTGGAGGGGTTTCAAAAAGGGTTATGCGTGTTGGACCAGTCATGGCGAAGTGAATGATCATATGCCGCCGGATGACATCGCCGGTGAAGTGAATGATATGCCGCCGGATGACATCGCCAGTGAAGTGAATGACATACCGCCGGATGATGTCGATTGTGGTTCGGATTCGGATAGTTTGCACGATGATAATCTGGATCAGATGTTTCGCAATGTAGAAGAGAACTATGATGAGAGAGAGTATGTTAAATTCCGGGGCTTGATGGAGGACTCGGAGAAACCTTTGTTCACGTGCTGCAAGTATACGAGGTTGTCGGCCGTGCTTGAACTGTTGAAATTGAAGGCAAGCAACGGTTGGTCCGACAAGAGTTTCACGGCGCTGCTAGGTCTTTTAGCGGACATGCTTCCGGAGGGAAATGAGTTGCCTAAAATCACGTATAAAGCCAAGAAGGTTCTTTATCTATTGGGAATGGAAGTAGAAATAATACATGCATGTCCGAACGACTGTATCCTCTACCGTAAAGAGTATGCAAACATGCATGTATGTCCGGTGTGCAACGCATCCTGATACAAATGTAACAATCAATCAGATGATGGCGAGGGAATAGAGGCGAAGAAATGACCTCCTGCTAAGGTGGCATGGTATTTTCCTATAATTCCCCGTTTGAAAATGTTTTTTTGCAAATCCAAAGGAGGCAAAACTACTGCGTTGGCACTCGGAGGAGCGCAAGAAGGATGGAATGCTAAGACACCTTGCTGATTCCGCGCAGTGGAGAAACATCGATAGGAGTTTTGCAGACTTCGGTGCAGAACCAAGAAATATAAGGTTTGGACTGAGTACAGATGGAATGAATCCTTTCAGTAGCATGAGCAGCCAACATAGTACATGGCCCGTGACTCTCTGCATCTATAACCTTCCTCCTTGGTTGTGTATGAAGCGAAAGTATATTTTGTTGTCGATACTTATCGAAGGGCCAAAACAACCTGGGAATGATATTGATGTGTTCCTAGCACCGTTGGTGAAATATCTAAAAGTACTGTGGAACGAAGGGGTACAGGTATGGGATGCATACAAACAAGAGAACTTCACTCTGCGCTCCTTATTGTTCTGCACCATAAATGATTATCCTACCTTTGGTAACCTATCGGGCCATAGTACAAATGGTGTCAAAGTTTGTACTCACTGTTTAGATGGTACGGAGAGTGTGTGGTTGAAACACTCACGTAAAACCGTCTACATGCGTCACCGCCGGTTCCTTCGGAGGGCTCACCCATACCGCAAGATGAAGAAACAATTTGACAGAGAGAAGGAAGACGGTTCAGCTCCAAGACATTTAAAAGGACACGAGATTTATGATATGGTTATGGATTTAGATGTTGTCCTCGGAAAGGGACGTAAATTGAGGGCTCATGAGAAGAACACCTAGAAGAAAAGATCAATGTTTTGGGACTTACCTTATTGGGAGTACGTAGATGTTCGACATTGCATCGACGTCATGCACGTAGAAAAGAATGTATGCGACAGCTTGATTGGTCTCTTACTGAACATTCGTGATAAAACAAAGGACGGCGTCAACGCACGGCTTGACTTGGCTGATATGGACATCAGGCCTGAGTTAGCACCGATATTTACTGATAATGGACGAACGTACCTTCCCCCTACGTGTTACACTCTGTTCAAGGCTGAGAAAACAGAACTGTGCCAGTGTGTCGGACCCGGATTTTTCAATCCAAATCCACTGTGATTTTACTGCACTATTCCCTGGATCAGTAGATAGTGCTCACAGATCACAGTTCTGAATATCAAAGTAAATATCATGCGGAAGCGTAAATATAATATTAGACTTACTCATGGGCCGATTAGGCCGAAATCAATAAATTGCAGCAGCGGAAGAACGGAGCACACAGGTGGGACCTTAAGGACATGCCCGTAGGCAACCAACTGGAGGTTCGCGACCTAGCCCTTGACATCTTCATCTTCTCTTCCAGCATGTCCAATCTTGTTGCTGAGGCGAGGTGATTTGACTCCTGATTCTGAATTTTATCGCAAAAGCGAGTGTGAGCACTCCAACCCCGTGCTCGCAAGCCAACACACAGAATGCAAATATATATAACATGCATGGCTCAACAAAGGAAAGGCATAGGGTTATTTTGTTTTGCCAAAGAGTGCTTTTGAATACAATTACTTAAAATTCCCTATGATCTAGCAGGTTTTAATTCACATTTTTAAACCATTCATTGTAATAGTCCATGTAATCATTGTTTTCGATATTTATGGCATCACACCATAAGTTACCCCTTGGCATCACACCGAGGGTTGCGTATGACATCACACCATACGCTCATTGTCGGCATCGCACCAACTATCCTTATGGCATCGCACCATAAGTTACCACTTGGCATCGCACCAAGGGTTGCGTATGACATCGCACCATACGCTATTTGTCGGCATCGCACCAACTATCCTTATGGCATCGCACCATAAGTTACCTCTTGGCATCACACCAAGGGTTGCGTATGACATCGCACCATACGCTATTTGTCGGCATCTCACCAACATTACACATGGCATCGCACCATATGTTGCTTATGGCATCACACCATAAGTTACCCATTGTGTTCATAATAGTTCAAAGAATATTTCTTGGGGCATTAGTGTCACCCCAAGTGTCTAGCATTCCTAAGCGTGCCATATAAATAAGGACTTAATTTGTGATATCATATGTTAATTTTTACTATGGCGACAAGGTTCACATTTCCAAGTTTGGCAAGGAGAATAATAAACACAATAACATTAGCAGGGTATATCTAACTTGCTGAAATCAACCATATCATATTTCATGAAATAATAGCATGCAAGTTGATAATTCAAAAGGAAATAGCTTTGAAAAGCTGGGTTCAATATGATCAAAGTGTTGACTCGCCTGGCGTGGTTTACCGCGATCTTGAGTTCACACAATGCTTTCTCTTGGGCTTCTAGTCTTTATCTTCGATTCGCTCTTGATCACGCCTGATCCTTTGATTCTTCAAAATTCCCATATCTAATTGCGTGCTAAATGACAGAATACAAACAAAGGCAAATAACTCAAAAGATCCAAATAAATCCAAGTAAACTCAATTTAGCTTTATTATGAGTGATTAGGATGATTTGTTGTGAGGTCGGTGGTAGAATACGATAACTTGATCTTTTATTAATAATCTCTTTTATTATTTTTGTATTTATCAAGGAAGTTCCATGTGTTAGGTTAGATCTGTGGGTTGGTGTACAAATCTAGCTGTGTATTATTTTGTCGGACGTTAATGTTCCGGGCATATAGCATTTTGTGATACGACATTTTATGTACCTTCATTCATAGCTAGGCTAAATTTAAGTTGAATTAGGATCCACTCATATGGGTCCTAACTTGTTATATGTACAATTATGCTTAATACTATTATGTACTAAAGCTAGCGTCAAGATTTAATTAGTGGCACCATTATCATTTTATTTGCACCTTTGTTATTATTAAGCTTAGCTTTATTTTTAATTTTTATTTATCTAGCAAAGCTTGTCATACAGGGTTATATATTAGTATACCTACTTAATTAAATCTATTAAGGGAATTTGTTTTAATGATGACATGCTAGGGCATATATGTTAATTATAATTTGAACATTTAACCAGAGTATATTTCTCTATCCATGTCCTTAACTAATATTTAGTCTTTTAGATTATTGCTCAAACCATACTAATTAATCATATCTGAACCATTCCAAATTTAAATCCTCAAATAATCTCACTTATACTCTAATTAAATTTTACTAGCCTTCCTAGATTATTCCCTAATTTACCCATAAATTTCTGGATTTAAAACGGGTTGCAAAAATAAAATAAAAACACAATAGAAAAGTGCGAACGACAGGGATCGAACCGGCGACCTGTGATCTCGCAATGCTTGAGGGTATGCTCTGTTAGCCAAGTGGGCCGTCGGCCTGGGCTGACTTGAGAAGGCGCAGAAATAACTTGAGGCGAGGGCGCAGTTAAGCAAAACAGGGGAAGAAGACCGGCGCGGCGGAGCTCCGGTGAGGGGGAATCGGAGGGGCGGAGTAGGTCGGCAAAATGGATTCCCGAGGAGGTTTAGAAGCCGGTGGAGGGAGTGGCACGGCTCAGAACGGCGCAGGTCAGCGAGGCGGCAGTTTGTGCGGCCGGCGGCGTGGTAGGAACGGAGCGGTGGCGCCGTGATGTAGAGGAGGGGGATTCGGCGGGCGCAAGAGCTAGAGGAGAGTAGGACAAAGCTTACCAAAGGGCTAGCCGGGCGGGGGATGTGCCGAGGGAAGCTGGCGGCGGAGGCCGGGGTCGGGCGGCGGTGGCGCATGGTGCTGGTGGCGCACCGGCGACAATAGCTTCGGCCGGCAGTTGGAGGAGAGTCGGGACGCTGAGTGGATGCTCCCAGGGCGGGGAATTGGACCGGGAGTTGCCGAGGAGGGAGCGGCGCTGGCGGCGTCGTTTTGGCCAGCAATGGGGGAGAAGGCTCTGCCGGTGAGCTAGAGACGCCGGAAGCTCAATTCCTTTCGGGGAAAGGATGAGTAGGAGATGGCGACGCTGCCCAGAAGTCAGTCGGGTCTTGTAGGCGGCGAACTCAGGCGGCGACGTGCTGTCCTTTCGGCGCCAGGCTGCGATGGCAGCTGTAGCATCTTTGAGGGGGATTCGGCGTGATCTTAACTGGCAGGGATGCAGCCTTTCACGCGTGCGCCGAGTGAAGCGACAGAGCGGGGCAGGGGCGACAGGGCGAAGAGAAGCTGCGCCCAGCAGAGAAGATGGCGCGGGCGCACTGGGGGAGAAGGAAGAGAGAAAAGAGGGAGGGGGCGGTCCCGTGTGGCCGGAGGGAGACGCGGGCGGGGACACGGGCCCGCATGGCAGGGAGTCGGGGCATGAGTTGAAGGGGGCCCGCGGCGCAGTGACAGGGTGCGGTGGAGGCGGGTCGGAGAATTGGGCCGGGCCGGGGGTGGTGGCCGGCCGGCTGCATCTCTTTCTTTTTTTAATTATTTCATTGCTATTCATTTTTTTTGTTTATACATGTGTACAAGTATATATATATCTTTATACCATTATTTTGGTATACATATATATACATTTTTTTATGCTTTTGTTTACCATACTTGTCCTTTTGTATATAATTGCATATATGTTATTTATTTATTTTTGTTGCCCTTGTACTATCATTCTCAAAATGAAATTTTATATTTTATTAACTCAGGTTTCTCTTTTCTTATACTGGATTATCTTTTCAGATTCGTATTTACAAATTTTTGTTTTTCCATTATTTGCACATTCCTTTTTAGGGCATTATTAATACCTGTCTTTCTCCTTTATTAATTCTTCAATTTGTTTTTGAACCTCAACCAAATTCAGGAAAACATAGTAAAATCCAAATTCAAATAGAATATATTGCTAAAATAATTCAAGAAATTCAGATTTTCAAATTTTAAATTTTTGGGATGTTACACAGTGCTTGCATGGTGTCAAAGTTCCATTTGGTTACTCCGGCAACGTGAAGAAACTTGTTTCGATGCAAGATTTGAAGTTAAATGGCATGAAGTCTCATGATTGTCATGTGCTGATGACATAGATGCTCCCTATTGCAATTAGAAATATTTTGCCGATCAAAGTTCGAGAGACAATCATGAGGCTATGTTATTTCTTTAACACAATTGCTCAGAAGGTCATCGATCCCGAAGAACTAGATGCTCTGCAGGACGAGGTGGTGATGACTCTATGTCACCTTGAAATGTATTTCTCTCCTTCGTTTTTCGATATCATGGTCCATCTCATTGTTCACGTTGTGTGGGAGATAAAAATGTGCGGGCCCGTATTCCTACGAAGCATGTACCCATTTGAGAGGTTCATGGGAATTCTCAAGTCCTACATACGGAATCGTTCTCGGCCGGAGGGCAGCATCGTCGAAGGTTATGCAAGCGAAGGGGTCATTGAGTTTTGTGTCGATTATATGGCTCAGATTCAACCGATAGGTGTGCCTCAATCTCGTCATGAGGGGAGGCTGAAGGGTCTCGGAACTATCGGAAGGAAAGCAATCACTCCAGATGTGGACACGTATACTCAAGCCCATTTCACGGTGTTGCAACACATGACAGAAGTCGCGCCTTATGTCGACCAGCACAAGGATGTGCTTCGGCAATAGAATCCGGAGCGGCCGGATGTTTGGATCATGAGGCAACACAACAGTCGGTTCAACCAATGGTTGAAGGAGCAAATCGCTAGGAGCTCGCCAAGTGAGACGCTGACATGGTTGGCAAAAGGGCCGACATTTACAGTTGTGACATGACAAGGATATGACATAAATAGGTACACATTCTATACGCAGTCTCAGGATGTACAGAGCACTAACCAGAACAGCGGTGTCCGCATAGATGCGTTCAGTACGGATGGGTCGAGAAACTCGTACTATGGCTTCATAGAAGAGATTTGGGAGCTCGACTATGTGGTTTTCAAGATACCCTTATTTCGCTGCCGTTGGGTGCATCTCCCGCAGGTGAAGGTTGACAAGTACGGTGTCACGACCGTGGACCTCCAACGTGTCAGGTACAAAGACGAACCATTCGTACTCACCAATCAAGTTGTTCAAGTTTTCTATGTAACCGATCCGGCAAATAAGAAACGCCATTTAGTTCTTCATGGAAAAAGGAGAATTGTCGGAGTAGAGAATGTAGTGGACGAGGAAGAATACAATCAATTTGACGAGTTACCTTCTTTTGGAAATGGCATAAGGGTCGACGACGAACAACGTGACGAAACTAGTTACGTACGCATTGATCATGATGAAGGGCTAATTTTTAAAGGAAATAAGCAAGTACAATGAGAATATGCGACATATATGTGAATGTATATGTGAATTGGCATTTATGTATATGTGATGTATATGTGTGATGTACATGTGAATTGGCATTTATGTATAGAACAATGATGCAGTGTGATGTATTTGTGAATTGGCATTTATGTATATGTGTGATGTATTTGTGAATTGGTATTTATGTGTGAATGCACTATGTGAATGCAGCTGGTTGGTGTTGTATATGAATGCAGCTGTTTGATGGTTGATCATGAATGCAGCTGGTTGGTGTTTGTCTTAATAACTATAGTCGGGCAAAGGCTTATCACAGACGGTTCTAAACTTAGAACCGTCTGTGATATCAATCCAAGTATAGCTGCACAAGCAATACTTGAATGACAATGATGCACCATCCAAGTATAGCTTGTGCAGCCTCACAAGTTCGTTGATTATGGATCAGTTTCTTTCACGAGACCTCAATTCCGGAGTGATAAGAGCAATAAAAAAACATTGTGCGCAGTGGTAACATTGCATTTTTTATTGCTCTATCACTCCAGAATCGAGGTCTCGTGAAAGGAACAGAGCTATAATCAACGAACTTGTTAGCTACACAAGCAATACTTGAATGACAATGATGCCGCCTGACAAGTTTGTTGATTATGTATCTATTCCTTTCGCGAGCCCTCGATTCCGAAGTGATAGAGCAATATAAAATGCAATGTTACCATCTAAATGCAAATGCAGTGTAGATCTTTTGTAATTCTGTATTTGTTAATGGATATTTTATTTCATTTCAATTAATTGATTTGCGAAATGGATGCTTTATGTTTGTGAAATGAAGTGCGATGTGAATTGGATGTTTTATGTCTGTGAAATGAATTGAGATGTGAATTGGATGTTTTATGTATCTGAAATGAATTGAGATGTGAATTGTATATATACATGTTTGATCTGCTTGTTTCAGAGGGCATGGCTAGCATTTCCTGAGGCTAGCCAATAAACAGAATAAGATTTAGGGGTAGAAAAGCATATCACAGATGGTTTTTAACTAAAAACCATCTGTGATATACGATAATCACAGACGGTTTGTAAGTAAAAACCGTCTGTGATTATAACCTATCACAGACGATTTTTAACAAAAAACCGTCTGTGATATATCCATATCACAGACGGTTCGTAGTTAAAAACCGTCTGTGATATTGATATATCACAGACGGTTCGACAACCGTCTGTGATAACATTCGATTATCACTGACCCATAAATTCAGACGGTTCAGAAAACCGTCTGTGATGACGGTTCTAAACCGTCTGTAATACGGTTTTCTGTAATAGTGCTAGTATCTTACCGCGCTTAGTTGGACTGGATCATTACTGCTCCTCCAATGGTCCTGCAATATAAATCGGATACATATATATAAGAGGTTATTATTTAAGTAATATTTAATAAAATTATATTATATTTATCTCTAATAGACTGAGTAGTACTATGTCTATTTAATAGAAGCAATTATGGTTTAATTCAATTAAATATAACTTAAATAATATGTTTTCTTGGTATATATATTAGACTATATTGCGGATCGGATGGAATAGTACCAACTAATTAAGCACGTAGGTTCAATTAATCATGCAAACTAAGGGCCTGTTTGTTTCAGCTTCTGGCAGCTGCAGCTACTCCCAGAATCTGCAGCTCCCCCAAACAGTCCATATTTTCATCCAGATTCTAAGTAGCCAGAAGCTACAGAATCCAGAAAATGAACTAGTAGCCAGAAGCTGGGGTTATCCAGCTTCTCCAGATTCTGACTAGCTGGATACTCACCAGCTACTTCTCAGAATCTACAGCTGAAACAAACAGGCCCTAAGCTAGACCAGGATTGTTCGGTCAGCACTTGGAAGTAACGCATATATATGGTTGAAGATATGCAGTAGTTTCTGCAGAGATGATGGATGCATGCATCTGATATGTAAGTACGTAGTATCCAACATAGAATTAGCTAGCTACAACTTGCAATATCCATTCACCCATTGGTGCATATATAGATTTCTATTGAAATTTGTTGGTTAGATTTGTTTTGACTTGTTTTGATCCGGATCATGTGGGGAGAGAGAGAGAGAGAGAGAGAGAGAGAGAGAGAGAGAGAGAGAGAGAGAGAGAGAGAATTATACAATAAGCAAGTAAGTAGACCGACAGAGCGGCTTGACCTTGTTTAGCTTTCAGAGTGCATGCAAAGAACATCAAAGTAGACCGACAAGTCAAACTACTAGTTGGAATTAATGTTAACGTGCTGCCTATGCAACATATATACATAGGATCGATTACTGAAAAGATACCTATCTGATGTTAATGTGCTAGTGCTGAATTGTCTTCGTGTAGTTATCCTGGCCAAAAAAAGCACTAGCTGTTGTAGGATAAACATTTGACTATTTATCATATCTGCACAATTCTTGAACAAATCTTAAAATTATGTCTGGTTTTCAAGTCCTTTGCACGGAAGAATCGCACGAGTAACTTGCTTTTTCCTTCTTAGCCTATGACTTAGGTTTGACCATCTCATAAAAAAAAACTTACGTATGAAACATTGAACTAGCTAGTGCCTCAAATTGCGGTTAATTTCAGTAAGAAACCATCGGAGAAATTTTATGCGCTAAGCATTTGACGTGCAGTTTTGAGTTTTGACAAACACAGCAACGATCGCATCATGCATATATATTTGTTCCGTTCAAACCATCAAATCTAACATTTTGTAGGATCGATTACTGCAATTAGATTTGTGGTGAATGATTGTAGCCGCTTCTGAAAGTCTCCTGACAGTCGATGAAGATATTTGACTGCTTGGTGATCAATCGTTCTGCTCGACTACGCGCTCGAACAACCAATCTGTTCAACAATTGCAGTTGATCGCCTTGTTCAACTGCTTCTCCTGATTGCTTCGATCAACTTTTCATATTGTCGTAAGATCAAAACCACTAGCAATCATCAGCGCACTTCAAGTAACTCAAGAACCAAAATGATTCAAGACTATCTTCATTGTTGGAATTTTATGGATCTACAAAGTGCCCTCACAAACACCCCTAAAAACCTTTTCAACGAAACCCCTTTCAGAACCACACTAAAACTTTCTCAAAAGCCACATATTAGCCTTTAACCTCTTCATGCTTTTATAGGCCAACATTCAAACCGTGTCCGCCTCAAACACGAACACAAAACTCTCCTAAGTTACGGACTCTATCAGTACCTCTTCCAGTCTTCTTAGTTATGCACTCTATCCACAGCTGCTAACTCAACACGTGACGAAGCCCCTAGGACATCACCTCCTGAATCTTCATCATACACCATCATCGCTCACACCGAGTACCGATCACTTCGATTACGACTACCGATCGCAACACCTCCGACAACCCATCGCAACACCTCCGACAACCCATCGCTGACCATGATAACAAAAACCACGACTATCAAGTACTAAGTCCTCCTGACTGCCGAGTACCACGACCATCTGACCATCGAGTACTTCCATCTTCCAAGTACCGAAACCTTCGAGTACTGATCACCGATCACCACCAGCCAGTAAAAATGCTAGCTTAACACGACTACTCGAAGTACTCGAAGATAGCAAAAATTAAATCACTCAAACCGATAATGGAGTCTACGAGTACCGACAATGAAGCCAATAGCAAACGATCGCAAAGCCTACTGATCATGAGGTCTATGAGTACCGACCGCTAAGCCTGGGTCGAAGCCGAACATGGTCGTAATTGGATATAGTCAGAATCTGTCGTGGTCGATGTTCAATGTAGTCGAACTACCGTTTGATCCTCCGATGTCACTCGAACATCGTCCGATATGCCAATGCTGTTTGAAAGTCGTTCGATACAACTCGGACCCAATGGAAACCACTCGGACCAAACCAAAACTATTCGGAGTAGACCAAAACCACTCAAAGTAGATCAAAAACACTTGGAGCAGACCAAAACTACTCAGACTGGACCAAAACCACTCGGAGCCACTCAAAACTGATCGAAACCATTTGAATTCAAAACCTTTGACTACGATCGACCGAACTTTTGCAAGCACAAATTCCAATGAAACCCAAATGTCAATTATTTATCATCACTAAATACTCGATAAGCACATGGTCTAACAATCTTCCCCTTGATGAATACATTGAAAACACCTAAAAACTATTTGAATGGGAGAATTTGCGAAAGGAAAAAAATCAACGCTGTAGTTTGCTCCAAAAAATGCAGAAAACTCATAAGACTCCCAAAAACTCCCCCTCAACACAAGGGAGAAATTTTTTTCTCCTATTTCTCCTTTTTTTCATTTCTCTCCCTTTGGCAATATAATCATCAAGAACTCCAGAGAAAAGAAAATTTCTAAGAGGGAGCAATGAGAGTAAACATCCAGAAGCTTTGTAGATCATCCAAGTCACTTTGTATTGATTTGAGAGTGTACACAAACCCTCGTTTTGAGTAGAGCTCCCTAGATCATATGAAGTCATATACCATATAGCATGTCAAAAATTAGTCTTTACCATGATTAAGCAAATTAGATAAATGACATACATCTCAACATTGACTAAACTGATTACAGAGAATACAATAAGATATCACAATGAAAAGTCAAAGCTTAAAAGCGAAGCAAACTTTAAATGTAGATGAGCTAGCAACTTATTATCCATACTCAAATATTTTAGCATGTGGCATGCTTGTAGAATGCTTCTTTTCATAATGTCATCTTTGTAGTAATTTTTTTTTATTATGGTGATATACTTGAAGCATACTTCTTTTGATTTATGCACTTTTGTGCCTTTTCCTTTTTGTTTAATCATGTCATGCTTGAAGCATACTTCTTTTTATTTATGCCTTTTTTCTTTTAATGAGATGCCAATTAAGTAATCATAAAAAAATTGTAATATGAAACAGACTAGCTTCATAGACATGATTTAAAATAAGACTCACAATCTAGCTAATCCTTTTAGATGAACATCGCAAAGTGCTATCTATAATTAATCTAGTTAAGGTATTCCTCCATGTCATGCTTTAATTCGAATGTAACAAATTTATTAAAACCAATCATGACCAAAGCTACAGAGCATATGAATGAATATGATAAAGACAGCTCTATTACACATCATTTGATTTCAGAGACTTGGACTTGATGTATGATTTGACAAGAATTAGACTTAAGTTTTTCAATTTCATCATTAGCAAGTTTAAGTTTTCCATCACAAGAATCATGTGTCATATTTAATTCATCAAGTTTGGTAGTGGCATCTCTAAGTTGAACTAGATTTGTTACACTAATTGATCTAACAGTCTCTAAATCAGCATGTAAAACTTGACAAGCTTCACAAGAATCATCTTTACGAATAGATGCTCTAAATCTATTAATCTCAGAGTTTATGCTCTCGACAACAAAGTTTTTTCTTTTAATTTCTTGTTAGTCCTTTTCAATTCAAGAGCAAGTTTAACTAGACAATCTTCAAGCTGATCATATGATGGTCTTACCTCATCAAAATCGCTGCAGTCATCGTTCACTACTACTAAGGGCCATCATAGACGGTTCAGAACCATCATCACAGACGGTTTTTCGAACCATCCGAATTTATGGGTTAGTGATAATTGGAAGTTATCACAGACGGTTTATGAGCCATCTGTTATAATCACAACTCAGACGGTTTGTAACTAGAACCGTCTGTGAAGAACACTATCACAGGCGGCTCGAATCAAAAACCGTCTGTGATACTCACACATCACAGATAGTTCTAGCTACCAACCATATGTAATGGATGAGTATCACAGACAGTTGGTAGATAGAACCGTCTGTGATGTGTTAGTATCACAGATGGTTTTTGGTTTGAGCCGTCTATGATAATCCTTCATAGACGGTTTATATCACAAAATCGTCTATGATAGTTCATTCTATACCTAATTTTTTCTTTTTTTGGCTAGCTAGCCTCGAGAAATGTTAACTATGCCATCTGAAAATAAGCAAATACAGTAAGAAACACAGTACACAATCTAATTTTTTTATTAAGATTAGAGCCTACCATTACAATATCCCAAAACAACGAGCAGGTTACCCATCTAGCTAACACAACAAGAACAGAGAAAAAGCAAAGACCCTCTATGCCTAGGCCTTCTCGCCCCTGATGCAGTGCACGAGCTGGATGTCTTTGACACCCACCATCGTTGACGTTAATTGAGCGTCGCCTTGGTAGCTAGTTGCTTCTGCGGTGTCTGCTTCGTGCGGGCTATTATGGTAAGGGTCAAGGAGGAGGAGAACGGCAAGGAGGCTGGGTTTGGGTGATTATTTATAGGGGAGGGAGAGGCGGGAGTGCGAAAATTTTGGCGCAGGGACGGAGAGGTGGAGCTACCATCCGTGGGGTGAGGGTTGATGGATTTCTATTGGCTAAGATTGGGTTGGGGAGGATCGACGGGCCCAGCGGTCAGATTATCATAGACAGTTCTACATACAAACCATCTGTGATACTCTCTATCATAGACGGATAGTAGCTAGAACCGTCTATGATGAATGAATATCACAGAAGGTTCTATATACCAACTGTCTGTGAATTAGAGTACAAAGTTTTATATACCAGTGCAATATAAACAACTAGTCTCAAACGATAAAATAGCAAAGTTTTATATGGCTTATATATAGTCATTTGAAATGTTTTGATGCGATCTACAACTTTTCAGTTGAAGAAAAATCCAAATTCCGAAGGGAAGACCAAGAAAAAGGGCCAAAATAGAAACCAAAAACTTGCAACCTAAATTTGGGGCTAAAGATGGCCGATTTTGAGGGTCTTAGAGGGCAACTGGCACAACCAAGTTATTTTTTTTAGATCGGGCTTGTCGTTAGCTTTCCAACGAGTACAAGAACGTCGAAAACAGACACCATATGCAAAAGTTATGCCTGTTTTACTAAAGATGTCTCGGAAGGGAATCCCACTCAGACTTAGGCAGGAGATTATGAAGTTTTGGAGGATTGTGATGCGGGAAACATATCACAGACAATTTTCAATACAAGCCATCTATGATAACTTTATTATCACATACGGTTTTTAATACGAATCACTTGTGAAGTGTCACAGACGGTTCTTGATAAGAACCGTCTGTGATGTCTGCCATTATCACAAACGGTTCTTATCTAGAACCATCTGTGATACGTCACAGATGGTTTGTATTAAAAATCGGAGTCCTTCTTCTTGCCTTTGGCATCATCGTTGTTGTGGTCGTCATCATCGTAGCTCTCAAAATTCTCATCGCTCAGATCAAGGTGCTCAATAGTAGCTAAGACCTTGCGACGGAAGGATCTACCCTTGGTGTTACTCTTGGCTGATTGACGACGATAATTCCGGTCTTCCTTGGTCATTTTTCCTTTGAGCTTGGAGCAATCCAACTTAATGTGACCTGGCTCACTACACTCAAAGCATCTGATCGCACCTGGAGCTCCACTTCACTTTCTCAACCTCAAATTGTTGAGTCTTGTATGATCGTGAGAAGATTAGGACTAAGTCATCTTTGGGAAGTTGCTTGAAATGATCTTCTGAAAAATAGGACAAAGCAGACAAGGAAACACAAGATAAAGTATTAGACGAAGCAGCTTGCATGGGGTTAATCACAAGTGCTAAGATAAAAATTTATCAATCTTAGATGGCAAAGCTTCCATCTCATAGGTTTTCAATCTAGAGTACAGATCATCCATAGTAAGCGATCGATTGTTTGATTAATAGTCGTGACGACTATCAACCACTCTAAGCCTAAAGATCTCAAAATTTTAGTTGCATTATCTCCATCTGCTGGTATAATACTAACTCCATGTACGTTACTCAAAATCTTCTCAAATCGAGCAAAAAGATTATCAACAGATTCACCAGGTTTCATAGCAAAATCTGAATACTCTTTTTGATAAAAAAATTCTTACTCACTTTCTTAATCTTACTTGGTCCTTCATGATAATCGCAAAGAGTTT
Source organism: Dendrocalamus latiflorus (assembly GCA_017311315.1). Classification (NCBI taxonomy): domain Eukaryota; kingdom Viridiplantae; phylum Streptophyta; class Magnoliopsida; order Poales; family Poaceae; genus Dendrocalamus; species Dendrocalamus latiflorus. Next base: position 28,159,691 of record CM029610.1, read on the forward strand.
TCTAAATTAAGTGAGCAAAAGCAATATAAGCTACACAATCAAATTCCTTGCGAGAGATTCCTTGAAATAAAAGGTTATGAGCTTGAGCATTTAGATCAACATATGTTTTTATTTAGAGTCATAAACGTAACAGGAACCTCATATGGTCTAGAAACCTTATTCCAAATATCACTACCCTGAGCCTCAATATACGTTTGCATCCGACACTTCCAAAAAGCAAAATCAGTACCATCTAGCATGGGAGGACGGTTCACATACCTTTCTGATGCCATCGTAGCTAGCTCTGATACCACTTGTAGGATCAATCACTGCAATTAGAGGGGGGATGAATGATTGTCATCGCTTCTGGAAGTCTCATGACAGTCGATGAAGATATTCGACCGCTCGGTGATGAATCGTTCTTCTCAACCACCCTCTCGAACAACCGATCTATTCAATAGCTGCAATCGATCGCCTTATTCAACTACTTCTCCCGATTGCGTCGATCAAATTTGCCTGTTGTCGTAAGACCCGGATCACCAGCAATCAACATCACACTTCATGTAACTCAAGAACCAGATTGATTTAAGACCATGTTTATTGCTGGAATTTCATAGATTTACAAGTGGCCTCACAAGCACTCCTAAAAACCTTAGCCCGACCACCTCGCATGACATCCACGATCGCCTGGACCTCAGACTTCCCCATCCTAGTCCTGTTCCTCCTTGTCACCGACCATGATCGTCTCCATACCCACCTGCACATGCAAAGACCACAGAACATTTTCCTAGCATAAGTTCTTCACAACTTGACCGACATCAGCACACACACTCGAAGCACACCCTCGTCTATCCAGAGACAAGAACCAAACCATCACAAATACCAACCAGATCGTCCACGACCACAAAGCCCATCGCTTTCCAAAACACCAACTTCAGACCACTCAGTACGACCGGTTACAACCGCTATGCAAGACCGGTGGCTAGCATATCGAGTATACGAACACAAGTAATCAGGAAAACACCATCGCTCAAAACACTTGAGAATAACAAGATCGCTACCGACCACAAATCCATCGAGTATAAACTACCGAGTACTGATCACTTCGATGACGACTACTGATCGCAACACCTCCGACAATTCATCGCTGACCATGATCATAAAAACCACGACTATCGAGTACCGAGTCTTTTCGACTGCTGAGTACCATAACCATCTTACCATCGAGTAATTCCATATTCCGAGTACCAAAACCTTTGAGTACTGATCACATATCACCACCAGCCAGTCAAACCGCTAGCTTAACTTGAGTACTCGAAGATTGCAAGAATTAAAGCACTCGAACAGACAGTGAAGTTTACGAGTAACGACCATAAAGCCAACAGCAACCGATCGCAAAGCCTACCGATCATGAGGTCTATGACTACCGACTGCTAAGCCTTGGTCGAAGCCGGATGTGGTCATAGTCGGACATGATCGGAGTCTGCCGTGGTCGAAGTTCGACGTAGTCGAAATGCCGTTTGATCCTCCGATGTCACTCGAACATTGTCCGATATGCCAATGCTACTCGAAAGTCGTCCGATACAACTTGGACCCGATGAAAACCACTCGGACCAGACCAAAACCATTCGAAGCAGGCCAAAACCACTCAGAGCAGATCAAAACCATTCGGAGCAGATCAAAACTACTCGGACTAGACCAAAACCACTCGGAGCCACTTAGAATTGATCAAAACCACTCGAATTCAAAACATTTGACTGCGATCGACCGAAACTTTCGCAAACATAAATTCCAATGAAATCCAAATATCAATTATTCATCATCACTAAATACTGGATCAGCACATGGTCTAACACATTTTTTATGCAATTTTTATTGACTTTTTGGAGGACTTTTGGGTACCTTTAATTGATGAGCAAACTAGAGAAAGAGCGCAGATGATAGATTCGGCTGTGTAATTTTTTTTTCTCCTGATGTAAGAAAAGGTCATGGTCGGTGGAGCCAAATGTGACTAACTCTCAGTATTTGGTTTCTCTCTGTTTTTTTAGGGCGGTTTCTCTCTGAATCAGTAACTCTCCATATGCTACGTCTTGCAAAATTTTCTATGTGGCTGCTTTAAGTCATCTAGAAGCAACAATGGTTGAGAGAGAATTGAGGCGTGAAAAAGGTGTGCGCTAATTTAATATGTTCAGGTGGTATTGTGGTCATGGAGCAAAAGTAATTAACAGCACACCAAATTGTCACAAATTCGAATATAGTATTCCTCTAATCAGTACAAGATGCTGCCACTGATCAACACATGCACAGTTCAATTCAACTATGGTGAATGAAGGACAAGGGAATTTTTGTTGTAATATATTAGCAAATTCCAAATAAAGCGTGCACAACTTTAAAACAATGTATTAGTAAAATCTAGACTCTCTATATATCAAATCCATGTTTTAAATTCACATTTATTTTTGTTTAAATACAGAGGCATAAACTTTTGAAGTTTGGAAATCATTTTGCATAATTATTTTCAGTTCATGACTAGCAATATATTTAAGACATATCTTGTATAGAAATGAGTTGATTTGATTCTGCACTTTCCAAACGAAAAAAATTTCGAGAACTTTGAAGTAGTTCTGAACTTCTGATCAAGGTGTAATTAATAGCTGAGATAACAACTTTTTGCTTGATCCTTATCTTGGTCTTGTTATTGCTTGACAGTTATTCAATATTGTAGCAATATCCATCATATACAATAATTATATTTTACCAAAAATCTATCGTTCAAATATGTCATGTGAGGTAACATGACATCAGTGTATCTGTTTTAGCAAAAATCCATGATGCAAATGTCTTCTTAAAACTGCCTAGCATTCATGCATCTTGATGAGAATATATACGGATGATCCCATATATAGAGGTAAGGAAAAATTGCAGTTACCACATAAAATAAACACTTGCGTTGAGCAGGCAAATCTTACTGATTTATTCGACAAAATTTACACCAATATCTCTACATCGATCAATAGAAACATTTTCCCCTTTGGATAGTACATATACTTCTAACTCTCTAATGAAAGAACCCAAAATTTGTACATTGATAATACTAGCAAAATGTAATCACAAATCTAGCCTAAAAGGAGAAATTGAGCAAAACCATATTCTCCTTTTAGCAATGATCAATGTGAGATCTTCAAATCAGCAAGGGTAAGCCGCCTTCAAGTGCGCTTGCAAGCATGGCGAGTCCTTCCAAACCCTAGCGTGCGTCGTGAGCATCTCCCTGGCCCTGACCCTGGCCCGCTCGCCGCCGTCCACCTGCAGCACCAGAAGCAGCTTCACCACCACCCCGACGGCGAGCATCTCCTGCAGCACGGCCGGCGTCGCCGAGTGCCTCGCGACGGCGTGGAGCGCGAGAACGGCGCTCTCGGTGGTGGCCAGCGACACCCGCATCGCCTTCTTGGACACGACTGCCAGCCCCGCCGGGTGCGCCACTAGCTCGGACCGCCCCTCCGCGCACCCGCAGAGGTGGCCGACGGCCACCACCGCCAGCTCGGTCGCGCGCCGGCCGTCCTCGCCGAGGAGCAGCTCCACCAGCACCGACACCGCGCCGGCCTCCACGGCCTTCACGCGGTTCCGGCCCCACGGGCACAGCCGGCACAGCACGTGCAGCGCCGCCTTCACCGCCTTAGAGGACACCCGGTCCGACACCACCTGCACCACCTCCTGCACCAATTCGGCCCTCACCGTCATCAGCCGCGCCGGCTCCATCACCGACGTGATCGCCTTCAGCAGGAGGATGCCGTACGTGCGCGACCGGTAGCTCGGCCGCCGCAGCACGGACGCCAGGGTGTCCAAGAAGTCTCCGTTTCTCTCGAGGATCCGGGCCAGGGTCATCTCGGACGGCTTGAGCGAGTAGAGGACGCTCAGCGCGTCCTCCTCCGGAGAGCTCGTGGACGTCGGAGAATCCAGCACCGATTCGAAGAAGTCTTGAGCCGACTTAGACGTGGAGGTGGAGATGGTGGCGGCGGCGTGGTTCTTGATGACGCAGACGAGGAAGTCGACGGCACCTAACGTGCCCTCGACGCAGCGCTTGTTGCGGTCGCTCTCGGCGACGATGGCCTTGATCTCCCTGAGCGCGTCGAGCTCCTGCTGCCGCCCCCCGTGCCGCCCCTCGTCGACGAGCGCGGCAACGCGGCAGGAGTCGACGGGCGGGCGCGGTGTGGGGAATCGCTCGACGGCGTGCGCGGCGCACCAGGCCTGGATGAGCCTCCGGAGCGTGTGGTTGGGCGTGGCCTCCCGGTCGAGCGGCGCGAGCGGGCGCTGCGTGACGGGGCAGGTGGCGCGTCGGCCGTCGGAGAAAAGCCAGCGCTCGATGCTGCAGCGGTCGTAGGTGATGCCGGTGGCGAGCGTGACGGGGTCCCGCATGATCTCTAGCGAGATCGGGCACAGGAAGTAGGTCGGCACCTCCACCTCCGCCGCCGCCGACCGCTCCATTTTCAATTCGTACGACGATCTGTGCTAGCTGGTACCTTGCGAGAAATCTTGCGAGAGCTTGCAAGCGAAGAGGAGATGGAACAAGCTTGAGAAGAAGAAGAAGAAGAATTATAAGTTGTTGAACAAATGGGAGGGGAAGCGGAGGCGCGTTTTATAGGGGAAGGGGAGGGGAGGGGCTGGATAGATAGGAAGCGAAAAAGTCCACGCGTGGTGAAAAATGGAGACGACCCGGCTAATTACTTGCTCCAATTAAGCGCGGGGAGTTTTGGGGGTGCTCTTAATTACCTTTTCGTGTGGGGTTAATCGGGTGGCGCGCGTTTACCGAGCAAAGCAAAAACGGGCTGGGTTGGTTTCAGCCTGAGCTTTGGCCGGTCGGTTCGTCGCGTCGGCGGTGGCCGGTACGCGCGCGCTGACCAGTTGAAGAGGGCTTTGACTTTTAATTGATCCCTTCCTTTGTTTGCTTGCGTGCTCTTTTCTTTTCGTCAACTCTCCCCAGCTCTCTTGAAAGGTTCCGTTTTCTTTGAGTTACTACGTATACCTCTTGAAGTTTCTCCACTGCTTAATCCTTAAGTTTTCAAGCTGGAGAGATCGAAAGCTACCACTCACATGTATGTATGTATATATATATATATATATATATATATATATATATATATATATATATATATATATATATATATATATATATATATATATATATATATGAAAATTACATAAGGCACCTGAGTGCCTAGGCACCCATATCAAGAACCGTCCGATACACGTGTATGATTAATAATTTTTTTGAGTTTGGGTATGAAAATATTTTATACCCTTGATATATTTATGGCAAGTAAGTTTTGAACTCAGTTCAAACTAACTTTTGAGTTCGATGCGACTACAGTGAGTATATACCATAAAAATAGCTCAAACTAATTAAACTGAAGTTGAATTTAATTTTTTTTCGAAGTTTGACATCTCAAATATACTTGTTTTATGGGTATATGAAGATACCCACATCAAACGTTGCGAATCTCAAAGCAAATCAACGGGTATTGATATGGGTGCCTAGGCACCTGGGTGCATTATATATATATATATATATATATATATATATATATATATATATATATATATATATATATATATATATATATATATATATATATATATATATATATATATATATATATATATATATATATATATATATATATATATATGCACACAGAAGAGCGCTATTCAGCGCCTACGCATACGCTACCTGCAGATCCGCTTTCTGGTGGGAGAGTGTTGATTCAGCAGTAATTATTACATGTAAAGTTACCATTAGAGAAACATGAGGTTATTGTCACCAGTTATGCCAAAAAAATATCACTCATGTAATAGAAAGTTAATAGTCTATTAGAGTGAAGTTACCATTGGTTACTTACTTGCGACTGGTGTAAAAAATATGAATTTCACAGCGTCAAAATATATTCAACATAGATCTTGTTTACTGAATTCGTAATTTTAAACACAATAACACAAACGGGTCGCAGATCGGACTTTTCATAAAAGAGTTATTATATTTTTTAGTTTGTAAACAAGATAAAAAAACCCTCACATCAACTGTACTGCAGCATGTATGTTTCTCTCTCCTATTGCGCGAGAGACCTGGCTGTAACTTATGCATTATAGGTGATAATTTAATATGCATATGATAGTAACTTCACTATGGGACGATAACTTCATTCTATATGGATGATAACTTCACGCGTAACTGAAAGTAACTTTTCAGAATAGAGTGGGTTGGTGAGGCTTCATCATGGGGATGGTAACTTTATTTCATATAGATGATAACTTCATGCGTAACCGAAAGTAACTGTAGGCATTACAAATGATAACTTGATGTATATTCGATAATAACTTTACCATAATTAACAAATGGTAGTAGCTGAGCATGTGGTGGGATAGTAGAGCGATTTGCTAGTTGGGTCAATTAGGGACGCACACTTATTTTACACCTGCATGCTGATTAATACATACATATAGTGAGTGTGTGTGCGCGCGAATACTATATATATATGTGTGTATACATATAGTACATACACACTAATCACATGCCTATGCATTGCAACAGAATTTATTGAATGTGTAGAAAATTATGCACTGGAAGATGATTGCTCTGATTGGTTGAGAAGTGGAGATAGTGAGAATTCAAAGAAATGGAACAGTTAGAGAAGAACAAGTATATGATTACCAACTCGTTCTTTTATAATAGTAAGTGTATATATATATGTGTGCATGGATGCGTGTGGATCCATCACATGCATGCATACGACTGGTAGCATGCGTGTGTTTTCAAACTAAAGGTGCATGTATGGTGGTAGCTACATTATGTGACAGATTCACATATATCATTTTCATTCATCTAAACCATTATACATTCTAGACAGTGTTGTTAGTCTTAATTAATACATTTTGGCATTTTGGCTGCAGTATTATAGGGCGTTTTTTAATCACGAAAATGCAGAGGCACGTAGCGTTAGTGCTTACCTGCAGTCCAGCCTTTCGGCCGTAGGGAGAATGTCGTGCAATAAGTTAAAGCCCCCGTTTTGTGAGTTGCGATTTTTCTCGCAAGAATGCATGCGTTGATTTTGTACTCGTTGAATGTTGTCCCCTTGATTCCCTTGGAAATATTCCTGCAGGAGAGGTAACCTTGACAACAGTTTACCATCGCATAGGCAAAATCGGATGACCAGAAACTGTACCGGGAGATCAACAGTACGATTTGCTAAATTAATGGAAATGTGCATACTAACAACAAATTAAGTATAGTAGAGACTGACGGTCAGCCTATTCCTACAGTAGCTAAAGGACCATGTGAGAATGTCTAAGATACTATTGTGATAACAATTGTAAGTTTTGTGGAGACGGTGAGCTCAAGTATGACGTGAGAAAGGCAAGAAATGTTGAAGGCGAGTTCGTACAGTAGGAAGGCGCCATGTACTTGCACAGGCCAAATGAGCCATAGTTCGGTGGAACTGGGACGGCAAAGACTTGGCGACGCGTGGAGAGCTAGTGGTGCACCTACACATGACAAGCATGTCGATTGCTTGTAGTAGTTAGTGATGATCGGGTCAAGGAAGGGTATTTTGGTAGTTTGACAAAAAATATTGAAAACATCTTGAATCAAAATTGCGGCGCATAGGCAATGCTTTAGAGAGCAGTTTAGGTCAAAATGGAGCTGATTTGATCAAGACAGATCAAGGCTAAGGATTTAGCGGATGCGCACTTGTACGCTTTGAAAAGCATGCATAAGTGAACTTGTGAGAGTAAAACACATGTGTGGGGGTTAACGGGTCTCTCCTATTATAATGGTAGATAGAATCTATTAAGGGGTGTAAGTGGCTGGTTGCCCACCTATAAAAGAGGGTTGGGATGGAGACATGTGGAGTTAACCATACAACCCCTCTCATGTGCCCTCTTGTTTAGGTTTAGAGTTTGAGAATGGAGTACTTGGTGTGCTTTTTATCCTTCAAAGTGGAGTTGTTGTAAAACTTTCTATCTCAAGTAAGCAACACATCAATCTTTGTGTATCTTCATGGATTAATCATGTTTTGATTGATTTGGTTTTAATTTGGTTGGTTTGTTCTCTCCTCTTTTATTTTCTTGATCTTGCTGTGCTAAAGACGTGTAAGAGATGGAGACTACCTCTGGTAATCTATCTACACCCATCTAGACACTTTGATAGCAAATTTATCGAGAAAACTCAGTTTTGCTTGATTTGGGTTAAAAGTGTGATTTCTTGATCTGAGGGTATTTGAGTTGATTTCTTTGGTGTTCTAACTTGCTATGACATGTACGAATACATCTAGACCCATCTTGGTGATCATCCACTCCACTAGCAAGTTGTATTTACTGATTTTGATTTTGACTCGCTTTTAGTGGAACCTTCTAATAAACTGAAAATGATCTTAATTTTTGCCATGCTTTTCTTGATCGTTTGTTGGAATAGGTTCACAATACCCTAGAGAAGATCCCTGCAAAGTTTTATATCATTTGGATTTACGGATCAAAAGTTTCATCATTTTTGTTTTGAAATTGTGCTGAATGCAGATTGCTCTTCTCTGTTCCTTTGAGTTTTCGACCATATTTAAGTTTTCGACTACATTGCTTCTTTTCGACCATGTTAGGTCTTTGACCACTCAATGGTCGTCAATCTTACTGGTCGTATTTCAGTCTGATTCGACCACGTCGGTTTTGGACCACTCGTTGGCCTTTGACCACGTTGATTTTCGACCACTCTCTTGTCGTTGACCACTCGAGTCGAATTTTGACCACATTGTCCTTTGACTATGTTGGTTTTGACCACGTTGGTTTTCAATCGCTCTTTGGTCGTCGACCAGTAGAGTCGAATTTTGACCATGTTGATTTTCGACTGGTAGTCGAATTTTGACCACGATTGATTTCCGACTAGTAGTCGAATTCCAACCACGTTGATTTTTGACTGGTAGTTGAAATCTGACCACATTGATTTCTGATCAGGTCGTGCTCAGCTCGGTGTTTATCTGGTTTTCAAGTAGAATTCATATTCTAATCTTCATAGTTAGCTAGCGAAATAAAGAATAAGTGAATACTTAAAAAAAATTAAAACGTCTTTCATTCTCTCTGTATTGTCTATCCGATCCTATAGGAGCAGACAAGAAAGAAGTACGCAGGGATTAGGATTTATGGGTGGTTAACAAGTATCAGCAGCGGTAGGAGCCCAATCGCAGCATCCAAACGGAAGTTGCAAAGCAAGCGTGGCCATGCATGCGAATATGCGATGCGATGCGATGGGTACGTGACAACGCTAGGCTAGCTAGCGACGCGTGATCCACCGCTGCACCGCCGGAAAGTGCATATCCAGCCGCAGCTTTCGTTTCCCCTGGTGCCGGGCCCACATGTCGGCCTGGTTTGACTAACCCGACGTTCCTTCAACGCACGCGCGCATTACATTATTGGGTTTGGATCGAGTTGTACTCCATACTAGTAGCATAGCCTTGAATTCGTCACGTGCCATCTCTGACCGTTTACTACCAGTTCAGATTCTCTGACTTACTGAAGGAAAATCACAGCTAACTTACCCCATGCCCGATGCCCTCCATTCCTCATCCAATGGTTGATAAAAGAAGCTACTTTTCCACCCCAAATGGCAAAGCCCAGCTGAGAATCTGAATTGCCGGAAAAGAACGCGGGCGCGCGGAACAATTTTTGGCGGGACTGGGCACCGCCGCGGCCGAGCGTCCACGCCGCCGCTGCCCCAGCTCCGCCCGTGTCCACGCCGTCTGCTGCCCAGCTTCGCCCGCGCGGCTGCCCGCCCAGCTCACGTTGTCCTCTCCAACTTCCCACATCGCCACCGCGCCGAAGCCTCGCTCCCGAACACCTCGCCACCGCGGCCTCCTCCGCGTCCGCCACAGAGTCCTCGCCGCCGCTGCCCGACCGGGCCGTACTGAGGGATCCGACCACGGTGAGCCCCCAGATCTGACGCATTCCATGTCGTTTTTCCGCCTCGCAATCCTAATCCGAGGTGCATTTCTGCCGACGCTAATGAGTGAGTCGGAATCGGAGATTGACCTGTGTGAACTTGCCTTCGGGAGCGGATGGTAGTACTAGATACTAGGTAGTAGTCGCTTCATGTAGCACTGTACTGTGGAGTGTGAGAACCATGGAAGCCCTGCAGAATTTTCGGTGTGTGCCTGTATTTTTGAATAGTGGCGCATTGGGTGAGCTTGAGTCAAAATAGTCAGGTAGGCTGTGTGTTTTGGTACAGTATGCTTTGGTCGTAGGTGATCGAAACCCTATATGATTTTTGGCAATAACTGGTGATGTATTGAGTTGATCATAGATGCCTCACTGGAACAGTAATGTGCTTGTGCCGGATTGGAGCAGGTGGAATATTTGAGCATTTGATCTAGTTTAAGAATACATGTGAGAGGGTTGATTCGAACTTATGCTGTTTATGAACTATGTTGAGAACTGCAGAAACTTCACTTTTCTGCTGGAAGGAAGGAAAAGGTTAATCTAGTGCCAAGCATGGCATTTTTTCGTGCTTGTATAGGATCTGGCATTTGTTTTCAATTCTAATGGAGAAGTATAGCCGGTGGTGGTTTGCCAGGGTTTCCTAGATCTGAGCATGACTAGTTGTATTGTTCAGATTCAGAGGCAAACCAATTGTTGAAGATTTCTCATTTTTCTTGATTTGTTTCTGCCCTTTGGATTCTTATTTATTCGCATTGGAAGAGGTTTGTCCTCCTGCTATTTCTGCTTACAAATTGGAGAGTGTGGTGGGGCCGCCGCCTGCTTTAGCTTCGGTCCGCTTCGTGCTATCGGCGTGGCTCCTCTCTCGTCGCTGGAGGCTGGTGCTGGTGTTGTAGTCAAAATCCAGTTAAGATTCAATGGCACAAGCACAACCCAACAAGTAAGTTATGTTCACATTCGAAACTTTATTCTTTGCTTTGTTTGTACCCAGATGCGAGCAATGATAATGCATTTTTTTCATGTACAAAGAGAATGTGAATCCTAGTTGGGTACCTCAAGTTTGTCAGAAATTTAGAAACTTGGATGATGCTTGGTCATTTTGGGTAAACTATGGAGGTCATGTAGGTTTTGAGGTTAGGAAAAGGTACACAAATGAAAGTAAATTTGACGGAAAGGTAACTTCATGTAGATATGTGTGTGTGCTAATGAGGGTTTTCGAGCACGAGACAAGAGGGATCACGTCACAAAGAATCCTCGAGCAGAAACAAGAACAGGTTGTCCGGTTCATATGACTCTTACATTAGATCGAGTTGCAGAGAATTATGAAGTGCTTGATCTAGTTCTTGTGCACAATCATGTTCTTCACTTGCCACAAACCTTCCATTTGATGCTATCACAAAGAAAGATTTCAGAAGTGCAAGCTTTTGAAATTGAGGTTGCCGATGATTCAGGAATTAGGCCAAAAGCTGCACATGAGTTGGCTAGTCGCCAAGTTGGAGGACCAATGAATCTCACCTACACTTGCCGTGATAAAAAAATTACTTGCAGGGCAGGCGCCAAAGGGAGTTGGCATATGGTCAGGCAGGAAGCATGTTGAAGTATTTTCAAGACAAGATCTCTGAGAACCCTTCTTTCCACTATGCTCTACAATTGGATGTGGAAGAACATATAACTAATATATTCTGGGCTGATGCTAAGATGATAATTGATTATGCTCACTTTGGGGATGTGGTGACCTTTGACACTACTTTTGGCACAAACAAAGAATACATGCCTTTTGGTGTTTTTGTTGGATTCAATCAATTTAGAGAGACTGTTATTTTTGGAGCTGCTCTTCTATTTGATGATACATGTGCATCTTTTACATGGCTATTTGAGGCTTTTCTGGCTGCACACAATGGGAAACAACCTAGAGCTATATTTACTGATCAAGACACTGCAATGGGAAATGCTGTTAAGGATGTATTCACAGAAGCTTGGCATGGACTGTGCACTTATCACATAATGCAAAATGCTGTCAAGCACTTATGTAATAGAAAAAATGATGAAGATGAAGAATATCATATTCTCTCAGATTTTAGTGCTTGCATGTATAGCATTGAGGACAAGGCATCCTTTGAAGAAGCATTTAACATCATGAGGAATAAGGTTGACAATAAGAGGGCATCATGGCTCGATAGCATCTACAAGTTTAAGGAAAAATGGGCTGAATGTTACATGAGGGGTGTTTTCACATTGGGAATGAGAAGCACACAATTAAGTGAGAGTTTCAATAGTGACTTAAAAAACCATCTGAAATCAGATTTTGACATCATTCGGTTCTTAAAGCATTTTGAAAGAGCAGTGCAAGGAAAAAGAAACAAAGAACTAGATGAAGAATTTGAAGCTAGGAAAAAGCTACCTAGAATAAGAATGAAGACACCTATGCTAGTGCAAGCAGGAAAACTTTACACCCCTCAAATATTTGAAGTATTCCAAGCTGAATATGAGAGATCCATGGCAGCATGCACTAGAGCATTGGATGAGAATAACACGTATGTTGTTTCGATTGTGAGGTCTAATGGTGATTTAAGTTCTGAACAAGAGCGCATAGTTGTTGGTGATCCTCTGGAGCAAACAGCTTCATGCAACTGTGAGCAGTTTACAAGGACTGGTGTTTTGTGTGGCCATGCTTTGAAAGTTCTTGACTTGATGAATATCAAGTTATTGCCCAACCATTACATTCTGAAGTGTTGGACAAGGGAAGCAAGGTATGGAACTGTACAAGACAACAAGGGAAGGAGCATCATTGAAAATCCAAAACTAGATGCTATGCTCCGCTACAAGTTTATGTCTCATAAATTTCTGAACTTGGCATATCGTCAAGCCGCAAGCTCAATAGAGTGTTGCCTATTGGTAGATAATGCACTTGATTGTCTTAGTAATCAACTGAAGGACAAAATCAGTGCATCAACAAGTATTTTGTCTGATTCATACAATGTCTAGCCTAATGTTCAACAAGATGAAGACATGCTTAGTGCTGCACGCTTAAAGAAAAAAGAGGTTCAACCAAAAAGTTCAAAGCGACATAGAAGTTGGCTCGACAAGACTCGAAAGTTCAAACAGAAAGTGCCAAATAAATCTAATGTATGTAGCTGAAAACCCTTGCAATATATTGTACATATTTATTACTACTTGCTAACAAACAAGATTGGATGCTTTATGCAGCATGAAGAGAATGGTGGTGGTGTAGAAACTCAAGAATCCATGGATAATGCTCATAAGGACCACAATACCTTCGCCTTCATTAGCTTCATAGATTTCATAATGGTAGTTTCGATAATACTCTTTTTCAATTGTGTAGAATTAACTATTAATTTTTCTCCCTGTTTTAACTTTTTCCTTTGTCTTTGCAGGGTCCTAGTGAAATTGACGATATGTCTATTCAAGATATTCTATAGGTTGCTATCACATGGAAGGATATTTTGTTCTTTTGGGCAAATTCGTTGAGCACATGTGCGCTGGGCGCTAACAGATGGCTTTTGGCGGAGATTATTTTGTTTTTAGCTGTAACAATTCTATGGCTAATTTTACATACATACATACTATATATATATATAGTGGCTTTTGGTGGAGTTTATTTTGGTTATTTGGAGCATGTAACTATTGAAAATACTTAGTAAAATGCTTGTTTAATTCTGCTGTGAAACATACTATTTTTATACTATAAACTCTCTCTGTTATCTGTATTCACGTATTCATTCCGAACTGGGCCTTATTTGGCCCAGGAACCGCAGCTAGGCTTTGCCATTTGGGGTGAAAAAGTAGCTTCTTTTATCAACCATTGGATGAGGAATGGAGGGCATCGGGCATGGGGTAAGTTAGCTGTGACTTGCCTTCAGTAAGTCAGAGAATCTGAACTGCGTTTACTACATCCTGAATGCTGCTGTCTACCAGAGCACTATTAGGTCCCGCTTTTTATAGTTTCTAATTTACTATTTCTTTATTTTATTTTATTTTTATATTTTAATTCTTTTAACATTTCGTTTTTCTGTATTTCTTTGCATTATTTGTGATGGGTTAATCTATTTTTTCTATTTTTATTTTTTCAATTTAGTTACACTAAAAAGTATCAACAACTACAGTACAAAATAAACCAGTTACTGTAAAAAAAGCCATAAGCAACAAAAAAAAGCCAAGTTGAGCAGAAAGTATTGATCTTCAATTCTTTATTATTATTATTATTATTATTATTATTATTATTATTATTATTATTATTATCTGACATTGTTCCTCGATTCCTTCCTATTGAAAGGTTCCTACTCTTCCTACTCCACCTGGCCTAGCTAGCTGCTTTGATCAAATCACAAACAACTGCAACGAATGGCTCCGCTTCAAACGGTTTCAGTTTCTGACTTCTATTTATAATTTATGGTTTTCGTCTTTTTAGTTTTTTTTTTTGGAATTTTTGCTTTTTTTTTCTTTATTCCATTGTCTGTGCTGATATAACTTTTTAAATTTTTATATTTAATTACACCAGAATAAACTAACAGTAATTATAATATATAATAAGTCATAAGCTCTGTCTTTTAAACCATTTGAAGCAAGTCTAGTTTATTACTACTTCTTATAAGCCACTTGAAGCAAGCCTAGTTTATTACTACTCCATACGACCAACCTGCCGGTTGCGAACATGTATAGCTTAATTAATTAAACCATGACCTTACCTACGTCGACCAACTCTTATAAAATGGTCCTAGCTAGAACCGTTGGAAAGTGATCAGCTCGGGCGAAATCTCCTGCTTCTACACCTAGCTTACGAATTTCATGGTAGTATTAAGAACATTTTTTGTGTGTAGTTTATGTAGCACGCTCGACGTCTTGTGGTTCAGTCAAAAAAGAATTTTAAAAAGGAGATAGGTCTGTATGGTTTACAAGTGCAAGGATTCGGACGTCGGAGAGTGCGCGTCTGTACAAGTGCAAGGATTCGTACGTCGGAGAGTGCGCGTCCGCACGGTGGGACCCACCAAAGACCCTCGCCTCTCCTCTTTCATCTTCTTCGTCACAGGAGCCTCCACACCCGGCAAACCATGCCGCGTTGCCTCTGCTCTACTGGCTCCCCCACCCCACTACATGGGCCCTGCCAACCCGAAACCTAACTCGCTTGTTGTTTTCATGGTTGGCGCCTAGGGCTCTGAGGGCTCGGTAACAGTAGCGTAGCCAAGATTGCAATCCTGTAGTATCAAACGTATGATCATCTATCCCTACCAAGGACGAAGCCAGAGGGTTTAGTAAGGTTTGAGCCTCACCTCCTCCGGTAGCAGGCCTCCTCCCCCTGCGGTGGCCGGCAACCAGCAAGACCAGTGGTGACGTCGATGCATAGAGAGAGGCAGCTGTAAAGAAAAACAAAAAAAAAGCCTGGTCAAGTAGTTAGCCCACTGCCCTTAAGAGGCCCAACAAATTCATCTCATCAGCCCACCAAGACACCCACTCCAACTCACAAACCTAGCAATAGCAACATAGAGGGGGGCTGGGGGCGACCAGGCGAGGGCACGCGCAGAAGGGGGTGCTGCCAGAGCCGGACTGAAGCTGGGGGAGCCAAATCGAAGCGAAAGTAGCCAGATCTGGTGGCGAGCCGGTCGAGCCACCGATGGGAGGTTGATCCGGGGTCGGGGCCGCAGGGGCCGGGGGGAGTCGGACCGGGGCGTCGAGGGGGGCCGAACCAGGGCAGGGGGAGCTGGACCAAGGCGGCAAGGCCTGAGCCGCCAGTTGCGAGTGTGGGCAGCGCCGTGGAGGAGCACCGGGTGGCTGGCCGGCTGCGTGGCCGCGCCCTACGCTACTGCCTACCTGGTCGCCTGGAGAAGACGAGGACTTAGGAGAGACCGAGTCCGACTGTCCAAGTGACTAAGTGAGAGTGAGTCTAAGAGACTGAGAATATGAGATTGAGAGTTGAGAGGCGAGAGGAGATTGGAGACTGGAGAGTGAAATAGGGGGCGTCGGCGAGATTGGAGAGTGAAATTGGGGGAGTAGGCTATCGTCCATCTGGAGTTCTGGACTAACCGAGTGAGACACATAGAGTGAGTAATTTTCCTCCAGCTCCTTCCTTACCAATTTAGTATTTTGGAGTTTAGACTTTAGACTTTCACATTCAATGTATATAGATAGTTTAGTCGTTATAATTAATTTATATATTTATGGCTTTGTATTGACAGAAATTAATAATTTATTTATAGATTTTGCTATAATGGAGAAACGAACTTTGTGCAACTATTTTGCAAGTAATTCAAGTAGTTTTTGTCCAACCGATGAGAGTACAACTCAACCAAAGAAGTTTCGACTAGAATTTAATCCAAATAAAATTATTGCAGATCTAGCGCTGCGCATACCAATTGAAGATTATGCTAACGAAATTAGAGGTCAAGTGAGAATGGCATATTTATTGAATGACCCTACTCGAGCAACTTGATATTAATTTCCACAGACATTGGATGGCAACCAGTCATGGTCCTTTCAAGAATTATGATATAATAAGTTCAATTGGTTGGAATATAGTGTGGAAAAGGATGCCACATTTTGTTTCTATTATTTTCTTTCAAGAAGCCGGCACAACCCAATACATTTGGAAGTGATGTATTTTATGAATGTTGGGTTCTTTCATTGGAAGATTATTTTATATGCTTTCAATAAACATGTTGGTGGTATAAATAGTTCCCATCATATTGCAAGGGATCTTTGCGACGACTTCAAAAATCAAAGGTCAAGTGTTTCTAGCAAAATCAATACTTATAGTAAGGTGGCCAAATTTGCATAAAAAATTTATTTAACTGCATCTTTAGATTGTAGAAGATATCTTATAGCTCAAGGTGAAGCTTTTCGAGGATATGATGAATCATCTACTTCCATCAACAAAGGGAATTTGAAAGAGTTATTGGATTGGTACAAAGATAAAAAAGAGAGGAAGTGAAGGTGGCATTTGATACAGCTCTAGGGCACACAGTTATGATTTCTCCAGATATTCAAAAAGAGCTCTGTAAATGTGTGCACAAGAGGTCAGAAAAGTGATTAAAGGTGAGATTGGAGATAGAAATTTTGCAGTCCTTATTGATGAGTCCAGAGATGCATCAATAAAAGAGCAAATGGCAGTGATTGTGAGGTTAGTTATAGTTGCACATCATTTATGCAGATTTGTGAACAATCAAGGAAAAGTGGTGGAAAGGTTTCTTGCTATTGAGCATATCACAAATTGTACATATGCGGCATTGAAAGAAGTTTTGGTTGGATTGCTTACTCGACATGGCTTGTCTATTTCAAGGTTGCGTGGGTAGGGCTACGACAGAGCTTCAAATATGAGAGGCGAATTTAATGGATTGCAAAACTTATTCGGGATGATTATCCAAATGCTTTCTATGTTTATTGCTTTGTCCACCTGTTATAGTTGGTAGTTGTCACTGTGGCAAGTTGTAGTTGAGCTATTGTAGATTTCTTTAACTATATTCCCCAGATAGTGACTGCTGTAAGTTCATCTTGTAAAAAAAAGGATGTGTTGATTAAAAAATATCATGAGGTCTTGTTGGAGAAGCTAGAGAATGATTTGATTTCAGCTAGGACAGGACTACATCAGGAAGCCGGACTTGTTAGGCCTTGTGATACTCGGTAGGGCTCACATCTCAAAACCTTGCTTCGCATATACCAAATGTGGGAAGCAGTGGTCGATGTGCTTGAGCTTGTAAGTGAAGATGCTTGTCAAAACTTAAGTCATGGTGGAGCAGCAGGTTTGCTAAAAAAGATGAAATGCTTTGAATTTGTATTCATCATGCATTTCTTAATAACCATATTGAGCATTACAAATGAGTTATCACTTGCTTTGCAAAGGAAGCATCAAGATATTATTGAAACTATGGGCTTGTTACAGGATATGAAACAACGCTTTCAAGATGTGAGGGACAATGGGTGGGAGCCATTAGTCAACCAAGTCAAAAGCTTTTGTGAAACATATGAGATTGATATGCCAAATATGGAAGATCCTATTGGAGTTATGGGTAAATCAGTTCGTTGGAAGCATAAAGTGAGTCAACATCATTATTACAAGTTGACATTTTCAATGTTGTTATTGATGCAATTATGAATGAAATGAATTATCGATTCAATGAACTTTCATCGGAGTTATTGGTATGCATGTTTTGTCTTGATCCAAATAACTCATTCTCTAAGTTTGATGTTGATAAACTTGTTCAACTTGCTAAAATTTATGCTGATGATTTCATGGATGTTGATCGGTTCTTGTTAAGGAATCAGTTTCAAGCCTTCATTTTCAACATTAGAAGAAGTGAAGAATTCAACGGATGTCGTGTGTATCAAAACTTACTCAATTGATGGTTCAAACAAGAAAAGATAGAACTTTTCCGTTGGTATTTCGCCTCATCGAGTTGACATTGATACTTCTGGTTGCAACGTCATCTATTGAGAGAATATTTTTGGTAATGAATATTATCAAATCAGATTTGTGCAATAAGATAGCGGATGAGTGGCTTAGTGTCTTAATGGTATGCTACATGAAGTGAGAGATCTTTAGAAATATTGATGATGATAAAATCATAAACCGCTTCTAAGGCATGAAGTCGCGCAGAATGTATTTGTCCCGTGATTCAAATTTGTCTTGTGATTGAAATTAGCTTAATTCTGGTATGTTTCATATGATCTAAATTTTCATTGCCATTCACAATTTTCTATTATATCACTAATTTTGATATGCTTCATACATATGTGACTTATCGCTACTTCGCACTCATGGTAGAATAATTATATATGTTTGGATATACGCTTTTATTATCGAGATATCTACTTTGTATTTCTATATTTTTCATTGTTTGTCTGCATCCAATTATGTAATTTCTATATGAATCTGAAATTCTATAAGAGTAAAAGACTAAATTTGTGTCAGCTTAGTTTAGAGCTATAAATAGTTCAGCTTATCCTTAATTTCATTTCTGGCTTCCCCACTGATCCCTACTAGGTCACTTATTACAAATTTTACATTTTTTTTATGTTTTGCATAAATTTTCACTTATATCGGATCATGTTGCCAAAAACTGTGACCACACAGCTTCAACGTGGTTCTGCCACTGCTTGGTAAACCCAAAACCTAACTCGCTTGTTGTTTTCACCATTGGTGCCCAGGGCTCGGAGGGCTTGGTAAACCCAAAATCTAACTCGCTTGTTGTTTTCACCGTTGGCGCCTAGAGCTGGGAGGGCTCCCTAAACCCAACAAACTAAGCTAACCCAGTTCCTGCGAGTCATCACCGGTGAAAAGAGTGTCACTTCCAAGCTGTGATTTGTTCTTTTCGTGTACGTGTTCCGGCAATTGTGCATGTGTGCCCGGTTGCTCAGTAGTACGTGCTCTCCTCGCAACCCACAGTGTCCTTCACGCCTCGTCTGGAAGACTGGAATGCAGAACCCACACATCTCGTTCTTTGTTTATCTTTTTCTTACAACACATGCACGTCTCTGCAAACGTAGTAATTATCATGGAATAATTCAGTTTCTGTTTCACGGCTAACTAAAGTACTACTCTTCTGGGTGCACTGTTTGCTTAATTATTGATTGACGAGAGAACTAATTAATAGTGAAGGGTATGTACCAAGTCCACAAGAAAGTACTTCCTGTTCTTTTGCTGATTGGTCGATGAGGTTGGAAATTAAAGGAGCAAGTAGCGAGCTTGGCTAGCTACCGCCGATTTATGACACCTGAAATCAAAAGAAAAACCGATAGTCGTTGGCCGGCTGCAGATAGTCGTTGGCCGGCTACGTCTTGCATGAAACATTTCCAAATGACCGGCCGGTTGGCAAAACTTGTTAATATTTTACGGATGGGATATTTCGACCATCTCGTCTGGCCTCTGGTCCAGTACACGATATCTTTCAGTACACGATATCTTTCGAGAGGGGTGATCGGTGGACGAGGACCATGTTCACTGCAGCAGGACAAATAAACTCACACTTTATATTGGTAGAGAAAATAAAGAACTATCGGCCCTTGCACGACACGTATTTAATATTTGTCATCTCGATGATCAAGATTGCTTAGTACTTCAATTGCTCGCAATCCCTCTTGGGTTTTGATCATATGACTCCACATCTAACGTTAAGATTTGCAAATTAGCTTGTCAAAATCGTTAAATATTAAACTTCTCAATGAGATTAGGAGTAGACTACTACTACTACTACTACTAGTATTATTATTATTATTATTATTATTATTATTATTATTATTATTGTCGGCGGGTGGTCGATCGTTAGCTGGCCAGCGTGCGTGCGCGCGGATTTCAAAAGGAGGGAAAAGGATCGGTGGAGCAAATATGTAAGTACGGCCGGGGAAGCTAGCACAATCTTTTTATGACGTTGACAGGTGCAGATATATAATTAAGCACGTGGAAAGGGTGCGAGATTTACTTATTTGTTATAAAATGGAAGTGACCATATGCAGATGCAGCCGCCTTTTGTTTTCTTGTCGGCCTGATCGCAATTGCGGGGTACTCCTAACGTGAAGGTTCATCAGGAATGGATCGATCTTGCTGTGCCGGGCACTTCGCATGCAGATTTTTTTTGAAATAATATATATTTTATTAATGTAACAAAATACATATATTGTGAAAACAATTACCAGAATAATATTTTGTTGCTAATTTATTTGGCTCTGTTGCCAAATGAATTGGTGACAGATTGATGTGGCAACTCCTGTTGTCAGTTAATTTAACAATAGGACATGTCGACAATTGAATTGGTGATAGGAGCTTTTCCGTCAGCATGTCGCTAATTTATTTGGCGACAGAAATCTTATCGCCAAATTATTTAGTGGCAGAGTGTTATTTAGTCGACAAATATCTATCACTGATTAATTTCGCTAATAGGTTAGTGTCGGTGTTTTAATACTGATGTTACATATGATTTATTCGGATTCAAGGGAAACTTTTTATCACTAAGATCTGCTAATGCAGAAGGAAAATACGACAATTTTTATACTGGTTCGGACCTTTTCCTGGGAGAATAATAACCGCATGTCTTGTATTGCCATTGCTCAGCGAGGAAAATTACAAAGTGTGTAATGAGAAATGCCTTGCACTATCTCTTGCTTAGATCCACCTCCCCTACCTCTCTCCGACATCAACCTTTATATAGTGGATAAAGCGGTGGGCGTTGTCTTGCACCAAAAGATGTCCCAACGGTTCAGATGATAACCATCCATTGGAAGTGATTGTCAGAGAGATATGAGGGTGGTATGCCATATAACGGTTGCTGTTAATGAGAGATTGTGTGCGGTTATTAAAGATAAGCACACGTTCTAACCGTCTTGTTAGGCGACTCTACGAGAGACTAGATAGGCTATTCGTAGGGAAGTCTACGACCAGGTCGTAGGATATCTTATGAGTACATGGTCGTAGAAAAACTTACGATTAAGGAGTAGTCGCAGTAAGACTTACGACTATATAGTCGTAGAGAGACATACGATCAAGAAGTAGTCACAGTAGCACTTACAACTATGTGATCATAGAGAGACTTATGACTAAAGGGTAGTTGCAGTAGGACTTACGAACAAGGAGTGGTCGCAGTAGGACTTACGACAATGTGGTCGTAGAGAGACTTACGACCAAGGAGTAGTCGCAGTAGGACTTACGACTATGTGGTCGTAGAGAGACATACGACCAAAAAGTAGTCGCAATAAGACCTACAACTTTGTGGTCGTAGAGAGACTTACGACCAAAGAGTAGTTGCAGTAGGATTTACGACTAATAATTAGAGGATTATTCTATCCTTGTCATCTAGCCCCCAACTTTAAGTGAAATAACTTACTTGAGAAAGAGAAGTCGTAAATGAAAAATGGTCGAAAGTAAGGCCTTCTCGACCATTATCGACTAGGAATAGGCTTGGTCAATAGGGTAATTTTACTTGAATTGAGAAGATAGACAGACATCAGATAGAGGAATTGCAATCAATTTCCACCGATCTATCCATCGAATCGGTTCTCAAGACAACCGTTCAATTCTGAGATAACCGTTCAGTTCCCGTGACAGGTAACTGACGTGTAAGGTTATAAAAAGTTACTGGGGGCAATTTGTATTTTCCTACTTTCCCCATCCATTCCAACCTGCTTGAACTTTCCGCCACCGACCAATTCTTCCTCTTCCCCCAATCTCGCCCAAATCCGTTCCAATCACCCGAGAAAATGATGAAACTTTCCTCTACCTGGGCTGTGTCGGAGATGGACAATGACAAATTGAAGGCTCTGGAAGTTGCTGAGAGGATCCCGCTGTTGCAATTCGTTAAATGGATTGAAGCCGCTAGGCAGCATTGGCCGTCAGGGTAGATCAGAGTAATTTTGGTGTTTCAGGCCTACCATGAATGTGGTCTTCGTCTCTCTGTTCACCCCTTCCTCACGGTCGTACTTAAGTATTTCGAGGTCAAATCTGTGCGAGGCGTATTCGGGTATCCTGCCAAATCTGGAGCTCTTTCAGTATTACTACAAAATGAGCCAGCAAACTGGGATTGCTGGGAGCTGTTGTCTGAAGCTCCACGATGGAAAGACAGAGCTTTACATCCCCATGTTCACTCTGTCCTCATGGTCAAGTTGGAGAAGTGGTTTTAGTGGGAGACGTCCAATGAAGACAGCCTTTTATTTGTGGGGAAGGCCGCAGAAAAGAACAACCTTTGGAATTCGGCTCCCAAAGACCTTACAAGAATAGCCCCCTACATCTCAGCCATCAAAGAGCTGAGGAACAAGGGGCTCACAGGCTAGCATGTGGTGAAAGACTTTATCACACGTCGCATCAGCCCCGTAATGCGATGAGCACATCCTATGTGGGTATATTCGGGAATCTCGGACCCAACATATGAACTACTATCAAGACGTCCAAGGAATCAAATCGATGGTGGTTAGAGAAGTAGAGAAAGCTAAGGCTTCTCCGGCCATGAGACGTCGACTGGTTAAGACAGTCGATAAGGACAAGGGGACCACAAGTGATGTTGTTTCCCTTGCCATTCTTCTCCCGGATACCCCAAACACTTCTATTCAATAGTTCATTATGGACATGAGTACCACAAGTGAAATAGCTAGGGGCGACCGTACTGGAGCAACCGACTCTTAAGATTAAGGTACCCATCTATTATGATACTGAAACTCATTCAGTAAGCGCATCTCGAGGCTTTATCAAGTGACTTGAAAAGTAAAATTGAAAGAATTTCATATCTTTTGTGAAGGAGACTACTGCGACAGCTGATCCTGTGATCGAAAAGGAGGCTGCTCCGGTGGTCGAAACTGACACAGACCATCAGGAGGGGCAGTTGGGAGAAGGAGCAGCAGCTCTTGCTCCAGACTTTTAATCAGATGTGGTTGAAGGTGCATAGGACTTTGACCATACATGGTCAAAAAAGTCCTCATTTCTCCACGATCAAACGTGGTTGAAGAGAAGAAGTCGAGGAAATCACTCTCTGGAAGGGTTTCTTCTAAATTCACACTCAAGGTTATGACGCCAAGGTATGAAAATATAAGTATAAATATTGCGTTTTACCTTTATGTCTCCTCAAATGCTGGCTCACTTTTCACAATTCTAGCTCGACCTCTCCACTACCTAAGGAAGCTTCTGCCGAGAAGCCCCCTGTGGCTCTGCCCGTGATCGAAGACGCGGTGGAGAAGGTGGTCGAGGGACCACCGTAGCAATAGAGGTTACTGCCAAAGCTGCAAAGATTATGACCACAAAAGCAGTTGTAACAAAAGGAATACAAATGGTGGTGGAAAGGGCAGAAGTACCAAGGGATTGGAAATCCTTTCGATCGGAGCGCTGAAGAGGTGGTTATCGAGGATGTTCCTCTTCGTTTTCAAGAAGATACGGCTGGAGAAAAAGAAGAACAACCTAACTTCTTCTCTGCACTTTTTAACCCTACATTTGTAGAGGGATCTTCTTCTGGTCGAGCTCCGATCCAAGTCCCGCAACCCAAAGACCTTCCTGACAAAGGGAATATTTTGACAGTGAGCATCTTAAAAAGGTGTGATGGAGAAGGGTTGAACAACTCAATCAGCTTGAAGATTCTCGATTGGTTTTCGCTATGTTTGCACATAGGAGCATGAATGTAAGTATCGAGCACTTGAACATTTGCACTTATTTCTTCTTGTTTCTCACTATCATTCTTTGATTAGAGAGCACTAGAAGACATGGCCATTGTGGCTGAGTATCATAGACAGCTTACACTTCTTCGACAAGAGAATGTCGATCTCTCTAAGAAGGCAGCGGCCTCATAAGTAACTGTTGTTGAACTTTGTTTTGACCATTTGTTCAACCTTTCATGTCTGCTTTTAATACTTGTACGTCTAAGCTTGACGCAGAATTTTTGGCTGTTGCGATCAACAATGAGAAAGCCAATTTATAGAGGTTAAAGATAGAGAATGCTGACTTATCAATAAACCTTGAGAAGGTTAACTCTACAGTCAAGGCTTTACAAGATAAAATAAATAGTGGTTCTGAAACTTAAGACTGTTCATTTATATATCTTTCTTGCTTTCCTTTAATCCTTTTCCTTAGTAGAAAAAAAGACTGAATCGAGTAAGTTTCACACTGAGGTCAAAGTGAAGGCCAAAGTGATTGTTGAACTTACTCGTATCAACAAAGAGAAAGACAAGAGAATAAAGCTGCTCAATACTCAATTATTAGGTAAACTTTACCTTCGACTGTTTCTTTAAATATGTCTCTTGATGAGTATCATCTTGACCACCCTCAACTCTTTTGCAGAAGCTATGGTCGAAATGAAGTATCTTTCTGAAGCTGTGACTCATAGCCAAGAGGAGACCAAGTCAATGAGGGCAATCCTTCAAGACAATGGTGCACCTCTCAATGATCTACTCGATGGGTTTGGTGCGGAGAAAATGTGTCTTTCCGAGGACACCATTATTGCCCGTTTGAGTATGATTGAACTACAGGTCAAGGATTTGAAGAACCACATATCGACTCTGAAGTCTGACCAGGTGGAATCAATTCGTGATGCAATCGGGAGTGTTGTAAGCTATGTCTTGGCAAAACTCAAGGCTTGCAATCGAAACCTCAACTTACACCCAATCGAGCTTGAATTCAACTGCACTTTGGGAGAAGCGGCCTGCCTGGTCAATGAACTAGAGCCAACTGGACAAAAGATTGCCGAAGAACTGCAACTGGCTCTCCTTCAGAATGATTTTGTAAATAGTAATTTGTAATGACTTACTAAAATGAAAGACTTACCTTTGGGAGATGAAAAAACTTCTTTCTTTTCCTGCAACTCATCTCGTAGAGCAATTAGTACCCGTAAGATGTAAAAAGAAAATGAAAAAGAATGAATTTTTGACTAAGCGATAAAGTTATGCTAATAATCTATTCTAACACCGACTATTTACTTAGTTTATGTGAATAAACAAAGCAAATAGTATAGAGTGAAATATACAGAGAACAGAGTGGTTCATCTGACCATCGTTATCAAATTCGATCACATGTACTGGTAGCAAAGAGGAAGAACAAGTCGATGCTAGGAAGTCCCTTCTAGTGGGTAGGACCACGTGTAGAAAGGAAAGGCTTCAACTAGGTGATGTTGCTTCCTTTCGACCAGGTGAATGAAATCGAAGATAAACAATACAAGGATAAAACATTCGGATTTCCTTCTTGTATATTCATTCGACATTTTCCTAGACAACTCAACTATTTTATGCTGATAGCAAGAGTTAGGAACGAGTCGACACTAGGAAGCTCCTTCTAGTGGGCAGGATCACATGCAGAGAGGAGGGACTTCGACTAGTGGTGTCCCCTTCTCCGACCAATTAAACAAACTAGATGTGCTAGATGTACTTGAACAAACATAAAAGAAGCTCTACTGAATATACAACAATAAAGATTTGAAAAAACTAACAACTTTATTGAAAAATATAGAAATGTTTACACGTAGAATATGCATAATTGGTCGATATTCCAAGAATTTGAGAGAATCTGGCCGTCTTCCATAGCAAGTCATACAGAGCCTGAGCGTGTGACATCGACTACGATGTATGGACCTTCCAATTTGGGGGAAAGCTTATTCCGATTAGACTTGGATTGGATTTTCCTCAATACCATGTCGCCTCCAGCAAGGCTGCGAGGCTGGACCTTACGATTGTAGTACTTACGCATGGCTTGTTGATAGACTGCTGATCGGATTAAGGCTTGATTTCTCTTCTCTTCAAGTAGGTTGATGTCATCCACTTGAAACCGCTCCTGGTTGGAGTCATTGAAGTTTTCGACCCTCATCGACTGGATCTTTAGTTCTGAAGGAAGCATGGCTTTGGCTCCAAAAACTAGGAAAAATAGAGTTTCTCTTGTTGCTCGACTAGGAGTCGTGCGAATTGCCAATAATATAGAAAGTAATTCTTGTACCCAAACCCCTGAGCACTTTATGAGCTGGTCAAAGACTCGGGTCTTAATTCCTTACATTATTTGGCCATTCACACGCTCAACTGCCCCATTGCTATGAGGATAGGGCAACTGAAGGAAAATATAGTTTGGTACCTAATTTGTCGCAAAATTCTTGAAATTTCACGCTAAAAAAATTGTTTACTATTATTTGTAATTATGCTTCCATCATGAACTTTTTTACAACCTTCGTTGTTATCCCAGTCATAGGTTCAACTTCGATACATTTCGTGGATGTGTCAATAGCCATGAAGAGGAACTCGAAGCCCCCCCAGCTCTCTTGGAAATGGCCCTAGGATATCAAGACTCCAAGTCGCAAAAGGCCAAGATAGAGGAATTGTTGGAGGGCCTGAGTTTGTTGGTGTATTTGTCGACTATGGAACTGCCATTGTACACATTTGTTAACCCGATCCTTAGCATCATTGAGGGCTGTTGGTCAGTAGAAATCTTGTTGAAAGGCTTTACCGACCAATGTTTTGTAGAAAGCATGCGCTCCACAAATGCCCCTATGAATGTTGTTAAGGAGTTGTGCCCCCTCTTTTTGTGATATACATCGCATGAGAACCCATTGCGTACTCTGTTTATAGAGTACACCCTTGAACAAAGTATACATTTTGGCCTTGCGGGATAGACAATTTACTTCATGATCATCATCGGGTATTGAACCCTTCTGAAGCTAGTCATAGATGGGAACCATGCACGTCTCTTTATAATCTAGAGATGCTGTCTCTTTAGGAGTTATCTCTGGTGCTTCGACCAGAGACGACTTCTGGAGTTGCTCTAAGAAGACTCCTGGTGGTACTTGTGAGTGGAAAGAAACTATTCGAGCTAACTAGTCTACGAGAAAGTTATCCTTATGAGGGATATACTGTAACTCAAAACCAAAAAAAATGCTTCTCAAGCTTTCGGACTTTCGACAAGTATTGAGAGATGGTCGAACTCAAGCATCGATACTCTTTGTTGACCTGATTTATGACTAGTTGAGAGTCTCCTCTCATGAGTAGCCGACGAATCTTGAGTGCTTTAGCGGCTCGTATGCCAGCTAACAAGCCTTCATACTCAGCCACGTTATTAGTGGCCGAAAAGAGTAATTGAATGGCATACTTTAAGGTCTCCCCCTTGGAAGATTCTAGGATCACCCCAGCCCCCGAGCCACTTAGCGTAAGTGACTCATCAAAGTACATCATCTACTGGTCGTGGGAATCATACTATTGGGCATCTTGAACAGGTTTAAGGTTTGTCCATTTAGTGACAAAGTCTACCAAGATCTAGGATTTAATGGGCGTTTGGGACATGAAATGGAGGTCGAACTCCCCAAGTTCTACCGACCATTTTTCCATGCACCCTACTGTTTCCTTGTTCTGTAAGACGTTTCCTAAGGGAAACTTAGACGGCACAATAATTTTGTGTGCCTAAAAATAATGCCTCAACTTCCTCAAAGACATGAGAAGGGCATAAAGAAGTTTTTAGACATGAGGGTAGCGCTCCTTAGGATCGTGTAAAACTTCACTTACATAGTATAATGGTCACTGGACGTCCTCACGCTCTACAACCAATACAGCACTAACAGCCTGTGATGGGTAGATAGATACACTAAGAGTGTCTCGCCTGATTTTAGAGAAACCAGGATAGGAGCACTCGTAAGATATCTCTTGACATCCTTGAAAGCATCATTGGCCTCTTTCCACCACTCGAAACCCTCGTGTTTCCTCAGAAGCTTAAAGAAAGGAAGACCTTTCTCTCCCAGACGTGCGATGAAATGACTTAAAGCAGCCATGCACCCGGTGAGTTTCTGGACTTCTTTCTTCATGGTTGGAGGGTGCATCTATTCAGTAGCCTTGATCTTCTCAAGATTTGCTTCAATGCCTCTTACCGAAACAAGGAATTGAGCAATTTTCCTAAGGAGACACCAAACACACACTTCTTAGGGTTAAGCTTTAAGTGATGCTTTCTAAGATTATCGAATGTCTCTTGCAGGTCTAAAACATGATTAAGTCATTTGATGCTTTTACAACCAAATCTTCAACGTAGGCTTCCAAGTTTCAACCCATTTGATGTATAAAGGTCAATTGCATCAAACATTGAAAAGTCGGACCAGCATTTTGCAAGACGAATGGCATCTTGACATAGCAAAATAATCCAAATGGCGTAATAAATGTGGTGTTCTCTTCATCTTCTGAAGACATATTGATCTGGTGATAACCAGAGTATGCATCTAGAAAACTTAATATTTCACAACCAGCAGTAGAATCAACCAACTGATCAATAAGAGGAAGCGAAAAATCATCTTTTGGACAAGCTTTATTCAAGTCAGTATAGGCTATACACATATGTCACTTACCATTAGACTTCTTAACCATTACAGGGTTAGCCAACTGCTTCGAGTGATCAAATTTTCTTATAAAGCCTACTTTTAATAACTTTACTTTTAATAACTTGTCCAATTCTGATCTGAAAGCTTCTCACCGATCTAGTGAAAATCTCCATAATTTCTATTTTATGAGCTTCTTATCTAGAGCTCACCTGTGTTTGATCACGTCCCTAAGGACCTCGTGCATGTTGGATGGCTATCACGCGACCGCATCTGCATTTGCCCGGAGGAAGGTAACAAGGGCGTCTTCCTATCGGGGTCGGAAGTAACCCCGATGCGAACTATCTTCAAAGGCTCCGTGGGTCCAGAGGAACTTCTTTAACTTCTTCATTTGGCTTCGGCACGGCTTTAGGCTTTGAGTGCTTGCTTGAAGGCTACGCCTTGGTAACTTCTCTAGTTGGTAGCTAGCTGACCATCTCAATGGACTTGTGATTGCACGTCAATGCCATTTTCTTGTCACAGTGAACTGTCATGAGGACTTCAGGAGAAAGAGAACTTGCAGGCTAGAAAATTACCAGGATCTTGAAAGAAGTTGAACCTCAAGGATGGCACCAACTGTCAGTGTTTTAATACCGATCTTACGTATGATTTGTTCGGATTTGGGCAAACTCTTATCACTAAGATCTGGTAATGCAAAAGGAAAACACGAGAATTTTTATACATGGTCGGGGCTTCTCCTAGGAGAATAATAACCCTACGTTCTATGTTACTATTGTTTATAGAGAAAAATTACAAAGTGTGTAATGAGAAATGCCTTGCACTATCTCTTGCTTGGATCTGCCTCCCCCTACCTCTCTCTGACATCAACCTTTATATAGTAGATGAAGCGGTGGCTGTTGTCTTACGCCAAAAGACGCCCCAACAGTTCAGATTATAATTGTCCATTGGAAGTTATTGTCAGAGAGATATAAGGGCGATTCGCCATACAATGGTTATTGTCAGTGAGAGATCGTGTACTGTTATTAAAGATAAGCGCACGTTCTAACCGTCTTGTCAAGCGACTCTACAAGGCACTAGATAGGCTATTAGTAGGAAAGTCTATGACCAGGTCAGAGGACATATTACGAGTATATGGTCATAGAAAGACTTACGACCAAGGAGTAATCGCAGTAAGACTTGCGACTATGTGGTCGTAGAGAGACATACCACCAAGGAATAGTTGCGGTAGGACTTACAACTATGTGGTCGTAGAGAGACTTATGACCAAAGAGTAGTCGCAGTGGGACTTACGACTATGTGTTAGTAGAGAGACTTACGACCAAGGAGTGGTCATAGTACTTACGACTATGTGGTCGTAGAAAGACTTACGATCAAGAAGTGGTCACAGTAGGACTTACGATTATGTGGTCATAGAGAGACTTATGACCAAGGAGTAGTCGCAGTAGGACTTACGACTATGTGGTCGTGGAGAGATTTACGACCATGGAGTAGTTACAGCAGGACTATTATATCCTCGTCAGTTAGTTTAGCCGA
This sequence comes from Dendrocalamus latiflorus, assembly GCA_017311315.1. Taxonomy (NCBI): domain Eukaryota; kingdom Viridiplantae; phylum Streptophyta; class Magnoliopsida; order Poales; family Poaceae; genus Dendrocalamus; species Dendrocalamus latiflorus. Next base: position 28,189,912 of record CM029610.1, read on the forward strand.
TAGGCCTCTGTTGCCAAATAAATTGGTGATAGGTTCTGTCGCTAATTGAAACGATGTCAGAATGTGCCTTGTCAGTATTTTACTATTTTATTTGATGACATAGCTCCTGTTGCCAATTCATTCAATGACAGAGTTTTTGTCGCCAATTCATTTGATGATAGGGTATTATTTTATAAAATTTTTAAGGGTATTTACTTTTGTCACATTAATTAAGAGGTCAGTTATTTTTTAAAAAAAATCTTCGCGTACAGAACACCAAAACACTGTCCCTAAAAAGCGAGGGCAAACACTCTGAGGGTAGAAAAAGATTGTCAGGGAAATCTGGATGTTTGTCGGGGAAACAGATTTGCCGACAGTTGTAGTCCTCGCAGATGCTTTCGGAGGAGTGCCGTGTACCAGTATAGTAGTGTCAGTGGAAGAACCAGATGAAAGCAAGACGGGTAATACGGAGATTATTGGAATTTTTTGTACGGATAACCTTTTTTTTATTCGAAAATACAGAAATATACCCGCGGGAAATTTTTTTACAAAAATAGCCTCTAGTCTCCCAATGGGTGGGCGACTCGAGCCTCTCGCCCACCCGAAAGGCGACAAGAGTTTATGTCGCTTCACGGGAAAGCGACATCATGGAGTCACTTTCTCACAAGGCGATTTAATGAAGTCGCCCAATGGCTGGGCGACTTGTAATGCAGTCGCCCAGTAGGTAGGCGACTTCATTCAGTCCCCCTGATTTTTGTAGAGTTTTGGCAATTTTGTAGTTTGAAACAGAGAAAAAATCTGGTATAGTTGTAATAAAAGTTTATGTGCACTGTATGTTGTAGGTGCACAAAACAAATTCCAATTTTTTTTAAGAATGATTGACCGTAGAACGATAGATACATAGAGTGGTAAGTGATATTTTGTTGTTGCTGAGAAATAGTTTACGGAGAGAACCGGTATGACTTGCTATCTGAATCATTGAATGCGAACATGCTAGATAATAAGCTTATGTCAATAGAAATAAACTTCATAATACAGTTGGGAGTAACATGCCGCGTACATTGTTATTACATGCATAACATATAGCATGATATGCGACTAAGAGCAACTCCGACAGTACTATTAGTAATGTGTGGAACCATGTACTTGTAATGTTCAGAACTCCACCACTAGTCCTAACATGCCTTAGGGAATATAACTTGCTGGGTCTATTACATTTTGTCTACTGGGTGTAGCGTGGTTGTTTCCCCTTTTTATCGCGCCTTGAAGATGGCTCCGCTGCATCCTTGTTCCAGTCACTCTTGGTCTTGAGAGCTGCCTCACGAGCTTGAAGCTCTTCCTCTTGACGCTTGATGGCTGCTTCACGCAGACTTAACTGCTCACGCCTCTTTTGCAGCTCATCCTCCTTGCCCTTCAGACGGATTTGGTCCACCCTCACGCGGCGCTCTTGCTCAAGCCGCATCTGTCGTTCCACCTCGCGAGCCTGAGTCATCTTGACAAAGTATTGTCCTTTGTTTTCCACCTCCACTGCCCAGTTCTGTGGCCATGTCGGCGGCACCCGATCCACCCATTCGATGAACTTGCAAGGCTATGTGTGGCGTGGGCATAGTCCATGGAGAGGACGACGTGCGAATCTTTTCGCTTTTTCAGGATCTGGTGCAATAAATGTCCCTATGTAGGCTTTTCAGAGCATGTAGCCTCGTAATAAATTCATAGTTCGTAGCCTTTTCAGAGGTTGGAGCATTCAATGTATTTGGTACAACGTAGCCTTTTCAGTCGTTTGCAGGAAATAAGTGCTACAACATTGCCTTCTCAGAGGCCAGTAATCATAATTTCTGAAATAACAAGCTAAGGTGACATGAAAACTCACTTGAAAAGGATACAGGCCTATGACGTGAACACTAACTGTAAAGGCTACAGCCTACGCCCCTATTTTTTTGGTTTCTGTAGCGATAGGCCAGGATCATCCTCAGGATTCCAGTGTAGCAATAAATATCCCTATGAAGGCTTTTCAGATTGTAGCCTTTATGTAGGCAGTTTAGCTGGCATGTGTTGTAATCTGACTGAGCAAAGCTGTCCCGTTTTGTCATATCACTGCCTAAAGCTGGCATGTGTTGTCATCTCACCGAGTAAAGTTGAGCGCTTTTGTCATGTCTCTGGGCAAAGCAGCCCTCTTTTGTCCCGCCGTTCGATATAAATAGCACGGTTGAGGTCCCATGAAGTTGTAGCCAGAAAACCCTGTAAATTGAACAAAGAAGTACCTTCTATTGCGTGGTGGAACATACCATGCGGACGATGAGGGGCCAGTCGGATATGGGTCACCGAAGGAAGACCTTCCCTTGGAAAGGAGGGAGATGTTCGGTCCACAGTACCGCTTGATACCAAGCCGGCGTGCGCAACCAGCGTGGCCGAAATGCAGACACAATGAGTACGTGGTCGTGCAGGTCCTGGAAGGGCCGAACGATGGCGGGCGCCATTTCTTCCGATGCCCACGCTCCAGGGTACAAATTACTAATAGTACATTTTTGTTATTGCTTATGGACCCTCCATGTTTACTGTCCTTTTTCGCAGATGGCGAAATACGACTTCTCCCGCTGGATCGACCCTCCTCATGAACGGTATATTGACCGTTATGTGGGTACTTTATGGGACCGAATAATGGACTTGGAGAACCGAATGGAGACTCTCAACGAGGAGAACAATGACCTCCGCCAACAGATGCCACGCGAGAGGAGAAACGAGGAGGTTGTCAACATAGGAAGCTCGTACGATCCGACATGTTGCTGTGCAAACCCAAGTTGCATATGTGCGTGCCACTACCACGATGGCCAGCCCCGTCCGAGGCGTCCACTTCAGCAGTTCTCCATGTGGGTGCCACGAGGCTCATTTGGCATATAAGCAACGATGTGTATGGTTGTACCGTAGTATGTACGAGGGTCGATTGAAATAATGTGCAATGTTGTTAAGCATGTCATGAATTGATTGTCTTGTGCACGAGCCACAAAAGTACTTCATTTTAACAAACAGCAAATACATGTACTAAATAAGTACATAACCAACTACATTACAAAAAAATCATGTAACTACTGATCAGGACATGCATTGCATCGTCTAGCTGTGTGCCCCTCCTGACCGCATCGACCACAACGTGCACCCGGTGTTCCAGCTTGTGATTCATCCATGTCATTCCTAATACGTCGGCTCTGTCGCCGACCCTTCCCACCCTTCAACATGTTAACATCCGGAACCCAGGTCCTCGATGCAATGTCCAAAGTGGCGAAGTTTCCCACCACCCTGAACCCTTGGAGCTCCCCACACCAAGCCTGCAGTACCCTCCCCTTAAAGAAGAACTCGGACATGAAGTTCGAATGATCCATACCCACGGTCCCGCATGCAGCGAGGACATGAGAGCATGGTTTGTGTAACAACTTAAGCTTGTTGCACGTGCAGCTAGGTTCATTTCCATGATCTCCAAGACATACCTCGTGGGTAACAAGTGAACGAGCCATCCCAAATCCGGCTCTATCACGGAGTATCACCTCAAAACGATGCTCCCTGTTGCCCATGACCTGCACTGTGTGCAACTGACCCTTTTGTGCCTTCATCTCCATGTACGCAGTAATTTTTGCCGAATACAGAGCTCCGGGATTGGCCGCATGAAGTGCGGCACTCGCGTGCCTCTCCCTGAAGTACCGGATTGTACTGTGAAGAACACCTTCCACGATGGCGACAAGGGGCTGAGAACGGAGACCCCTTAGAACCCAATTGTACACCTCGGCAAGGTTAGTTGTCATTATTCTGTACCTTGCACCATCCGTGTCGTGCAACAGCGACCACTTCTCCAACGGTTCCCCCTCGATCCACTGCGCGAAGCACCTGATGTTTCGTGAGCTCCTTCTTCTTGGACCACTTGGGTTAGGCGCATCGATTGGTGGCAAGTATTGTGGTTGTGCCGCCCCAGGAGTGACCGGCTCCTTGCTCCTCTCTTCGACGTTCTTCCTAGTGTGCTCATCCAACAACCTCCACAAAGCATCAAATTTCCTCTGTTGGTTCTGCCTAGCCAGCCTCTTGAATAGCTTCATCAAAGATTGTTTAGGGAATTGCTTGAAAAAGTTTGCCCCTAAGTGACGACTGCACCACTGGTTCCTCATGTCCGGCCAAGGAAAGGGCTCCTCGGGATCTTCTTGAAGCTTTCTTATTGCCTTGATAATACCGGCGTGGCGATCATGGATTACGCACACACCAGGCCGAGTGGCTACAACTCCAGCCCTCACATGTCTGAGAAACCACAGCCAGCTCTCGTAATTCTCACTCTCCACAAATGCAATGGCCAGCGGCAATATTTGATTGTTACCGTCAACGCCTATGGCCGTCAGGATCTGCCCCTTGTATTTGCCTGTCAAGAAGGTCCCGTCAATTGAGATCACTGGCAGCATGTGCCTAAATGCTTCGATGCTAGCACCAAACGCAAACATTGCTCTCTGCAACACCGCATACCCTGGCGGACTTATGGACGGCTTCTCGTGGAGGGCGATGTACGTGCCCGGGTTCCTTTCCTGCAGGACATTAAGCATACGAGGAAGGTTGTCGTACGCCGCCTCGAAAGTGCCAAAACGTTTTTCCAACGCCTTCTGCTTGGCGCGCCAGTCGCCACGCCTTCGCGTAGCTAATCTTATACTTGAATTTATTCTCAATAGCTACCACAATATGCGTGGCTGCCATGTCCTTCTTCTGCACTATCTCCCCATACATGAGATTGGCTATAAATCCGGACGTCAGGTTACGATGTCTCGCCAAGACAGTGTTTAGAATGCAGGAGTGCGGCTCAACCTTGGACACAATCCAATGAGTCTCATACTTAGGTTTAAGGGCGTGCACCCGCCAAGGGCAACCAGTCTGCTCGAACTTCACAGAGTACTGCTCCTGGCTTGATTTGACGACGCGAAATGTCCGCTGCATTGAAAGGGCCCAAAGCTTGATGGCATCCTGCAGCGCTTCCTTGTCAGCAAACATAGCATGCAACCGAACCTCTGTCTCATGGTACTCCCATTGTGATTAATGCTCATCATGTGCGGAAAGACCCTCCGCATTAAACCAGTTCCATTCCTGGGGGATAGGAACTTCATCCTCATCGGAACTGTCCTCGTCGTCGTCCTCTACAGCTTCCTCTTCATCCCATGCCCTCTTGTCATCAGAGTCCATCTGCTGCACAATGTACTCATTATACTCTCCTTCATCGGCTTGCCCAGTTGGCTCTCTATGGCTTGACGGCTGTAACTCTCCTTCATGTACCGCATCGGCTTCATGACGAGCAACTTCATCATGTCCGCCAACATGCGGCCCGCCCGAGCTGCTAGCACCTCCCACAACAACGGTTGTTGCACGAGCTTCCTCAGCTGCTTGTACTGAGCACGGTTGCACAAGCAGCACACACTCGTATCCACGACGCCGGCATCCTAGCACAAAGCCCTTCCATGTGGCAGAGCGCACCAATGTCTTCAACTCCCATCTGATGTCCGTGGGAGACCGGCTCCAAAGCCCTTGCACGACGACGCTGTACACCTCGGGGTTCAACGAAAAACTCCGGGTCAGCCAAAGCTGCACATCTCCCATTCGAGCATTCTCGTCATCCGGAAGTACGAGAGTGACTTGCGGAAAATCGCTCAAATCCACACCATTCGGACCTTCACGAATGGTTCCAGCTCCGTAATACACTCTCAATGTAGTGGACATTGATGATGTCGGCCTGCATATATATTTCAATTTTGCGACATGTCAAATAATATCGCACAATACTAAACTTCCTATACCACAAACTTTGCTAAAATTTCTATACTACCATACTACAAATTGCATACCAAGTCTTTTCTACAATAATATTTCCATACTAACACGGTACTAATTATTCTACATCTATCATTTTTATTAACACCAACATTTCATATAAATAATAATGCAAATACAACATAATCCAAAAAAATACCTGGATCCAAATTGATGGAATAGCTTCTACTCCTCCTTCCTCCCTCACCTCCTCCTCTTCCCCTCCTTCCTCCCTCACCTCCTCCTCTCCTTCTTCTCTTCTTCCCCTCCTTCCTCTCCTTCTCCTCTTTTTCCCCTCCTTCCTCTCTTCTCCCCCTTGTTTCTTTTCCTTCTTCCTCTTCTCTGTGCGCTGAATGTGTTTGCTGAATGAGTGAAAAAGGTGGTTGGTAGTGGGAGCCGGCTGGGCAGGCCACCTTAACCCCCCTGTCGCCCTAGCGTTGGGCGACTGCATTGCAGTCGCCCAATCGTACAGCGACTTAAATTAAGTCGCCCAACGTGCAGGCGACAGCGCTGGTTCGCCCAACGGTTCGCAGATTCTTTAAATGTCGCTTCCCGGGTGGGCGAAAGGCTCTAGTCGCCCCCCCATTGGGCGACTGGAGGCTATTTTTGTAAAAAAAAATTCCTGCGGGTATATTTCTGTATTTCCGAATAAAAAAAAGTTATCCGTACAAAAATTTCGAGATTATTGCAGTCATTGGTACTGTCGAATATATGAATATGGGAAGCCCAGTACTACTAAACACTCCTGTTTAGTAGTATTAATTATTTGTTCGAAAGCCCAAATTAATTAAACAGTTGTAAATTCTTGTCTAATTTTTTAAAGCCATATTAACTACTAACATATGAATAAGATTTATGACATTGTCCAAAAATTGTGGTGGAATGTACTTATCTATGACGACAACAATATTGGTCACAAGGGTTTATGTCATTGAAAGCCGAAATTTGTTGTAGTGTGCCCACAACTCTCGGTCAATTGCTGCATCTAGTTAATCTAGTTAACTAAGGTTAAGTTGTTGGAGTGTCAAATTAAGGTGAAGCTTGGGGCCGGGTAAGGCAAACGACCCGTTCATGTTCGGGCTTCAACTCGAAAGTATGGGCCATATAGTTAAGTTGTTGGAGCCAACCACTAATTATTTCTTATCATAAGCTCTCTGTTCTTTAGATGCGTTTCTTAGCATATAAGCAAATGCAGTTTGTTATAAGGAGAATCTGTTTCCCGTGCTGAAAGACTAACGATAATTCTGAGAAGACAAGAAGAAGAAAGAAAACTGCTAACATGTAGGGAAATTAAAAGAAAGAGACTGTTGGGAAACTTGGGTATGAGCATGTAAGCCTGGTCCATTAGTGAGCACTCCTCCACTTAGTCTATAAATAGGAGGTCTCAATCATTGGAAACTTGTACTTGTGAAGAAGAAAGTAACAAAGAAAGACAGTAGTATTTATTATTTATATTATCTATGTTTGATCATTTCTTTTGCATAGGAGGAAATGATCGGACTAGACTCGTCAGCGACGGTTCCTCAACACGTTGTCAGCACGAATCACTCTGGTGGATTGAAGGTAATCATCAAACTACTCATAGATTGAATTACCTGTATCTAGATCACTTTAAATTCCGCAAAATTTACTTTCTAGATTATTTTCAACGGTGCAAATCGGCTCTAAATCCACCGCGAGTAGACTTGGAGTCGCAAGCTAAGCCGATCGGTAGATTTGTGTAAAAGAGTAGATCTTGATTGCACTCTAGATTGAAAAAAGAATACATGCACACCGCCCGTATTCGTCGCATGAACCACGGGCCGATCGCCCACATGCACCAGCCCACACCCAGCTGGCCACCCACAAGGCCACTCGAGCCATCGCGTCGCTTGTCTGAGCCTCCTGCACATGGCTGAAGGCGCCATCGGCTGTCGTGTTGCTCATCCGTGCCGCCTGCACGCGGCCGCCCGAGCGCCGCCTTCATGCGCCACCACCTGAGCGCGCCAGCCTGCAACCATGCTGGACCGCCATCGCCGGGGCCCCACATGGTTGCCGCATGGCCGCTGCCATCCAACCTCGTGTTGAGCACCACCGCCGGTCCACATGTCTGCGGCCGCGCCGCCCAAGTCGCTCGGCCACTCCACGTCACCGCACACCTCCTGAGCACTACCGGCCAGATGCGCCACTCCTGAGCGCCGCCAGCCTAAGCGCCCCTGCCTGCGTGAGCCGCTCCCGAACGCTGCCAGCCCGAGCTTCGCCGTGCCGCTCGACCGCCCCGGCTTCACCCCGCACGGTCGCCCCGCTCGGCCACTCTGGCTTCGCCCCACATGGTCGCCTTGCACGGCTGGCCGTGCTGCCTTAGTCGTCACTCCGCACGAGCACTGGCTGCCCTCCGCCACCATGTATGAATAGGGGTAGGCAAAACCCTACCCCTTCACCCTTAACCGATTGGCTTGGGCCGAATGGGTCGGGGAATTTTCCCCAATTCGGGAGAAAAAGAGAGAAAAAACGTGGGGCGGGCGGCGCCTGAGATTTGCAAAAAGGACCCTCCAAAATCTGAAAATTGTGAGGGTCCTCCGAATTTTTGGATAGGCCCCTGGTTTTCTAAAAATTATGCGAAAAATTTTCTCAGAACTGAAAATTAGCGAATAAGCCCTCAGAAATTGCATAATTTATTGAAAATTCATATTCCAGCATAAAAGGGCCTCAGAAATTCAAATTTTGGATTGTTTTTAACATTTGAAGCATGTTTAGAACTACTATTATTACTTTCTATGCCATCCTGTATTTATTTATTATTTTGATTAATCATAATTATTTAAATTGCCTTTAATCACTGAAATTAACAGTAAAATTTGTAAAAAAAATACATAGAAAATTCTAAAACATTACAAGAATCTTTTGTACTATTGCTCCACCTACACGCTGACACACGTGCCTCCATCCTTCGTCGATTATTCGATCGCTTCACACTTCTTTCTTGCTGCTGGTAGATTCAGAATAACAACTGATCAAGACAGCAATCACGCGCTTCACAACTTTCTATCCTCGCAAGCGCCGGGGGAGAAGGCAGATTAAGGAGAAGAAACTCGTGGTGCAGTTCGTCACAAACTCCGATTAATGTATTTCTGCCAAAGTACGCGAAATCGAAGATGGTAAGATTAGATGTAGGCCGTTGATGAGTTGATGATCCCTTTTTCCCTTTGTGTTGCGATTATATAGATTAGTCTGATGACATGATCGCATGAACGTCGTGGAGTGGAGCAGAGGGTGAATTCACCGGTGGCGCCATCGCCATGGCTAGTTCTGTATAACGCCGTCGTCGTCCATCACTCCACAGGAAAAAAGCTAGACACGACATGGATGGACGGGAGAGTAGTTTTTATCGGTGCGTTGCGTAAGCATTTATATATGCCCAACATATCCATACAGAGCAGTCCTCGGCTCATTGCTGCTTGTCCATCTAGCTACTCCACTCATGCAACTCCATCTGCTTTGTGTACAAGAAAGCGTGCGACACAGATAGGTTTTACTACCCAAACAGCCCTCGTTGTCTACGAGATACTTGTAGTCTACGTACTTACTCCCATGTGGCACTCTTTACTGTATATACTTCTGATATGTGTGTGCTGCAGTGCTGGGGCAGCGTTTTATTTGCAGAATTTAATTTATGCGCGGTGACCAGAGACAAGAGGGGTTACGCTGGGACCAGTGGAGATAAAACCCTGGAAGCACATGTGATCGTTATGCGTGGGTGAGGCCGGCCTTATCCATCTACAGTACTATGAGTACGGGTGATACGAAAAGGTTGGCTTTCGACGTTGAAGTCTGGTGTCGGTTTGTTTTCCGACAGCACAAGAAAAAGGAATAAATCAAATTTAGAGTTCAAAATTTAACCCTCTCTCTCGAGTCCAAAATTCAACCTCAACTTCAAAACCGAGTATTTTCACATAGTTGAACTCTCAAAACTAAGCATTTTCACATCCTTGAACTCTCGAAACCGGACGCTCCACCGGACTTGAGGAAGAAACCCTCGGTTCAGCAATATATTGGTCAGCCTTTGGGCCACAGGCACAGCCCCTTTGCATTTGACGTCGTCTTCTCTCGCCTTTGCGCATCTGCAGACTAGCAGCAATGTCGCCACTTGCTGTTGTTGGTGTTCGTTGGATGCAGTGCAGCCACCTCCTATGGTCGCGATCACACACAAGAGTGCCACACAGCATTCTAGGGAAAATGGGAGAGGAGAAAGAAATTTGGGTTCATGATGTGTAGGCGAGGACCAACTAAGCCATGGTTAAATTGGAGAGAGAGAGATGGGAGAGGCAGACCAAGGAGGAAGACATATGGGCCCAACCATTTTTTTGCCAACTAGAAGCAGAAGCATGTGCCGCTGAGCGAGGTGGTTATGATCAGAGGCGGAGCCAGGGAAAAATCTAGCCTAGGCAAGTCCATTTGGGCATTGCCGCATTGGGGGAACTGGCGAGGGAGGGGGAGGGGGATGGGGAATCACCTTCTCTTTTTGTGTTGGACATGTTCGACGTCTGAAAGTCGGCGCCTCCTTCTTTGGACCCTTGCTGTAGTGCGGCTATGCAGGTTGTGGCTCTGCCCTTCAGGCTCCGGCCCTCACCGCCATCTCTGGTCTCCTCCACCTCCTCTCCTAGCTAGCAAGTAGCAACACCCTCACTAGCCTCCGCCTCACCGCGCCGGACTGCTCGTCACAGCCACCACTTGGAGGGAGAGGGAGACTGAGATCTGGGAGGCGAAGAGAGGAGGTGGCCTCCTCCCTGCAGCTCTGCCCTTCGGGCTGCCGCCCTCATCGGTCTTCGTCGCTTCCCAGTATTGTCCTCACTGACCACAGCCTCGTCGAACTACTAGTGCTCATTGCCGCTGTCACCATCGCCTAGAGGGGAGCTGGCTGGGAGAGATGCGACGTGAGGAGGGGAGGTGGGGATTGCTTGACCGTGGGCTCGATTGGGCCTAGGGTGGTGGGGAGTAAGGAGTGGTCGAGTGGGCCTTAGCGTTTTGAGCTTTTGGCTTGCACCATGTGTCCATACTGCCTCACATGCACGGTGTATCCAGGTCCAAGAGCATGCACTATCCAAATGTCTAGAAGCCAATCGTGTTCAACCTCTAGGCAACAGTTGAGTCGCCCAAGTAGAGCATCCATGGCATCAAGCAGCAGACAAGGCTTGCCTAAGAAGATGTGACTTCCATCATGCCTGGTGACCGTGGGACTTCACTGGAGCTCCGTGGCTTGATATCGGTGAGCTTGGGCAGGTGCCCACCCTGCCCAGAGGGTTGACTCCACCCTTGGTTGTGATGGAGTCCCGGGCTAGTCAATGCGATGTCGATATGCAATGGTTGTGCAATCAGGTGCATGAGGGAGAGAGAGGAAGAATATAGGGAGGGTATGACATGTGGTCCCCCATCTTTTTTTCTTTCAAATTTGTTAGATGATGTGTTAGGTAATGTGGCATCTATGTTAGTCAAATACATGTACACGTATATGTCACGTCGTCGAAAATCACTATTGTTTAAAGTGAGTGTTGTGTTTTATACCGGTTTAAGAGTTCAATGTTGCAAAGTGCACGATTTTATAGTTTACGGTTGAAAATCGAACTGAGATCAAAGCTTAGAATTGAAAAGTGATTTTTTTTTCCTATGTGATAAGGCGATGGTTAGAAAACTGGTGGGAACGGTTTCCGTTGGTTTTCGACCAAACCGGTCTGGATCGAGTGTGTATTCTCGTCCTATTTTCATGCCGATTTGTGACACTAATTTAATCCGATTTTTGACAAGTTTAGACAAATTTTCGCCTATTCTAGCTAGCTAATGTGACCAATATATATATTTATGGTTCCCTGTCCAGGAACCGTTCGGCTTTTTTGCTCAAACCGACGGGGTTCGGAAACTAGGCCCCTATTCCGGTTCATCTCCTTCCGCGCGCTGGTGCCAAGGTATCATCCTCCTCTCTCCCAGAAATGGTTTCGTGTTGTGGGTTTTGCGGCAATTGCCCTTCATCCCCGCTCAGTCTCCCATATCTCTCTGAAACCGAGCTTCGTAAGTATAATTGCCTGGGTTCTACGCTCTGCAATCCACAAGCTCAGCCACGGTCAACCTCCAACCCCGGCCAATCCGGGAGCAAAGTAGGCCCATGGCCAGGGTGGTTCGGAGGCGCCTCTCCAGCTCGGCGAGCGACGCTAAGATCAGTTGGAAAAAGTCGTTGACAAATCACATCAAATTGAATTTGGATCAGAGAAAATTATTATTTATTGTCAGAAAAGTGATTATAGTAGCACTGGTATCAAAGTATGTACAGTAACATAACATCATCTGTCCGAAAACCACATAGAATATAAGATAATATAAAAAAGTAAAAGCATAAATAATTATCTCATATCTTATACTTTACCCGACTGTAACGTAAGAAATAAAATATATTATGTACAAAAGAGCTGTCTTTATTATGATCTATAGATGATATAGCTCTGCTCCAACCGACTACGGCTTTTGGCTGTTTACTTTGGATAAAATTACGCTGTAATGGCTGTGAGCTTTTTCGAAGACAAAAAAATAAAAAGTACCGTTATATCTCTATAGACAATACAAAGAAATAGAGGAAAAACAAAAAAATCAAAATTAAGAAGCCGACGTATTCCAAATGACCACTTCTACAAGACAAAGCCACTTGGAGCGCTCCACTATTATTGGCTTTTGCTAATGAATAATAATTTATAGATAAGCTTGTAGAGAGACTCAGTGCGATTTTATCCAAACACTACTACAAAAGAGGCTAAACTAGGTTCCTAAGAACCGCCTGTGCTGCAAGTATCACAGACGATTCATACGAATAACCGTCTGTTGTATTTTCACAGACGGTTTTTAATACAAACCGTCTGTGACAATGAAATTATCACAGACGGTTTTTAATACAAACCATCTGTGAAGTATCACAGACAGTTCTAGATAAGAACCGTCTGTGATAATGATAGACATCACAGGCAGTTCTTATCAAGAACCGTTTGTGATACTTCACAGACGGTTTACATTAAAAACAATCTGTGATAATGAGGTTATCATAGACAGTTTGTGTTAAAAACCGTCTGTGATATGTTTCCCACCTCACAATCCCACCGCGTATCACCTTGTAGGCGCTACCGCCTACCGACCGAACGACAGAAGTGATATTTTTACAAATACTATATATATAGCTATTTTTATAAATACAATATAAAATAGTGTCAAATCTGACTTTAAATCCCAATATAGGGCCTGTTCGGTTGGTGAGAAGCCGCCCGGCTTCTCGCAGCCGCTACAATACCTAACTTTTAAACGGAGTATTTTCTCAAGACGGGGTCTATAAGTTAAACGTAGTACACGTTAAAAGTCCAACATCTGTACCACTTAAAATCGCAAGTGAGTATCGATCTCTCCGTAATCTGTACCATAAACAGCTAAAATTCAAAAATTTCAACCAAAAATCATAAACCGCAGCCAAAAAGAACAGGCTCATAGTCAGCGCGATAGACCCCAGTTCTGCCCTTGTGCTACTACATATGATACTAACAAGGCTGGGCTAGCCTGTGGACCTTTCGTGGTCTCGTCAACAACAGTTACAACACGCTTCGCCCTCCTCCTCGCGTCCATTTCTTCGTTGAACAATTCGCTTCCTTTGCAAGTTGCAACTACAAAGCCTACTCGTCTTCTTCCCCTTCTCCTCTCCCAAGTCTTCTTCCTCCTCTTCCTCCTCCGATCGATGGATGCGTCGGACCGCTCGTCGCCGCGCAGCCGGCAGCTGCAGGGCCCGCGCCCGCCGCGGCTGTCCGTCACCACGGACTCCCACAAGATCAAGAAGCCGCCCGTCGCGCCGCAGCCGCACGGGGCCGCGCAGGCCCGACACCACCTGAAGGCGCATCAGCAGCCGCGGGCACCGGTCATCATCTACGACGCCTCGCCCAAGGTCATCCACACCAAGCCCAGCGAGTTCATGGCGCTCGTCCAGCGCCTCACCGGCCCGGCCGCCGGCGGCCCCGCTCCGGCGGCCGACTTGATGGAGGCGGAGCCGTCCGCCGCGTCGGCGCAGTTCCAGCCGCAGCAATTCCTGCTCTTCCCGACCGCCGCGCTCTCGCCGGCCGCGAGGTACGCCGCCATCGAGAGGTCCGTCCGGCCGCTGCCGCCGGCGCCCTACGCCGGCTACGGGGTGGACGTGGACGGCCTCCCGTCGGTCCTCGGCCCCGGCCGGCCGGGGATCCTCTCGCCGGTGCCGTCCGCGCTGCCGCCGGCGGCGTCGTCCACGCTGTTTTCGCCGCTGCCGTTCGACCCCAGCTGCCTCTCCTGGCTCAACGACCTGAGCCCCTTCCTCCCCTCCGCCGGCGCCCGCGAGGCGCCGTTCGCGCCGAGCCCGGGCAGACTGCTGCTGGCCACGCCCACCATGCCGTCGCCGGCTACCGTCTCCATCATGGAGTTCTTCAGCAACTTCCCGGACCTGTAAATTAATCTACTCTGCTAATTTGATTGATTACTCTGGTGTCCGGTGCAAGAAAGCGCCCGCGTTCTAACAGCCCGGTTAATTAATTTCCTAATCTACTACTCTTTTTACCGCGCGCGGCGAGGTTAAAGGTAAAATTTCCGCGCCGTCGCGGCAATTTGCGGTGATGAGCGAGGCGGCTTGGAACAGAGGAATTTCACAGGAATTTTGCAGGAATTTTACAGAAAACAGTTCAATTCCCGTAGGAATCGGGAAAAATTTCCGCATTCCAAACAGGGCCTAAGCTCTGACCGGAGGCACGGTACAAGATGTTCCTGAGATGATACAGTGGTTGTTGAAAATCACAAGGTGGCAATCGCTAATAGGAAGCAATGGCTCTCAAACCACACGTATACACATACGAATCTAATTAGCTTTTCATGGATGGAAGTTTACGCTTATATGAGGCATCTACACACACACACGTGCACTCATATGAAGCTATCAGACTTTCCATTAGCACACTACGCTCATACATACGTTACAGGAAGGAGTCACGTTACAGGAAGGAGTCTGCTCCTTCTATAACATAACAAATCGACTTACATTAGCATTGTTCATCATTATTTTTTACAGCTGTTAACATACATGACCAGCTGTCTTTAACTAACATAGCTATAAAAATAACTCATACTATAAGTCTTGATTTATCCAGAGACTTCATGACCGACATAGGCTTACTCCTGAAAAAACATTCCCAAATAGACATGAAACATCCAGTGCTGTTTTATGTGGCTACTACTCAAAACTTTATGTCGGTACATTGCATGAACCCAAATCAGCTAGAATTTTTCAGCTCTTGTTTTCTACTAGAAGTTTTGAGGAGCAACGGGAAGCATCATTATGGATTAGTGCCAAGCTAGGTTTGAGTTCACATATGATAGTGATATTTTTTTTGAAGCTTTAAATATGCATTGCTATATTTTAACAGTTGTCATATTGTTTTTTTACTTTTTTTAAAGAACAAATTAATACTCTATTCTTAGATATTTTCTTGTGGAGGTCAGTTGGTGAGAACAAGTTGGCCTGGCCTGAGGTAGCTACTCATTAAATTTCTTCTTCCTGGTAATGAATTGGCATTGTCAACTGTGTAAGTTGGTAGAGGCCGGGCTATTCTTCTCCCTCTTCTTTTCTTTTCTTAAATTCTGATTGTGTTATTGCCTTGAGAACGAAGGAGATGATTGATTGTTTCATTTGTTGATTCTTTATCCTAGATACTTCATATTTGTTCTTTTTGGCGTGAGGCTTTTTTTGATAGATAAATATGATGATTTTTTCGCCTCTATTTTAAAATAGTTTGTCATAACAGTTTTTTCAAAGCAGTTTATCGATATTCAATTCATTTATATAAATACGAGAGCCTAAAATTATAACTCACAGCTGAACAAACCCACCCTTCAACTGTGCGCAGTGTGCTGATTTGGCTCTCTCGTGGCATTTTTTTTTTGTAAATTTAGGGTACTTTCTTTTCTACCTACGGTTTAGTGGCATATAGTTTATGCTACAATAACTATCTTTTAAACGGTGTGTTTTTTAAAATAAGATCAACAAAAAAATTATAGTAAAAAGTATACTGAATTTCGCTGTATCGACTAAAATCATATGCTTATTTTTCTTTGTATACTATCTCTCACAAAAAATCAAAATTTTAAATTATAAACTATAAACCATAACTTAAAAGAACATATTCTTAGCCCATATAACCTGTTTTTTTTTACATATTTGCTTTCGTATCCCGTGGCCTCCAAGCACGGAAACTTAGCGGCACGCTCAGGAAGCCCGCGCACTTTCCACGTAACCGTACCGCAGGATGGGGGGCAGCTACCTCCCGCGTCCGGGCGCCGCATGAACTGGAGACCCCGCCGCTCCCCGACCGCATGAAGCGAGCAGCACTACCAGTTCGATTTAAATTTGTGAGTGATATTGCTCTGCAACAACAAACTGTAGCTGAGGTAGTGCTGTTCGGTCGGGGGTATCTCATGCGGCACCCCGACGCGGGAAGTCGGCGGCCACATCCCGCGTCACGGATGCGCGGAAAGTGCTCGCCGTCCCGTCCTCGGGCACTCCCTGCGCTTGCCGCTAAGTTTTCGTACTCCGGGGCCGCGGGATGTGTGACGTGTCGGCCGTAAGTGCCCTCACGCTCAGGAGGCCTAATGCACAGGTAAAAAAGGCCACGGAGACTATGTTTACAACAAAAAAAAAATTTTGTTACGAGGGGCCAAATCAGCACAAAGATCTTCATCTGCCGTGTCTTTCTCAAACGACACAAGGGATTGAGTCGCCTCTCAATCATTCGATTTGATATTGGGTGGCTGAGATGATCGCACGAGGACCTGTGAGAAATTGGGATGTGACCGTTTACCAACAGGCCGTGTGAGCTTTCTCGTTCGCTGTCATCTCAAGAATTCATTAATACCTGATGGTTAGTCCCGCCCATTTTTCTTTTGGCCTTGGCATTATTTTAAAAACATCAAGATAGTTCGCTTACTATTTCTAAATTTTATTTTTATTTCTGATTTTTGGTTTTCTAGCTTTTTATTGGCTCTTTTTTCCATATTTGTTTGCATCGTGGGCTAACCTGTTTTTTATTTTTATTTTTAAATTTAGTTACACCAAATAAGCCACCATCAACTACAGTGTAATTTTAGCCAGTTACAGTACAATTTCAGCTATAAGTTAGTTTATTTTAGCCTAGTCGAACAGCACCTAGGTTTCAATTATCATAATTCATGGCAATGGCAAACAAAGTCTTAAGCCCTCGATTATGGACGCCACGCGCACACAAAGCTAATTAGCTGTAACAAAGAAGTCGAATTTTTTGTACAGATAATCTATTTTTATTCGAAATTACAGAAATATACCCGCGAGAAAATTTTTTACAAAAATAGGCTCCAGTCGCCCAATGGTTGGGCGATTGAAGCCTTTCGCCCAACCCAACAGCGACAACTGGAAAATCTCCCAACCGTTGGGCGATTAATTATAGTCGCCCCACCGTTGGGCGACTTTCATGCAGTCGCCCAATGGTTAGGCGGCTGCACTCAGGTCCCCCGTGAATGTTTTAAATTTTTTCAATTTTGTACTTGTTGTAGGGGTGGCCCCCACCTAAGCCCAGCAGGCCTGTCAGAGGAATGTAAGACCCAAAATGGGATATGTATAATGACATAAGTGCCCCTGAGGGGGATACCCAGATGTGAGGATATAACTGTAAAAGCACTCCCTATGTGTGTGTGTGTGTATATATATATATATACCGCACAGGCCATGGGGAGAGACCCGAAGCCATTCACTTACTTAACTCTCCACTACCACACACTCTCTCAGTTTGGTCTGTAACCACAACAGTTGGCGCTGTCCGTAGGGAGGACAAGAGCAAGCCTCCAGGTCTGAACGAGGATGGCACCAAAGAAAGCTTCACCGTCGGCGGCGAAGAAGAAGAAGGCAGAAGCGGCGAAGTCTCGCGTCAGCACTAGGGCTTCGGCTTTAGCAGCCGCAGGTACGAGCAGTGGTGCAGGTGCGACCGTGAACACCGGCGTTCGCGACGCGACGCCCAACCCCGCCACCGACGCAACGCCCAACCCCGCCACCGACGCGACAACCAACCTCGCCAGCGACACAACGCCAGACCCCACCAGCACCACCCCGACGACCAACCCTGGCGATGGCAACGCAGGCGCATCCGTTTTTCCACCCGGCGCAGAAGCGGTGAATGGTCCCAGCGGCTACGCGGATCTCGTCACCGGCTCCAGGGTCCTCCAGGACAACGCGGCGGGCAGCCTGGGTGCGCAGGCCGAGGTCACCGCCGTGCCGGTAGTACCGCCAAGCGCACGGACGGCCCCAGCCACGTCCGCGGTGGAGGCTGCCCTGCTGGCGGCCCTTAGCGCGTTTCAGCGGGAGCTAACAGACCTCCGCGGGGCTGTGCGAGACATGCAAGAGGCTCGGAGCCAACACGCCCCCCGGCGGTGGCATCCGAACCCGCTCCGGAGAGGGCGGATAGCCGCGACGCCCCTACGTCTAGTCGCGTCCCATTACAGCGCGTAGACCCGAAGTCCCCGCTCTCCGCGGGCCTACAACAGGCGGCGTGGCCTGAGGACTTCAAGTTCCTGAGCGTCATCGAGGCGTACAAGGGCGACTCCGACCCACGAGAATTCGTGCGCGTGTATGAGACCGCTATCGAAGCCACTGGCGGAGACGACACCACGAAGGCAAAAGGACTTCCCCTCGCGTTACAAGGGGTGGCGCTGTCCTGGTTCTTCACCATTGAACCACAGTCCATCTATGCCTGGGAACAGATCCGCGATCGACTCTACAAAAACTTCCAGGGAAACTACGTCGAGCGTGTCGATGCGGACCAGCTCTTCGTAGTCAAGCAAAAACCTGAGGAGCGGCTCCGGGATTACTTTAAGCACTTCGCGAAAGTACGTTGCCAGGTCAAGGACGTCAACGAAACAACCGTCATCAACGTAGCAATACAAGGCCTACGACCGGGACCGATGGCCGAGTACAACGCACGCAAGCCCATTAGGACGGTCGCGAAGCTCTTCGACAAGATGGAAGAGTACGCCAGAGCGGAGGAGGACGCGCGGAGGCGACACGGTGATGACTCCGACACCAACAAGGCGGAAGGCTCGGCAAAGAGCGAAGGCTCGCCGAAGCAGGGCTCTTCGAAAGGTAAGCGCAAGCAAGAGCAGCCAAAGGGCGCCTCCGAACGCAAGGACCCCCAACACAATGACCCGTCAGGCGATAGGCCCAAGTGCGACCAACGCAAGTCCAGGAAGCCTCGTTACGTCTTTGACATCGAGGGCAGCTCCGAAGACAACGCCTCCGCAGGTCGCGGAGGCAGAGGGCGCCGGGGCCAAGGACAAGGGCGTGGCCGGGGTCGCGACGACAGAACCCGCGAAGAGTACAGCGACCAGCACCACGGGCAGTGGTGCAAAATCCATGGCCGAGGCAACCATGACACGCGTGCTTGCACCACTATCGCAGCGCTACGGCAGAGCGTCGCCAGGGACAAAACCCGGAAACACGCGCGCCCATTGTGGCCCACATCCAACACCCCCAGGACCAAGGAATACATAGCCCCAGGAAGGCCTCCTGCGAATTCAGGCACATGTGCAACAACCTCGGGAGGGCCTCCTACAGTTACAAGCCCCGGAAGGAGCCCAGTGCAGGATCATCAACGTCATTTCCGAAGGCTCCTCGTTGGAGTTCGCCTCGGCGCGGCAACAGAAGGCCTACGCGAGGAGGCTACACCACGTCGCGGCATACCCGGCGCAGGCGCCGCCGGAATGGGCACAACACGAAGTCACATTCACGCCCGCTAACGCCGAGGGCGTGGAGTTCCCCCACCAAGACCCTTTGGTCGTCCGGGTCCTTGTAGCTGGATGCGAAGTCAGGCGCGTCCTAGTCGATTGAGGAAGCTCCGCGAACATCCTGTTCGCCACGGCCTTCGACCAAATGGGGATCCCTCGGAGTCGATTGGGCCCTTCAGGCATCCCGCTGCAAGGATTTGGAGGGCAGCCTTTGCGCGCTTTGGGCCAGATATGCCTCCAAGTCTCCTTCGGCCAAAACGACAACGTGAGGAGAGAAGATGCCATCTTCGACGTGGTCGACATTGTATACCCCTACAACGCCATATTAGGGCGGCCGCTCCTAAATACTCTCGGGGCAGTCCCGCATCACGGCTTCCTGTGCATGAAGCTTCCAGGACCGCGGGCCATCATCATCGTCCATGCGATCAGGACATGGCTCGGCGCATAGAGCTTGGCACCAGAGGTCCATGCCACGCGGCTCGCCAAGGCACCTAAGCCGGGTGTGCAGGTGCGGAGCCCTCGGGCGCCCCCGGAGAGAGTCTCGCGTTCCTCGGGCACAAGGTTGCCCCGGCAGCAGCGGCTCGTCAGCGGTCGCCCCGTCCTCATAGCGGTTAGTGGTCGGTATTCCCTTTCTTTTTTGTAATTGCTCACCCGCGTAAACAGGAATTTAATAAAGTTCACCGTTTGCACAAATTCTTGTTCTTCGCAACAAAGACACGCGTCCGCGCGCGCACTCTTTGTCAAAGATACGGGTATGAGTATAAACAAAGACACGCGTCCGCGCGCGCACTCTTTGTCAAAGATACGAGTATGAGTATAAACAAAGACACGCGTTCGCGCGCGCACTCTCCGTCAAAGATACGGGTATGAGTATAAACAAAGACACGCGTGCGCGCGCACTCTCTGTCAAAGATACGGGTATGAGTATAAACAAAGACACGCGTCCACGCGCGCACTCTCCGTCAAAGATGCGGGTATGAGTATAAACAAAGACACGCGTTCACGCGCGCACTCTCTGTCAAAGATACGGTATGAGTATAAACCAAGACGAGCGGGGGGATGCCTCCGCACGCACTCTACGGAGTATAAATAAGACGTAGCGTCGAGGTCCGCCTCCGCATGCACTCTACGGAGTATAAATAAGACGTAGCGTCGAGGTCCGCCTCCGCACGCACTCTTCGGAGTATAAAAAAGACGCGGATGCTATCCCTGCGCACTCTACGGAGTATAAACAAGACGCAAACCCCGCGCACGCATGGGCGTTGCCCCAGTGCGTACTCTTCAGAGTATAAATAAGACGTGGATGTCGATTCCACGTACTCTCCGAAGTATAAAAAAGACGCGGATGCTATCCCTACGCACTCTACGGAGTATAAACAAGACGCGAACCCCGCGCACGCATGGGCGTTGCCTCAGTGCGTACTCTTCGGAGTATAAATAAGACGTGGATGTCGATCCCACGCACTCTCCGGAGTATTAAAAGACGCGGATGCTATCCCCGCGCACTCTACGGAGTATAAACAAGACGCGAACCCCGCACACGCATGGGCGTTGTCTCAGTGCGTACTCTTCGGAGTATAAACAAGACGTGGATGTTGGCCCCACGTACGCAGAGGTTACCCTGGCGAATTCTACGGAGTGCAAAGTGCACCACGGGGGCCCACTCCCACGCGCAGCCCGCGAAGTACCAAGGCGACGTGTCAGAGGCTAGCTCCCGCGCGGGCGCACCTGCGAGCGAGAAACACTAGAGGCTGTCCTTGCGCAATCTTGGGAGGTTCACCGCAACAAGGAATTCATACTTATGCCCTACAACTAGGAGTAAGTGCTACACTAGTGATTATACTTGTTGATTGTACTTTATAAGCAACACAAACTTAGGTTTAATGACCATGACATACCTGTGTAGGTTCTACTGGATTCTAATTGTAATTATACCAAAATGGAATAAGGTAATATACCTTTATTCTCTAAAGAAGAACAAAACTGACAACACAGTTGTCCAATAAGTAATCAACAGGTAAACATATTTTCTCCATAGATAACTCTATTGCAGTCTTTCAAACCTTTCCTATGACTAAGGCTAGCTTTTTAGAATCACGTAGGTTGTTCACCATGTATATTATAAAGGTATGTAAATCCATGGGAGGGATCGACACTCTGCGATACGTTCTAGATTTCCCGGTATTCGCTAATACACATTAATCCTATATAACACTTCGTAGTAATGCCTCTCGAACTAAAAAATTCTATTTTTGTAGTGCCACTAGCAGCCGTCGGGCAACTATACCTATGAATACTATGTTTACCACAACATGCAACTACTCATCGGTTCCACGAAGAATAATCCTGAGGTATGTCAATCTTGCGATAATTATTTTATACTTATCAATTTATATATGTATGCACAACATTGATCTTCCTACCGACATGTTCCGTCCATCGCTACAACTCCGTTGGAACAGGCCCACCTCAAACATATTCGAGGACAATGTACGTATTTTTGATGTCTAAAGTCATAAAAAAGATGGGGAGTTTCATAATATAGAATGAATTTCACTAGGATAATATTGAACTTAATTGTTTATGTGTGTATTTATTCATGGTATCCATTTATTTCATTTCTGTTAATTGATTTGTGAAATGGATGTTCTTGTTTCTGAAATGAATGTATGTGAATTGGATGTATATATATACTGTGTTGATGTGCTTGTTTTATAGGGCATAGCTAGCATTTCCTGAGGCTAGCCAACAAACAGGAATAGGTTTATGTGGGACCCGGAGTAGAAACTTCCGGACCCCCCTGTGCATTACAGTACTAGTCCCAGATCAAAGCTAGTACACACAGATAACCAGAAAAAACGGTACATTGTCATCCACGATTTATTACAATAATAACTGAAGTTTTACATTGGTCATTGCCTTACAAAGGTTCACAGAACCTTAAAACGAAAATAAACACAGCGGAAGCAAAAAGTAAATTAATCGACCCATCAATCTGCCACAGGCAATTGACTGGGGAAACGAGTCCTAAGCATCCGGGAAGAAACCACCGCATCCACATTCGGCACAGAAGTCGTAATCTCCAGCTTGAGCTTCTTCATCCTCTGTTATTATATTTATAGAGCAACAGGTGAGTACAAAAATGTACTCCGCAAGTCTTGGGAAAGATGCATAGATGCAAAGCTTCACAAAGGAAAGCTATATGGTTCTTTTGCAAAAATCAGCATTTTATTTCAAGTCTACATAATTATTTCAAAAGCCATTTGATAAACATCTTGTTTTTCATAAATGAAATTAGATAAATAACTTAGTGAAGGTTAAACCACCAACTAAAATTTTAGGCTATCTGCCAACTTAAAAAAAAACCTCAGGTTAAACTACCTGATCTGGTTACACCACCAGATTTAAATCACGAGAGTTACACCACTCCCGAGTTTGACAAACCATTTTATTTTAAAATCAAAATCAAACTTCTACCATGTGAATGCATTCCTTGCCCGCCCTTGACCGTGGGCACGGCTATTCGAATAGTTTTTACTCTGCAGAGTTTGTACACTTTACCCACAAGAGATAAATTATCTTAATAGTCAACATGCTTCCTTTGGCATGAGACCCAGATAAAATATCACAAAGCCTTTCACCTACTCCAGTATAGCTAGATACCACCCGCTAAGGTTTCACCACAACTCGAATCCACAAGTCGGAGCCCCCTCTTGCGCCGTATGAGTACAGTAAACCCTGTCCCTCACTATGAGTAACCAGTACACCCTGGCACTCAATACACCACTGGTGATATCTAAACTACACCTTTATAGGTTAGTTAGCTAGGTCGTACCCATATAGACTTGTGGTTGCACTGTTTTGCTCAGTTTGGACAAACACAAGCGTCGGTCCTTAAACGACCAGGGTGGTTCATTCACAATTCCAAAAAATTCTCGTGCTAACTGCACCAGCCAAACCTTCCATCCACCCTTGTCAACTTTTCCCTTTAAAATTCATTTTTACTTTTAAATTAACAGTGGTAACATCCATTACCTCTTTTCAAACAAATCATTTAACAATGGTAACATCCATTACCAATGTTCAAACAAATCATTTAACAACACATTTAGCAAACATGCTACTTATTTGAGCATTATTACATTGATTTGCTACGCTAAGCATTTGCTAATATTTAAAAAAAAATTCAACAGATGTAATACTAACTCATTATTGAGTCAAAGGGATATCCTAAGTTGACAATGGTACAAGGTAAACAATTTTCAATGGAAGGTATAACAAATTGGATATTTAACTAAATTTTCTAAATCAAATTATCACTTGATATAACATAAGCATGCAATAATTTAAATTAACTACCTAATCATTTTATAAATCATTTGAGCAAGTTGATCAAAGAAAACTTGCAAAACATAGGATCAAAATGATCAAAGGAGACTTGCCTTCCTG
Organism: Dendrocalamus latiflorus; assembly: GCA_017311315.1. NCBI lineage: Eukaryota > Viridiplantae > Streptophyta > Magnoliopsida > Poales > Poaceae > Dendrocalamus > Dendrocalamus latiflorus. Next base: position 28,213,981 of record CM029610.1, read on the forward strand.
TGCTGGGTTGAAATTTTCCGGGGCTTGCTCTTGAAGTTCCTCGGACAAATCGGTCTCTACACGTAAATCAAGAAATCCAAATAAATAAAATAAAATAAAAATTCAAAAATTGAAACTAAATATACCAATTGAAAGATTAGAATTTTAGATGAATTTAGAAATTTGAATGGATCAATTTGGATTTAAAATGAGCAAGTTATGGCTGTTGGAAGTTTGAAATCAGAGAAAATGGAAAAAGATAATTTCTGGAATTATCTTTTAACTGAAAATGAATTATGACGTCAGCATAGATTTTCTGGGAATTAATTTACTGAAGAAAATTACAATTATGACGTCAGCATGGAAATAAAAATAAATTACAGAGGCTGACATGTGGGGCCAGTCTACGGTGGACCGCGTCCACGGACAACTACAGTTGCTGACGTGGCAGACCGAGAGTGACACGTGGCATGCTGACGTGGCAGTGCTGACGTGGCATGGGGCGAAGGGTTTCGGCTGACGTGGCGCTGACGTGGCAAACACGTGTCTGCCACGTGGCTTGACACGTCGGATAGGACTGACGTGGAGGCTGAGGTGGCGGAGCTGACGCGGCGGGTGCGCGGCTGTCGGCGGAGGTGGATCGGACGGCTGGGATTTCGAACGCGTGGCTCGATCCCGAGCGTTGGCTCAGATCCAGATTAGCGGCGGTGATGAGGCGGCGGAGACGCGGGCGTCCGGTGGATGGATGCCGCGTGGCGCGACGCGGGCGACGGGGCCGAGGCGGTGCGGACGTGGACGGCCGAGATGAGGACGCGTAGGCGCATCTGAGCCATCGAGGAATTAACGGTGGAGATGGCGCGGTGCGAAGGCGGGAGTCCGGCGATCGACGACGCGTGTCCAGGCGCGTCGCACGAGGCGTCGCGGACGCGAGCGCGCGCGGGCGAGCGCGGACGCGGGCGGCGCGACCGAGGGAGCGGGCGTGCGGGAGCGTCTCCCTGGCGCGCGGACCGAGGGGCGGCGCGAAACGGAGGGCGCGGCGGAGGACTCACCGGCGGCGACCAAATCCCACGGCGGCGACGGTTTGAACGGCGACGACACGCACGCGAGAGAGGAAGAGAGAGGGAGAGAGCGAAGGGGTGAGAGTGGTGGCCGGGGCTCGTTTTATACACGGCGGAGATGGAAACGCCCGCGCGAACCTCGCCGGCGTAAATGCGACGGTTACCGACGCTTCGCGGCGGAAACGGGCGTCTCCTCGGGTGAAAACGGGCGCAGTTAACGGCGGCGACGAGCGGACGCTCCCGGTTCATTAAAGGCGAAGAAGTAACGGCCGAGGAGGCGAAATGCGAGCTCGGCGGCGACGCGATAATGGCGGCGATGCGCGAGAGAAGGAACGGTCGCGCGGGGACGAAGGCCTGACAGGTGGGACCCACTGGCAGTGACCTACTCTGACCGACGGTCTCTGACGGGTGGGGCCCGCTTGTCAGCGCAAAAACAAAAAGAAACTCAACCTCGCGCGCGGAGCGGGGCTCGAACGCGCGCCGAGGGAGCGGGGAGGGAAGAGAGCGGCGGAGTAAACCAGTCGGGCGGGGAGGCACTGCCTACCCAATAAGGGTAGGTAATCCCTTTGAGGATTAGCTGCGGGGAAGCCGGCGGATGTACGACACGTGGCGCACGGAGAGGGAGGGAAGGCGGGATGGCGCGGACGGCGGGGATCGATCCGGGCGGAGATGGACGGATGGATGGCTAACAAGTGTCAGCCCGAGGAAGGGTTTTGATATTAAATTTTTTTTTATATATTTCAGAAATCAGTAGGAGGCTTTAAAATAGTCAGAAAAATACCAAATAAATTCCAAAAATTGCAGAAAAATTCACATAATTCACTGATAATATTTTGAACATATGAAAAATATTTCCAACCTATTTTGATATTAAATTTTTATTTTTTTTTAAACAGAACTTTATATTCTGAAAAATCCAAATAAATTGAGATAATTAATTTAAAATTATTTCTTCCAAATAAAGCAAAAATTGGGATGTTACAAACCTACCCCCCTTGGAAGGAATCTCGACCCCGAGATTCGGAAGGACTGAAAAATAGATCAGGGAACTCTGTTCGAAGATCCTCTTCACGCTCCCAGGTTGCTTCCGATTCTGGATGATTATTCCACTGCACTTTGCAAAATTTGATAGTCTTGTTTCTTGTACAGCGCTCTGCTTCTTCTAAAATCTTGACAGGAAATTCTGGATACGTCAAGTCTTCTTTTAAATCCAACTCTTCTAAAGATATTAATTCCTCTGGTACTCTTAAGCACTTCTTCAACTGTGATACATGAAATACATCATGTACGTCTGACAACTGAGGAGGAAACTCTAACTGATATGCAACTTCACCTCTTCTGGCTATAACTAGAAATGGTCCGATATATCTTGGAGCAAGCTTTCCACTGACCTTGAAACGTCGCATCCCTTTTAAAGGTGACACCTTCAAATACACATGATCCCCTGGTGCGAATTCCAACATTCTGCGACGATTATCTGCATAACTCTTTTGTCTGGTCTGTGCTACTTTCAATCGGTCTCGTATTAATCGAACTTGCTCTTCGGCTAACTTCAAGACATCGGGTCCGAATACTTGACTTTCTCCAGTCTCTGACCAATATAATGGTGTTCTGCATTTCCTGCCATACAAGGCTTCAAACGGAGACATCTTCAGACTAGACTGGTAACTGTTATTATAGGAAAATTCCGCGTAGGGTAAACTTTGATCCCAACTGACTTTATTGGCTAAAGCACACGCTCTTAGCATATCTTCCAATATCTGATTCACTCGTTCAGTCTGGCCATCTGTTTGAGGATGATAAGCAGTACTGAAATTTAAATTGGTGCCCAAAACTTCATGAAGTTTCTGCCAAAATCTTGAGGTAAATTGCGTTCCTCTATCCGATACGATTTTCTTTGGAACTCCATGCAGACATACAATTCTTGACATATAGAGCTCTGCCAACCTATCTCCTGAATAGGTAGTCTTTACAGGTATGAAATGTGCAACCTTTGTTAAGCGATCCACTATAACCCAGATTGAATCATACCCTGACTTGGTTCTTGGTAGTCCTGTTATGAAATCCATTCCGATTTCCTCCCATTTCCATTCAGGTATCTGCAGAGGTTGCAAAAGACCGGCAGGTCGTTGGTGCTCTGCTTTAACCCTTTGACATATATCACATAAAGCTACATATTCCGCAATTTCTCGTTTCATACTGGTCCACCAGTAACTTTCTTTTAGATCTTGATACATCTTTGTACTTCCGGGATGAATGGAATATCCTGATTCATGAGCTTCCTTTAGAATTAAATCTTTTATTTCCTTTCTCTCCGGTACTAAAATCCTTCTTCATCTTCTGAGAATCCAGGTGCTTTGCCTTTCTTCATGTTATCTTTTATTTCTTTAACATACTCATCTTCTTTCTGAGCTGCCTTGATCTGATCTTCTAAAGTGGGTTGGACCTTTAATGTAGACAGAATTCCTTCATTTATCACTCCCAAATTGAGACGCTGAAATTCTTCACGAAGAGTTGACTGACTGTCTTGAATCAACATATTGCTAACATGGATCTTCCGACTTAAAGCATCTGCCACTACATTGGCCTTTCCTGGATGATAGTGTATTCCCACATCATAATCCTTTATCAGTTCAAGCCATCTTCTTTGTCTCAGATTAAGATCAGGTTGAGTGAATACATACTTTAGACTTTTATGATCCGTATATATTTCACACCGATTACTAATTAGATAATGCCTCCACAACTTTAGAGCATGCACTACAGCAGCTAGCTCTAAATCATGAGTGGGGTAATTGTCTTCATGAGGTCTTAACTGCCTTGATGCATAAGCAACAACCTTTCCTTCTTGCATTAGTACACATCCAAGACCTTGTTTGGATGCGTCACAATAAACTTCAAAATCTTTTCTAATATCCGGTAATCGCAGAACTGGTGCTGAAGTTAACCTCCTCTTTAACTCTTGAAAACTATCCTCACAAGATTTGTTCCATTCAAATTTTCTTTCTTTCTTTAACAACTGAGTTAAAGGTCTGGCAATCTTGGAAAAGCCTTCAATGAATCGACGATAGTAACCGGCTAATCCCAGAAAACTTCTGATCTCAGTTACTGTCTTGGGTGGAGTCCAATTTAATACATCCTTAACTTTTCCAGGATCTACAGATACTCCTTCTGCTGAAATTACGTGTCCCAAAAACTCAATTTCCTTTAACCAAAACACACACTTGCTAAACTTGGCATATAACTGGTGTTCACGGAGTCTTTGCAATACTATCCTTAGATGATCCTCATGTTCTTTATCGTTTTTCGAATAGATAAGAATGTCATCTATAAAAACAACAACAAACTTATCTAAATAATCCATAAATACTTTATTCATCAAATTCATGAAGTATGCCGGGGCATTTGTCAGACCGAAAGACATCACCGTATACTCATATAGTCCATATCTTGTGGCGAAGGCTGTCTTTGGTATATCTTCTGGTCTAATCTTCAACTGGTGATATCCTGACCGAAGATCAATCTTGGAGAAGTCACTTGATCCTTTGAGTTGATCGAACAAATCGTCAATCCGGGGTAAGGGATACTTATTCTTTATAGTTACTTCATTTAAAGCTCTATAGTCCACGCACATACGCTGACTACCATCCTTCTTGTTTACCAAAAGTACTGGGGCTCCCCAAGGTGAAGAACTTGGTCTAATGAAACTTTTCTCTTGTAATTCCTGAATCTGCCTCTTGACTTCAGCTAAATCATCAGCTGACATCCGATAAGGTCTTTTTGATATTGGGGCTGTACCAGGTACCAAATTTATAACAAATTCAATCTCTCGATCTGGTGGCAATCCTGGCAATTCCTCAGGGAAAACATCAGAGTATTCGCAAGCTACCGACACATCCTCCAAATTTTTCCCTTTTAAGTTAGTTAACATAATGTTCTTCTTTGAGTGCATAACTGCCTCATGTCTTATCTGAATTCCGTCAGAATTGGTAAGAGTAATGGCACGATTGGCACAATCTATCTGTCCTTTATACTTGATCAACCAATCCATACCAAGTATTATATCTATGCCATCGGAGTCTATTATAATAAGGTTCGCTAGGAACTTTACTCCATTTATAATTATGGTTGCTCTAGGGCTAACCAATTTAGTCCTCAATTCTTTTCCAGGAGATTGAACTATCATAAGGTTCTTTAGCATACAAATATTCCAATTATTTCTTTCAGCAAAAGCTTTTGTTACGAATGAATGTGTAGCTCCAGAATCAAATAATATAATTGCTGGTACTGAATTAACCAGGAACTTACCCAGAACTACGTCTGGTGCATCTTCCGCTGCTTCTGCGGTGACATGGTTGATACGCCCTCTGTTGAATGGCTGTGGAGTCTGAGGTGTCTGAGGGCTTCCACGTCCTTGACCGGTAGTTGGAGCTCTTGCTGATGTAGGATCCAAGTTGAAGCGGACCGGGGTTACCGCTTGACGCTTCTGTGGGCAACTGCTGGCATAGTGTCCCATATTTTTGCAATTGTAGCATTGCACTCCTGCAGCTACATTTCTATTCTGCTGTTGTTGGGCTGCATTTCCAGTTCTAGGAGTTTGAGGCAAAGGGCGAGGCGCAGAAATGGGTGTCCTTGGATGATTATGCACTGGAGGCCGGTTGTACTGTTGTTGAGTAGGGCGTTGACGGGAACTGCTAGCAAACTGTTGGGCTTGAAACTTCCTTTTCCTAGCATCAAAAAGCTGACGCTGGGCATCTTCTTGTACTAAAGCTTTGTTCACCAGATGTTGAAAAGTAGGGTAGTCATTGGAGACTAACTGAACTTTGAGGTTGGGGTCCATTCCTCCCATGAACCTCCAGATCCTTGAGGCATCATTCGCCACATCTTCCGGTGCATATCTTGATAATTGGATAAATTTACTCAGATATGCGGAAACACTAAGGTTTCCTTGTTGTAGCTGATGAAACTCCTTCCTCTTCATTTCCATAATACTCATAGGAATATGAGCAGTACGGAAGGCTTCCAAAAATTCTACCCATGCAATATTCTGAGCATCTTGATGTGCGGCACAGTAGTTATCCCACCAATTAGCAGCAACTCCCTTGAGTTGGTGGGCGGCGTACAGAACCTTCTCATGCTCTGCACATTGAGCCAAATTGAGTTTCCTTTCTATTTCTTTAATCCAATCATCCGCCTCCAAAGGGTCAGCAGATCCTGCAAAGGTCGGAGGTCGGGTTCTCATAAATTCCCCAAGTTTAGACTGTGGCTGTTGAACTGGTGCTTGCTGGACTTGTTGGACTTGATTTTGGGCCAAAGCTTGAAGTAGTTGCAACTGCATGGCCATCATCTGTTCCATGTTGGGAGCTTGAGCTGGCGGAGGTGGAATGTTGTCTTCTGGTTGAGCATTAGGGTTACGGCTACTGCCCGGGTTGTTCCTTGTATTCACCATCTGAAACGGTTTCCAGGGTTAGCAAAAGGTAAGAGGGAACTAGCATAGATAAGAGGTTAGGGGAAACTAAATAACATCCCAAGCCAACACACAAGAAGAAACCAGCAACCACTTAGGGAAAACTTTATTGAAATCAAGATAATTTTATGAATGGCTGCACCACAAGTGCACATAGGCTTGGTACAGTCCATCCAACACACCAAAATATGATAAAGCGTTCTAAAAAACGTGGATAATTATTTGGGTACTACTGACTCAACTAACTACTCATCCTCCACGATGATGCGCTCCTCCGGATCCTCCTCGGGGTCCTCCTCTGAATCAGATAAGTGTCTCTGTCCACAACCACGGCAGTTGTTCGGCGAACGCGACCGTGATCGACTTTGACTAAAGTCGGAAAAACCGGAGCGAGATAGCTGGCGTCCCCGGCTAGATCCTCCAATATCAACGTCGGGTGGCGGACTGGAGCGTCGCACACTCTTCCTCGCAGTAAGCCTAGTGCGAGGTCCCGTAAACTGGGCTGGAGCAGCAACAGGAGCTGGTGGAGTCGGTGTAGTGGTAGCAGCTCGAAGACGCTCTACCTCTGCCTCGGCAGTAGTCCTCGCCTGAACGGCGTCGGCGTGGGCAGCCTCACTCTGCAGTAGCTGGGCTCGGAGAGTGTCGGAGTGGTCGTAGCTCGACGTAAGCAGCCTCCGAAGAAGTCCGATCTCCTGCTGAGCTCTGGCGTAAGTCGCTGAAGCTGCCAGAGTGTGCTGCACCTGGTGAGACAAGCGCGGGTCGTCTACCACCAGCTGGAAAAGCTCTGGATGAGTCTGTCCTGCTCTCGTCGTCGGGAAGAAGCAAAAAGGTGACTGTCGTAGCTCCTCCTTGTGCCTCCTGCACAACTCCGAGATCGCCAACTGTGCTGCATCCTGGATCGCATCTGAGCAGAAGGTCCGTGGGTACTCAATATGACGCTCAACTGGGTCAATCCTCCCGTCTGGAGCGTAAATGAACACCTCCATGCTCCAGGAGTCCGTGCTCATCACTCGTGTGTTCCGCCCCCTGAAGATAGGCTGTTGGGTGTACTTCAGATGCTGCATTAGCTGCCGTAGAAGAGTCGCAAAAGCTCCCTCACTCTCGCCATGAGAATGGTGATCCCACGGGGCTGATGATGACGAACCTGCCATCTACAAGTTGGAAAGAGGAGAGATCAGTAAAGATTTTTAAATAGTGAAAAGGGAGGACAGAAACAAGATACTAAGTAAGAGGAGAGTAGAAGCAAAGAAACTTATATATTTTTAATATATTCTTTTTAAACATAAGTCCTTAAAACTTCCCAATACCTAGGGTTCGTCCTACAGTCAAGATGGCTCTGATACCACTTCTGTGGGACCCGGAGTAGAAACTTCCGGACCCCCCTGTGCATTACAGTACTAGTCCCAGATCAAAGCTAGTACACACAGATAACCAGAAAAAACGGTACATTGTCATCCACGATTTATTACAATAATAACTGAAGTTTTACATTGGTCATTGCCTTACAAAGGTTCACAGAACCTTAAAACGAAAATAAACACAGCGGAAGCAAAAAGTAAATTAATCGACCCATCAATCTGCCACAGGCAATTGACTGGGGAAACGAGTCCTAAGCATCCGGGAAGAAACCACCGCATCCACATTCGGCACAGAAGTCGTAATCTCCAGCTTGAGCTTCTTCATCCTCTGTTATTATATTTATAGAGCAACAGGTGAGTACAAAAATGTACTCCGCAAGTCTTGGGAAAGATGCATAGATGCAAAGCTTCACAAAGGAAAGCTATATGGTTCTTTTGCAAAAATCAGCATTTTATTTCAAGTCTACATAATTATTTCAAAAGCCATTTGATAAACATCTTGTTTTTCATAAATGAAATTAGATAAATAACTTAGTGAAGGTTAAACCACCAACTAAAATTTTAGGCTATCTGCCAACTTAAAAAAAAACCTCAGGTTAAACTACCTGATCTGGTTACACCACCAGATTTAAATCACGAGAGTTACACCACTCCCGAGTTTGACAAACCATTTTATTTTAAAATCAAAATCAAACTTCTACCATGTGAATGCATTCCTTGCCCGCCCTTGACCGTGGGCACGGCTATTCGAATAGTTTTTACTCTGCAGAGTTTGTACACTTTACCCACAAGAGATAAATTATCTTAATAGTCAACATGCTTCCTTTGGCATGAGACCCAGATAAAATATCACAAAGCCTTTCACCTACTCCAGTATAGCTAGATACCACCCGCTAAGGTTTCACCACAACTCGAATCCACAAGTCGGAGCCCCCTCTTGCGCCGTATGAGTACAGTAAACCCTGTCCCTCACTATGAGTAACCAGTACACCCTGGCACTCAATACACCACTGGTGATATCTAAACTACACCTTTATAGGTTAGTTAGCTAGGTCGTACCCATATAGACTTGTGGTTGCACTGTTTTGCTCAGTTTGGACAAACACAAGCGTCGGTCCTTAAACGACCAGGGTGGTTCATTCACAATTCCAAAAAATTCTCGTGCTAACTGCACCAGCCAAACCTTCCATCCACCCTTGTCAACTTTTCCCTTTAAAATTCATTTTTACTTTTAAATTAACAGTGGTAACATCCATTACCTCTTTTCAAACAAATCATTTAACAATGGTAACATCCATTACCAATGTTCAAACAAATCATTTAACAACACATTTAGCAAACATGCTACTTATTTGAGCATTATTACATTGATTTGCTACGCTAAGCATTTGCTAATATTTAAAAAAAAATTCAACAGATGTAATACTAACTCATTATTGAGTCAAAGGGATATCCTAAGTTGACAATGGTACAAGGTAAACAATTTTCAATGGAAGGTATAACAAATTGGATATTTAACTAAATTTTCTAAATCAAATTATCACTTGATATAACATAAGCATGCAATAATTTAAATTAACTACCTAATCATTTTATAAATCATTTGAGCAAGTTGATCAAAGAAAACTTGCAAAACATAGGATCAAAATGATCAAAGGAGACTTGCCTTCCTGTGCTGGGTTGAAATTTTCCGGGGCTTGCTCTTGAAGTTCCTCGGACAAATCGGTCTCTACACGTAAATCAAGAAATCCAAATAAATAAAATAAAATAAAAATTCAAAAATTGAAACTAAATATACCAATTGAAAGATTAGAATTTTAGATGAATTTAGAAATTTGAATGGATCAATTTGGATTTAAAATGAGCAAGTTATGGCTGTTGGAAGTTTGAAATCAGAGAAAATGGAAAAAGATAATTTCTGGAATTATCTTTTAACTGAAAATGAATTATGACGTCAGCATAGATTTTCTGGGAATTAATTTACTGAAGAAAATTACAATTATGACGTCAGCATGGAAATAAAAATAAATTACAGAGGCTGACATGTGGGGCCAGTCTACGGTGGACCGCGTCCACGGACAACTACAGTTGCTGACGTGGCAGACCGAGAGTGACACGTGGCATGCTGACGTGGCAGTGCTGACGTGGCATGGGGCGAAGGGTTTCGGCTGACGTGGCGCTGACGTGGCAAACACGTGTCTGCCACGTGGCTTGACACGTCGGATAGGACTGACGTGGAGGCTGAGGTGGCGGAGCTGACGCGGCGGGTGCGCGGCTGTCGGCGGAGGTGGATCGGACGGCTGGGATTTCGAACGCGTGGCTCGATCCCGAGCGTTGGCTCAGATCCAGATTAGCGGCGGTGATGAGGCGGCGGAGACGCGGGCGTCCGGTGGATGGATGCCGCGTGGCGCGACGCGGGCGACGGGGCCGAGGCGGTGCGGACGTGGACGGCCGAGATGAGGACGCGTAGGCGCATCTGAGCCATCGAGGAATTAACGGTGGAGATGGCGCGGTGCGAAGGCGGGAGTCCGGCGATCGACGACGCGTGTCCAGGCGCGTCGCACGAGGCGTCGCGGACGCGAGCGCGCGCGGGCGAGCGCGGACGCGGGCGGCGCGACCGAGGGAGCGGGCGTGCGGGAGCGTCTCCCTGGCGCGCGGACCGAGGGGCGGCGCGAAACGGAGGGCGCGGCGGAGGACTCACCGGCGGCGACCAAATCCCACGGCGGCGACGGTTTGAACGGCGACGACACGCACGCGAGAGAGGAAGAGAGAGGGAGAGAGCGAAGGGGTGAGAGTGGTGGCCGGGGCTCGTTTTATACACGGCGGAGATGGAAACGCCCGCGCGAACCTCGCCGGCGTAAATGCGACGGTTACCGACGCTTCGCGGCGGAAACGGGCGTCTCCTCGGGTGAAAACGGGCGCAGTTAACGGCGGCGACGAGCGGACGCTCCCGGTTCATTAAAGGCGAAGAAGTAACGGCCGAGGAGGCGAAATGCGAGCTCGGCGGCGGCGCGATAATGGCGGCGATGCGCGAGAGAAGGAACGGTCGCGCGGGGACGAAGGCCTGACAGGTGGGACCCACTGGCAGTGACCTACTCTGACCGACGGTCTCTGACGGGTGGGGCCCGCTTGTCAGCGCAAAAACAAAAAGAAACTCAACCTCGCGCGCGGAGCGGGGCTCGAACGCGCGCCGAGGGAGCGGGGAGGGAAGAGAGCGGCGGAGTAAACCAGTCGGGCGGGGAGGCACTGCCTACCCAATAAGGGTAGGTAATCCCTTTGAGGATTAGCTGCGGGGAAGCCGGCGGATGTACGACACGTGGCGCACGGAGAGGGAGGGAAGGCGGGATGGCGCGGACGGCGGGGATCGATCCGGGCGGAGATGGACGGATGGATGGCTGACAAGTGTCAGCCCGAGGAAGGGTTTTGATATTAAATTTTTTTTTATATTTCAGAAATCAGTAGGAGGCTTTAAAATAGTCAGAAAAATACCAAATAAATTCCAAAAATTGCAGAAAAATTCACATAATTCACTGATAATATTTTGAACATATGAAAAATATTTCCAACCTATTTTGATATTAAATTTTTATTTTTTTTTTAAACAGAACTTTATATTCTGAAAAATCCAAATAAATTGAGATAATTAATTTAAAATTATTTCTTCCAAATAAAGCAAAAATTGGGATGTTACAGTTTAGGAGTAGAAAAGAATATCACAAACAATTATTAACTCGTAACTGTCTATAATAGTTGACTAACACAGATGATTTTTAGTAGAAATTGTCTGTGATATATGGTTTATCACAGATGGTTTCAACTACGAACTGCCTATGATATTAATATATCACAAATGGTTCGTAGTTGAAACCGTCTGTGATAAACCATAAATCACATATATTTTCTACTAAAATCCGTATGTGTTGGTGAACTTCTGTGTTAGTGAACTATCACAGACAGTTTTTACTAAAAAACCATCTGTGAAAGTATGCATCACAGACGGTTTGAAAGCCGTATGTGATGACCTCGTATTATTACTGACCTATAAATTCAGACGGCTCACAAAACCATCGTGATGATGTTTTGGAACCGTCTGGGATAACCTTTTGTGTAGTAGTGAGGGGGTTGAGGAGGTGCTCTATCTGGGAGGAATTGGGCCGGACTCGCCAGAGAAGGAATGGTTGTGGTGGAGGTAGATGCGGTCGGAGGTGAGGAAGACGACAGCGCTGGTGAGCTTTTGTGGATGAAAACCAAATTGGATGAGGGGGGCTGAAGGAGCTACCAAGTGCCCAATTTAACATGAGCAAATCGGCGAGGAGCTCATCGAAGGGGCAGGGACGATCAGATGGTCATGGCAGAGCTCGCGTTAGGGTCAAGCAACTTGGCCCGAGCAATGGTGAGGTGCGGAAGGGAGTGAAGAGGGGTGAGGGGAAATGAGGGGAGCTCGGTGGCTTAAATAGCCGAGGAGAAGGCGGCAAATGCTATGCAAGCACAACAGGCAGAGCAGCAGTGAACACGCGGCATGACGCCACAGTGTGGAGTTTAGGCACATGGAGCAACAAACACGTGGCACGACATGAGCAGCAAGGCGGCATGCCGATCAGGTGTGTGAGCGACGGTTTTTGTGGCAAGGACAAGTGTGCGGCGTGGCGGTAGGCACAAGTGTACACGGCATGGGCCACCAGCATGGCGGGCGTGGGTTGGGGCGCACGACCGAGTGACAGAGAGAGAGAGGGAGAAGGAAAAAGGAGGGGAAGAGAGTGGGCTAGGGGGAAGAAAAAGGGAGGAGACAAAGGGAAATGGGCCGACCCAACTTGGGTTTGGGATTTTTATTTTTATTTGAATTTCTGTTTTTGAGTTTAAATTTATATTTGAATTCAAATTTAAAGTTTTTGCCTACAAAACCAACTCCAATTTTCCAACGGCTCAAATTCAATTTTCATTTAAATTCTTGGATCAATTATTCAAATGCAAAATTTATTATTCTTTTGCTTATGCTTTTTATTTTTAGATTGAAAATTTTTATTTGCTTTGTTAATTGCTTGGCTTTTAGTCCTAGGTTTTGATTTTATTTTTATTAATTGATTTTGTGATTTATAAAATCCGATAAAATCCTTAGTTGAAAGATTGAAATCCTTAGTTGAATCTTTGATTCATCGAGTTGAAAGTTTTGAATTCCGATATGAAACTTTTTGAGTTGAAAGTTCATGATCCCAGGTTGAAACTTTGTTTTATAGAGTTGAAAGTTTAAAGGGAGTAGTTGAAAGATGGGAAAAGGAAAAAGAAGGAAAGTGAGGCACCAGAGGTGGGGAAGAAGGCATCTATGAGAGGCCCTCATCCTTTTTATGGGATAGTTGATCGTTTGCCCTAAAGTTGAAGAGTTATTGGTAAAATGCTCTCCATTACGTGGTAATTGGCGTTTTGCTTCAAACTTCATGTGCCATTTCTTAATTTGCCTTTTTTTTGAATTTTTAGTCGTTTTTGGTTGAATGGGGTCAAAACCCCAAGAGGAAATGACCATATGCTTCTAGGCCAGTGCTATGTGGCTCGGTCGGATTCGGGCCCTAACGTTGAACCCGATAGAGGTACTCTCTCTATCTTGCTCTTTCCCTCCCCTTTCCTCTCCCGACCCTAGTGACCGAGCAGGCGACGCGGTCTAGAGAAGCTAGTGGAGCTCACATAGAAGATGAAGAACACCAAGAGGGGCAAACTGCTCTTGCCATGGCCCGACAAGGCAACCGCATCCCCACTAGCTTGGGGCAAAAGAGCTGCTATTGGACATGGCCGCCGCGTCACCTACTCGGTCGCCGGGGTCAAAAGAGGAAAGGGGAGGGAGAGAGTGAGATGGAGAGAGTGACTCAGTTGGGTTTGGCGTTAGGGTCCGACCGAGCCACATAGCGCTGGCTTATGGGCATTACGATCATTTCCTCTCGGGTTTTAGACCTCATTCAACAAAAAATGGCTAAAATTCAAAAAAAGCAAATTAACAAATGACGCATGAAGTTTAGGGCAAAGCTCCGTTACCATGTAACAGAGGGTATTTTACCAATGACTCTTCAACTTTAAGGTAAGTGATTAATTATCCCTTCATGTAGGGGTGTACATAACCTATGGGAGTGTTTTTGCAATTTTTCAGTGGATTTATATGAAAAGAAAATTAAATGAATACGTGGAAAAAATATGTTTAAAAAAGAGAGGAAAAAAATCCTATAAGACTATAAGAGTAGAGAAAGGAAGGAGAGGAGATATTTTGGCTAAAAAAATCCTCTCCCCGTCGAAACTACGAAACTCATCAGTGGCTCCTCCGTTATCCCCTTCGCTTCCCCCCTCCGCTCGCTCGCGGCCTCTCCTCTCCCCACCACCGCCGCCACCTCCGCCGCCATGGTCGCGCTCGCGTCCCTCTCGTCTCTGTGTCCATGCGGCCTCGCTCGCCGCCGTTCCGCCTCCGCCTCCATCTCATGCTGCTCGGTCGCACCTCCTCCCTCCGGGAAAGGTAACTTCCTCAAACTTCTGAATCCCCATCCCCATGTCGTCGAACTTGTTCTCCTTCTCATCCCAGATTCACCTACCAATGCGCTTCTCCACATAGGCATTCACAAGCCAAGGGCATTCCCTCCTTGTGTGCGCAGGGCCTCAGGAATCTAGGACTCCCCGTAGAAGGTTGAGGAAAACCGAGGGTGGCACTAAGAGCCTGGACGATTCAGTCAAGCGAAAGATGGAGCAGTTTTACGAAGGGTTGGATGGTCCGCCTCTCCGGGTCCTCCCAATAGGCGGTCTTGGGGAAATCGGCATGAATTGCATGCTCGTGGGAAACTATGACCGTTATATCTTGATTGATGCAGGGGTTATGTTCCCGGAGTATGTATTCCATTCCTGTTGCTTGATACATCACAGTTTGTTTCCCATCATATCTTGCTTATGCCTTTCTTAATTCTTATGTGTCTGAAACTCTGTATGCATTTTCTGAATACTGCATTTAATGCATTTCAGAATAACGCATTAATAGAAAATCATATATACAAGTGAGGACTTCGAGAAATAACTATTTCTCATGTAATACATCACATTGCCACATGTTGGCTTGGCATTTTCTGCACATTCTCCATGTAGACTTGTGTAAAGTTCCTGTATAAATTTTCCTGTTTGCCCATATGCTGATTTTTTTTTACTGAAGTGGGTTCTATTCAAACTTGTGACAGCTACGATGAGTTTGGTGTGCAAAAGATTATCCCAGACACCACATTCATCAAGAAATGGAGCCACAAAATCGAAGCAGTTATTATAACGCATGGTCATGAAGATCACATCGGTGCGTTGCCTTGGGTAAATAATTCTTCTTTTACTCGAGTACAAAATTCATCATGCTCACTTGGCTATAATCCGCTGTTCACTTACTTTGGTCATATGCAAGCCAACTATCCTGTACCACAATTTGAGTCACAAATCATGTTAGAAAGAAGATGAGAATTTGGGTGCCTTGCTGACAAGTTAGATTTCTTGTGTATAGGCTGGTTATTTTGGTGCCTGACATGTCCATTTGTTTGCTCTTGATTTGATTTAATTCAAAACATAACTGCTAGTATTTTGTTTTGTTTGACAATGTTATAGCGTATCATCCATGAGATGTAGTGGTCAAGAGCTTTACAATGGTGAATTGGTGATACTAACCCAGGACTAGGATTACTTAGGAAGTAGAAACCATCCTAGCTCTTGCTTTAGCTCAAAGATAGGTAGTCTAGCTGTACAACACATCAACACCCTCCCCCTTGTTATGCACCAACCATCATAGCACTGTGCTACTAGCTACCAGCTGAGCCATTTGCGCTCATGATGTGACACACTCAACATTCCCAGCTCCAGATTTCCTTTTTCCTAATAACATACATCTTCAAAATTCAGAAATGGCCCCAATGTCAATTGAATCCATGAAATGCACTGCCAACCCAATGCCACCTGTCATAGTGTTCTTACGCAGAAATCATGTGTTGTCACTACTTGTTAAGCAAGATCTTCTAATTTGGAGGAAATAGTCTTGATCTTGTAGAACCGAGAAGTAGGAAAATGTTTCTTCTGTTAAATTATCTTGGCTTTAAAGGCGTAGCCGGAATTTGAATTATCTCAGCTTTAAAGGCATAGGTGGGACTTTAAGTCATTTTATTTCATTTAGTGATTTCCTTAGATTTTTGTGGCGTGTTAGATATACTTTAAGTTACTTTGGACAAGGCTTGTCCAAATAGAACACACTTAAATTATGCACGACTATTAGGACTGTGCAATCGGTTTTTTCGGTTTAATCGGTTCGGTATATACGGTATATACGGTAAATACGGTGTTTGTATTTCGGTAATATACGGTATTTTTAGAAGTACGGTTCGGTATCGGTAAATCCCGATTTATTTCGGTGCGGTATCGGTAAATACCATATTTACCAAAGTTGACGCGAATTGCAAACAATATAACGACTAGCGAGACGAGTAGACGATAATACATACACTATTGGCAATAGAATTAGAATTTTAGAAGCATTCTAAATTTCTAATGTAGTATGGACATATGCATAAAGTAATAAAGCATAATAATTAATGATGTTCTCTACCCATTAAAAATATTTATCTCTTAGTCTTATTTTATTTGAATAACTTAAGCAGAGAAACACTCATCACTCTAAGCAGTCAAGCTCTCATCTTCTAGTTCTCAGTATCTCAGTTCTCATGCAATGATGCAACCCGCCAGGCCGCCACGCAAGAGAGTTGAAACTTGTATATACAGAGAATCCATCCGGCCCGCAAGCATCCGCAAGAGAGATTTCCAGAGAAGGGCCGGGCCCATCAGGCATCATCCGTGGGAACAGGGGGACCAAAGCATCCGGCCGTGACTGCTCGGCGCCTCCGCAATCGCCGGTTTTGGGCTATTCGGTATTTCGGTTTTTTCGGTTTTTAATCGGTTTTTCCCGAAAAAACCGAATGCCAAAAAAATCCAAATTTTGAAAACCGAACCGAATACCGAAAACCGGTCAAACCGAGTTGACCGGTTCGGTTCGGTTTTTTCGGATCGGTTTTTTCGGTTCGGTTGAAAAATGCACAGCCCTAACGACTATGCCCATGCTTGTCATCTGGTTAGCTCTTCATCTGTATATTCTTATTTGTACAATGTCTGTCTTGCTTTTCATTGAAACTGCTTAACATGGTATCCGGATATTATATATTTGAATTTTCTCATCTTCCAATTGCAATCCATCTTTGGAACTACCATACGCTCATCTTTCCCTTGTCTTTACTGTTGATAGGTTATCCCGGCACTGGATTCAACAACACCGATTTTTGCATCATCTTTTACTATGGAGGTAGCACTCTATTCTGATTACTACTTGTATATTTCACAATGTCTAGTGTATCGTAATTATTACTTGCATAGTTGTCAAATCTTCAAAAGTTTTGAGACGCATTTATTCATATTTGGGCAGCTAATAAAGAAGCGTTTGAAGGAGTTTGGGATTTTTCTCTCGTCCAGGCTTAAGGTTTTTAGAGTTAGAAAGAAATTTCAGGCTGGACCATTTGAAGTGGAACCTATCCGTGTAACTCATTCAATTCCTGACTGCTGCGGCTTAGTGCTTCGCTGTGGTGATGGCACAATTTTCCATACTGGTGACTGGAAAGTAAGTAATATCAGCAATGATTGTATACTCGATTTTCTCTAATTTTTACTATTATGTTTAACTTATTTTTCAATGGAAGATTGACGAATCACCAGTGGATGGAAAAATATTTGATCGACAAGCATTGGAGGAGCTCTCCAAAGAAGGCGTTACTCTTGTAAGTTGATCCAATATCAACTATGCCTCTGGACCAGATTTTTTTCAATGGTTTAGGTTCTTGACCTAGGTTGCACCTATACCATATGGGATACATAGATACGTCAACACAGCTACATGTATTATTTTTTTTAAAAAATATGTGCACATTATTAAAAAGCTGAAGAAATGTTGACCTAGGTCGCACCTATACCGGTATGAGAAGCTCTCTGTTGATATGTTCCTAACACTAACAGTATGTTTCTTTTTTTTGCCCTTCTAATGCAAGATGATGAGCGACTCAACAAATGTTCTATCCCCTGGAAGATCCATCAGTGAATCTGTTGTTGCCGGTGCATTGCTGCGACATATTTCAGAAGCAAAAGGAAGAGTAATTACAACACAATTTGCTTCAAACATACATCGCATTGGGAGCATCAAAGCTGCAGCAGACTTAACTGGTCGAAAGCTGGTAAACTTTGAGACCCCTAATTCAACAGATAATGTCACTATACCTTGTTCAATTTGGATGATGTTTTTAGTTTTTACTAGTTTGTAGTTTTGATAAACTGGAACAGGTATTTGTTGGAATGTCACTCAGGACTTACCTTGATGCTGCTTTCAAGGATGGAAAGGCACCACTGGATCCATCAACCTTGGTATGCAGCAACTTTATTAGCGTAATCACATATTCTGTGTTGAATTGCTACAGTGATTGTTGTGAATGATGCAATTTTTGGAACGGCCTTTTTACCGTCCTTCTGGTGATCAGTGCAGTTGATATTCTGGAAATTAGATAAGCTGGCGTCCTTTGTCAGAACAATTTGTTTTCAGCACCCCTTTTATTAGCTTCAGCAGCTATCTAGTTTACCTCCAATGTTTTTGTACCTAACAAAGAAAAATATATATGATGCTTCTATGAGTGTACTGAGGGGGGCTTGTGTGCTAGTTGCAGCAGTTCTGTGCTCCTAGAGTAGCTTGATGCTTGATTGTATTCTGTTCAGGTGAAGCGCATCTTGTTTTCATCAACCTTTCTACTCTGTTTCCCTCTTTCTTAATAAACTTTGGTCGGCAATTCCTCTGCTGTCCCGGCAAACAAAAAAGCATATACAGTTATAAACCAAATTTTGTCTTTTGGAATCTTGGTAAACTAGCAAGCACTATCTATTTGTCTTGGACAAAGTGCACTTAAAAGAGACTACTGGTTCCTGCTGAGGGGACTTAAGAGTTTGTGAACACATAAATATACAGAAGGTTCTATAAATCGGTAACTGGTACTCGACAGATCACCCAACCTAGTAGTAATTATATGGCATAATCGGCATATTATGTGGCATAACCAGCCTGATTATGCAGATATCCGGCTAACAGGTAGGGGCACCTATTACTTTACATGGCCGAGTATACGGCCTAATAGACCCATTTTTAGAACACTATATACAGTGAACAACTATAATGTCACTAGGTGCGCACAATGTTGCTTAGGTGTCTCAATGATTATGAGTAATGCACTAGCTTGATGGTGAGTTATTTTCCTTTATCATGATGGTTTACCTTTAGTCAATAAATATGCGTATACTGCATAATGTGCCTCTCTTGGTACAATCTGTTGATATTATGTGTGATGATATCAAAGAATGAAGTCCTCCTAATTGCACAATAGGATCATTCTACAGGTTAAGGTAGAGGACATGGATGCCTATGCCCCCAAAGATCTTTTAGTCGTTACTACAGGTTCACAAGTAAGACTTGCAGGCTAAGAGATCTTCAGTTTCAGTTGCTCATTAACCACCTTATAATTCTTGCATCTCTATATCAAATTTGTCCAGGCAGAGCCACGTGCGGCTCTAAATCTTGCATCTTATGGGGGAAGCCATGCTCTTAAACTATCCAAAGAGGACGTCCTTCTGTATTCAGCTAAGGTATTGCTACTCTCTTCATTGTCTTGTTTTCAAAACCTTTGAGATTAGTCACATGGGACATAGTCATACATGTTAGCTATCCACACTTGTTCAATGTGGGTACATTGATGTGTGCTCTTGATGCTTATGTTCTGAGGAAAATTGGTTCTTTCTAGTATTTGTGGACATTTACAAATTGAAACATCTTTGCTTTTAATCAAGATACATGCAATGGCACCAAATGCATTGGTGAAAAAAACATTTGGAAATAATCTACCTCTGTGTATGAGTGTGAGTCAATTGGCTTCTCTTTTGAGTGTTAGCATTGCAAATAATCTCATCATGTATATGCTTTTCTTTCCAGGTTATTCCTGGAAATGAGTCGCGGGTAATGAAGATGTTAAATCGCCTCACTGATCTTGGCCCAAAAATTGTTATGGGTAAAGATTCTGGCCTCCATACCTCTGGGCATGCCTATCACGATGAACTGGTATGTTTTCCTTCTCCTATGCTGGTTTCTGTTCTTTGATGTGATCCCATGTCCCAGCAATTTAGTTCATTTTTGTTGCAATAGCATTAGTGTCCCCAATCTCCTTGTTAATGGTGTTGTGACTTGTGATGTTGCCTTGAGATGAGATGACATGCCTTTGAATCATTGTTTCCAGGAGGAAGTTCTACAGATTGTTAAACCGCAGCATTTCTTACCTGTTCATGGAGAACT
Organism: Dendrocalamus latiflorus; assembly: GCA_017311315.1. Taxonomy (NCBI): domain Eukaryota; kingdom Viridiplantae; phylum Streptophyta; class Magnoliopsida; order Poales; family Poaceae; genus Dendrocalamus; species Dendrocalamus latiflorus. The sequence goes on from CM029610.1 coordinate 28,234,252, forward strand.
CCTGTTTCTCAAAGAACATGAATTACTTGGAAGATCAACTGGCATAAGGCACACCACTGTAAGTAATCTCTTCCATGGTTTAGGTATCTTGGTGCTATGAACTTGTATGCTAAGGCCTAAGGGAGAGAATACGCAAGAGGTTCTCAGTCTGCAGAAGTTATGGTATTTCAACAAACATTTTTTCTGTAGCCTTTGCTCTTTCTAAAAACCATTATAATCAGAAATTACTTGTACAAACCAAAATAAGCTCTAATTATTATTCACTAAAAGCATTAACTAATCAGAGCTGTGTTTTTCCTACTCTTTTGGCTTTTTAGTATATTTATCCACGCAGCAAGAAATGTAGTGCTCTTTCTGCTAGGCTAGCACCGAAGTATCCGCAAAGGAACTTGTTTTTGCTTCATAGTTCATAGAACCATACATATTCTCATTCTTTGGTCAGGATGATTGCCATCATATAGATATGGTCTGTTCTCCTTATTTAGCTCATGTATGTTAGCAAGCGGTAGGGTTCTTAGATTGCTTACTTTAATTGCAGGTAATTAAAAACGGAGAGATGCTTGGTGTGTCACATCTAAGAAACAGAAGGGTTTTGTCCAATGGGTTTGTTTCATTAGGGAAGGAGGATTTTCAGGTGAATCATTTACTTTCTACCATCTCTTTTCTTGTCTTTAACTGCTGTGAAGTCTAACGTGATGCATTGGATGTTATAGCTAATGTATAGTGATGGTGATAAGGCTTTTGGAACATCCACTGATCTCTGCATTGATGAGAGATTAAGGATTGCATCTGATGGCATTATTTTTGTCAGGTAATTTCTTACACATAGCATTTGTTATGTTGTTTATCTTCAGCAAAATTTTTTGTGTTAGTCAAATCAGAAAATGCTTTTATGTGGAGACTTTGCTATTGTGGAAATAGTAAAACCGTATCCAGTGTTTGTTGTTTAGTAGGTACACCTAAACATATTGTTTTCTCTTGCAGCATGGAGATCTTCCGACCTCACAAGGAACTTGCTTCACCAGAGTCAGGCTTGAAAGGAAAATTTAAAATAACATCGCGATGTCTATGGCTTGATAATGGAAGACTATTAGATGCACTATACAAAGCTGCACATGCTGCATTATCAAGTTGTCCTGTGAATTGCCCACTTAGTCACATGGAGAGGATGGTATCTGAAATCTTGAGGAAAATGGTAAGGAAATATAGTGGGAAGAGGCCTGACGTCATCGCCATTGCCACGGAGAACACCACAGTAGGTTTCACTGAAAACTTGGAAGCTAAATCATCTGGAAAGTTTGGGCCTTCCTCAGCTACTAGGCATCTCAGCAGGAGTCCACGTAGGAGTCATGAAGACAGTGATAAAACATACCCGGAGAACCCAGAGGGGGAGGCTGAAGGTACTATAAGCATCTAGTATCTTATGTATTCCTTTGAAAATATTTACGGTTGGAATTTTACACGCTGGTTTGTTAGTTCAATGTTCAGTACTTCGTGTAGTTTCTGCATTGATTCCATGCATTTTTACGTTCTGGTATAAGATGTGTTGACACTTGACACTGTCAGTACTTTGTTACTCAGAGGGCCTCCCTGAGGTCGTGAGAACACCTGACGATGCAACCACTAGCTCCAATGGTGAAGCATTCTTCTCTTCAGATTTGCATCAGCCTAAAACACTAGAGCATTTTTGGGAGTCATTCAAATCCCCTACAGCTGTAAAAATTGCAAGAATTGTCAATGGTTCAGCTCAAGGCAACCAACCAGAGCTCAGCAAGATCAGCATAATGGGTGAGGACTCTAGCAAGTCATCTCCTGCTGCTCCAGCTAAATCTTCAAAAAAGAACAAGTGGAAGCCTGAGGAAATTAAGAGCTTAATACAGATGCGTGGTGAAATGAACGAGAAATTTCAGACCGTGAAAGGAAGAATGGTTCTGTGGGAAGAGATATCTTGTAGCTTGTTGAACCAGGGAATAAGCCGTACACCAGCACAGTGCAAATCTGTGTGGACATCATTGGTTCAGAAATACGAGGTAGATCAAACCTTTGGAGATTTGGCATAAATTTAATCTCAGCATCGTCATTTTTTCTTTTCATGCATGAGAACTTATATGTATTGTAGCTCAATACCTAACAGTATGAAGTAATCCCCTTCGTTTGTATTTGTTTGGTAGGAAAACAAGAAGGATGAGGAGAGCATGAAGACGTGGCCGTATTTCTCGGCCATGGATAGGGTTCTATCATGCGATGGGGAAATGGCAACAAAATGAACACAAAGCTGTAGTAGCTTAGTGGTAGTAGTGATTTGGGAGATTGGCATCCATTGCATAAGAATGAGATGCCTGGATTAGCTAAGCTAAGCTAGGTTACCAAGTCACCATGAGTGGGCTAGCTGATGTATGATCAACATCTATATTTAGTTATTGATTAGTTACTTCTGTTGGAGCATTATTTTCTGTGTAACTAGCAAGACTTCACCTAGAACTCCGATCGAGAGTGAACTAGGGAGTAGGAGGGTCCTTAGCCAGGTTCAGTCCTCAGGGAGGGTCCTGCTCAGGTCACCCCATTTGGCGCACCATATCACACATGATACACGATCAAACTAGTCGAGTATCATATTACCATATATGCATGTATGCTCCCATCCTGACCGCATTAATTTCTTGTTTTGCACGCCTCCTAAACTTGAACAAAGTAGTCTCTTGTCCTTGTGAGGCCAGGATCTCGAGTGGCTAGCATTGCAGTTTGCAGAGGTTCAGGCCTGTTTAGAAAGCTGGAATTCTGAACTATTTTTTGTGAAATTCCTCTATTTCAAACGGGTCCATCTCCTTGGAGTACGCTTGAGACGACAGCAGCTTCTGGCAAGGAATCCTGGGTCACCCCGTGGAACGCAAAGGTGGCAATGAATAAAACAGTCTGTTTATCTTTCTGCTTCTTCCCGATTATTGAAATTTGACAGAATCAAAGGTTGAAAAATGTCTAAGCTGATTGCTCAATAGAATTGACTACAAGAAAAAGGATAGAATTCAAGTCACCGCAGAATCTTCCAGTCATGAATTCTTCACAGCTTTGAAGTAGAACAATATTTTCAGACTTTCAAGTGGAATCATACACAAACGAATCTATCATGTCAGCCGGTGCTTGTTATGCCAGGTATCCGCAAGGATTTTGAAGTATTCAGTGATGTCTCGGTAAGGACTTGGTTGTGTTTTGATGCAAAAATGCAAGGTGGTAGCCTATGTATCACGCCAGTTGAGGCCTCATGAGTGCAACTATTCCACTCATGACTTGAAGTTAGCCGCAGTGTTTCATGTTTTGAAAATCTGGCGGCATTATCTTATTAGAAACCGTTGTGAAGTTTACATGGAACATAAGAGCTTGAAGTATATTTTCACTTAGGCAGAGCTCAACCTAAGGCGGCGAAGATGGTTAGAGCTTATCAGAGGTTATAACCTTGGGATCTATTACCATCCAGGCAAGGCCAATATTGTAGCAGATATATTGAGCAGAAAGACCTATGCGAACTACACTTTGGCATAAGAGGTTCAGACACAACTTCAGAAGGGAGCTGCCTGTCTTAGCTTGCATCCGGTAGACCAGAGTACTCTTGCAACCCTGAAAATTCAACCCACCTTACCATATCAGATCAAGGAAGCCCAAAAAGTGGATGAAGATATCCAAGAGATAAAGAAAAACATGAGAAAAAAAAGAAAAGCCACCGGTTTTAGTGAGGATGAGCATGGAACCGTTTGGTTCAAGAATCATATCTGTGTGCCCAATAACAAAGAGATTAAAGATATGATTTTGCGAGAAACCCATGACACTCCTTACTCTATCTACCTAGGTCGTACAAAGATGTGCTAGGTCCTTAAAGAAAGATATTGGTGGGTCAACATGAAGAGAGAAATCACTGAGTATATTGATGCCTGTGACACCTGCCAAAAGGTCAAGGCAAATCATTAGAGACTGACTTTTGCAGCCCTTGCCAATTCTTGACTGGAAGTGGGAAAAGATTAGCATGGACTTCATCACCAGATTGCCCAGAACTCAGTTAGGTTATGATTCTATACGGGTAGTGATAGATCATCTGACTAAGGTAGCTCACTTCATACCGGTCAAAACTACCTATTCTAGGGCATGTTAGCAGAGCTATACATGTCTAGAATTCCATGCCTGCATGGAGTCCCTAAGAAGATTGTGTCAGATCGAGGAAGCCAGTTTACCTCTTGATTATGGCAGAGTAGGTAGCGCTTGAGACCCTTGATCTTCAAAAGGACCTTACCTATAGGGAATAGCCAATCAAGATCCTTGAGACAGCAAAACGCTAGACCAGGAGGAAGACCATCCGTTTCTGAAAGGTGCAATGGAGCAATCATTTAGTGGATGAAGCCACTTGGGAACGAGAGGACAATTTGAAGGCCAACCATCCCCACCTCTTTTGCTAGCCTATTCAAATCTTGAGGTTGAGATTTTATTAAGGGGGGTAGGTTTGTGACATCCCAAAAATTTAATTTAATTTAATTGGATTTTTTTATTTTATTTTCTATTTTTTATTTTAGCCTAAACAAAGATATATTAAAACTTGTGTTGTTTGTAGACAAATCAAGTTGATTTTATTTTTATTGAATTTCTTTCGAAATCTAGTATTTTTGATAATTTTTTGGGATTTATTTGGAGTTTTCTGCTATTTTCTAGTCTTTTATTTGATTTTCAGGAGTTTCTAAAAAAACAGAAAAGGATTTTAAAGTCTCTCCCTCTCCTGAGTCGACATGTGGCCATCCCAGATCTTTCTCGCCACCACATGATGCCATCCTGTTCTACCCCCGTGCCTATTTGTTATGACATCTTTGACATTGTTTTAATAGACCATGTTGATCCTAATTTGCAAATAAAATGTTATTATTTTAAATTATATTACATGCTTAATTTTATTTCCTATATTTCAATTCTAGTTTTAATTTAGTTAATGCCTATTCGTTATGACACCTTTGACATTGCAAATCCTTGTACCTTGTCACCCTACATTAAAACTCTAGTTAGTACACTAGTATTAGTTAGAACATTTTGTAGCAAATACTTAGACCTGCTTAGAAATAATTTTAGGTTTGGAATAACCTTTTCATATAAAATAATAAGCTTTTAAAATGTATTCTTGACTTTGGTGAGTTTTGCCTTGTACCAAATACCGATCGATCATCCCATCAGCCTTTTGCTTGAGTTTGTACACCCATTTGCAGTCGACAATATTGCGACCATGTTGTGGAGGCACAAGGAGCCAAGTCTTGTTCTTCATGAGAGCAACATACTCAACGTCCATAAGAGCCTTCCACTTGGGATGCTCCAAAGCTTTGATGTGTGACGTCGGCTCAAGAGTTGTTGAAAACATGCGCCGATTCAACAGATAATAAACTGTTCTATTGGTATACTTTTGATGGCCCAAACCAAGGAACTCACGCACACAAACACGAGGAAGGATACAATAGCACGCAAAGAGAAGAACACGATATGGTTGTGGTGCCACAATAGCTTAGCACGACGCTTTTTCCTTTTCTCTTCTTTTTTTCTCATCTAAAATATATTACATGCCTCCTATTTATATAGCCTAGGGCTCTCCAACTTACACAAATACTGGACTCAATCTCCAAATTGAACGTGTGCTAGACTCTATCTCTAAGTTGAACATGACTTTAATTTGGACAACTGACTCTATGTCAGGATTATCCCAACATTCTCCCCCTAATCTTGATTCGATATACTCCTAGTTTAGTCTTAATGCATGGTCTAAACTTCCAACTATGCCTCCACATGAAGCAGTTTACGTGCAAACTAAACACATAGTTATATATAGGAACTCAACTAGTACACATCCATCTACATGCAAAGACTCTAACTTGACTACCAAAAAACTAATATGGCACCTTGTTGCTTCAGCATCAAGAGTACTGCTTGTTCATCTTCAGCATCTGCCACAATTAAGTGTGCCTCTTTCTTCTCCTTCCTCGCTTATGGCATTCAAAAGCAAAGTGCCCATAGTCTTGACAATTATAGCAGCGAACCTTCGCGTTGTCAAACTTGCAGTTCTTCTTGCCAGAGTTGTTAGCACCCCCTTTCTTCTTGGCCCTGGACTCCCACTCGACACGGGTGAGTAGCAAGTGCTCACCTTCCTCGTCACAACCCTATCCCTTCACATGTTCCTCATATGCCTTCAATCGCCCAACCATCTCCACAAGCGTCATCGTCTTGACATCACCAAATTGCTCAATGGTGGCAATGATTTGCAGGAATTTGTCGGGGATGGCACAAAAAAAAACTTCTTCATGATGGTGCACTCCTACAACTTGTCTCCGAGGACACGAATCTCATTGACGACGGTAATTAGCTTCATGGAGAAGTCATTGATGAACCTCATCTCCTTCATGTACATCATGTCGAACTCACTTTTTAGGGTTTATACTTGCGCCTCCTTGACAGGATCAGCACTAATGTGCATCTCCTTCGGGGTGTCCCAAGTCTCCTTGGCCGTCTCCTATTTGACCAAGACCATCATCATGGCCTCGGGCACGCCTTGGAATATGGCAACGAGAGCCATCTGATCCTTGCGCTTGTTGACCAGCTCATTGCCCTCCATTGCCCCCCACACCCCTTGTGCGTGCATGAACACCTTCATCTTCATCGCACAAGACCTATAGTTGCTCTCTGTGAGCATTAGGTATTTGAGGGACACCGATCCCTCCTTCACCAGTGTCTTGAACACTGCATGTCCGAGATGTTAGGCGTGACGCGCTACACCACGACCCTACTGATGGTGAAGGCGTCGTGTGCTACGCTACCTCCCACAACGTTGACAAAACCAAGTCACTAGTCAGACCGGGCTGCAATCTGCAAGTCAGACCGCATGCCTCACCGGGAGCACCTCGCCCAAAGTTGTCGCTTCCTCGCCCATAGTCGCTGCTTCCTCCGGCTCAAATACCAAATGATGGCCTAGAACAAGGAACTCACTTACACAAACACAATGAAGGACATAATAGCACACAAAGAAGAACACGATACGGTTGTGGTGCCGCAACAGTTTAGCACAATGCTTTTTCCTTTTCTCTTCTTTTTTCTCATCTAAAACAGAAAACATGCCTTCTATTTATGTAGTCTAGGGCTCTCCAATTTACATAAATACTGAACTCTATCTCTAAATTGAACATATACTAGACTCTATCTCTAAGTTGAATATGGCATTAACTTGGGCAACGGAGGTTGCACCACATTGTTTTGCAAATGAGTGTGCACTCGTGGCTGCTGCTGTGGCCCCCCGTTTGGGGCATGCTCGAGAGGAGTGATGCCTCCTGTACCATCTGACTGAGAAGAAGGGTCGCCCATCGCACTTGTGGACTGAGAAACATGCATGGCTCACAGAATCATCGTTAGTACCAACAGACAGGCTTTCTGTTCAGCTTCACGGGGGCGAAGTGGCTAAACGACGGCGTCGGCAATACACCGGAGGAGGAAGAAGATTGCAACGCACCAAAGGTGTCGCTCGAGAGAGACCCAGAGGTGGCCATGGTGTTCGAACCAAGCTCTGATAGCATGAAAAACTACTAGTTTTCCGCAAGGACCTTCTCTGAAGTCGTTCAATTATATATTGATCAACGATACACGGAGAGATTACAGACAGCAACAAGATTATGCGGTTGCTCGACGCATTACACGCGTGCCGAACAGCGGAACAGTATTTACGAGATTACGACCGAGTATTGCCGTATGTTACGAGGAACTCAGCAAGAAAATCTTATCTACAGTGCTCGGTAGAGATACGAGTATCTGTTCGTCTAACAATAAAAATGCTCAAAACATAACGGCTGACGATTGATCCGTGAAGTGTGAACCCCACAGTCCCAGCTGCATCGGATCTTTAAATTCCTCCGTGCACATTTCTGCAAACTTGCATTACATGGGATCGACAACAGTACGTGGCGGAGATGAGGAGACAGACTTGGACGGCTCAGAAAGGTGCAAATGCAACGATCGATCGGATCGTTGCGTGCGGCACCGACGCTAGCTCCTCACGCGTCTCGTCTGCTCGCCCCTCGCGGCGATAGCGTGGGGCGCGCAGCCACGCGAGCGCGAAAGCTGGGAATGGAAAAAGTCGATCCGTCGATGCAGCCATGCATGGCATATTGGGATGGGGCCTCGATCTCCATCGTACGTCGCCGTCGTCGTCTACTGCTACGAGTCACTACTGAAAGGCACTGGCAGCCATGCATTGCATGCATGCACAGATCCACGCACCGCAGCGCTGTCTTTTATTCACTGCTGTAAATGCCTGCGGCCTTCAGTTGTTACCGCACCCATCGATCCTTCGATGTGACGGTGCAACTCGATCGATATATCTCAGTTCGGCGAGTCTAAACCTTTTCCACTTTGTGCTACATTCCATAGCTTTGAAACCATACTTCTTTTAATACGAGTATATAGTTAAATTGTAGTAGATATTATATCAAATTTAACTATATCAATTAAAATCATACACAATTATTTTTCTCTGTGTACTGTCTTCCACCCTAACTCAAAAACCAACCCGTAACCAAAGCTGAAAGATCCAACACTGTGCTTGCTCACTGTTCCTGCAGGCACACTGTCTCATGCCGTGAATAGCCATGCATAGCATAATGATCCTTCTGTTGGCAGCAAGGGATTCATGAGAGAAACAGGCCTAGCTAGATTTATTTTGCAGGGTATGTGTAAGCTTTCTCTGATAGGAATGACATCGTGTCCGCCTTTCCGCTTGCATCTTGTCGCGGCCGCCAGAAGATCATATATGCCGCCAACTTTACATGTGTACTGCTCAAGAATTTATTTTAAAAGATTACAGCACATCACGCTTGAAAATATTCCCTAGTGTATACAACATTTCTTCCGGTGGATGCCAGTGATTGTTTACAATAACGTAGGACCATTGGCAGTAATCAGAATGAGTGAATAATTGTTTAAAGTTTTTTCTAATAGTATTTAATATCTTCACTTAAATGACTATAAGAACCATCAAATTTAAATTACACTAGCTATACTTTTTCAAAATAAGGCTAAAGACCTAAACCAACAAAATCAACACTTTTTAGCCTAAGACCGGTCTGACCGCAATGAATGGCCGGTCTGACTACCACGACTAGGCTAACCATAGGCATAAGGCCGATCTGATCGGTGGGGCCTGTCTAACCGTAGGTCTAGGGTTGGTCTGATAGCTCCTCTGTTCCCTAACCTAAAAGCCTCTTGTGACAAAATTCAAATATCAAGAAATTGTTCAAATCTGAGCTAAACATTTTCAAATTTTACATAAGACTTGTTCAAAACATCAGAAACCTAAACCAATTAAAAATTACAAAATTTTTGGGCTCAATTTTACTAAATTGAAGAGAATCGAAACTAGTTCACAAGAACACCAAAAACCCTAGAACTCAAATTACTTTTTACTCGTAAATTTCTAAAACGCGAGATCTTCAAGGTCAATTCTCATATATCATAGTAAGGTAATTTAAGAAGATCAGGCTAGAACGCTCATAAATACGAAATCACAAATCTAGCTCAAAAACAAGTAAAACCAAGCAAGAATGTAAACAAAAACATAATTGAGACAAAACTTTGATCTGTTTTCAATGAAGGATGAAGTTTATATACTCATGGATGATTACAAAGGTGCAGCCAAAGCACCACTCTTTCTCTCTCTCAATATTTCTCTCTCAAATCATGGAAGGAGACAATGTCATAGAATAAAAATCTAAACCCTAGAATCTTTGGATCTACCACCTTCTCTTCTCCCCTTTAATGATCAGCAACAACTCTAATGGGTCCAACCCATTAAGACTACCGGAGAAACCCATCAACCCCACTATCACAAGTTTTACATACTCACACATGCTTATCAAAGCGTTTACAAGATTCAACCCGCTAACCCTTTAGCGATTGATCAACTTGTCAATTCTAGCTCTTTTTAACCTAAACTACTCCTTTGCGCCTCCTCATGTTGCGGTTTTGATCAAGATACCAAACCGGTATTTGGGTAACTACCAAATACTCTCGATGAAGATTCCGAATACCTTCTCTTAACTCCATCTTCACCTTTACCTTGAAGCCCATAGTGCCTAATGACTAGGCAGTACATCTTTACGCATTCAGTCTCTCTCGAATCGTTTCTACGTGCATTGGCCTCGTCACTTGGCGCACTACATGTACCAGTTCGCCTCTCCACGATCCTTGTCTTCTCTATGCTTCCCACTTGAGTCACAAAGCCTCAACCAGATTTAGGCCCTGTTTGGTATAGCTTCACCAACAGCTTCATGAGCTGTTGTGAGCTGTTTTTTGCCAAACACCCTTTTTGCAAACAGCTTCATGGATGAAGCTCCTTAAATCATGCTCTCACAAGGGAATGGGGTGGGGTGAAGCTGAAAATAGTAGCTTTTCACAGCTCTCTCCCCCAGGCTCGCAGTTCTAGGAACCCACTGCCCTTGTAGTTGACAGAAATTACAACACTTTGCCACTGGGTCCCCACGCCTGTTTTCTCTCCTCCCGTTCGCACTTCTCTACCGTTCGCACTGATTTTAATTTTTTTTATTTTTTTATTTTAATTTTTTAATTCATACTCATTCAAATATATTATTTTTTAATTCATATGACCATATACAAACATACAACTCCAAATATTAGAACAAGTCAGGTAGACAGGGGCATCTTGGACAATTGCCCTATCTCAGCCATGCATGAAGCTGTTGGTGAAGCTGTTTTGCCAAACAGTTTTCCAAAACAGCTTTAGCTTCACCGGTGAAGCTGCTCGTGAAGCTGAAACAAAAAAAAACAGCTTCACTAGTGAAGCTGAGCTGTGCCAAACGGGGCCTTACATGATCGCTCAGACTTCAGCTCCCCCACCTAGTCCCGATCTATTGCAATCGACAGCTAACGTTCTTCAAGCCACCTGCATATCCAAAGACCAAGTAACCATCTCGAGCATAATTTCTATACACTTCACTCATGTTAGTCAAAACTATACATCATGCAACACCACACAACCATCCAACGGCACTCATACTGTGCACACACTCAAAAACCATTTTCACTGCTCTCTGGTTGCACCCACCAGTCTAACTGCACTCCGTATGGCTGTAGGACCGCACCGGACAGGCCGCCAACAATCAGCCAGTGTGACTAGCCCACCAGTGTAGCCGCATCTTCAATGTTGGTCACACCATCCAACTTGATTCCGATCCAACCGCCAACACCGGCTAATCAGATCTCACATGCCCAATTCCAAAACACACTCTCTGGAAAAAAAAAAGCAAACACCAACTAGAAATCGGTCACACCGCACCAACAGTCTGATTGCCAACATAAGTCCAGTCACACTAGATCGACGGTTAGATCGCCAACACCTAGCAGTCAGACCACCCTTGACAGATAGCAACTCTGAAATCTAAATTTTTTAAAAATTTTATAAAATTCAAATTCAACTTAATCAAAATACCAATTATTCATCACAAACATATTATATACATTCCTTGAATAGCAATAGCAAGCTTCTCTAGAGCTAAGGGCCTGTTCTTTTTAGCTGCGGCTCGTGGCTTTTGGCTGCGGTTTTTGACTTTTGGGCTGTTTGTACGAGATATTACAGAGTAACAGAAACTCACGTGCGGTTTTTACCGATATAAATAAAGTCAGTAAAGTATGTACTACAATTAACTATTAGATCCTATCTTGAAAAAATACTCTGTTTAAAAGTTAGTTATTGTAGAAAAGCTAAAAACAGTTTTTAGAAGCTGAAAAGAACAGGGCTTAAAGCATATGGTTATTAACGTCGTACGCGCACACGGATGCGTGTGACAATGACCATGGCTTCATATTCCTAACCATCAATGAAGGCGATACTGTGGACTGTGGTCAACAATAACACTCCATGTTGCTTCTTAGGAAAGAAACTTGCTTACGCACACCATCATTCACCTTCTTCTCGCGGAGCAGACAGTGCTAGGCTGTTTATTGCAAGACTTTTGCTTGGTACAAACACTGAATAATGCTGCGTTTGAATTGTACAGGGCAAGGACAACATATCTCCAACTCCAAGGCCACAAAATTCTTCCGTGAGCAGTACAAGACAGGTCATAAAGTCAACCATGCGTGTCGGCTTGGATTGCTCCTGGCCTACCGTTCCTAGCTTTTCCCTTGCGAGTTGCGACCAAACTCGTTCGGCGAGAGGTTTTTGCAGCTGGTAAGTCGTCTTTGAAGGGGAAAAAAAACAAGGACAACTATCCATCTTGTCACATCGCTACTCGTCCTTTTTATTCAACATCGCAAGCAAAACCTCTCTCCCAAGTCTTACATCTCATCTACTACACAGCAGTATAATCTATTAAGGCCCTGTTTGAAATGCGGTAATTTTTTCTGATTCCTGCGGGAATTGAACTGTTTCCTGCAAAATTCCTGCAAAATTGCTGTGAAATTCCTCTGTTCCAAACAGACCCTAAATGTCGAAGAAAGCTACCGGAACAATTCCACTTTGGCTGTGGAAGATTAGTGACCTAATATAAAAGTGAGAATAAACAGATCTTTGAAATCCAACTAATGATTAGAGAGTCTAGTTCTAACATCTTTAGTCTAATGGACATTAGTATATAAACGTTTAATAAATCATGACACTAAGCGACTTTTGGTGTACGGTAAAAATAGCAGTGAATAGCTGAGAGACATCAATATATAAAATCAAAGATTGTTATAATAGTCCTATATTGATTATTGAAGAGAAAAATATAATGTAAAAATAAAGAAGTCACGTACTGACAAGTTAGGGGCTGTTCTTTTTTGCTGCGGTTTATAGATTTTGGCTGAAAATTTTGAATTTTGGTTGTTTGTGACAGAGATTACAGAGAGAAATACTTACTTGCGATTTTGGTTAATACAGACTTTTAACATATACTATAATTAATTTGTAGATCTCGTTTTGAGAAAATACTCTATTTAAAAGTTAAATAATATAATAAAAGTTAAATACCGCTTTTAAAAACCGTAAAGAACACATCCTTAACTCTCTGTGTGAGACCAACATTAGCCCGGATCATCTTGCTTGCTGCTTGCAGGTAATATGAGAGCAGTAGTCAAAGGCTGACGAGGCACATTGTACATTGCATGTACAAGTACAGCAGCATCTAATATTTCCGGTAGGCTCTTGAGTCGCCAAAAAAAAACTGCCATTAATGCCGCCGAAGAAACGGAAAGATGATGACAACGAAGAAAGAAAAAGGTGAGGAGGCGGCAGCTCGGATCAATCGTTCGAACACGCCACTCGGGCATGTATAATCAATGACATCACAGTTTCTCAGAAAAATGAATCAATTATATACTTCACCTTTTTTTTTTCAATCTGGCTATAGTAGTACTGTTAGTAAATGACAATCTAGCTATAGTAGTACAGAATGGAAAAAGGAAGAGAGGGTTGGTCAAAAAGTACACTAATGGTTGGGCACCCCTTCCAAACTCCCCCAACATTTTGACAACTTCGACCTGCTTCTCTGCACCAACCAAGCCCATGATCAGCCAGCTGCTGCGAAGTCTTGGCAGCACTTTCAGTTCTCTCTCTCTCTCTCTCTCTCTCTCCTCTCCTCTGCTCCATCTGAAGTTCTGAACATGCAAGGCTTTGCATCTTGCATGCAGAAGCAATCACCGCATGCCTGCTTGGAGATGATCAGAGAGGAAGGTTGTAACTTGAACTAGCATGTTGCATGATGTACCAGTGGTTGTACACCTGTACTATAGCTTTAGGAAAGCAAAAGAGAAAAAGGAGTGATTGCAACAGGTAGCTCTGCACAAAAAAGGAAGAGCATGGAGGGGAGCGAGCAAAGATTAAAAAGAACTTGTAGTACTACTAGAGCAAAGATTGAAACAACACCACCACCCGATCTACCCAAAAAAAGGTTCATGTACATCCTAGCTACTACGTACCTTCTTCCAAGTATAATTACTACATGCTAGCTACAATCAAGAATTAACCATGGTGATATGATCCATATCTATGCATCTCTCGTCTTACTCTACATCTCTCTATGATCCCTTGATCATGGATTGCCCTGCTCCTCGGCTCCAATGGAGTTGTGCTGCCGCGACGGCCCGGAAGGCGGCACCAGCCCCCTCGCCAAGAACCCGAAGAAATGGTTGGAGCTGCCTCTGTCCAAGGGCTTTCCCTTGAACGGTTGCATGCCTCTTGAAGCCTGGCAGCTCGAGACCAGCACAAGAAGCACCAGTAGGAACAGCCACCATAGCTGCACAAATGGCCTACTGCTGCTTGTTTGGGAACAGCCGGCCATGGAGAAGAGAACAAGAACACAACAGCAGGAGAGGTATGAGTTGATGGCAGATGAAGGTGCAGGAGTTAAATAAGTTTGTGCTGTTGTGAGTAGGGAGGAGGAGAGGAGAGCTGTGGGTGTGAGCAAGTGGTGAGGAAGGAAGAAAAGCGGTGGTGATATATGTTGAGTTAGTGAGGGGGACAGAGCATAACGATGGGACAATACAAAAGTGGTGGTGATTACATTTATATAGCAGCATTAGCATAGCATCGCATGGAGCTGTGTTGAGGTAGGGACGTAGGGTGTCGTAACTTTTTCTACCTACAAGATTAGCACTGATTTTTTACTTCTTTTAGAGAAGAATTAGGAGGAAACCATAAGGAATGGTCATAGAGAACTTATGGCACAAACTAACTAATCTAAAATAGAGGGTGCACAAAAGAATTAGAGGTTAGATTATACTTTAGCACTAGATTTTTATATAAGATAAGGATCCGAGAATTCTAAAAAGTTCGAGAGGTTGTGAAAGAGTGAAATTCTCTTGTACTCTTTTGAGATTGTGCTTAAAAAATTTGTGATTGGTTTCACCAAATCTTTCTCTCTTGTCATGATTATGTTAGCGTCATTATTTCGGTTCTCTCCACAAGATTCATCTACTTCGTTCTTGGTATCATTTACGCTCATACCATATCTCACAACTCTGATCTGGTTTGAGGGCTGCTGCGCGTAAGGAGAAGTATCAAAGTATAACTAGTGGTATCAGAGCCAAGACCGAATTAATCTAATTTGTAAGAAGGTCGACAAAGCGTCAAGTGGTCCAAGATCAAGATCGATGCCAACGGTGTGGAGTCAAGTAGAGAAATTTGATGGTAGAAGAAATGTCAGCGTGTGGCAATGTATGGTAAAGGATATCTTTGTCCAATAAGGGTTAATCGATACTCTTGAAGGGAACATACCAAAAAAGACGCCTATTGAAGACCGGAGCATGATGAAGGAGAAGCCTGTTAGTATAATATGTTTATGTCTCTCCGATGAGGTAAAGTACTCAGTGATCAAGGAGAACTTGCCAAAGAAATTATGGAGTAATTTAGAATAATTGTATATGGCGAAGGCGCTGACATACCGAGGGGTACTAAAGCGGCACTATACAGAATGTGCATAGAGGAAGGCACACGATTCATTGACCATCTTAATGTTTTCAACAAGCTTATCACACAACTGACTAGTATGAATGAGAAAATTGAGTAGAACGACATGGTCGTCATTTTAGTTTCTTCTCTACCACCATCATGTGAGCAATTGATGATAAGTATTCTTGTCAGGAAAAATACTCTCGACTTCAATAAGGCAGTTGCATATCTATTGGAGGCGGAGTCCTTGAAGAAATCATCAAAATCTTCATCCTCAGATGATCAAGCATTGACTGTTATACGTGTTGCATGCAAAAGAAAAAGTCACAAGAAGAAAAAGGGCAAGAGCAAGGGTACACGTGTATATTATTTATATGACAAGGAAGGTCATATGTTGAAGGACTGTTTGAATTTGAAGCAAATGAGAAGTGCATACTCAGTGGCAGTAGCAAAAAATGATTCAGACGTATTTTTCATCAGTCAATTAGGTATTTCTCATAGATAAATAATATATTCAAGTTGTTGCTTCTATATATTTTTGACAAATAAAATATTCAACAAAGGATCTCTATGCCCAACGCATGAAACTGTTCACTTAGCATATTACAATGAGTATGTAGTCACTAAGATGGGAACGGTTATATTGGAGATGAATGATGGAGCACATCACATATTAACGGGAGTTCGATCACTACTCAAAAGAGGCTAAACTGGATGCTTACATCACAGATGGTTCCTAGGAATCATCTGTGCTGCAAGTATCACAGACGTTTCATATGAATAACCGTCTGTGGTATTTTCACAGATGATTTTTAATACAAACTATCTGTGATAACTTCATTATCACAGACAATTTTTAATACAAACCGTCTGTGAAGTATCACAGACGATTTTAGATAAGAATCGTTTGTGATAATGGCAGACATCACAGACGGTTCTTATCAAGAACCGTCTGTGATACTTCACAGGCAATTTATATTAAAAACCATGTGATAATGAAGTTATCATAGACAGCTTGTATTAAAAACCGTTTGTGATATGTTTCTTGTCTCACAATCCTCCAAAATTTCATAATCTCCCGCCTAAGTCCGAGTAGGATTCCGTTCCGAGACATCTTTAGTAAAACGGGCATAACTTTTGCATATGGTATCCGTTTTCGACGTTCTTGTACTCATTGAAAAGCTAACGACAAGCCCGATCGAAAAAAATGACTCACTTGGACCAGTCACCCTCTAAGACCCTCAAAATCGGCCATCTTTAGCCCCAAATTTGTGTTACAAGTTTTTGGTTTCTGTTTGTGCCCTTTTTTTCTTGGTTTTTCCTTTGGAATTTGGATTTTGCTTCAACTGAAAAATTGTAGATCTCATCGAGACCTTTCAAATGAGTATATATAAGCCATATAAAACTTTGCAATTTTATCTTTTGAGACTAGTTGTTTATATTGCACCGGTATATAAAACTTTGTGTTCTAATTCACAGACGGTTGGTATATAGAACCATCTGTGATATTCATTCATCATAGGCAGTTTTAGCTACCAACCGCCTGTGATAAAGAGTATCACAAACGGTTTGTATGTAGAACCGTCTGTGATCATATGACCGCTGGGCCCGTCGATCCTCCCCAACTAGGGCTGGATATCGAGCTGGCTCAGCTCGGCTCGGCTTGGCTCGGTCTGGCTCGGTAGGATAACGAGCTGGCTCGAGCTGGCTCGTTATAACTAACGAGCTAAAAAGCCAGCTCGGCTCGGCTCGACAAAAAGCTCGAGTTAGCTCGTTTGGCTCGTGAGCCAGGGCCAAAAAATATCTCCATCATATATTCATCCATGGAAGTTTGGCTCGTTAGGCTCGTTTGGCTCGTTTGGGTACAATAGAGTACAAATTAACACATGCATGGCTCGTTTGGGTACAATAGAGTACAAATTTACACATTAACACATGCAATAGAGTACAAATTAGGTCCATGGAAGCAGCATATGCATATCTAAATTCCTGGAAGTATGGCTCGTTTGGCTCGTGAGCGGCTCGCGAGCTGGCTCGAGTTGGCTCGTTATAGCTAACGAGCTAAAATCTTGGCTCGGCTCGGCTCGTTACCCTAACGAGCCGAGCCGAGCCGAGCCAGCCACGAGCCGAGCGAGCTAACGAGCTTCGAGTTTTTCGTCCAGCCCTATCCCCAACCCAATCCTAGCCAATAGAAATCCACCAACCCTCACCCCACGGATCGTAGCTCCACCTCTCCGTCCCCGCTCCAAAAAATTTCGCACTATCGCCTTCCCTCCCCTATAAATAATCACCCAAACTCAGCTTCCTTGCCATTCTCCTCCTTGACTCTTACCATCTATGAAAAAATATCACAGAGGGCTCAAACCAAAAACCATCTGTGATACTAGCACATCACAGATGGTTCTATCTACCAACCATCTGTGATGAAAAAATATCGTAGACGGTTCTAGTTACCAACCGTCTGTGATACTCATCCATTATAGACGGTTGGTAGCTAGAACCGTCTATGATGTGTGAGTATCATAGACGGTTTTTGATTCGAGCCGTCTATGATAGTGTTCTTCACAGACGGTTCTAGTTACAAACTATCTGAGTTGTGATTATCACAGACGGCTCACAAACTGTCTGTGATAACCTCCGATTATCACTGACCCATAAATTCAGACGATTTTTCGAACCATCTGTGATGACCCTTTTTATAGTAGTGAATATGTTTCCAGTTTAAAGATGAATATAATATCTATGAGATTGCTTGAACTCGAAGCTTATGAGGTATCACTTCGAGATAGAGTCATGGAGTTACTTGTAAAGGGCAGGTAATCATGAAAAGTATTTGAAGCAATGCAGGATATCAATTGATGGGTAATCATAAGGGAAATACAACCAATGGGAGGTCTAGTAAAAATCATGATCAAGAGAAGGAAACCGTGTTATTAATGGTAGGTATTCGAATCTTATCTGTAGTTATATGCGAAACTGTAAATACAGTTACAAAATCTAGCAAGCACAAGTGCGAAGGTGCGAGCTGTTGGAGAAAGAAAACATGGTGGGACCAACTATGCCATACTAGCGAGCAGGTGGAGCTCAGAGACAGTACAAACCTATGGTAAGAAAGGCTATATGAACATGAGGTGTGGTTAATCAAACTACGCAACAAAGAACCTCTCAGGTGGAGGGTCTGGGTAGGCTAGCCCATATGTTGACATGCATATTGTGGTGATATGCATAAGCCTCTGTGGTGAGAGCACTCTCAAAGATGGGAGAAAAAAAAGGAAAAGCAAGAAAAGACGGAGCTGACTCGGAGCAAGTTCTTGGAGAAGCATAATGACCTCAGCGAATAATAGTCAAGGTGAAGATGTTGAGGTATGATGACTCATATCCTTTCTACTAAGACTTGGAGAGATGTGATTCCCAGATGAATCCTAATAGGATTAGGACTCCTAATCCTAATAGGATTAGGATTCCTACTTTTCTTTGCAAGAGAACTAGGGGTACTACATAAAGTCATGGAGAACCCAACTACAAATTAACTCATCCAAAGTAGAGAGCATACAGATGATTAGAGACTAGGTTATTCTTTAGTAGTAGATTCTTGTATAAGACAAGAATCCGTGAGTCCTAAAAATTTCAAGAGGGTTGTAAGAGAGCGATAATCATTTGTACTCTTCTGAGATTATGCTTAAGGAATTCGTGGTCAATTTCGCCAAATCTTTCTCTCATTGTGATTATTTCGGCGTCGTTATTTTGGTTCTCTCCACACGATTCATCTATTTTGTTCTTGGTATCGTTCACGCTTATTTTGTATGTCATAACTCTAATCTGATTTAGGGATTGCTACGTATAAGAAGGGGCATCAAAATATAATAAGTTAATGAAACTTCAAATTCCGAGGAAGAAGAAAGGGAGGATGTATAGCTCTATCCAGGCATTTGCCACGAGGCACCAGGAAAATGTATACCTGAGGAAAAATAGGCCACATGGTATCATTTTCTTGGAATTGATCCATCTTGACCGATGGTTTACTCATTTATTTGAGAAAAAAATAAACTTCTAGATGGATATATAGTTAAGGATGATCGCTTCAGTCTTTTATCAATGATACTGTGATATGATCCGAAAAAGAGAATTCTATATGCAGTTCCAGGATACATAGTAACAACAAACGTCAATTTCATTATGCACAATTGATGACTTTTTTCGAAAAACAAAAGCCATGATTTTAGTGTATAGTTTTTAAAATTCCATTTACAACTTATAGCTATAGCTTTGTTCATATATAATCCCAAAGCCTTTCTAATTGATAAAACGTTTACATAGCTGACCTCAACTATCCGTTTTATTCGACGATATGCATAATTCTTTCCGGAGATGAGCCGTGTAGGGGTAGCTATGGTGTGGTGGTTGCCATGTTCGAGCGAGAACATGTTGGGAGGTAGCAAATGTGGACCAGAGAAAAAAGTGATTGGAAGGAAGAGTGAGAGATAGTACACAACAGTACAACACACAGGGGGGAGGGGGCAAAAGGAGAGGCAAAGAGAAAAGCGGGGTTGTGACTTGTGAGTATACATCCAAACGGACAAGCATGACACACATGCATACTCTTGGTTGAACTTGATTCGTAGGGAACGTGTTCATGTTACAAGTCAGAAGCTACTTATAACATGTCGGATTTTTAAGTCGATTTTTTTGTCTTTTATCTTTTTTCGATTTTTTGGCTTTTTTCTTTGTAATGATATAAGTGTTTTTTATTTTTTTAATTGAATAATTCAGAAAAAAAATTAATCATTGTTATAATGTAATTTCAGTCATTACAGTATAATTTTAGATAGAAACCAGAAGCTAACAACCTATTGAAGCGGCCCTAAAGCATTGTTGGGTTGTCCGTAAAAGAGGGAGTAAAAGTAATAGATATACTACCAAGTACACGATTCGATGCTCTCGTCTCTATGACTCAGTCGAATGTATGGAAGCAGGATTTGCCAATGTCATTGCCTGCTTCAGCCGACCCATCCAGTCCCCACGACACGCATCAGATCAGAGGAGTCGTGAAGGAATTCGGCAAGACAACTTAAAAGAGGTGGCTGGAACACCACTTTTCTTTAAAGATGAGAGGAGTCATGCAGGAATTCGGCAAGACAACTTAAAAAACGTCACTGCCGTGTGGTTAGGTCCGGCTCAGAAAAGCTTATTTTGAGTGGCTTTTGGCTGAAAAAGAATGTATCTGACTGAAAAAATATTGTAACTGACGAGGGCTTATTTAGCTTAATTAAATTTAAAAATTTGAAAATAGAAAAAATATGTTAACCTATCACGTATAATGCAAATAAATACGAGAAAAAAAACCGGCAAAAAGACTTAAAAAAGCCAAAAGTATAGAAAAAGATGAAATTTATAAATAGTGCAAAATAAGTCAGAAGCCAGAAGTTCAAGTCGAAACGAGCGGAGCTAACTAACTAAATGGAGGCAATTAGCAAACAGAGAGGTCTTTCCACTTTCGGAGCATGTTTGCGACGCAAGAAATTTATGCGAGGCAAGCTATAGGATTATGGTGTGTCCCTGACCCTGCTCCCTAGTCCCTACACTACAAGGTTTTGGGGGGAACCCACTCAACTGACCGATGGATTAATATAGAGTTTTACAGAACTTGTAAATCAACTTTTCTCTTTTTTCCAATGGAAAAGAGATGATCGTACGATGGCAAACAAAGCGCCGCGGACAGAAGCGGCTTGCCGGCGGCGACAAATTAATTAAGCGCCATGGCACTCGATGGCTACAAAAGGTTGGCAGAATTTTAGAGCTAGCCAAACGTGTGCATGCACCTGAACTCCTGAAGTTAAACTAGTTGGCCAAATTAATTAGGTTTGGTTAACAAAGAACATGAACAATCTCAATATATGGGCTAACCTTCGTTACTGTTAGGATACGGATAGACTACACTAATATAGATTAAAATTTTCTACCATGTACAGTAAAAAGGCATGCGAGTAAAAGATCATAGATCGTTACCACTAGACACAGTGCAACGGAAGTCGAGTTGAAATGGCCGATTCAACGAAATACATGTCGGTGCAGTAGAAATAGTTGATCACCTTCTAGCCAATTGTCTCCTCTCATGATCGTCCCGATCAACACCGCAATGGTAGCAACACCTCTACCGAGATCCACACATCTAGGAATGGAACGCCATGTGATGTTATACTAGCACCAGTGCACACGGTAGGGGGTTATGAGAGGTGGTGGCTAGGATTTCGATGGATGTGTCTCGGGATCTCTCCCTTAGCCCTCGCACCTCCCTTTATATAGCTTTCAATTGGATCCTTATCTGATACAATCAGACATCGTATCCAACTCGGAAAGTCTCAAGCTGGATTTTTATCCAATATGAGTAGAGATTGTATCCCAATTGGAGAACCTCCAACCGGATCCAATATGAGTAGAAATCGTATTCCACTCAGAGTCTATCATCTGGACACTTATCATTTCGATCCATTAAGTGTGTGACCCTGTAGGTTCATATATATTTAACCATAGACCAAAAATTTCTTTCCGGTCCATAAGTCGGTAGCGGTCCCTAGCAAAACATAACAAATTTTAAATATACATAAAGATCATATCGGACAAACCTATATAATGCTTATGTACCAATCATTTTGCCTCATAATATCAGATTGAACTCAAGATGAGAAGCGTGCCATACTATGATAGTTCAATTCTTCACTCGAACCTATAGTGGATTATTCAGTTGTGATTGACTTCTCAAATACATTCGGCATGGCCATGCATTTTTTTAATCCAACTACATTGAGGGGCTCAGAGATATCTCTCCTGTTGGATAGAAGGGGCAAATTCCATCTTGATCGCTCGCATTCCTCCGCATGTTTTATAATAAACACGAAAGCTATCTTTATAATCACTCAGTTACGGATTAGTGTTTGGTAATCTCTAAGTAAACTATTACATATGTACCAAATTGTGATGATCTTAGGTCTAAGAAATTTACATACACTATGTATGAGACCAACCGATGACATTTAAGAATATAACAATTTCCGTAGTGTCTAATGGTAGGTCAATCCAATACCATATTATTTAATATGTGTCCACATTATTGATTTGATATCCCTATATTTATGATCTGTGAAATATGATCATCAATCAATGCACGTGTTGATCTATAAATCATAATTGTCCCATATAATGACATAAGATCAAGGATAAGGGAGCAGGTTAAATGAAAAGAGAAGTGAGACCTTGAATCCAGAGGAGGAAGCAATGTAGCCAAGCACAGGGAAGCACATACCAAGCAAGTGTTGTAAAAATTGTGGTATAAGCATATATGTAGATTTAATTCTAGCATAATTAAGCATTATTAAAGCACATTTCAAGCAGTATATAAACGACATAAATTATATACAAACATGTAATTCTCCCATGTCATTTATATTAGAACATATATTCATCATATGAATCAACAATACTGTTGAACTAATCAGGTGAAGCATTTCTAGGAACCAGGGAATGACTAAAACTAGCATAAAACTCAAGTTTTAGTTATTGATTAGTGCTCTCAGATGTAGGGTTACACAAGATTTAATCTTGGTTGTCCCACTACTATGGTTTTATACTCTTCACTAATTGAATATGCCAAATGAGATTCAAACCTTAATTCTAAATAAAAATTCTGCCAGACTTAACTTCCAGTCTATCTACAAAATACTTTCGGCCAGCAAACAACACAATTTAGGGTGACCACTAGATAGCTCTGAAATTAACCAACTAACTTGATATACTTCTAGAGTATGGACTCACAAATAAACAAGTTATGCAGCAAGCCGAAATAACAAACAGAGGTGAAGGCAATATGGGAACAGTGATCACAGACTGCACATATGTTTCAAAAGTATCTAACTGTAGGAATAAGACAGAAATAGCAAAGATTTAGATCTCAAGCTTGACCATTAAATTTCAGCACAAGGCCAATATCCTCATTAAACTAACAACTGAAATCACATGCATCTCTTTGCAATAATCAATCAGATGTAAATCACAAATATATGAAGCAGATCATAGATTGCAATGAGCTGACAGCCGATATACTCACAAAGCTGGTGATACTCGAAATCACCGAGAAGAAGCTGAAGAGGGCAAGGCATGCATGCTGCGCTATCCCAGAAAACTAAGCACCCGAATGTGTTGAGCAAGGAGATGATGGCAATCGGAGATACAATGCCACACTTTCACCCGATTAGAAGTCGAAATAGAAGCTAAGGGTCGGGTGGACGCCGCACAAGACCAATGAGAGCTCCGGCCGAGAACGTGCAGTTGGAGCTCGTGCTGGTGTAGTTCCCAAGTTGAAACGAACAGGGGTCACAGCCAGGCGCTTCTGAGGACAGTTGCTGGCATAATGTCCCATGTTCTTGCAGTTGAAACACTGCACTCCTGCTGCTGAAGTCCTGTTCTGCTGTAGTTGGCCACCATTGCTTGCTCGAGGAGCTTGCGGATTTGGGCGGGGTCCTGTAAACGGTGTCCTTGGCACACTTGGCTCTAAGGGCCTATTGAACTGGGATGGATTAGGACGAAATCGAGAACTGCTTGCTCCCTGCTGAGCTTGAAACTTTCTCTTCCGGGTCTCATACAATTGACGTTGAGCATCTTCTTGAATAAGGGCCTTGTTCACCATGTGTTGGAACGTTGGGTAATCATTGGACACCAACTGCACCTTGAGGTTGGGATCAAGTCCCTGCATGAACCTCCAAATCTTTGTTGACTCTGATGCAACATCCTCTGGGCATACCTGGATAGTTGGGTGAACCTATTCAGGTACTCCGAAATGCTAAGGTTTCCTTGCTGCAGTTTGTGAAACTCCCTCTTATTCATTTCCATTATGCCCATAGGAATATGTGCAGTGCGAAAAGCTTCAACAAATTCAGCCCACGTGATGGCTTGCACATCTTGATGGGCAGCGCAATAATTTTCCCACCAATTAGCAGCAATTCCTTTAAGCTGATGAGCTGCATACAACACTTTTTCATGATCACTGCATTGAGCTAGGATCAACTTCTTCTCCACATCCTTAATCCAATCATCGGCCTCCAATGGATCCACTGAACCGGCAAAGGTAGGAGGTCTTGTTCTCATAAACTCCCCCAACTTAGATTGGGGTGCTTGGTTTGGTGCCTGCGGGGCTTGTTGCACCTGATTCTGAGCAAGAGCTTGAAGTAATTGCAGTTGCATAGCCATCATCTGTTCCAGGTTAGGGGCTTGAGCAGGAGGTGGTGGAATGTTGTTGTCTGGCTGGGCATTGGCATCACGGCTGCTGCCAAGGTTGCTCCTTGTGTTCACCATCTGAAACGGTTCCGGGGACAGCAAAAGATAAGAGGGAACTAGCACAGGTAAGAGATTTAGGGGGAAACTAAACAACATCCCAAACCAACACACAAGAAAGAAGCAAGCAACAACTTAGAAAGAAACTTATATTGAAATCAAAATAGTTTTAAGAATGGCTGTACCACAAGTGCACAAAGGCTTGGTACAGTCCATCTAACACACCATAACATAATATAAAACGTTCTAGGGACGTAGACATTTATTTGGGTACTACTGACTCAACCGACTACTAATCCTCTAAGATGATACGCTCCTTGGGATCCTCCTCCGGGTCCTCCTCGTGATCGTCCACGTGGTGCCGCGAACAATCACACGCGGCTGAAGCGCGAGAACGGGAACAGTTACGACTGGAGGCAGTCGACTACGAACAAGAGCGAGAACAGGAAAGTCTGCGTTTCCGGCTGGGGTCGCCGATGTCGATGACGGGTAGCGGGGTAGGGCGCCGCACACTCTTGCGCGCTATGAGCATGGTGCGGAGTCCCGAACGTCGAGTCGGCGTCTGGTTGTTGGGGACGGCAGCTGGTACGGGCGAGGACGGCGTGTAGTCAGCTGTGGCTCTGAGATGTGCCAGCTCGAACTCTGCTGCCTGACTCTGGCGAAGCTGTGCCCGAAGAGTGTCGGAGTGCTGGTAGCTGGAAGTGAGGAGCATCCGAAGCTGTCCAATCTCCTCCAAGGCTCTAGCATAGGTAACTATCATAGCCTGAGTGAGCTGCACCTGGTGTGACAGTCGGGGGTCGTCTGCAGGAATATCGAAGGGCTCCGGGTAGCTCTGTCCTGCTCGAGGAGCGATGAAGAAACAAAAGGGTGACTGATGCACAGCATCCTTGTGCATGTGGCACAAATCAGCTATGGCAAGGTGAGCTGCGTCCTGGATAGCATCAAAACAACGGGTCCGGGGATGCTTAATGGGGTATGTGTGGGAATCGAATTCCTCATCCCGTGCATACAGGAATACCTCCATCGACCAAAAGTTCCGATCCAGGATATGTACCTTCCGCCCCCTGAAGATAGGCGGCTGGCGATACTGCAGGTACTGCATAAGCTGTCGAAGAAGACTAGCAAATGCTCCAACACTCTCGCCATGAAAGTAATAGTCCCACGAGGCAGCGGAGGATGAACCGGCCATCTACAAATTTGAAATAATAGGAAAGATTTAGTAAAAAGATTTAACAAGTGAATATAAAGACAAGAACGAGATACTAAGTAAGAAAAGAGTAGAAGCAAAGAAGCTTATGTATTTTTAATATACTCTTTTTTAATAAATATAAGTCCTTAAGGTTTTGCTATTTCTAACCTAGGTCACGTCCTACAGTCAAATTGGCTCTGATACAATCTCTGTCGGGACCCCGGATTTCCGAACCCGGTCCCTCTGTGTATTACAGCACTAGTCCCAGATCAAAGCTTGTGCACACAGTCAAACAGAAATGATTACATCACCAAGTACGCTTTATTACAATAATAGAGTACTGACCGAAAGGTCTCATTATTACAAATGAGGTTTCAAGACCTCGCACACACGAAACACAGCGGAAGCAGAAGATAAATCCGGCGAAGACCAAAACTAGAGTTCTATGTAAATAGCGATGCACATAAATTTAAAATAATTAAAAACATTTCTCAAACATAGGTTCAAAATAATCAAAGGAGACTTGCCTTCTTGCACGCTCTCTAGGTCTTCTTGCTGCGGAGTGGAGAGATCTTCGGCAACGATGGAATCTACGCGCGAAAAGATGAAGCAAACAAAACAAATAAATACAACCAAAAATCAAATAAATTTCACAAAGAGCACATATTTAGATAGTTTATGTTTTTATACAAATTTAGAAATTTGAACGGCTGAATTTGGAGTTAAAATGAGAAAGTTATGCTTATTTAAAAATCTCAGTTAAAATAAATCCATAAATTATTAAATTTCTGACAAGTGGGACCCACTTGCAGAATTTACATTTTATTCGTTTTCTTTTATTATTTTCTCTGAGTCTATGACAGGTGGGACCCACATGATAGTGAGCCCACTGCGCTCGGTCTTTGACATGTGGGACCCCTCTGTCAGTCGCCGTACAAGCTGTTGGTCACTGACAGGTGGGACCCACATGCCAGCGGCAGTACTGACAGGCGGCGCCCAGATGTCAGCCGGCCCACAGACCGACAGCGGCCGACGGGTGGAGCCTATCTGTCAGCGCGGAAAATAAAAGAATTGGCTCAACCTCAGCGTGCGGAGCCGGGGGCTCGAACGTCGCCGAGGGAGCCAGGGGGAAAGAGTAACGGTGCTAGCCAGTCGGTCGCTCGGGTGTTGCTTACCCATATAGGGTAGGTATACCTTTTGAGGTACCTGCTGGCGGGGGCCGGGCAGAGGTAGATGGGGACGGCGGTGCCGGCGGCGAGGGGTGGCCGGATGGGTTCGGGGGAAGTCCAAAACACGTCCCTGGTGTAAAGGAGGTGCCAACGGCGAGGTCGGTGGGGTTCGGCGACGAGCGGAGGCGGCCGGCGGCGAGGAAGTGGCCGAGGGGTCGGGGAGCTTCGCACGGCTACGGGGATGCTCAAGGTGGCGACGGCGGGCTTCGGGTAGGACCGGGGCGGCGGCGATCGCTCACCGAAGTGCGGCGGAGCTCGGAGTGTGCGAGAGCACGGTGGCGGGGCGCTACGGTGCTCGAGAAGGGAGGGGGAGGTCAGCGGGAGGTTGGGCGGAGGGAGGCAAAGCCGAGGGGGGCTTTTATAGGGGCGGAGAGGGGGCACGGGCGCGCAATTGCTCGCCGGAGATAGCAGCCGGAAAAAGGAAGGGGAGGGAAAGAAAGGAAATAGGAGGGGCGCGGAAGGAAAGAAAGGCGCAGGATTGGGGGGATTCGGTCCCGGCGGTGCTCACGGTTTCCAAAACCGAGGAGAGGGCGGAGGAAAGCGCCGGGTTCGACGCGGATATGGTCGGCCGGAGTAAAGAAGGAAAGCGGGGGAGAGAAGAAAGGAAGGAGGCGCGCGGGAGGGGAAGAAGGGCCTGACAGGCGGGCCCAGGTGGCAGCGGGAGCGGGGTCGCAGGCGGCTGACGGGCGGGGCCCGCGGGGCAGTGAGAGAAGAGAGGGAGCAGGGTGCGGATGGCGGGATGGGCCGGCACGGGGACTCGCTCATCCGAGCCGTCCACGCGTCGGGCGAGGAGGAGGGTTAGGCGGGGAGGCTGACGGGCCGGGCCCGCTTGGCGGAGGGAGAGGGAAGCGGCCGGGATTAGGCCGGGCGGCGACGTGGGCGGATCTAGGCCGTCCACGCGTCAGCCGGAGGGTGGAGGAGGAGATTTTTATTTTTAGAATTTGATTTTGATTTTGATTTTCAGAAAAGGCTAGTAAATTATTTAAGCCTTAGAAAAATATGAAAATACCTCCAAAAATTCCAGGAAAATTCACAGAAGCTCCTGGTGACATTTTAGACTTAATAAAAATATTTTCAACTAATGTTGGTATTTAATTTTTAAATTTAAAATACTTTTTAAATTTAAAAAAAATAGGTTTTAAACTCCAGAAAACTCAGAAAACCAAATAAAAGCCAAATAAAATTCAAATACCTTAAAATAATTAATTTGAAATTAAAATTTTGAGATATAGGATTTTTGGGATGTTACAGACCACTCCCCCTTTTTTTCTTTTTTTCCCTTTCAAATTGGAAAGTTACCAAAATACCCTCAGAGTTCAACAGCAAGCATGTCACTGCATGAGCAATGGGTAAACAATCCCTTGTTCTTGTCTGCCTAGCTACCTAAAATAACCACAGGTTAGCTGTGACGTGACACTTCTTAGCATGGCAGGTACTCTCTAACCTTGCTGTTTGCTGCATAATCTTTCCATACCAGTGTCACTCACATTTAGCAGCTGTGATTTGGAAGATGCGTCTGTCACTCATATTTAGCAGCTGTGATTTGGAAGATGCGTCTACAGGAGCACAGGAGCTAGTATTCCGAGTCGTTTTCATTGCCCTGCAACTCCAACACTGACGATATTAGCATTTGGCGTGCAAATTAGATCAGTGTATAGCTGGATGTGCAACTGACGTTGATATTTGATAGACCGAGGTGCTACAAAAGGAGTGTGCCTGAGTGAAAGACTGCAAAGGCATGCAATAGCTTTGAGATGCTTTGACCAGTGGAGAAAGAAGAGTAAGGCCCAACCTACAGAGTGAGGGGATGGGTTGCTGCAGAGATGTCTTGAGTCCACTCTACTTATCTGCAGTAATCAGGATAGAAGATCACTTTTCCTGACTGAACAGTGGTGGCCATACTGACCCTGTTGGAAAACCTTGATGAAAAACGGGAATACCACACTGATAATGATTCTGATTTCTGGGTGAAGATCAACGCAGCCTGCAGTGGTATTTGAACATTGGTCTATGTAGTTAGGAAAACCTGGGTTCCATACCTGTTTGCACTACAAACTAGCAGTCTAGCAGGCAAGAACAAGACCATGTTGAGGGACACAACACAATAAAACAGTAGTAGTATCAGCTGTAATTCTTTTCTTCTTCTTTGTTCTTTTGCAAGGGAGAGCTCTATACTTCGAAATTAGAATTAAACCAGGAATAAGTTCAATTCTGGACATTCAGGTTTCCACGGCCCAGACAGGCCCAGCAGCTTCTCAGGATTTAGGGTTGTTAACAGCACCACTGGGCGTCATTCGCGGGCCGATGCTACGGCACGACTCAGAACAGTCAGCAGTGTCTCTCGTCTTGTCACTGACGGCATTCCCAGTAGCTTGATATTAAAACTTGTTATTAAAGGAGAGAGCACAGTAAAATGAGATTTCAGATACAATCACTGTATCTTTAGCTTGTCACTAAAGTTTGTATCCAGATGAGAGAGAATGACAAGTTTGGAGAGAGATGGCTCTACTAACTTTTTTGGTTTCCTTAAAAGACATGACACATGCGTATCAAAGCCGAGTATTCTCTCTGTCCATCTCACCAAAAAAAAAAGTTGGCATGGTATAAGCTAAGTATGAAGCAAATTAGACTATTGAAAGTGCCCTAACAAACATGAGACATGCAATGCATCCAAATGAAAACATGCCCTAAGAGCAAGTACAACAATGGTCTTATAGCCAAGCTAGTCAGCATTTTTGCTGATGTGGAGGAGAGAAGAGAGGAGAGAGAGGAGAGCTTGGCTCTCATGCAAGCAACAAGCTGCACACGGGAGCCTATGCAGTGGTGGGTCCAGATAATAAATGTATGTGAGGAGGAGTAGGAAAGAGAATGTGAGACATGGTACCATATAATAATAAAAAAATCTTTTGTAGACAAATAGAAGACAGATTATTGTATAACTTGACTCTTATAACTTGGCTTATAGCCAAACACTTGGCTCTATTATTGGACTTGCTCTAACGAACATGAAACATCGATATCAGGACACGACCAGCTAGGTCCTAGTTATTAGGCTCAGCCGCTTAGGTAAACTGTCCGTGGTAGATACAAGCTAGACGCTACTATGGCTACGAAATTCTCACCACCACCTCTGGTCGCCAACCTGAACTGTCACCTTTGCAGGAGTTTCAAAAGTTTCAGGCTGCGAGAGCAACGTGCCATTCAAACAGTAGCTGCATGCATCTTTATCTATCTATCTATCTGCAGAGTCGCCTTGAACTGCGACTTTTGCAGTAGCTAGCTAGCAATCTTCTTCTTCGAGAGAGAGGATATATATATATACTCCTATGCCGACACGGACGAAAGCCATGTGAACAAACTGACCTCCGTGTTGAGCCTGTGTCACTAGCTGCTGGTCAATTAGGACCTAAAGCTGTGCACCGGCACGCTGGAATATTGGTGCCGCAGCACCGGATTTCAACGGCAAAAGTTGGCTGTTACCTAAGGAAAATTACTCATGTCACAGGATGCTACTACCGCCTCCACTCACAAAAGGTGACGTTACTGATGGAGATACGGTTTCTAAAACACAACTTTTGACCATAAATTTCTATTGTGATTGGTATATTCCTAAGATCCAATGAAGTTATATCGGCGTGGAAGTATTTTCCGAGATATCCTTAAACACGTTGTTGGTAGAATTATAATAGCTTAACTGCGAAAGGACCTTATTTTTTAAGCGATTAAATACTAGTCGTAGTTTTTAGTGTTTACCTCTATATTTTTTGTTGCAAGACTATCGCAGAAGTTACGTCAACTCCGACAGTATGAGCGATCAAAGTGACCGAAGATGCAAAGAACATATACTACTAGTTGATGACACCATACACTAGTAGTGGTAACGGTTAGCCACTTGCTGCCTGCTTACCTTAGCGATTAAGGCATTGTCCCTGTTGGCTTCAAAAAAAACTGTTTTTCTATAGTAAATAATTTTTCTATAATACTTAACTTTTAAATAAAATATCTTTTTAAGACAGAGTTTACTAATTGATTATATTACACACTGTAATAATTTTATTTATATTGACCAGAATTATATATGAATATTTTTTATAAGCTATTACTATTTATAAATTAAAATAAAAGGGTAGCATGAATGAGTCGTAATTTTCAGGTGGACTCTTCCCGTGGTCTCTGGACTCTCTTAGTCTCGGTCGCTCCAAGTGGAAGGGGAAGCTATAGCTGGGCTAGTTTGCGTGTGGGCCCCGCCTGGAAGGGACCGCGATGACCCGTCTCCGTGTTATATGGGTCGTATTAGTCTCAATCTATTCTTCTTGCATACTACTTGTATACTCCTACGCTACGGAATATCACAAACTAGTTGAGTACGCCACTTCCAACCGGGAATATCTTCGATTTTTGTATGGGTGGTGCATGCTGGAAGCCATTGTTTTTTTCTTCCTTTTTTGCGAGGGTAGCCATTGCTGTGGTGATGGTGGCAGTGGTAATTTATAAATGGTTTATTGAATGGCTCAGATTATTTTGCAGATCCAAGAGCCTTATTTTATAATGTGAAAGAACATACAATGTATTAGGACCTTAGTCCAACTGATTTGATCTTGTAAATCACGCTGTTTGGGAAGGGGATGTCTATGCAAAACTTGAGTGATATTTTATTTAACAATACTTAGATTTTAAGTCTTTCAATCTAGATCCAATAGACCCTGAACCCCTCAATTATATAAATTTCCTCACCTCACTTCAACCCTAACCCCATCTACCCCGCCACCGCCGCTCTACTCGCCGCCTTCCCCATCGCCTCGCTGGCATCATCTTCGACGCCAGTGAGCCCTATCGACGTCCACCTCATCCGTCGTTCCCTCCCTAGCCACTTGGATCCCCTCCCCAACCGACACCCCTACCCCCACCGGTGTGCTGCCCTCCCTTCGCAACATCGTCTCGTCCCCGGCACTACCATGCCCTACCTGCCGCCGCTTTTGCCTCCCGACACAATTATCGGCACCGCCCACAGCCTCTTCCGTCACTATACATCTTCGTCCAACCTAACTCGACTCCACGCCCGAACGTCGTTCCACCCATCGACCACCACCCATCCCCTCCTCCGACCCACGGCACGATGTGGAGCACGAATCTCAGAACAAAATCATATAGTAAGAAATTCGAATACTCAATCTAAAAAATACTTGAGCACTGATTAGCAATTCCCACTTGGAATTTATAAATGAATCTTTTCTTAGATAGCTAGGCATATCACAATACTGGTGGGTACGAACCGAAGAAAGTAATCATTTCGCTGTGGTTGGGATTGCCCTGGCTAGGTGCATTGGGCTTTTTAGCCTTTTAGGTCAAAGTGGACAGACACCATGTATGCAGTGTAGCAGTATGAGTCTGAGCCGGGTGGTTTGCTTTGGGGGGAAAAAGATTGGTTGGACCAAACAATACGTAGGATGGAGCTCCTCAAGCAAAAGTGCACACCACACACAATTATTACACTATCCACACTTTTAATGATTTTTCAACGAAAACAGGTCAAATTCGAAATGATTTTAGTTGAAGAATCATAAATAATTTATACTTTCTCCATTCTTTTTTACTTGACTTTCTAGAATCCGTGCCATCCACCAATAAATTTAAAACTATCTAGATTGCCTATGCAAAAATTATATCATTAGATTTATCATTAAAAATACTTTCATAATATTATAATTTTATTAGTATATTTTATTGTAAAGTTATTAAAAATAATGGTTAAAATTACATCTTAAAAACCATAAAAATAAAAAATGTCGAATAGCAAGAACGAAAAATACAACATATAATGATTTGTTTTGTTAGTTACGTGGGTTGCATGAGGAGCCACTCCTATCGTAGCACCAGTGAGAAACAGTCATACCACTATATTATGCAGGCATTTCCCTTTCCAATTGATGAATGATGGTACATGCATGCATGGCTTGTGTAGTCGTGAAAATGACTAGTCCACGCGGAACCCTTTTTTCCCGTGCAATCAATGCTGCTAGTTTTTTTTCCTCTATATGTATGTCTTGATAAGTCCATGCAAATTGTGCTGCATTTCCAATATAATCTCCATTTAAGCGACGAAATGTAAAACAGAATTACAGAAGGATGCATGTATGGCTATTCATCATCTACGTTGTTTTTGGTAGCGGCCGATAGCTTATAGTTATAGCTGATAATTTTGATCTTAACATGAGCGCTTATATGAACGAACCAAGTATTGATAAG
The DNA here is from genome assembly GCA_017311315.1 of Dendrocalamus latiflorus. NCBI lineage: Eukaryota > Viridiplantae > Streptophyta > Magnoliopsida > Poales > Poaceae > Dendrocalamus > Dendrocalamus latiflorus. The sequence goes on from CM029610.1 coordinate 28,267,679, forward strand.
TCAATAAACCATTTTGAAAATGTTGTCCCGGTAAGTCGTTTCGAACGACGGCGGAGAAACCGTTTCATTTATTTATTTAAAGGAAGTCATAAGTCATAAGCAGAAAAAAAACTAAGGCCCTGTTTGGATCAGTTTTAGATTCTTAAAAACCAGCTATTACTTCTAGTTTTTAAAAGCTGGTTTCTAAGCAAAAACTGATAGGATGTTTGGATCCCCTAGTTTTTAAAAGCTGGTTTCATTTATGATTGGTGCTAATAGACTATTATACCCTTACATTTATGATTGGAAGCGTCTGCACATGGTCTTTAATGAGGGTAAATGGGTATTTGTGCAAAAAAAAAAACTGGCAAAAGCTGGGTATCAACAGCTTCTTGGTTTTTAAGAATCTGGGTAGGTAGATTTTAAAAACTACCCCAAAACTGGTCTGTTTGGATCCCACCCAGTTTCCAAAAGCCAGATTCTTAAAATCTGGGTGGATCCAAACAGGCCCTAAGCCATCATGTAACATGCAAGGGTTGGCATTCGTGTGCAAGTTGCAGTCGATCACTAGCTCAGAAGTAATCTTACTTGTCATAGGGGTGTTTTGTATTGGCTTATAGTTGCTAGCTTTTAGATGAGAATGAATAGTAATAGTTGAAAGAAGTGGCTTTTAGAAAGATGGGGCGAGCAATAAGAAAAGTGAGGAAGAGATACGTGCACAAAATAGAAGTGAAAAAAGTGAGGTACATGATACGTCCGTAACCCTCCGTCTTATCTTCAGAGCAAGACGGAAGTGAAAGGAATAGAAAAGCTCCTTAAACAACCAAATATTAATATTAGTTTCTAATTTCTTCAAATAAAAGCTCCTACAAACACCCTATATACGGATCGAGCACTATACTAAACTGGTCGGTAGGGAACTTTGACTGTCCTCCAGCATGGGTGGACTGAACGGAAGTGGATATGTGTCCTCCTTCCAACTTCCGAATGAAGACGACTTTGCTATATTTACTTTCGTACGCTGATCTCAAAAGATCTCCACATGTAGGGGTGAAAATAGATCGGATCGTTTTTGCTGGATCCGGACGGATACGGATACGGATTGTGTCGGATTGGATTTTTTCGGATAGTTCTCGAATACGGATTTTTTTTATCGGATACGGATACGAATACAGTAAGCCTAGTATCCGTCGAATACGGATACGGATTATCCGGATAATACGAAAACGGATATCCGAGGGGAGGGGAGGGACTTTAATTTTTATTTTTGATTTTTGGATTTCAGAAAAGCCTGGAAAATTCATTTAAGCTCAGAAAAATATGAAATAAACTCCAAATATTTCAGAAAAATTCACAGAAGTTTCTCGTAACATTTTGGACTTAATAAAAATATTTTCAACTAATGTTGGTATTTAATTTTCATACTTAAAAATCCTTTTTAATTTCAAAAGTAGACCTTTAAACTCCAGAAAATCCAGGAAACCAAATAAAAGCCAAATAACTCCAAATAATTAATTTAAAGTAGGATTTTTATAGAAAATCAAAATATCATTTTATTTAATGTCTATTTTTTGGTTTTCACTTAATTTACTTTTGAAATCAGGCTTTTTCAAAAACAGAAAATCCAGGGCAAAACCCAAAAATAAAATTTAAGCAACAAAAATACTTATTTTAATTAATTTTTATTTATTTATTTATTTTTATTTTAATAAAAACTTGGACTGTTACAACTTGATGGATGAAATGGAGGAATGAAATGTTCTTATGTTTGTTCAAATTGCTATCATGTCATCATGTGTATTCCGTGAATTGCACGTTGTTGTTACTTATGTAGTTGTGTTATGATCGACTATTGGGTATATTTTCTTTGTGGATGAAAAGACTATGATTGTTTACATTTCATGAATGTTTTGACAAGATGAACTATTTACGCATTTTCGTTAATTTTGGATGTAAAGTTTAAGAGGTTTTCATGTTCCGATAAATATTCGTAACCGTATTCGTTTCGATTCGTATTCGATCCGTATCTGTATTCGATATTATTTGTATTTGTATTCGTATTCAAGTTATCCGTATTCGTATCCGTATCCGAAAAAAAATATGAAAACAAATATGATAAAGATATTATCCGTCCGTATCCGATCCGTTTTCACCCCTATCCACATGCACCGGAGTTACCTACCTAACAGCGGCTACCATAATCTAAAAAAAAACCCAACGGCTACCAAGGTTGTACTACTTGGCCATGCTACGCGCGTGTTTGGAATAAAATAAATTGAAGAGTTGCAGCTAGACTGTATAAGCTGTGGGGGAAGGTTTCTCCTAGTATAATTAGCACGCTGTATGTAAAAAGACATTTAGTTTAGTAATGACTCAAGATTTTTTTACTTACTGATTTATTTTTTTATTGTACCTAATAATGACCTATTTAACGTAATTAAATTTAAAATTTTTAAAAATAGAAAAACATGTTAGCCTATAACAGATAATGCGAAGGAATTCGGAAAAAGAGTAAAAAGTCTAAAAACCAAAAAAATCAGAAAAAAGATGAAATTAAAAAATAATAAATTAAAAGCTAGAGTCAAAAGTTATCAGGAGCGTAGAATCTGATACTATAGTGCAACAACAACTTCACAAGTTAATTAAGCAAGTTCTAGTATAAATTCATGTATAGTGGCGGGCTGATGGAGTGTACTAGTAGGGCTAGCAAGTAATCAATTAATCAAGCGAGTTAACAGGGCTACATATAGGATCCGCACAAGAACACATGCAACAAAAGAAGAGTAGAGGAGGAAAACGGCGGAGAAAACAGAAAAATATCTTGGGACACAGGAGAGGAGAGCAGAGCGGAGTATTAAGGGTCTGTTTGGGACTGTTCTGCTCCAGTTTTTTCAACTCTGCTCTAAACTTGTCTAACTAAACGGGTCCAACTCCAAGAACTCTGCTCCAAGAAAAAGTTGAAGTTGAAGGCCTACTCCACGTTTTTTTCTGGAGCTCCTCAAGGGGCACTCCAGAAACTGAAGTTTTGTATCTCCTCATGGAGTTGGGGGAAAATTACCCACCACTACCATTACACAATTCCGGGTGAGTACCGATTGGATTTCCTTCTCCGACTTCTCTTCTCCCCCCGAACCGCACGCCTCGTCTTCCTCCCCGCCCCCCACCTGCGCCGGCCTCTTCCTCTCCGCCCCCCCCCACCCGCGCCGGCCTCCTCTCCGCACCCCCACCCGCGCAGGCCCTCCTCCTCTCCGCCCCCCTACCCGCGCCGCCCTCCTCTCCTCCGCCCCCCACCCGCGCCGCTCCTCTCCTCCGCCACCCCCCCCCCCCCCCCGCGCCGCTCCTCTCCTCCGCCCCCACCCACGCGACGCTCCGCCGCCCTATTCCGGCCACCACCGGCGACGTGATGGCTGGGATGGATAGATCCGAAGATGCTGGGCTACCCCGACCCCTTCAACAGCCGCCGGCGGCCGCCTCCTTCCATTCCCCGACCTCCCAACGGCCAGGCGCGGCCGTCCAGCGTCCAGGGGCGGGCGCCCACTCAGAGGTGGCTGCAGGTGGCCAGAAGCTATCACCGGCCGGCCAGGGCCTCCCAGGGCTGGCCGCGGGTGGCTAGCGTGCACCGCCGGCGAAGAGGAAAAGGGAGGATGTGGTATGGATAATTGAAATGATGAATGTGAATAATTGAAATTTGTCATACGTATAACATGTTCCATGAGCTGAATGTGATGGTTGCCTTCTGTATTGTTGGGAGAATTGCGTCTTGTTTAGAATTCTTCTTATCGTTTAGGATGTGGTATGGACAATTGAAATGATGAATGTGTTGTCTGAATGTGGTTCGTTTAGAATTCTTCTTATCATTTCAGTTGATAATTCTAGCTGATGAAATGCGACCTGCATCTTGTATATTGCATATGCATACAGAACCTATTTTGCTGTTACTGTCTATGTATGCCAGAGTCTGATCTTCACTGATAAGAAGAATTTGAAGTTAGATCTACAGTAAACAAGAGTTCAAAATTATTAAAGACAATGTCAAAATTCATTCAGCAATTGCACATTACGGGCAGCCTTAGCCACCTGGAACATATAATTCTTTTCAAAATGAAACAACCCCTTTTCATGGTAGGTTTTCAATCTGCAGACCTTAGTTTCTGTCACCAAATCTTACTTTATGACCAGAATTCACACTTGCATGTTAAAACTTAGCTCGTGAGGAAGAAATTACAATATGTTCTCGAGTCATATGTGCTAAAGCCATTGATCTTTATGAAAATGGCATAGCAACGTAGCTAAAGCAATTTAGAACTGACAACTTGGGCTTCTGAATGGTTTATATATCTAGTTTGAGAATCACACCAGTATTTGGATACTTTGATCAAAATTTCTTTTGTCCCTTCTTTACAAGGCATGTAAAATTAAGAAAATACTTATCCATTTTAACTATACTGTTACTGAAACCCTATTGCATACGGAATATACAGTAGTAAGCTCTATTACTTTGACATATGGTTTTGCACTTGTATCTTGCTTCACTGATGTAGACTATCCTTTACATGATGTGCTTTGCTTCACTGATGTCATTTTATAAACTATCCTTTACATGATTTTATACTATTATTGTAAAGTAGATGTAGAATGACATGCTTCAATGCAATTTTCGTCGATTGCATATGCTTCCATTTACTGTGCTCACATTTGGGCATTACTTCATTAATGAAAGTATAGGATTGAAAAATGAACAATTTGAACCGATGCACAAATATACAACAGAAGAGCTAAATTGTTGTGTAATATCATGGTCAGGGTGATCACATGGATTGGACCGATGCACATATCACACTTGCTTGTGAGTTAATGGCCGAACAAGTTAGGAAAGGCAATCGCCCAAACACCCATTTGAACTCTGTAGGTTATACCGAGGTGTCGGATAGGTTTTTCCAGATGACCGGAATCATGTTATCGAAGACACAAATAAAAAACAAGTGGGACAAGTTAAAGGTTGATTGGACTGCTTGGCAAAAATTGAAGAGGAGGCAAACTGGTACAGGTTGGAACAATACGAAAGGGGTCATTAGCATGGAGAATGAGTGGTGGAAGAAGATAAGAGCTGTGAGTGTATATGTCTCTAAATTTTATAATTTCTACCATTACTCGATGCACTGATGTTTGTGGTTCTTATTTTTACAGGAAATTCCCGGGAGTGGCAAGTTTAGGAAAAAGGCTATCCAAAATGAAGATTTGCTTAGGGATATGTTTAGAAACATTACAAATGAGGAAGCAGGTCATTGGAATCATATGAGTGATAATCCCATTATTCCTAATTCTCAATATCAACCTTTTGACGTAGACAATGAAAATGGAGGTGGAGATGATGATGTCCGTGAAGTATCTTTTGATGCACACAACACTAGAGAGGAGGAGGTCCAGGAGGTGAATCCTTCCAATGTGCATGGAAATAAAAGACCTTGTGTTGCAGTAGACAAGAAAAAGAAGTCAAGCACTGCACTTGTTATTCAAGAAGCAATCACAAAGATGTCTGAATTTGCCACCTCTTTTACATCAAAGAAGCAAGAGCGGGTGACAGTCAAGGAAGTGATGGATCTCGTTTTGGATTGTGGTGCGGACTATGGTTCAGATGAGCATGACATTGCCACTCAGTTGTTTGTGAAGAGGGATTTTAGGGAAATGTTCATGACTTTTCCTACTAGAGAGATTAGGTTCAATTGGCTTAGGAAGAGGCACAATGACAAGTATGGAAACTAGGAATAATTGTCTTTGGGCTAGTTGTGTGGCTCTATGTGTGCCATTTAAACTTTTTATTATTTGCCTCTATGTATGCCTTTGAAACTATTTGTTTTGCTCTATGTATGCCTTTGAAACTATTTGTTTTGCTCTATGTATGCCATTGAAACTCAATTATTTGGCTCTATGTATGTTTAAATGTTGCACTATTTGTTGTCTTTATTTATTTAGCTCAATGTATGTCCTTTATCTCTATTTATTTGGCTCTATGTATGTCCTTTATCTCTATTTATTTGGGTCTATGTATGTCCTTTGTCTCTATTTGCAGATGTTTGGAACTGATGATGATAGTGATAGTGATGACTCCGACAATGAGAGCATGGAATATTGGAATCTTATTATGTCTGGTGCTAAAGTTGCTGAAATATATGTTGAGTTATACCTTGACAAAAATCCACCGAGGACATCAAACCTCAGTGGTATGGGGTGGTTGCAAGAGACTTTGACGGCACCGGGTGAGTGCCATTCGCAGCTTCGAATGAGCACGGAAATGTTCTACGACCTTCATGATTTGTTGGTGGAAAGGTACGGTCTAAAATCATCGCTGCATATGAACACTTATGAGATGTTGGGAATTTGCTTGTTCATTTGTGCTGGAAATGAATCCAATAGAAAGGGACAAAACCGATTCAAGCACTCGGGTGAAACCATTCATAGAAAATTTGATGAGGTCCTAAATTCTTTGATGGCCATGGCTAAAGATTTTATTAGACCAAAGAACTCCAACTTTTCAACTGTTCATAGGAGGATAAGAGATGACCGTAGAGCATATCCACACTTCAAAGATTGTATTGGTGCTCTTGATCGCACGCATATTAGAGTTTCTTTGTCACCCGACGATCAAGTGAGATATATTGGGAAGTCAGGGATACCTACTCAAAATATTCTAGCAATTTGTGACTTTGACATGAGGTTCACATATGTGTCGACGGGGCAACCGGGAGCTATGCATGACACTAGTGTGTTGTACACTGCGATAAGATTGGATGAAAAATTCTTTCCACATCCCCCACAAGGTAACATGGTTATCTACATATGGTCATGTAGTTTATTGTTTGTTTAATTGTTGACAAATTCTAACTTATGTCATTTTTCACATTTATAGACAAATACTACGTTGTTGATGCGGGATATCCTAATCGTCCTGAATACCTTTGCCCTTATAAGGGTGAGAGGTATCATATGCCGGAGTGGCATAGAGGTATGGAACCGAAGACTCCTAAGGAAAGGTTCAATCACATTCACTCTTCTATCCGTAATGTTATTGAAAGATCGTTTGGAGTGCTTAAAATGAAGTGGCAAATTCTCTACAAGATGCCATCCTACCCTATGTTCAAGCAAAAGATAATTGTTGTGGCTACTATGGTTCTTCACAACTTCATTCGTGAGCATGGGGGTGAAGACTTGGACTTTGCTCACTTCGATCGTGATCCAAACTTTGTCCCGACAATACCCGAAAGGTATAACAAATATGTAGCTCCATCAAATGGGTCTACTATGGAACCCAATGCTCCTACCATGGATGCATTCCGTGATGAGTTGGCAACCGCTATTTCTCTAGCTTGGAGCTAGAATTATGTATCGGAACACTTGCATTCGTAGTCATTTTGGTTTAAACTACTCTCTAGTTATCTATGGACAATTATTTGTATTCGAATGATGGATTTTGTTAATTATCTATCATGCACGTTGCAATTTATGGGACAAAAAGATGGAATTATTTGACCAAAATATTTGTTTTTTGGTTTTCTCGAATAAATTAATTGTGATTATAATATTTTACATCATATTTCAATTGGCAACAAAAAAAATTCAGTTACATATGCTCCGCGGACATCAAAACATACACCAAACATCATTCAGGGGCACATTGGACCTTTCTCAGGGAAACCTCACAATCCTGGAGCTGGAGCTAGCTGCGTGCCAAACAGGACCACCTGCTCCAGGAACTCCACAGTGAAGCTGCTCCATGGTGGAGTTGGTGGAGCAGAGCTGGAAAAACTGGAGCAGAGCAGTCCCAAACAGGCCCTAATAAAGGCTATCTTCTTTTAGACTTATAATTTATAGCTTTTAGGTTATCTATAGTAACTAACTTTTAAATAGTGTCTTTTTAAGGTAGGGTGAGGTCTACAAGTTGATTATAGTAGCATTATACTGACTCCATCTATATCAGCCAAAATCGTACGTGAGTGTCTCTCTCCATACTCTCTCACTCTCAGAAATAGCCAAAATTCATAAAATTAAGTCAAAAATAATAAGTCGCAACTCAAAAAAACCCACCCAAAACTGACCCTAGGACACATCGGTCATGTAGGCCCAGTTGGTTTTGACTTATGAGAGGCTTGCGTTGGATCTGGCCATGGTGGCGACATTGAGAGAGCGGGGATGGCAACTGATGAGGAGGAATGGGATGGTGGGGAAGAGGCCGGCATTGGCGAGACTTCACATCATGACAGCAAGTTAGGGAGAGCGGAGGCGGCAGTGAAGAGGCTAGCATCAGCAAAGCTTCATGTCACAGAGGTGGTGAGGGAGAGTGGAGGCAACGAGGGAAGAGGCTGACACCCGTCGTGAAAAGACGAGGTCGAGGATGCTCTTTGTAGTCAATTCCTCGATTAGATCGATGTGATAGTTGCCCATATAGTAAAAATGATAAGGCCCGGGTCTAATCCAATCAGGCCTAGATCTGATCCAAATAGCGATGGAACCAAAATGGATCTAATCCATTTACAGCTTTAGGCTAACCTAATCCAACAGACCAGAAAAGTCCAAGCCTATTAGCAGCATCACACTACAGAGCCACGTGCAACTGGGTACATAGTGGGTCTCGATCGAAACTAAGACCCTGCGTATTTGAACTTCTACTTCCGATTTCTGGCTTCCAACTTTTTTTTTTTTTGGTTTTTTGATTATCTTTAGGTTTTTGTCTTTTCTTTTTTCCCTCATTTTTTTACATTAATTATGATGATATAATTTTTTATTTTTAAAAATTTAATTACATTGAAAAAGTTATCAGTAACTCCAACATATTTTTAACTATTATAATATAAAAAACCATAAACTAAGCTTTTAAAGCCAAATGAGTATAACCTAAAGCTTCGCCTCCGCGCGGACGTAGGAAGGAAGGAGCGCACGCACCTTCTGGACTTCTAGAACCTTCGGAGAATCCAAATGTAAATTTTTGTTGCGTAGCGTCGCGTGGTTCGTCGCGTCTTTACGCCGCGCGCCGTTGCTGTCCACCGATCGATCAACCGCGGTCGTCGCCGTCCTACACGTACGTACCTACGCGCGCGCGAATTAAAGTAAGCTTCCTGCCTTCCTGCGTTGGTGCGGGCGGCGCCAGCCAACCAGAACATCAACTTAGAGCAAGTTTAATAAAGCTGACTGTGTTAGCTATAAGGGAATCCATGTCAGCATAGTTCTATATGGAGGGGAGAGAAAAGGAGAGAGAGAGCCAAGCCGGCTCTCATGCAAGAGTCAGGCTATAGCATAGAAAAAGAGGCGTTATCCATGTATGTACCAATAGAACTAACTGCTATACCCATGCATGTATTAAATGACCAATACCCATGTATGTATTAAATGATTGAGAGTTCTTGTAGAGACAACTTATAGCCAGCTTATTGTATGAGTTGGCTGCATCTTACCTTTTGATGACATGGAAATGTATTGGAGGTAGCAGCTATCTATACTATTAAACTTGCTCTTAGGCCAGTCTCAGTAGGGGTTTCATGGAGTTTCATGGGCATTAAATACGCTGACATGGCACTATATTGATGAAGAGAGAGATGATAAAAGTTTCATAGGAGTAGAGAGAGTTTCATGGGGATGAAACTCTTCTGCACTGTTTCCAAAATATGGATGTGTTGGAAACTGGGACATGAAACCTCCACTGAGACTGGCCTTAGAGCAAGTACAAGGCTATAACATTTGTCCATTTCATCTATAGCCTTCAAAAAAATAGTTCATACAATAAGGTGGCTATTACAATAACTATTTGACCCCATGTGTAAAAGAGTGAAATGCATATTTTTACGTGCTACAGCTAGCTGTAATTTAGTAGCCAGCTTCCTTCTCTCTCTTCCTTTCTCTCTCTGCCACGTAAGATTTTGTTGATATTATATTTGCTATAGCCTGCTGACTAAGCCTTATTGTACCTGCTCTTACCTCGTCCGGCTAAAAGCACGAACAATACCTTATCCCTTAAAATTATACCAAAGACTTTTATCTTATTTAAAAATAGTATTAAAACATCTTAAATAGTAAAATATGTTTCTAACTATTTTATACTATTTTAAGCATAGTTTTCTGCCTCACACACTCTTACTCTTTATGTTGGTTTACATATTTAAATCGTCTCTTATATAAAAGACGGTATATCATCTCTTCTCGTCTTCTCTTTCTGTGATCATTTGGGCTTCAACTTCTGACTTCCGACTTATTTTTTACTATTCATAAATTTCGTCTTTTTCTGAACTTTTGACTTTTTGTTGATATTTTTTGCCGGTTCTTTTTTTCCGTATGTGTTTGTATTATACGTAATGGGCTAACATATTTTTTAATTTTTTAAAATTTAATTATGCTAAATAAGCCTCTGTCAACTACATTGTTTTTTCAGCTAGCTGCAATGCTTTTCAGCCATAAGCCAAAAAAAAAGCCCAAATGATCACCATCTAAGAAATAGCTAAGTTAATATTATGGAAAGTATTCAGATAGGGTTGAAACCTACGGTGCCGACCTCCTCCAGCTAATACGCTGCGGCTGGGGGGATGTGGCGTTCAAAGTCACGGTGCTGTGCCGCCTGTTGGCAGGCTGGCAGCCGCATGCACGCGTGCCGACTAGCTTGACTTGGTCCATGGAGGCGTACGCGGGCAGAAAATTGAATGGGTGTAAAAGACCACAGCATTTTTTTTTGCGTCCATACTAGTAGAATACCAGTGATCACGCGGTATCATACGCTGAGCAAATAAACACGTCGAAAGAGAAGCTGCTTCCGGACACACCACTGTATCAATTTGCTTCTAAACATATTTCTCATTCCGTTTTATTTTGCACAGTTTTACAGTATGTCATTTCAGAGTGCAATTTATGTAGTCCGAGCGTAAACGGTGCCACTAGCCTGAGCGCTCAACCACTTCACGCTGGGGAGTACTCTTATCATTTGGGTTTTTTTTTGTGACTTATGACTGAAAAGTATTGTAGCTGACAGAGACTTATTTAGCACGCAGAGAACACAAGGAAAATGCATTCCAAGTGGAAACATGGCAATAATGCATGCGTGCCACCGCCCAATTGCATAACATTAGTACACATTCTGTTTTGGAGATCAACACCACAATACAATTTGTTTAGACAGCATTAGTGGAGTATACAATTGACTATTGACTGGATACCGAAACTAGTCAACTTAACCTAGTATAGAAAGAAAAACGAGTAGAATTCCAGCACCTCGCCCATTTGCAACAAAAACAACTTGGCATGGAAATTGTAAAGAAAATGACCAAAAGCAGCGTCGAGAGCGACCTCGCGCGCCCCGTCCACACGTCACCTCATTTCGTCTTTTGACTCCCCTCCCCTTCTTTCTTTGCCAACTTTCCGCATTCCACACCTTGACACGCTGAACATGATAGTACATAAAATTTTGTGCAGATTCTTGTGTAAAGTAGGAAGTAGGAAATCTACAAAGCATTGGTATAACCGTATAAAAGAGTTTCCTCTCTTCCCATCCCCAATTGAGCATTTGTGCCACTGTAATATAGGTCACTTGCTTTTCAATTGAGAAATAGATAGAACGGTACATGTGACATTTTTTTTTGAGGTGTGGTTCTTCGTACTCATTGGAGTCATGTGGAAACGAAGCCATGCAGAAGCACCAGAAAAAAGCTACAAGCAATGCGTCACCAAAACGTTTCAAGCAAGGGCGGAAAAATGTTTTAGAAAATGTTTGACTCGTCATACCTTAGCCATTTGGTCCATATACATGCACAAATATTTTGTTGTTGTTTTTAGCGAGCTTCTATGTAAATGTGTAACCTAAGAGCAACTCCAAGAGAAGAGCTAAATCATTTTCTAAAGGTAAATTTGGCTATTATTAGAGAAAAAACGTCTCCAATAGACTCTGTAAATGACTCTCTAAATTTAGTAGCTCTCCATCCCTCTCCTTCGCTCTCTATTTTTGGATAGCCTACCTCGCTCACCATCCAGTCTCTTGGCGCGGTCGGCGTTTCCTTCCCGCACGCTGCGCCCCATTCCCGCGCGTACGCGACCCACCGCGCGCCCTCTAGTTTAGATAGCCTGTTGGAGTAGTCTTGTTTTTTGGGTGAGATTCATTTTAGAGAATAGCTAAATCACTAAATTTAGATACTTCTTTTGGCTAATCTCTTAAAGTTGCTCTAAAGATTTTATAAGAATAGACAAAAAGTTGTAGGCGTTACTAACGTGTTTCAAGCCAAACACCGAAGGTGTGTCCAAGAGAAAAGGCTTGACTGGTCAGTCATTAGTCCAAGGCCTCGCTCGGTTGAGCAGAAAAATAGTGATTTATGATTAAAATTACACTGTAGTTGACTGAGATTACACTGTAGCTGAAGGTGGTTTATTTGGCGTAATTAAATTTAAAAAATTTTAAAATAGAAAAAATATGTTAGCTCATCACGGATAACAGAAACGAACACAGAAAAAAGAACCAGCAAAAAGCTCAAAAAAAAGCTAAAAGTTTAGAAAAAGACGAAATTTATGAATAGTAAAAATAAGCCAAAAACCAGAAACTCAAGCCGAAATGAACGAGACGATTACGCATGTGGGTCGTCGTTGTTAGGCACGCCTTCATAGTGTAAAAGTTTTACTTTTGGAAGCTCCCTATGACCATTGCGAAAATAAAAGGTTGTGAACAATTTTTGGAATATTATCGCAAACAAACATGATTTTCCAAATGACAAAATGTTGAATTTAGTGGAACATTGTAAGGTGAAGGGGCACGAGTGAACTAAGTAAAATATTATATATAGGAGAAACACTATAACTGAAGCAATGCATTGGCATATGATTCGTTAATTGGCTGATCTCAGGAAGAAGAGGTTGTGCAAAATCTTGAAGAGGATGCAGGAGCTGTGACCTCGAAACATTGAAATAGCGCGGGTAAAACGAGTTGCTTGACCAAGGGGTTTTTTCAGAAAGAGAGCGATAATACAGGGCGTAAAACGAAAAGGCCACCACTGCCTATAATACAAGCCTCCTCCCCAGCCCCATTCCCTCGCCTCCACTTCTCCGGTTCTCCCCCAACGCCATCGCAAACAACACCAAACTGCAGCACCAAGAAAGCTAGCAAGGAATCCATCCATCCATGGGAAGGAAGGAGATGAGCGGGAGGCTCGCGGCGGAGTACCAGGGCCTGGAGGTGAAGGTGCCCACCTTCTTCCGGTGCCCCATCTCGCTGGACGTGATGCGGTCGCCGGTGAGCCTCTGCACCGGCGTCACCTACGACCGCGCCTCCATCCAGCGGTGGCTCGACTCCGGCAACACCACCTGCCCGGCCACCATGCTCCCGCTCCCGTCCACCGACCTCGTCCCCAACCTCACCCTGCGCCGCCTCATCGCCCTCTGGGCCTCCACGGCCGCTTCCTCCTCGTCCCCCGCGCCATCCGCCGTCGGCCCCACCCCGGCCGCCGCCGCAGCCGAGCTCCTCCGGCAGGTCTCCTCCCCCGGCGAGGACCCCTGCTCGGCGCTTCACAAGCTGGCCGCCTTCCTCTCCGACGACGACGTCGACGAGTTCGACAAGAACGCTCTGGCGAGGGCTGGCGGCGCCGCGGAGACCGTCGCGTCGGTGCTCCGGCGGAGGGAGGCGGATGCCGCCGTCGAGGCCATCGAGGCGGCCGTGCGGGTGCTCGCGGTGCTCGCCGCGTCCGATTGCATCGAGGAGGAGAACAAGAAGCGGGTCGCCGCCGCACTCGCCGCCGACGCCGCGTCCTCGGTCGCGTCCCTGGTGCGAGTTATGCGGAGCGGGAGCGGGCTAGAGGCACGGATCGATGCGGCGAGGCTGGTGGAGTCATTGCTCCGTAATGCGAGACCGGACGTGAAGGCGACGGTCGCCGAGGCGGAGGAATTGGTCGCCGAGCTGATCCGGCTCATCGGCCCCGTCGACGAGAAGGGCAGCCTGGACAAACAGGCCGTGGAGGTCGGCCTCTCCTGCCTCGCGGCCATCGCGGGGACGCGGCGCGCGCGCTCCGAGATGGTCCGGCTGGGCGCCGTCCCGGCGGCCGTGCGCGTGCTGGCCACGGACGCCGGCTCCCCCGGCCAGGCCCTCCGCGTGCTGGAGGCCGCCGTGGGGTGCGCCGACGGGCGCGCCGCGGTATGCGAAAAGGCGGAGGCGGCGATACCGGCTGTGGTGTCCAAGATGATGAAGGGCGGGATGGGCGGCGCGGAGGCGGCGGTGTCCGTGCTGTGGGCGGTGTGCCACAAGTACAAGGACAGGCGCGCCGTGGACGCGGCGGCGGCGTCCAAGGGCGGGCTGACGAAGCTGCTGCTGCTGATGCAGAGCGGGTGCTCGCCGGCGGCGAGGCAGATGGCGTCGGAGCTGCTCAAGATCTTCAAGGTGAACGCCAAGAGCTGCCTCGCCGGCTACGACTCCAAGACTACCCACATCATGCCATTCTAACGGAGAAGCGTGATGGGTGGATCATGGAGCAGGGGAACTTTGTCTTCGTTTCAAAAAAAAATTCATTTGTTGTTTCCATGAGAGAGTTGATAGAGAAGAAAGGAATTGGTTCTAGTGGAAAGGAAAAAAATGTATATGGTTAGAGAATTTTGATAGAAAGAAATGGATGACAAAATTTAGATCTCTTGGCCAAAATAGAAAATACTGACATTGCTTTCCCATGATAACATGGCACCATACAAATTTGCCCGGAACTAGTGTTGGCGAGGACGGCATGACTTGTACTGTATTGCACAATCACGTCGTACCCATAGTTTTACATATATTGGGCAAGCAAAAGAAAATTTCATTTGGATAAGAACACAGAGATGGAACATGCTATGAGATGGGAGTATACGAGAGCATGCACAGGGTGAGTCTGATCAGATCCCTTCGAGGCTAGTAGCAGACCCATGATATTCAGAATTAACAAATAAAATATAAAAGCTCACAATAGTAAAAAAATATATATAATATTTTGTACTAGATACAACATCCGTAAATAATTTAGAAAAATTGAAAAATAATTTAGAGATATCACGAAATAACTTAGGATAAAACTATATTGATACAGACTGATGTGTATGGACTATGTGCACCAGTGCACAACAACTTATAGTCGTTCTCTAGTGCATACTGCTTCGTCGACCTAGCCGCTGCTGCCGCACGCTCCCTCCTGGCTTTCAGGTGACAGCTGTCGCCTGTTTTTTTTACAGACGTATCGTTGCTTTATCGTGGTTATGCTTCTTGCCACCGAGGCTAAGCCAGAGGCTAGAGTTACTCTTAGCCCCTCACCAAGTCGCTTATTAGCCAATTGCCTCTCAATCTCGTGTGCTAATGCTACCGAGTTTTGCAATTTTGGTTTAGATTAGTGGAGCCCTAGATAGACACAAAGAAAGAGGGGGAGGGAGGGGATAGATTAGGGTTTGAGAAATCTATGGATAGGCTAATAGGTTAGTATGATAAGAGGACAGATGGATTATTAGGCCACGGTTTTTTAGATGAATTGGATAGAGGTGGTATGAGAGTAGGTTAAAATCAACTAGGGGAGAGGTGTGGGAGTGGGGTACATATATGAAATATTTTTTCTAA
The DNA here is from genome assembly GCA_017311315.1 of Dendrocalamus latiflorus. Lineage (NCBI taxonomy): Eukaryota > Viridiplantae > Streptophyta > Magnoliopsida > Poales > Poaceae > Dendrocalamus > Dendrocalamus latiflorus. The sequence goes on from CM029610.1 coordinate 28,283,238, forward strand.
TTATGAATATATGTGTAACATATCTACTAAATATTATGTATTATATAAATTTTTTAGATATTTAGCTGAATATCTTTGAATTTAATTGGGTCCACCCATAGCTAGTAATGCCATGCAAGAAACAACATCATCATCATGCCTAGCCAGAAGACAGGATATATTGTCCAACTTAGTATAAGTACTTTACTAAAAAGGCATTAGAAATGCCTTTTGACTTATCAAGTACTGGCATGGATGAATGATTGATCATACAAACAAGGAAGGAGCCAGCTGCCGAGCACCTAACAAAAAGAAAGGAGCGAAGAGGCAAAGCGCTCAGAGCAATCAGTGTCCCAAGCAGGTTTTATGCCAGCTCCAAACGGCTTAAAAATTTTAGGTTTCTAATTTTTAACTTCTAAAAATCAAGGATCACTTAAAACACATCGCCTTCTTAATTTCGTTTTTATTTTTATTTTTGCTTTGCCTTTTCGTTTTCCCTTTATTCTTTTGTACTATCAGTGATGATATAATGGTGTTTTATTTATTTTTCTCTTTTCTCTTTTGTAATTAAATGACTTGGAAAAAATTAACAATAGCTATAGTGTAATTTTCAGCCGCTATAGAGCAATTTCAGTCAAAAGTCGGTAGCCCGTTGGAGTGGCCCCTTAGTTATACGAAACAACTAAGAAAATCTTGCGCCCTGTTCTTTTAGACTGTGGCTGGTGGTTTTTATCTACGTTTGGGAAGCTACCGACGCGGATGGTGCATATGGTTTTGAGCTTGTGAAGCTATTTAGAGAAATAGCTTCGTGAAGTCGCTTAGAGAAGTCGTCCCGTTTATTTAGGTTTCCGGTAAAACTGAAATCAAAAGCCACAAAAAAACTCAAAAAGAACAAAGACTAAAAGCCACAAAAAAAACTCAAAAAGAACAAAGCCTGGCTCTGCTCAAAAGGGCTTATTTTCATTGGCTTATGGCTGAAAAGCACTGTAGCTGACGGTGGCTTATTTGGCGTAATTAAATTAAATCTAAAAAAAATTTAAAATAGAAAAACACAGGTTAGCCCGTCACAGACAGTACAAACGAATACGGGAAAAAAAGAACCGACAAAAAAGCTAAAACATCAGAAAAAAGACGAAATTGTTGAATAGTGAAAATAAGTTAGAAATCTAAACCGTTTTAAGTGGAGCCTAATCTAGGACGTGTGTCTTACTTCTTTGCGGACTTTTATCACACGTACGTTAGACGAATTTAACGTGTCCGCGGTTAAGACGTGCTATAGTTTCTTAGCCAAGCTCCGCCTAACTTTGAATCCGTAGCCATAGCAGTGTTGCAAGCTAAGGGTCGCGCAACCAATTAAGAAGCTAATTAAATGGCCAATCCTAGGCTAATTCTTTATCAGGAACGGCATGAGTTATGTATTGACCAGGACGATGCCAGTAGTACAACCAGTAGCATGCTGCAGGGAAAGGTAAAAGGGAAGGTAGGCAAGGCAAAGAAAGCTACGAAGGAAAGTGGGTGGAGAGTTGCTGGAATTAATGCCCTTTTTGACTGCCCCGCCGATCCCTATGCAAGTTGGCCACTGTTGCTTTGCCCGGATCAACAAACGAAATGAAATCATGTGTGGAATCCTTTTTATTCCTATTCCTATGTGCAGGGAGTTTGCAAGTTACTCCATGTTAGACTTTTAGGCCTTGCTCGGTTGGACTGAAAAGTTATAGCTTATAACTAAAAATACATTGTAGCTGGTTAAAATTTCACTGTAGCTGAAGATGGCTTATTTGGCGTAATTAAAATTAAAAATTTAAAAATAAAAAAATATGTTAGCTCATCTCGAACAACGCAAACGAATATAGGAAAAAAGAACTGGCAAAAAAGCTCCAAAAAATGAAAAAAATCAAAAAAAATGAAAATTATGAATAGTGAAAAATAAGCCAGAAATTGAAACTGAAACAAGCGGAGCCTAAGGGAGTGCAGGGGAGGCACCTGATCCAATATTTAGAATTCAGATACTAGAAAAAAAGATTCCTTCAAGGAGGCAGAGGAAAGAGATGGGAGTCATGAGTTTAGTGAAGAGCCTTAGAGCAAGTTTAATAGTACAGATAGCTGCTACCTCCAATATATTTCCATGTCATCAAAAGATAATGATGCAGTCAACTCATACAATAAGCTGGCTATAAGTTGTCTCCATAAGAGCTCTCAATCATTTAATACATACATGAGTATTGATAATTTAATACAGGGGCGGATCCACACCCCGGGCAGGGTAGGCTTCAGCCCGGGGTGTGGAAAAATATGTAGTGTATAGCCCGGGTAAATTTAGTTCAGCCTAGGTAACATTTTCATGGTTCAGTCTAGATAACCTAGATTATTCTATCACTGAGCCCGGGGCGTAACTAAATCCTAGCTCCGCCACTGATTTAATACATGCATGTGTATAGCAATTAGTTCTATGGGTACATGCATGGATAATGCCTCTTTTCCTGTGCTATAGCCTGACTCTTGCATGGGAGTCGGCTTGGCTCTCTCTCTCCTTTTCTCTCCCCTCCACATAGGACTATGCTGACATGGATTACCTTATAGCTAGCACAGTCAGTCTTATTAAACTTACTCTTAAAAGGCCGGTTCCTCTTTGGAACTAGGAATTTGCAGCAGTTTCATCAGAAATAAAGCAATGCCCGTGAGAATTAGGAAACATTCTCGCGTTTCAAATGGGTTGGAGTGTTCCAAGGTGTTTCCCTTTTTCTCCCTCTCGATTGGAAAACTTTATTGCCCACTTGTTTCTCCATTTAATTTCTACCTCGGTGAGATGCAACGAGCGAAGGCACTCAATAGACTTTCTTTTTTATTCTTCCGTGCGTGAACAAGATGAGATGGGCGTGTGCATGTACATTAGAGACCTCAGCCAAATTCGCCTCAAATTTTCTTGTGGCCTCAGCGAACATTCACAGGGTCAAAGTGTACTTCTGGGAGCTCTAGAAGAAAAGATAGCAACTCTCTAAGCATTTATGAAAGGAAGAAGGAATGGTGGGTTTTTTTTGACCGTGGCGGGGGGTTTTGGCTTTTGAGTTCTGCTGTTTATGAGAGGTAGTACGTAGAGAAAAACAGACATATACAATTTTAATGGTATAGTTAAACTTGCTACAATGTTTATTATAATCAACTTGTAGATCTCGCTTTAAAAATACACTATTTAAAATCTAGTTACTATAATAAAAAAAATAAAAAATCATAGTCACAGCCCAGCAGAATCCAACCCAAATTAGGCGTGCAAAGCGAGAAAGAGAGAGGTAAAGAGTCGAGTTGGGCAAATGTAAAAAGGTTAATATGACAAGGACATGTAGCCCGCAATTAATTGGAAGCACACACTCTCTCATTCTTGTTCAACTTATGTTCGGTGTGCTATCTCGTATTCTAGTTTTTTAAAATTTTAAAAAATATGCTATAAAATTTCTAGATAAATTTTAATAGAATTAAGATTTCTACTTTTCTTCTAATAGAATTCCTATTTCACTTTGAAGATCTAGAGAGTACTATATAAATCTATAGAGAATAGCACCAAGCCACAAAGCAACAAAGAAAAGAAGTCCCTCAGCCAAAGATAGAGGTGCACGAGAAGATTAAAGAATAGGTAATTATTTAGCACTAGATTTTTTTATAGGACAAAGATCTGAAAGTCTAAAAGATTCGAGAGAGTTATGAGAGATCGATAATCCCTTATACTTTTTGAGATTGTGTTTAAGAAATGTGTGGTTGATTCTACGAAATATTTTCTCTTTTATCGTGGTTGTTTCTAACGTCGTTATTTTAGTTCTTTCTATAAGATTTATCTTCTTTGTTTTTGATATCATGTATATTCGTATCATATCTCACAGTATCTGAACTAAACTGAGAGCTGTTATGCATAAAAAGATATCAGCATATATACTCATAGTGCTGGTGACCTACTCGCCCAGTTGCGCCCAACCTAAACGACGGCAAGGTTAAAGTGGTGATCATTTGGGCTTTTTTTAGTGGCTTATGGCTGAAAAGCACTGTAGGGGGCTGAAAAAACACTGTAGCTGACAGATGCTTATTTAGCATAATTAAATTTAAAAAAAATTAAAAAATATAAAAATATATGTTAGCCCATTACGTATAATACAAACAAATACGGGAAAAAAGAACCGGCAAAAAAGCTCAACAAAAAGCCAAAAATTCAAAAAAAGATAAAATTTATGAATAGTAAAAAATAAGCCAGAAACTAAAAGTTGAAGCCAAAACGATCACAGCCTGGGTGTGTTTGGTTGAGCTGTGGCTTCTGAAAAAGCTGCTGTGAGCTATGGAAAAGCTGCTGTAGGTTGTGGGCTGTGGAAAAGCTGCTGTAGGTTGTGGGCTGTGGAAAAGCTGTAAGCTGTTTGGTTCAAACAAGTATAAAACTTATCTCCTATCTCTATTTTCCTTGAAACAACTGTGAAACAGCTCTCTATTTTCACCATTTCAAAAAGCAGAAAGCCAAAAGCCAAAAGCAGGGTCCAATGTGCTTTCAAAACTGTACTACCCAAAAATAGCTGCTTCTGAAAAAACAGCTTCTGGTTTCCACCCCTTTGGTTGGCTTTTAACTTTTTGGAAGTAAAAGCAGCTCCCAAAAGCTCAACCAAAGGCACCCTAAGTTGGTCCGATCGCATGTATACACCTCAGCCGTCGAGATCGGCATTAGAATGGCGGCGATGTACGTGCGTACTGTCTCCCAGGGACGGCAGGGGATGCCTAAGAGCAGTCCCAATGGGTGGTTTCTATGGCATTAAATAAGGTGCCAAGTAGGCAAAATACTGATGTGTCATTAGAGTTAAGGAGGAGAGATAAGGAAATGATTTCTTATACAAGAAACCATGTCTACACGGGAACCAAAATAGAAAGAGCTGTGATAGGTAGATGATAGGAGCGAGAAGATAGTTGATTGGATGAAAGTTTTATTTATAGAAACTATCCATTGTGAGTATAGTTTCTATGAGTAGTGTCTACATTAATTGACAAGTATAGAAACTACCTCATAGTTTCTGCATTGAGAGTGCGCTAATGCATTTGAACAGATAACTCCATGCCAGATTGCCATTTCTTTGACCTGCCTTGCATTCCCGTCTCTCTCTCTCCCAAGTTCAGAAGGAAAAAAAAAAGAAAACCATATCTCCAACTGAATCGAGCAATATACCTCCATGTCATAGACATGATGGTTTGCTTGTTCCAACATAGAGGTGACCGTGCCCCTGTACAGCTGTGCGTGTGATGGATTGATGGATGCAAGCGCCTTGAGAAAAGACGAGAGCCTGACCGCGCAACCCACACCACACACAAGGAAAAATTCTATGGTGTAACCGTTACATAGTTTTGTTTATGTAACTAGCAAATAAGAATGTGACATGTGGCATAAGACACTGTAGCCTGTACGAAAAAATATTTTTAAAAGTGTTGCCACAGTACCAGATTGATTTTAAAAATGTTTTTTATACAGACTACAGTGTTTATACAGAAGCTACGCCGGGCGAGCTCTCGGTTGATGGTCGATAAAAAAAATTTGATTTCAGCGTAGTTCCATGACTTGACCACTCGTTCCAACATCGAGTGTGACCTTGGGATCGGTGGACGCATAGAAATTGATGTCGTGAACCTCGATGCTGGCGGTGTAACCAACCCATCGAGCCGAGGTTGTCGACTGGATGGGCTGTCATTTCATTTGGTGCCAGCATTTTCGACGTTACGGCTTACTGCTTTGTGGAATTAATACTACCAACCCAACCACGAGATGACTCGTGGACGGAGCTGCAGCACCAACGTGATGGCTGTCGGCTGCTCGACATTCCGACGTAGCTCCAGCGTGCCACTTCCTTCGGTTCGCCGTACTTGGCCCTCTTGACCAGTTTGCGCATGTTTATGCAATGATTTCTCGCCTAGTAACTAGTCTGGCACTGCTAGTACTAAGCCACTCGCCTTGTGTTCTTTGAAACTTTAGCTCTATTTGTTAGTAACACTTGTAATTTCTATATAGCTAATTAGGCTCCGCTCGTTTCGACTTTAGCTTCTGATTTATTTTTTACTATTCATAAATTTCGTTTTTTTTCTGAACTTTTGGCTTTTTTGAGCTTTTTGCTAGTTCCTTTTTTCCCGTATTCGTTTGCGTTGTCCGTAATGAGCTAGCATATTTTTTCTATTTTTAAATTTTTTAAATTTAATTACGTCAAATAAGCCACCTTCAGTTACAGTGCAATTTCAGCCATAAGCCACGGCTTTTCAGCCCAACAGTGCAATCTATACTGTTATGATCTAATCCTATTAAAGTACATGGTTTAGATGCTTCCCTTCTCTTGAATCTCAATTAATGAGATAATTTCTAAAAAGGAGTTTATTTTATTAAACTAGTCGAGTTGTCTATACAATTGCATACTACAATACATAAATTTATATTTTTGGAATATATTTATATTTATTATACAACTCTATTACCTATGTTTGAAGCTTTAACTGTATTTGTTATACAAATTTAATATTTATCAGAATCTAGTCCCGTTAAAATAAACGGCGTAGGTTCATTCCTTCTTTTTATTTTTCATTTTAGAGGTGAACGCTCTTTGCAACGAGTCTGTACCCGGCGTTGCAAGTGAATCTTGGATAGAAATTGGGTTTTGAAATTTGCGTTTGGATATTCATCCACTGGCACCTTCTTTCTAGCCAAGACCCTATGCACGTTAGACGTGGAGTAGTGTAGTGTAGTTTTTAAACAGCCGCGCGTGTGGGTTATGGAACGCTCAAGCTCAGGGCCACCCCAACTACGGGGCGGGTTGAGCTGGGCCGGCCCAAAGGCCCAGCTGCGCGATGAAAAGCGAGGAAAGGGCCATTGGACCGGGCCGAACTGGGCCAGGTGCAGGCCGGTGGATGGATGCGCTTGCTCTTTACACAGAGGAAAACCGAAAACCATGTTTCCTTTCCTGTACAAGTAGAAAAGAATCGCTCCTCTCCAAACACAAGGAATGCTTTCGCGATCATGGTGGCCTTCAATGTCTAATGCACTGGCTATGCGCCCTTGCCTCCTTCGTATCATGTGCTACCACCCCACAAGCCCTAACCTGCCATCGCCAGACCACAATTCAATGTTGCTGCATTGTCCATACCAGATTGGACTGCAACAAATTAGGAAACGAAGGGAGGTTGGCAGAGATCGACATGTGAGGGAAGGGGAGATGTGTTATGTGTGCTCGCCGTATTGAGAGGAAATTGCGATGGGATGTACGATTGCAAGAGAAAGAGAGAAAGAAACGCGGCGGGGGCTGTACGACGCAATTTTTCATCGCTCGAGACGTGGGATAGTAGTTGTTAAGAATGGGATGGTGGCGAGATGTTTGCGCTTGAAGGGGCAGAGGAAATCGTAGACTTGGGTGAACAGTTTCCGAGAACACAGACTCGCGCAGGTAAAGGGCGGGTCGCGCAAATTTGTTAGGGCATCTGTAGTCTATGAAAACAGGGGGTCTTAAGTCACTTTAAGGTCAACCTTATACATTAAGGGTGACCTTAAGCAGACCATAAGCAAAAAAGGCTTAAGACTGATCCTCAAGCTAAAGATCTGGCCACAAGCATTAAAATACATTTTTTTATCTGCCAAGTGGGACCGTCTTAAGGCCACTTGAGTTATATACACTATGGAGTCGACCTTAAGGTTTAGATGGGACCCACATTAAAGTCTCTTGGGTTATATACACTACAGATGCCCTTAGGTGTGGTGTGAAGGGAGGGGAGAACACGCTGCATCCAACTTGTCCTTTTATATTAGTAAAGACTAATTAAATATCTATACTTTGCTACGAATAAAAAAATACTGATCCAACACATCAAGCTATCGTCATTAGGCTCAGCCTGTGCCATGCCCTTGGCTTTGCTGCAACAGTCGGCTAATCTCTACGCGTGCCTTCACCGCTGTGCTCAGCCTGCACAGCTACACCACACCCTCAACTCTGCTGCAACGCCAGTCTGCATTGTCGTCCACGCATCACGCTGCTCACAACCAAAATGGACCTTGTTGGGATTGGGAATGGTGCAGTGTTGGAACACTATCATTAGCCTCAGATGATATGATGAGAGTCTATAATTAGTAGGGCCCTGTTTGTTTCCACTTAAGATTATTATAATCTAGCTTATAGGTGGGGGATTATATAACCTAGATTATAATAAGTTGGTGGAAAATAAGCTGTCAAGTGTTTGGCAGCCTGGATTATCAGAGTTATGGATTATTGTATTCGAATGTTTAAAGACTACAATGTCCTTGAGAGAGAGGCAAGGGAGTTGGGGGATGGATGAATGGCAAATGTGGGTAATATTCCTAAAGTTTTATGGTCTTTAAGATAAAAGGTGGATCTATAAGCTGAAATAAGCTCCTTTTTTGAGCTTATTAGATTACAATAATCTGGGCTATTAGATTATAATAAGTTACCTTATAATCTAGGCTATTTGTTTCCACTTATGATTATAAGCTAGATTATAATAATCTTAAGTGGAAACAAACAGGGCCTAGGTGTAACTTCTTTTATTGAGCAATTACGTAAACAATGGGAAAAACAATAGCTTAATTTCATAATATCACCTGTTCACATCTAAACATGTAGCTTGAATTATTGTCGACTTTCTCAGTCATGCATCTTGAAAAGTTAACAAGGATAGCTACCATCTATTTGCAAATGCAGCGAAGTAAAAAATTTACATGGAAATCATTATAGAAAACTTCAAAGCCAATTCTTGAGAATAAATTAGTTGAAATGAGCACATTAAAGCACTTTTCAATTTCGCACACCTCTATAAAAACTTAAACACAAAATAAAATAGGAAGATGACTTCTATCTTAAGATTGCAAGCCCTCTGCATCTACAGCCATCTTGCAACACCAAGAATGGTGGCCTACCGTGTCTAGCAACAAAGGCAACAAAAGTTTAGCAAGCAATCACAAATGCTAAACTGTCACAGGCACACATCACCATTAAACACGGCATGGGTGATCACTCACCACACGGGAAACAGGATCGCAGACTCGAGACTGTGGCGAGTCCCCTAAGGAACGTGATGGCCTGAGTGGGCGTAAACAACAGCTGAATAAAATACAAACAGATGAATTTATCAGACCCTAGGACTATACCAAACCAATAAAATTCATTAAGAAACAACGACTTTGAGTATGTGCAACAAATATATCGTTCCATTGGTATAAAGTCCTCTAGAATAGCAAAATATTATCGGGAAGTCTCCAGAGCTAGAACTATCCATGATTGATCGGGATAAAATTGAAAAATCAAGAGGTTTTGGAGCATTGTAGATTTGTAGCACGCGCTAGATTCTCCCAACTGTAGGTCTGCAGCTCAAGAAAGAAAGGTCACAGTGGGGATACGATTTTCCCGAGCGGAGGAGGCGGAGGTCATGGCAGCGTCATTGTTGCTATCGACACATGGGTCGGAACACCTCACTGGAGCCATAGATGGTTGAGGTGGGCGGCTCGATGGCGAGGCCGGCAACGAGCGCGGCAATGGCCGTTGAATCTGGGTGGAATGAAGCAGCATAGGCTACAAGGACGCATCCTTCCATGCTATTGATAACAGAGATGTCATGCATATCATTTAATATCCAGATAGCTAGGTACATGCAAAACTTCTAATTACCAAACACCATTTCTATTGATTTAGAATAGCTGATTCGCCATCATTTGTTAAACCACATCTTCAAATGCTTGAGATCCAAATACAAAGCAAAAAGGGGGACTCATATGTAAGGTAAGCGGGGATGAGATGGTTCGGTGAAGGCCGCAGCTACATCGACGACGGATAGCGGGTGGGAGGTCGAGTGGGCATGGCGGTGGGAGGCGGATGATTGGGCCAGAGAAAGGGGTGGTCATCGTGTGAGGGAGGAGCGAGGGGTAGATGAGAGAGAGAGAGAGAGAGAGAGAGCATAGAATGGGTGCGAGGTCTAAGTGTGGGCCAGAGTTTTGGGAGCTAAGCAAACGCCAACCCCCTATGCACCCCCTCTCTAGTTGGCTTCCTCAATCTTACACATTTTCGGTCGTACAAGTGGTATCAGAGTCCAATTAGCTCTTCTTGATAGATCTTAATTATTCTTAGAGCCATGCTAGTAGAAAAGTATTCCATCAAATCACCGGTCTTTAATGGGGTTAATTTTTCTTATTGGGATACTTGAATGGTTGCCTACATCCAAGTACAAGGGCAACCAATTTTGGAGAAAGTGAAGAAACCCTATATGGTGCCTGCTGATGATGACTAGGTCAATCTGGCAAATACTTTGGATGGGGAGACAAATAGTAAGGCACGTAACTTCTTGAATTAGAGGCTTGGTGGATCTTAGATTGAACGAGTATCTCATTTGGCATCTGCTCATGAGATTTCAAAGACCTTAGTTGATTATCATGAAGGCTTTACTGCGATCAAGGAAGTAAGGCAGAACCAATTCAAGAAATAATACTCCAAGATTAAGCAAAAGCCTAGCGAATCTTTCGATGAGTTGTTTGCAAAGTTTAAAAAGATTATCCACAACTTGTGTGTTGTTGGCTTGAATTACTCTGAGTCTGAGAATGCACACCAATTGTTGGGTGTATTAGATATGAAACTTTGGAGACGGATATTACATCCATCAACAACAATACTGTCATGAGTGAGCTTACCTAGATAAGCTCTACGCGAGGTTGAAGATGCATGAGATTAACTTTCATCTCTCGTCTTTCCAAAACAAAGTTGATAGCTCTTGTGATCGACCCTACTCAAAGTAGCTCTTTTAGTTTTTTAGACTTTGGTTCTTCTGGCTTTTCCTTATTCATTTTGCATACCTTGAGTGATGAGTAGTTGGAGAGACCCCCTAAGGATAATTTAGCACTCATCCACTAAATTCACAAAAGCCTATTACAATGTGAGGAACTAGAAAAGAAGTGGCATATTCACCTGCTTTTAGACTTTGGTTCTTCTGGGTGAAATCTAAAAATGAACTCCCATCCATGACTGCGTCTAAGAAAGTCATCTAGACAAGAGGAATGCCGGTCTTTTGGTAGGTCAATTTGGAGAGGCCTAGGTGGTTCTCATGTGCATCCTCATGATTTTCAAGCTAACTATCACTCTGCTATTTTTACTGTTGTTCCTGGATGTCATGTGGCTCAATACTGAATTCCTAAGTCTTTCATTTCTAACCCCAGTACTGAGGCACTAATGTCTTCTGTTCATGCCCTGCAGGTCCAACAAATGAAGAAGGAGGATGTGTGGCTTTTTGACTTTGGGTGTTCTCAACACATGACCAAAGATTCTTATTGGTTCTCCTCCCTCACTCGTGCATTCAGCGAAGAATTGATCACATTCAGGGATGATTCTACTAGGACCGTGATGGCTAAGGGCACTATGTGCATGTCAACAACAAGTTCACGCTCAAGGACATCACTCAGGTAAATAAGCTGAGGTATAATCTACTATCTATTTCCCAGCTTCTTGTTGAGAGTCTAGAGGTGAGATTCAAGAGTTGTGAGAGTATAGTTCTAAATCCCTCTAGTGAGTTTGTGTTTGGGATCTCTAGGTTGGAGAAGGTCTTTAGTGCTGATTTTCTTGTCTCCTCCGGATCTAGCCCTAGGTGTTTTGAAGCTTCTGATTCTCATGATTTAGTTCTGTGGCATCATAGGCTTGGTCATATAGACTTTGACCACTTGACTAGAGTCAACAGTTTGGATCTCATTAGAGGCTTGCCTAGGCTTAAGAGTTGTAAGAGCCTAGTTTGCTCACCCTTTAGGCATGATAAGATGATTGCTTCTTCTCACCCACTTCTTACCATGGTGATGATTGATGCACCTAGACAGCTCTTGCATCTAGACACAGTTGGTTCTTCTAGAGTCTAGTCTACAGGAGGAAAGTTGTATGAGCTTGTCATTGTGCATGACTTCTATATGTGTCCTCGAGTGTATTTTCTTACTTCAAGGATGATGCTTTGGTAGCTTCATGAAGTTGGTTCTTAGAATAGCTGTTGACCTCCCAAGAACCTAGGGTCATTATGAGTGACAATGCGACTGAATTCATCATTTGCCACTTTTTATGTTGAGTGAGGTTTAGAGCATCAGTTCTCTTCTCCTAGAGTCCTCCAGCAAAATGGAGTTGTAGAGAGGACGAACATGATTGATAGAGATGGCTAGGATAATGTTAGATGAGCTCCTCGAAAATATTGGGTTGAGATGATCTTCACCACTTGTTATGTGTCTAACATGGTGTTCTTGAGATCGTCTATGGGCAAGACTTCCTATGAGTTGAGGTTTCGTCGTAAGCCTAGCGTCTCTCATTTTAAGATCTTTGGTTGCAAGTACTTCATTCTTAAATATAGCAACTTAGATAAATTCAAATCTAGATCTTCCGATGATATTTTTTCTTGGATATCCTGTTCATACTCATGGTTTTCGTATCTTAAATTTGGATACTAACAAAATCATGGGACTTGTGAAGACGCTTTTGATGAGGCTAGCAATAGTCCTAGACCCAACAATATAGGTACATGGTGATCAGAAGAGCATATTCATTGATGATGACTCCGACTAGGAGAATGCGGATCCAATTTCTCCTCTTGCTCCTCCTAAGTTGGTTGGAGAGCTTGCTTCCTCTATTCAAGCTTCACTTAAGCAACCTCCTTCCACCCACACTAGTGCTTTGAGTGGCTCTACTCCTACCTCCATATCCCATGAGGTAGAGGCCACGTCTGCATCAGGACCACCACTTCATATTCAGGGACGACACCCTTCGGAGCAGATAATTAGGGAACTCTATGAGTGAGTTACTCACTACAAATTTATCTCTCTGGATTCCTATGCTCATTCTATTTTTGTTACATCTTTTCAGCCTTGAGATGTCACCCATGCTTATCTAATGCTTCTTGGATCAATGTCATGTATGAAGAGCATGAGAACTTTGAGAGAAACAAAGTCTGGACCTTTGTTGAACGCCCTCCTAGTCATAATATGATTGGTACAAAAAAGGGTTTTCAAAACCAAGTAGAGTGAGTATTGGTTAGCAGATCGCAACAAGGCTAGACTTGTAGCATATGATTTCTCTTAGTTAGAGGGCTTAGACCATGAGGAGACCTTCACACATATAGTTACATTAGAAGCCATTTGTATTCTACTAACATTTGCTACATCTAAGGGCTTTAAGTTATGTCAGATGGACGTCAAGAGTGCTTTTTTGAATGTTTTCATAGAGAAAGTCTATGTTAAGCAACCTTCGGATTTTCAAAACTTCAAAATTCTCAATCTATGTATTTAAACTCTCCAAAGGCTTATATGAATTTAAACAAGCCTCTATAGTTTGGTATGATAGGCTTAAAAATTTTCTTCCTTAAGAATGATTTTAAAATAGGAATAGTAGATAAGACCTTGTTCACACTCAAGTGTGGCAATGATTTCCTACTTATTCAGATTTATCTGGATGACATAATCTTCAGTGGCTCCTCTCATGCTTCGATGTCCATATTTTTAGATTCAATAAGCAAGAAATTCGAGATGAGTACGATGCGTGAGTTGATATTCTTCCTCGGCTTCAAATCAAGCAACTGAAGGACGATACCATCATTCATCAAAGCAAATACACCAAGGACCTTCTTCGACGCTATGACATGGGAAGCAACAAGCTTGTGACTACTCCGATTGCCACTTTGACAGTCCTGGATCCAAATGAGGATGAAGAGCCCATGGATCAAAGGAGCACTACAGTATGATTGGCTCCCTCCTCTACCTCACTGCTTCGAGGCTAGATATACACTTTGTTGTGTGTATATGTGCTCAATTTTAGGTTTTCCCTCGTCATCTAGGAAGCAATCATCTATTTCACAATCCACTGTTGAGGCAAAGTATGTAGCTGCTGCTAGCAGCTGTTCTCTGGATCTCATCCACTCTATGGGACTATGTGTTAGCTTTGGGTAATGTTTGACTCCTATGTGATAACACTAATATCATCAACATTACCAAAAACCCAGTGCAGTATTTTAGGACCAAGCATACAGACATTAGATACCATTTCCTTAGGCACTATGTTGAGAAGGGAGATGTTGTCCTACAGTTTGTAGATTTGAGCACAAGGTTGCCTATATCATCACTAAAGCTATCTATTATTCTCGTTTTGCTCCTGTGTAGGGTGAGTTGGGGTAATTTATCCTTTCAGCTTGGTTTGAGAGGGAGTTTGACTCTTTTGCATCCATTGTATCATAATGCATATTTAATTTTAGCAACTTACATTGTATAGTACTAATGGAGCTTTGACAATTATCCTTGTGTAACATGATATCTTGCTTTTACATCTTACCATGTCTTGTACTAGTGTTGCTAGATTTATCATGTCCTTCTATATGTACTAGCTTTTACCATACTAGCTTGGTTAAAATTGAAAAACTTGAACTAAAATATGTTAATGTTGGATTCATTTATTCCTTTGTGATTCATGCCTTGTCAAATATACTAAATTAAGCCTTGAATCTAGTTTGAACTTTGGATTAAGTTATGCTATTTTCATCTTGATTCATGAGTTTACTTCTTCTAGGTATTTGTGGCTCGGGTCAGCTATTGCTTATGGACTCAGGAGTAGATCTTTGCCCTTGAACTAGCTCATAAATTAAACATGTTAATGATTCTTCTTCATGAGACTACTTGGCACAAACTCCCGGGGAGTTTTGTATAACCAAGACCATACTCTTAAGTGTCATGCTTGAGATGGTCGACAATAGCTTGATATCCATCAAATTGATTACATGCAAAGTCAAATTATGAAAAATAGTTGAAGCTTAGGAGATAGTTATGGATAGCCCCTAGCTCAGGACTTGCTTTACTAAGATAAAATTGAAATGTATTTCAGAAGTGCTAACTTTGCTTTAATTACTAGTGCTTGGGCAAAATGACTAACCTTGAAACTTATAGCACTCTAAAATGTTCAATTGTAGCTTCTTGGTTCCATTTAGCTCATTGACATGGCTTGGCTCATTTTTGTATACTTTTTAGCACCTTGACATGCTAAAATCCATGTGATTTTAGCTTCTTGCTTAATTGGCTTAGCTTTGGTATATATGGATTGTCATAATTTAGATAGCTACTTTACATAATATGGCTTAGTGTAATCCTTGTAGAATCATTTTGAATAATTTTGATTGCTCCATGTCAAGCTTAAAATGGATAAAATGCAGCCACTTAATTTTATTCGTACTCTATCTTGTTCCATGCATCTTAATGAATCCAATATCAAAGGGGGTGAAGATTAGTAAAAATGCATATCTAAAGTATAATTTAAAGTTTTTGTGTGAATTATTGCTACGTCGGAGCTTTTATGCTTTGCTATGATTCTCTTGATCATTTTGATCTCTTCTCACTATGATCAAGGTCAAATAGAATAATTGTTATTTTATATGGATCTAGAATGAGATTTCCTAATTTCTTTAAAGGAGTTGAAGTTTTTTGTGGAAAATTAGTTCGATCTAGTTGCTTTATTCCATTTCTTGCTCATTTGCTCATTTTCAGCTTTTGCAATCCCTTTGTGACCATTATGAGCTTTCCTTTGCAAAATTCCCTCATTATTTCTAAAACCAACCCATATTTGTATTTTTGAAGAAATTACAAATGGGTTTATCAAGGGGAGATGGAGGGACCATGTAAGAAGATTTGGGAAGTTTTGTGGTGAACCATTGCCGTATTTGAGTTGGAATTTGGATTTTGCAAAGGTTGGCAAATTTTCTGGATTTTTATCAGGCAACCGGTTTGACCAGTAATTGGGACCGATCAAACCGCTATGTATGAATGGTCAGGCAGGCTAGGCAAGTGTTTAGACCAGGGTGTGGTATGATCAGGATTTCAGTGGCGGTTGGACTGGAGTTGCGGTGTGACTAACGTCTAGTTGGCTGTTGCATTTTTCCAGAGAGATGTGTTTGCACTAAGCTATCAGACTAGCCTTGGTGGTGGTGATACCGGGTCAATGATCTGATCAGTCAAAGGTTGGCGGTTAGATCGGCCTTGAGGTGAATTGCAGCTGAGCTCTGTGATTTGTGGGAAATTGATCATGGATCAAATTGATTTGCTCTAGGTAAGCATGTTTAAGCTAATGTGGGTCAAGTTATGAAGAACTTATGCCCAGAAGCGATTTCTTAGTTTTTGCATGTGTAGGAAGGCTTGAAGTCACCATAGTCAATGGCGAGTATCTGGACTATGCTCAGGGAGGAGCCGATGTCCAAAATGGTTAAGGATGTTGGGTGAGATAATTGGACTCAAGCATGGCACAAGGAACGCAAGGATTATTGAAGGGAAGATTTGAGTGATGGGTTGCACTAAGTGGCTTAATCAGTCCAAGTGATGCATGGTCCAATGGGAACTGAAATGGAATAGAATTGCCGATGCGTGGCAAGCCATTTGTGCACCTACACATGATGAGAATGGTAATTACTTACAAGTTAAGAAAGCGACTGGGTCAAGACATGGGTATTTTGGTAAGGAGGCCAAATACCGAAACTATGTAGATTAAAACTGTGGCACTTGGGAGAGCGGTTTAGGTCAAGTGGATCAAAGGCTATTAACTTAGCATGTTTGAGCTGATGTGCTTTAAAAAGTGTGTATGAGTTAAGTGTGAGTATAAACCCGTGTTGTGTGGGGTTAACGAGTTTGCCCCATTGTGCTAGTGGATAATATCTATTAGGATTTGATATGGGTTAGTTGCTCCATCTATTTGATGAGATGGGGATGGAGGCAACCAAGCCATCCCAACCAAGTGTGCTTGAAATCTTTAAGGTTTGAGAGAAGAGTAAGTGTTGTCATATGCTCTGTTATCTTCCAAGTGGAGTGGCTATAAAACCTCCATCATCAAAAGGTTATAGATCAACATTGTTCATCTCTTATAGTGTCTTCTTATTTTGGTTGATTTGCTATTGCTCTTGTTGGTTTTGGCCTCTTCTCTTCTTGATCTTGCTGCACGCCTAGGACGTGTAAGTGATAGAGATAACTCATGGAGATTAGATCACATCCATCTAGGCAATAAGTTTCGTAAGATCTTGATGTTGTCCGGTTTTTGCATGGTTTTGATAGAGATAACTTCGAATCTTTAGAAGGAATAGCTTGCTGTAATATGGGAACTTGTGGGGACCGGATTTCTGAATCTGAACCTTCTATGTATGATTGTACTAGTCCCAGATCAAAGCTAGTGCACACAGTCGTACAACGATGATTACATAACCAAACAATGCTTTATTTCAATAATAAAGAGTAGTGGCCTTATGTCCACTTATTACAAATGAGATTACAAGACCTCACAGACTTACAAACTCAAAGCGAAAGCAAATAAAATAAACTCTGAAGATGACCCATCAATATGTCACAGGTAATTGACTGGGGAAGTGTGACCTAGAACTCCAGGAATCCTTCGTCGAAGCCACACATGAAGTAGTTGTATTCTCCTTTTGCTTCTTCATATTCCTTTGAGATATTTTTGTAGATTGCAAGTTGTATTCTCCTTTTGCTTCTTCATATTCCTTTGAGATATTTTTGTAGATTGCAAGGTGAGTATAGAGAGTACTTTGCAAGTCTTGGAAAAAGACAATTATATGAAAGGCTTAACAAAACAAGGATAGTATGGTTCTTTTGCATAAAGCAGTATTTTATTTTAATTACCATCACATATTTTCAAAACATCAATTTAACAAAGTAATTGCGATAACTGCAACATGCATAATTTTTCTAGTGAAAGTTTTAGCCACCAACACTAGTATTAAGGCTCTAACCACCAAGGTTTAATGATTCAGATTCTGTCTACCTAGTTGGCTCTATCTGTCAGAATGAACACCTGCGAGCTAACCACTCCAAGATTCTAAAAAGCTCATTTAAAAATAAAAACATAAACCTACCATGCGACAATGTACCTTGCCTGCCCTTAACCATGGTATAGTTATTCAACTAGTTTTACACTCTATAGAGGTTGTACAATTTTACTCACAAGAGATAATTAACTTCCAAAGGTGTGCGACTAAGTGATTATCACAAGCCTTTTACAATATGCCAACCCAACCTAACTCCACCTGCTAAGGCTTCGCCGTTGAAGGGTTCTATCTGCCCAGTCAGAAGCCCCATCTTACGCCGTATGACAATGTCACTATCTAACACCCATATTTAGCCCTCTAGTGGAATCTAAGCTAGGACGTTGCAAATTAATTAGCCAGGTAGTACCCATTTAGACTTGTGGTTGTATTATAGTGCTTAGTTTGGACAATCACAAGTATCGGTCCTTAATTGACTAAGGCGGTATATTCACAATACAAAGATCTTGTGCCCAATCCACACCAAACCAATCTTATCATCCGCCCAAGTCTAAACTAGACTTTTACCATTTTATTTTATTTTGTAAACCACTGGCAATATCTATGACCAAACATTTTGTGAAAACAATTGTATAAAGATTTGACAATATTATTCCCACCCATAGGATGATATCGATTGTGATAGCAGGTCCGAGGAATTCTGCCATTCTAAAATTAATCAAACAACAACACAATTTCAATACTGAGACAAGGGTAACCTAAGATGACAATGTACATAGATATCAACATCAAATGAGGGTATAATAATTTTGGATTATCTAACATCCTTAAGACCAGAGTTAACATTTATGTAACATAGAAATACATATAAATTTGAAATAGTAACATAATTTTGGTAAAACTAGGTACAACATGGTCAAGGAAGACTTACCTTCGTTAACGGTGGTTGGGGTTTCTTAATGCTGGAAGTTAGATCATAAAAAAACTAAATTCAAATGAAATCATAAAAATATAAAATAGGTACTAGAAGTTAGATTAGGATTTTAGATTAATTTAGGAACTTGAATCACTCACTTTGGAGTTCGAACGACGGAGAACGAATTAGTGAAAGTTTCAACGGGAAGGAAATTCTGGAAAAAGAGAAATGAGAGAATATTCTAGGGAATCTTTTTTGTGGCTAATTTTGGGGTTGCATTAGTGGATGACCAATGGGCAATGGTTGTTAGTGACAAAGGGAAGCAAAGAAGAGAAGAAACAGAGGAAGCTATGGAGATATACAGGGGAGGTGCGTAGGTGGTGGCTGGCACTAGCAACAGGTGGTGGAGATGGCGTCACCAAGGTACAAAATGGGTGAGTGGCTCCCCAGGGAAAGTTGGACAGTGGTGACGCAAGCGGTAGTGGCCATTGGCAGTGGCGGCCCAAACGGCGGGTGGTGCGGGTTGAAAGGGGCAACCACGCATGGGCGAGGAACGAGGAGAAAATGAGTGAGCACAGGCATGGCCTCAGCATGGGGAACACACTAATAGGGTTGGCTTGGCTAGAGAGTGGCTGGAACAGACTGGCGACGGTGACTTGCCATAGCAAATGGGGTGACACTGGTGATGGCTCTCCTCGGCGATGCATTGGGCAAACTGAAGGATGGCACACATAGGGGATATGGTAGTGATGGTGTAGGAGCAAGGAATTAGAATTTGGCTCACCGAAGGTGACAAATCGATGATGAGAGACTATTTCAGTTGTTTTCATGAAATACTCGATTCATGATGATTCCCTACATGAAAACTAAATTAACTTGACATAGAGGTTGATGAGGCTCGAGAACACAATATGACACAAAAGGATTTTGAAGAACTTTATCGGAGTGGTTGGAACACGAGTCAGGGCAATGATTGGTTTCGGGAATGATGGGCTCGCGGTGACAATGGTCTTTTGGAGTTTGAGGGAGTTGGGGAAGGTTTGAAGGGGTTAAGAGAGGTCACAAGGTTGTATTTAAGGGCTCGGAGGAGATGGAAACTGACATGAATTCGTTGGCATAGGTTTTGGATTCGATTTGGTTACCGAATGAGATAAAAGGAAAATATGAAAGAATAAATTGCAAAGAACCCACAAGGGATTGATTGCTTATGTTATTTGGGACAGTTTCCAAGCAGGCATTGAAGGGAAGGCAGCTTGGCTTGCTTGCCACAGCTTGGAGTGGGTGGCGCCATGGCCATGGCTGTGTTCGGTTGAAACAAAGGAAAGCCACAGCTAGGAACAGAAAAAAGGAGGAGAGAGGAAAAGGAAGGGAAAAAGAAAAGGAGAAAAAGGAAAGAAAAGATGGGTCTAGACTGGAAGAAATTGGCCATGGGCCTGAACCCAAGGAAAAAGAAAGTGGGTTAAGCCTGAGGAAGGAAATTAGTTTTAGATTTTGGACTTGGATTTGGTATTTGGAATTTTAATTTGAATTTAGGAATTGAATTTGAATTAGAAATTTAGATTTTGGATTGGAATTGAGATCACTTTCTATGCTTACACATAAAATCCAATTAAAATCCAAAGGTTGGAACTAATTAATTTAAAAATAAATTTTAAAGAAAGCCAAATTTTGGAATGTTACAGATTTTGGAACTCATCTAGAGCCATCTTGTCCATCATCTACCCACAAGCAAGTTATATCACAAGATTTTGGAACATGCTCGATTTTGGTGCAACCTTCCACATTTTGAGGAAAGGTTAAAACTTCGATTAAGATCAATGCAATTCTTGGATGAAATAGGTTCCTAATACTTTTGCAAGGTGTGTGCAAAGTTTCTATTCATTTGATCTTGATCTATGGAAGTTGCACCATTTTTGGTCTTAGCTCAGGCTGATTTTTTATTCTAGGAACAGGAGAGCGGTCATATCACCCCTAGGTCTGATCAAACCAGTCGCTGGTCAGATCGCTAGCAACATACTAGTTAGACCGCACTCCTTGTGGTGATTAGACCGATGAGGTGCTGAAGTTGCAATCCTCCTGGTTTTGGGGTTGTTGCTTTGGATCAAGACTCTCATATCCCCTAGAAGGTAATACAACTCTTTTAATTTGCATTCCGCTATGCATTACAAGGCTTGTACTTACAAAGCCCGTGGGACCTTTCGAACCACCCGTGTTCATCCCACCTGACCTTCCGCAGGCCACTGACACTGCACTGATGGATATGACACGTGACTGGATAGCAGCATTGTTGGTTGCATAGAGCTAGATTCACCACTCGTATGTAAGTTGCACGTGTAATCGTCGCGTACGCGTTGTTGTACGTTACCATGTGTTGTATGTCACGCATAACAAATGCGACATGTCCGGCCTTTTAAAAATATGAACTTAATTGGCAACAGGTGTGCTACCTTGTACCATTCATTAAGCATTTTTTAGCTTCTTTTCGATTCGTGTTGCCAACCGTTACTTAATTACCAACCGTCAGCTTCCCCAAAGACCAATATGCCATTTTGAACTTCATTATCAAATGTGTACTGTTTTTTTCTCTTGTTTCAGCATATTTCAACTTTCATTAGCTTCCTTTAGCTGTTACAGTACATCTTTAGCTGTTACAGTGCTTTTTTAAGCTGTTACAATGAAAAAAACTAAAAACCAAAAGCTTTCAGTCATAGACCCAAGTGAGCGGTCCAACTTGCTAGCATCATTGGCACCTTACTTTCTGGTGTCCCATGTATACATGGACGGCATTAACGTCGTACACAAAATAGGTAGTGTGCACCACACGATTTAGATACAACTCTCATGTAATGTGAGTAAAGGGCACACTCATTTCTATAGCTCTGTTCACAAATATTGTGACTTTTAGCTATGACTTTTAACTTTTATTAATGTTGAGAAACCTGGGCCTAGGCCAGCAGCCCTGGCCCATTATGGGCACCCCACCGTAGGTTATAAATAGGGAGCCGTACCGGCATATTTTGTACACTAATGCAATTGAAAGCAATAAAGAAAAACCAGGAGTTCTCTCTACCTCTCTCTGTGTTCAATCTATTATTCTGTCTTCTGTGATTGATTCGTTTTGTTCTAAGCAGAGGAATCGATCAGACTGGTCGCTAGCGATGGTTCCTCAACACGTTATCAGCACGACTTCACTCCGGTGAACGAAGGTAATCATCGAAGCACCTAATAGATTGAATTTTGTAGATCGCTTTGAATTCACAATTTCTTTCGCGTTCTAGATTGAATCTCTACGGCGCAAATCCGCCCTAATCTACCGCGAGCAGACCTGAAGTCATCGACACAATGTCGATCGGTAGATTACAAAATGGGGTAGATGTTGATTGCACTATAGATTAGAAACGAAAAACGGAAATTATGCATCGGATTCCTGTTCGGTTTATGCACGGCATTACACGAAAAAAAGGAGAAAAACTCTGCTTTGGTTTTCTTTCTATTCGGCCTATGCACAGAAAAAAAAACCCAGGCAATGTCGCCGCGCCTGCATGCGCGCTGCCGGCCGCCGGCCGTGAAGCCCGAGGCGCCGCCGTGCCCGCAGACGCGCGCCGCCCGAGGTCGTCCGGCCTGAAGCCGCAGCATCGACCAGGGCCCCATGGCTGCCGTTGCCTACGTATGGCCTACGCGCCGCGAGCTCGGCTGGCCGCCGTCGCCGGCTGCTTGACGCCACCGGGGGAAGCCACCCGAAGTCGCTTCGCCTTCCTGGCTTCCGAGCTCCGCGCTCGAAGCGCCGGAATGCCCATACCGGCCCCGAGCACGTGAGCATCGCCGGTCGCCGGACCCACGCCCTCCGCACGTGCAGCCGCACGGCGCCCGAGGCTGCCTCTGCCTTGTCCGGTCCGCCGTCGCACGGCGCTCAACCGTCGGCCTCCCACCGCGACCCGTATCGCCGGCTTCTCGCCGTGCCGCCCCGCGCCCGCATGCGCTCCGGCCGTTCGTGCCGCACCGGCATCGCCTTCCATGCCGGTGGCCCGTAGACCGCACCGCCGCTTGGTCGCCCGAGCCGCGCCGACTTTGCCGCTCGGCCGTGCCGCCCGAAGTGGCCTCCTCGCGCCGCCGCTTCCCATCGGCTTCCGAGCCCCACCCCCCGGCGCCTCTGCCTGCATGCAGCCGCCGACCAGCTAGCCGCAGTTCGCCGCATTTGGCCGCTCGCCGCGCCTGGGACCTTCGCCTCCCGCGCCTGCACCCGAGACGGTCAAAGCCGCCGCCTGGGTAGGGAAACCTTAGCGCTACCCGTATAAGCCGGCCGGATGGGCCTCTAGGCCATGTGGGCCGACCGGCTGAAACGGGATGGGCCGGTGGCGATGGCAAAGGGATGGGCCGGGGGGGGTGGGTTGCGGAAAGAGATGGGCCGGGAAGAGGGAGAAAAGCCCCCCTAGTTCACGGAAATCACCAATCGGTCCGTAAACCATTAATATAAGTCCCAAAATTTTGCAGAAAGGCCTCGGTATTTCTGAAAATTACCGATAGGTCCTCAGATTTATGTATGGGTCCAGAATTTTGCAAAAAACCCCTCGGTAAATCAGAAAATTGCACGAATTTTTCTCTGAATTGAAATTTTGCGTAGAAACCCCAAGAAATTGCAGAATTCGCTGAAAATTCATATTCTAGCATAAAAGGGCCTCGAGAATCTGAATTTTGAATTATTTTTAGCATTTGAAGCTTATTTATTTCTACCATTATTATTCTCTGTATTTTCTGTATTTATTTACTGTTTTTGGTTAATTGTAATTGTTTAAATTGCTCTTAATCACTGAAATTAGTAGTAAAAATAATAGAAAATGCATAGAAATTTATGAAATATTACGAGAACCTATTGTACCATTTATTTACCTGCTGTAAATTATTCCATGCTTGTTTACCTGAAGTAAACTTATTTTATTCCGTTCATACACATGTAGATGACTGGCATCACGAACCAGGAGTTCGAGGAGCTGGCCCAGCATGGCCAAAACTATCTGACATGGGCATCCGATGTTGAGATTGTGCTTGGAGGCAAGAAGCTTCACGTGGCTATTGGGTTAGGCGGACAGAACGACGCTCGACCCACACCTGAGGAGAATGATCAGGCACTTCATTTTCTCAGGCACCACCTCTGCCCCACTCTCAAGAATGAGTATATGGCGGAGAAAAGCGCGCTAGCACTCTGGACCGCACTCAAGAAGCGATTTGAGAGGCTAAAGTACAACATTTTTCCTCAAGTAGAGTAGGAGTGGATCAGGCTGAGGTTTGCCGACTTTAAGACGGTCGGGGAGTACAATTCTGTCTTGCACAGGATTTGTACTAATCTTCAACTCTGTGGCAAGCAGATCACAGATGAGCAGAAGATCGAGAAGACCCTGTCCACCTTTCACCCCAATGCCGTACAAATCGCCCGTAACTATCGTCAAGGCGGCTACAAGGAGTACGCTGAATTGATTGATATGATGCAGGTTGCGGAGGCTCAGGATGAACTTCACCGCAAGAATTACGTCACTCAGCCACCAGGCAGCTCCGCTGGCCGTGAAGCCAACACTAGCAGCTACAAGGTGCGAAAGCTCTTGATGAAGAGAAGGGGGAACAAGGGTAAGTCCATTGCCCAGAAAGGCAAGTCAGATCCTCCAAGTGACAAAAAGTTAAGAAGAGTGGCAAGACCTATGGCCAGCAAAATCAGGGTTGCTACAAGTGTGGCAAATGGGGGCATTGGTCGCGGATATGCAAAGAATCGCAACATATCATTGATGCCCACCAAGCTCAGAAGAAGAAGGATGGCAAAGGGCAGCCTGAAGCCCACTTTGCGCAGTCGAGGGGGAGCATCCTGAGCAGCTGCCTGAGTTGATGGAAGTTGAATCCATCCCGGCAGCAGCACCTCCTTATGACTTAGAGGCAGCCACCGCCATGATCTCTCTTAAAGAGAAGATCACTCCTGAAACGATAGCCGAAGAAGTCAATGATTTTCTAGTTGATTCCGTCTGATGCACAGAATGTATTAGACGTTAATTGTCATTTACTTTGTGTTAAATGGAAAAGTTAGAACTTGCATGGATGGTACTTTAGGATTTATTTTCTCGTGATGGTTGGATGATTTTGGAATAATTCATTCATTTATTCAGTTTATGATGGCATAATATATTCTGATATTGGCGTATTTTATTTATGTGTTGAATGCCTTCTAATACATGTTAATTAAATACGTTATATTAGAACACGTGTGGCGCCCTATGGATGAAGTATGCCTTGCCGACAGCGGCACAACAAATACCATCTTAAGAGAGACTAAGTATTTCCAATCGATCCGTAAGAGCACTGGCAGCCTTACGACAATCGCTGGAAGCGATGCATGTATAATTGGTTCCGGAAAAGCCATAATTATACTTCCAATGGGCACGATTTTGGTCATTAAAGAAGCCTTATTGTACCCAGAATCGACTAGAACTCTCCTAAGTTTTAAGGATATTCGCGCCAATGGTCTCTACGTTGAGACTGACGAAGAGTACGGCAAGGAATACCTGCTCATCACTAAGCGCGAAGAGAATGGCAAAAGGGTATTAGAAAAACTTCATTCACTAGAAACTGGGCTATATTATACCAACATTAAGGCACCCGCATCCTACACTGTCCTGAAAATAATATTTAGAACTCTGAACTCTTCTGTCTCTGGCATGATAGATTAGGCCACCCAGGTCTTAGGATGATGAGAAATATAATCAATAATTCGCATGGGCATAATATTAATATGAAGAATTTTCCAAATCATGAAGATTTTGTGTGCCCTGCATGTGCCACCAGGAAACTAATTACTAGACCCTCCACTCTGAAAGTGAAGGATGAAATCCCTGCATTCCTGGAACGCATCCAGGGAGACATAAATGTAAGAAATTTATTGCTTGACCCCTCTTGCATAAATGTAATTTGCCAGCTACATGTTGGGGACACGCAGTCCTTCATGCAGCGAATCTCATCAACCTTAGACCTTCGGCCTACAACATCCATTCACCTATGCAACTAGCGCAAGGGTCACCACCGAAAATCTCTCATCTAAGGAGGTTTGGATGCAATGTTTATGTACCTATACCCCCTCCACAGCGTACTGCAATGGGCCCTCTCCGCAAGATTGAGATATACGTTGGTTATGAGACTGCATCCATAATCAGGTATTTGGAACCCATGACGGGAGATTTGCATTCTGCCCGCTTCGCTGACTGCATTTTTGATGAGGATAGTTTTCCGTCATTAGGGGGAGGAAATCAACCCCTTGATGAAAAATGTCGGGAAATTACGTGGGAAGCCACGGGAATTCATGCACATGACCGCGCACTAGTGAAATTGAAAAAGAGGTCCAGAGGATCATCGACTTGCAAGCATTAGCAAAATAACTGCCCGGTCACTTTAGTGATTTGAAGAGTGTGACTAAGTCGCATGTGCCTGCACGCAATGCACCAAAGAGGGTTGAAATACTAAAGAAAATTGAAGGTATCCCTAATCCCGTCCAAATGCCTCAGAATAAAAGGACGAGAATTCCGGTTCCTCGAGTCCAAAGTAACTGGGGACGCCCGGCGAAAAAGGATAAGAAGGACTTATCACAGCCGATCACTGAAGTCCCCCAGAATGAGAAGGGGAGCCAATTGAGACCTGACACAAGTATGACACCTTCGAAAAAGGGTATACTTGATCTGAATATCCCCATCGACATGAATGTGTGCACACACATCGGAGCTGAAAAACTAAAGAGACTTACCACCTCAATTGAAAGAAGCGATGCGCAAGGTGAAGCTCCAGAAGAAGCAACTCATGAAGAAATAGCTATAAATTATGTGCACACGGGAGAGTCCATGAACATGACAACATCTAATATCGATATCTATTTCATAAAGAAAATTGCCACAATCATCGATCTTGATCCCGAGCCTGCATCGCTCGCTGAATGTAAGAAAAGATCATATTGCGAAGATTGCAAGAAGGCAATAGCAACTAAATTGCTATCTCTGAACAAAAGAGAGGTGTTTGGGCTCGTATGCCGTACGCCTCCCCATGTGCACCCCGTAGGGCACAAGTGGGTATTTGTTCGAAAGAGGAATGAAAGAAACGAAGTAGTGAGATACAAAGCAAGGCTAGTAGCACAAGGTTTCACTCAACGTCCTGGAGTTGATTATGAAGAAACCTACTCCCCAGTCATAAGTGGAATTACCTTTAGATATTTGATCTCAATGGCAGTGAACTTGAACTTAGAAATAAAATTGATGCATGTTGTGACTGCATACCTTTACGGTAACTTAGATTCGGAAATCTATATGAGAGTCTTTGAAGGAATCCCTCTCCCGAACCAAGATAGAGCAAATAGAAATCTGTACAGTGTGAAACTCAGAAAATCACTGTATGGACTGAAGCAATCTGGAAGAATGCGGTATAATCGCTTAAGCAACTTTCTCTGCAAGAAAGGCTACACGAACAATGAACACTGTCCTTGTATATTTATACGGCGATCCCATAATGGATTCTGTATAATCTCTGTGTGCGTAAATGATCTGAACATTATCGGGACAGCCGAAGACATAAAAGAAGCAAGCTCCTACTGGAGTCAGAGTTCGACGAACCACTCAGAAATTATAGCACTGTATGAAGCCGCACGAGAGTGCGCGTGGCTCCGCCGAATGGTTTACCATATCCAGCAGTCATGTGGGATGAACATTGTACAAACTCTCATGCTTATCTATGAAGATAATGCAGCTTGCGTTGCACAAGTGCAAACGAGCTACATGAAGAGTTATCTCACAAAGCATATCAACCCCAAGTTCTTCTATGCTCATGAATTGCAAAATATGGACGAGATTGAAGTACTGCATACTAAGTCTTGTGAAAATCTAGCAGATTTGTTCACTAAGTCACTCCCCGCATCTAGTTTTGAAAGGTGTATGCATGGAATTGGAATGATGAGACTTAAAGAAGTGCAGAATTCAGGGGGAAAACTCTCTCAAGCCCGCTAGTAAATATTGATCACAAAGATTAAGTACCCAAAGGAATGAAGTCCTGAAGTCCAAATGAAATTGGGTGAATTGTATTCTTTTTCCCTTGATGAGTTTTTCTGAAGTTTCTCGACCAAGGTTTTTAATGAGGAAGTCATACATCGCAACATCATATGTATCATGTACTCTTTCTCTAAATTTTTCCCACTGAGTTTTTATAAAGTTTTAACGAGGTATGAACGTGTTGGGTGAGTACCCAAGGGGTGTTGAGAAACCTGGGCCCAGGCCAGCAGCTCTGGCCCATTATGGGCACCCCACCGTAGGCTATAAATAGGGAGCCGTACCAGTATATTTTATACACCAATGCAATTGAAAGCAATAAAGAAAGACCAAAAATTCTCTCTACCTCTCGCTGTGTTCAATCTATTATTCTGTCTTCTGTGATTGATTTGGTTTGTTCTAAGCAGAGGAATCGATCGGACTGGTCGCCAGCGACGGTTTCTCAACAATTGATTACAAGAAAAATTAAAGAAGTATAGAATACTCATACTGAAAAATCACTTTATTTAAATCGGCTCCTCCTTATAGAAACTACACTCCATTTAAACGCAGCCGAATTTAAAACAGGGCCTATGATCCACAACAAAGTGACGTTACAACAACATCCGGTCCATTCCATCGAGTCAGGTAAACACAAAATGTGTGATGCATACAAGGAAATCGTGGCAGGCACCAGAAGATAACTGATTTAACATTCCGCGTCGGATAATCTCGATCACAACTCAGAAGTGGCCTCGTCAGTTGTCGCCATGATAAGATCATTGCAAACAGGGACTCCGACAGGTTATCTGCAACTCAAATTTACCCTTCCGAAATGTACCATACATAGACATCTACACAGATGGTAAACTGGTCCACACCAAAACGGAAGTGGAATTTTACCAGACTACAAACGGTACATATCAACACCTGTGGCAGGATCATCCCCTGCACGGCTATTGCACCGCTGCCATGAATATGCAGCTAATAGACTAGATGAGCCTCATCATCATGCAAGATCCTGCACCCCACCACTCATGGTCATGGAAGGGCAAGGAACATCCATAAACATCAACCACATGTGGCATCCACACCATGCTGAAAATAGTTTGCAATACTTGATGCAATTGAATCCAACATGTTTCCATTTCATCATATCAAACAAAACAATTTCTCAATGCGTTACTTACCAGCATTCTGCTCAGATCATGTGGTCATAGAAGATAACAAGGGTAGATTGGTCATTCAGTTTTCATCTAATTAACAAATCCAGATAATTGGCTATATGCTCATAAAAAATGCACCACAAAAGCAATAGAAAAAGGCAGGCAACAAAATTCACTGCTCAGTCACGATCTTGGGAATCTCAATAGTGAACCAAAAAATTCTGAGCCAACAATGCAGTAAGAAAACTGCTGTTGAGGGTCCAAGCCTCAGGCAGCAACGAAATTTGAACTGAGAGTGGAAAAACTGAAGTCTCACCCGACAGGCAAAACTTTTCTTACAGATATTAGGCACCTGAATTGTCTGTAGGGTGCACAAGTGATATGATTATTACTACTGTTGAGTAAAAAGTAGCAAAAGAGCAAACACGTTCCTTATCATTTTAAGCTATCAAAGAGCTTCTCAGCAACCTGCATAGTAGAAATAATCAACATAAGCAAGCTAGTTTTTACCATGAGCTGTGAGGAATTAAAAGAAAAATACTGAAATGAGTGGTTTCTCGGATCAATAAGGCAGACAAACATAACTGCATGCAGGCAGGGAGCACTCACATGTTTGTCGATGCATTTCCAGTAATCAAAGTATTGGCCAGTGCAGTGCTTCTGCCCGGTCTCATCATCTTCAATTCTCTTAACACATTTCTGTGCACAACATAAGTGGCTTAAGAACTTGCTCCAGCGACAACAGGTATTTAGCAAAAGATAACATAATCCGCAGCAATCAAGAGGACACAGAACACTCCCTTCAAATGCTCAGATCAAAAGGCAACTAGATAGCCAAAAACATAAGCATAAAACATACAAAACAGCTGCTGAATATTAATGGTTTATTATGTAAATTGTGAACACTACGCAATGGCAAATTAGTACTCGCATTTACACAGCAAAAAACATGTGCTATGTATACAAGTTAATTAAAGTGGGTGAAGTAACACAATGGTTGCCAACTTGCTAATTTGCTATAATCTAATGTGTGGTAGCTACAGCACTAAATCGTATTAAGTAGTATTGTAGTAACACGTGAGTTCTGTAGCAGCTAGCAACTGCACCCTTAGGTTATAGCCTTGCAGCAAAATATGTAATGTCGTATATGCTGTGACTGGTTGGAACAGATAACTTATTTATTGCTAAATGAAGTGGGTACAAATGTGGCACGAACCCAGGATATAACCCGCTGCTACCCTTTCTATTATTACTGGCACTAACCCCGCAAAAATCTGCTAAAAAGGTTGTAGTCTTCTAATGGAGGTAGCACCAGATTCTACAGATAAAATATAAACTCAGTTTTTAGATAAGGATTTAAAGAAAACATTTTTAAGGGCCTTGGAGAAGCGGTTGAGGTAAACTCGTGTAAAGTACAACTTCATCTAGCAGCCTATCTGGCTTAAAACATGCACAACTCAAAAAACACACATCAATAGATCCAATAATTATGCTGAAGTGCATTTGTATAGAAAATACATAGGAGATATCATTCACAAGAATAAATTAATAACATTTGTGTGCGCATAGATCAAGATCAATAAGAATTGAACATTCATCAACAGATAGAACAGCACATTACCTGATATTCATACCACTGGGACACACACTTAGCCTTTGACCGTTCCTCTAGGAGCGCCTTCGGGTCAGATACCTCCTCATCCGCCCTGAAATACATTGCAAGATTCAGAGGTAATATAACAAGAAACTGAGTTGGAACTCTTCCATTAGATACCTAGCACAAATAAATTATTATAAATACAAAAGCATTAGAAGCACTGCACACTTCCAAAGTGAAATTACAAGGAACTTCTTGGCATTCTACGCATTTCAATAACATTCAACAGCGATATACTAAGTTTCCAACTTTCCATACATTGGATCGCAAACTTCTATATCATTCTGGTTTCCAAATGATGTGTTAACCTCCACAGGTGAAAGCATGGATGCAATACATATAGAGGTTCACATGACTCCGGAGGCATGAGACAAGGTCTTTAGAATCAACCAAGTGACCAACTTGCATTTTTGACAATCTAGACCTAAATACTCTGTGCCTGTGTCCGAGGGTGATGCATCAGGATGAGGAAACACATAAACTACAATTATTGAAGAGGATGCTATTGCTTCGTACATGGGCAGCACTATCATCATTTGGTTGGTTTTGTTTCCAAAATCAGTTTGCTAGCAGCAATTTGCAGCAGAAGAAACTCACACACGGCAACACCCCAAAGTGCGCTGGCAGAGTATGAATCAAGAGAAATATTAGCATCTAGCGTTGCCATAAAAATATAAACAAGGTGTGATAATGCCAGGTTTCGTGAACGACACAATAACCGGAGGCAAGTGCTGTGCAACCAGAACTGGCACGGATGGGTGCACCTATGCCAGAGCACAATTCACAAACACAAACATCAGGAACCAGATAAACGAGCAGGCATGGACCTCAACAGTGTCAATTTTATCAATTCTTGGTTTGATCCGTGCTTTGATCCTTTGGATCCTGACAACCAATGTTCAAGAAGGCGCTAGGCGGGCGGCGAGGTGGGGCCTAGCGCCTAGAGTGCCTAGGCCCCGCCTAGGCGGTGGAATTAAAACTATGGTTTATTAATTTTTATTTTATTTTTTCCCTAGCCTATTTAATCTTTAGGACTATTTATACATATAACCGGCCCACCAGCCCATTTCCACCAGCCTTTGCCTCTCCTCTCTCTCCCCGTTCACTTCTCAGTTCTCACCGCTTCGCACGCCCGGCCCCGCGTTCTCCCCCGTTACCTCTTCTCTCTCTCCCCTCGTTCTCACCGCTTCTCTCTTTCTCTCCCGCACGCCTCCCCTCCCCTCACCTTTGCTCTCTCCCCCGCTCCCCTTCTCCAATGTCGTCGCCGCCGCCTCCCCTTCTTCCCAAGCGCCACCTCGCCTTCTCCCCCAACGCCGCCGCCGCTCCAGTGGATCTGGCGGCATCGACGGCAGATCCGGCGGCATCGACGGCGGATCCAGTTGCGGCGACGGTGGAGGCAGCGGATCCGGCGGCGGCGACGGCCGATCCGACGACGGCGACGGCAGATCCGACGGCGGCGACGGCAGAGGCAGCAGATCCGGCTGCGGCGACCAAGGTTGTCACGGCGCTCTGGCAAGTCGAGGCGAGCCCGGAGCGCCTGGACGCCTAGTCAACTAGGCGCCCGCCATGGCGATAGTTAGACGATAGTAATTAGACGGTAGTAATAAATACAAATAATATCTTATATAGCCAAAAATTAAGTAATCATAGAATATAATAGCACAAATTAATAGGTATTAAATGCATGTAGGAACAAAAAAACGCATTCATCAATCACTATTAGCAGTTCACTGTTCTCTCGCTCTCTATCCGACCGATACACACACAGCGCAGACTGGCTGCCGACTTACAAAGCCACTCGGCGAGCAGCCGAGGCAGCCTCCGACTCAACGCTTCGACTCTCCGCTCCGACTCATCTCTGCGCTCTCCGCTGCGACTCTCCGCTCTCCCCTCGACCACTCCGCTCTCCGCTCCGACTCTGGCTCTCCGCTCGCCCTCGACCACTCTGCTCTCCCCTCGACCACTCCGCTCTCGGCTCTCCGCTCGCCAGTCGCCACACTCCACAAACCCTAGAAATCAGAGAGGAGGGAAGAAAGCAGAGAAGAGGGAAGCCGGAGGAGGGAGGAGATCTGAGATCACCTGAGAGAGGGAAGCCGAAGGCGGCGGGAGAAGCCGCAGCTCGGTGCTAGCGGAGGACGCGACGCAGCAGCTCGGCGGCGCCGGCGAGAGGAGGCTGCAGATCGGCGGGTGGAAGCAGCAGATCGGCGGGAGCAAGCAGCAGCTCGGCGAGACGGCGCCGGCGGCGGGAGATCTTTTGGAGAAACCCTACCAGCGGTGTGCAACTGTGCATTTCCGTTTCCCACTTTCGCTGTTTCGGCCTTTTGAAGCCCACTCCCCCCGCCTCAGTCGGCCGACTCGACGTGCTGGCGACGCCATGGACGCCTAGGCGTCGCCTGGCGTCGTCTAAGTCTTCGAACACTGGGCGACCGTCCCCGGCGTCCTCCTCCGGCCGACTGGACGCCTAGGCGTCGCCTAGGCAACGCCTAGGCGACGCCATGATAACCTTGGCGGCGACGACGATGGCTGACAACACGTGAGCTGACAAGACATCTCCAGGTACCTCTCTCTCTCCCCCTAGAACACCTTCCGTCTGCCCTAGACCCCGCCTTTGACCCCGCCGATGGCCGCCTTTGACCGCCGACGGCCGCTTAGGCGGGCTCGCCGCCTAGCTCACCGATTTTGGGCAAAGCGCGGCGGCGGGGCTCCGCCCAGCGCCTAGGCCCGCCTAGGCGGCCGCCTAATGCCGCCTTTTAGAACACTGCTGACAACCAGGCAGAGTTGCCCCTAGCTATAGCACGGAGGCCCCAGTCGTCATGCGCGGTTGCTCTGCATCGATTTCGTAACACGCGTTGTGCCATAGAACAGCATTGCTAGATTCTACCCATCCCCTGCGTATATATAAACAGACATCCACAGGGGCGGAGCCAGCTATCTGGCAAGGTTTGGCGGACGCCATACCTAAAATCTGTAGAGAATACTATATATATGTAGTATACCAGTATATATACATGACATACATACGTCAATACATGGGTCCGATGGCTGGGCTGGTGGGCTCCGCTTGATGGTGATGGGCCGCAATTAGCAAACCAAACGGATGGAAGCTAATGGCCTGATCGACCAACTGCTCGTCTCTTCGTATTCTAGAATCCGATCAGGCGATCACAACTCCAGAGTCCAGAACGACAGACCCCTAGCGTCCTACAGTGGTCGTAGCGCATGCAGTCGTGCAGAGGCGGTGGCCGGTGGGCCGGCGGCCGTAGAGTGTGCAGAGGCAGCGGCGCGACAACTCGACGCGGTGGCCGACGGACGGCGGCGCGACGACTCGACGCGGTGGCCGGCGGACGACGGCGCGGATGACGAATCACTATACATGTTTGATTTTTATAAACCCCGCCACACCTGAAAATTATTCCTGCCTCCGCCACTGGACATCCACGAATAGAAACGCCCTAGAACCATGGCTAATTCGAACATCGGCAACGGAATCACGGGGGGTAGCGGACCCCCCAACACCGCGATCCGCTCGACCCACGCGTGACGCTTGCGTGCAGACTAGCACGAGAATACGGAAAGAAATGGATCGGATCGGATCACTCACATGCGCGCGACGGTTGCCGGCGACCACCCAAGAAAGATCCCGATTCCAACTGCAGAAAACGGCGGCGATTAACCCCAGAGGAAAGTAAGGAATTGGTAAAAGGAAGAGATCGAGTAGAGGAGAGAGATATAATCTGCCAATGGGATCGGATCTGGGAGGGAGGGTGGAGTTACCGGAGTGGGAGACGAGGACGGCGACGTCGGAGGCGGCGGCGAGAATGTGGGGGGCAAGCGAGTGAAGAAGAAGCTTCTGGATCTGGACCTTTGGGTAGGGTGGGGTGGATGCTATTGGGCTGGCCTGGACGGCGCAGAGAGGGAGTCGGGCATTATATTCAATGGACTTATCCAATCGGAAGTAGGAACGACAAAATGTGTCTCATGAATTTTGGTTTTTTTTAAGATGGTGATAAGTAGTGATAATATTGATATGAATGGCGTATGTGTTGGTAGGTTTAAAAAGTCATTTAAAAAATTTCTTTAAAAAGCTATTTAAAAAACTATTTTATTTATTTTGTTTTTTAAAGAAGTTGAAACCAGAAACTACTCAGAGAGCCTAGAAGAACCGGACGTAGTGACTATCATGCTACTCGATCGAGAGGTGATTCCATAAGCTTCGGGTAAAGTAGGAACAGTTACAAACAGATATCTATCACTTCGTTCGCATTTTATTCCATATTTTTTTAAAAAAAATTAGAGTTGAAAACGGACTATATCGAATATGAACATAAATACGAAAAGTGTCTATTATAAATATGAAGCGAATACATATTAAGCTGATTGCGAATAATCTCGATGACAAATATTTAACAGATATTTGCACAAAAATAAAACCATATATGTCTCATTTGGCTATACGGAGAAAAGAGGACGAATGACAGTGAGGCGAACGGGGCTGCAGGTTCGCCAAAAAGATCAACGCCTAGCACGTGGCGAGCGGCGGCAAGCGCGCAGGGCGTGCGCTGGTCACTGTAGGCACAGGTGGAAAACGGTAACGGATAATTTATTTTATCCGATATTTGTATCTGAGAAAACACGAATATGGTAAGCAAAATTCGTATTTGAGAATATTTGTATCCGTATTTGAGAGTATTCGTATTCGCATTCGTATTCGAGAATATTCGTATCCGTATTCGTATTCAAGACTATTCGATTCGTATTCGATCCGTTTCTAGAACCCATAAAAAAGCCATACAAATTTTGTGATTCAAAATTTGAATTTAGATGGTTTAAAACCAGTGAAAATCAGCAAAATCGCTAGAAATCCATTTTATCCGATATTCGTATCCGAGAAAATCCGTATTCGAAAATATCCGTATTCGTATTCGAGAATATTCGTATTCGTATTTGAGAATATTCGAATTCATATTCGTTTTAAAAATATGTATTCGTATTCGTATTTGAGACTATTCGACTGTATCCGATCCGTTTTCACCTCTAGCACCACCGCACCGGAGATCCTCCTCCCCGCCGTCTCTCTTCGTTTTAGGGTTCTATTCGAATTACAACAAAATAACAATTGAACTGGTCTCCTGATGGGCTTGTGGGCCGTAAGGAATTATTATTTTAGACGGCGTCCGGATTTGGACTACATGCAATAGTCCGAGTCCCGGTTGGACTCTGGGTGAGACTTGATCGTAGGTTTTGGAGGACCTGATTCGGCCAGTAGTAGGATCATAAATAGGCGCGTAACCTTAGGTTTTTAGTCCCAAATTAGTTAGTTATTAGTATTAATTTATTGAGTCGAGTCGAATTGTGCAAAATTTTTAGGAGCGAGATCGATTTGGGGGCGCAGCACAATGCTCGCTTTAGAGCAACTCCAGCAGTATCTCTCAAAACATGGCCTCTACTTTTTATTTGAGGGCTCTCCCTACTTTTAAGGGTTCTGTTTTTTGGGCTACACTCCAGCAGGAGCCCTCAAAATAGCACCCTCAAATTCATTATTAGAGAGGATGACACATAGGACCCACCCTCATCCTCATCCTACTTTTGAGGGCCGAGGGGCAAAAAACTCACTCCAGCAAAGCCCCTACTTGAGCCCTCAAAAGTAGGGGCTCCATCCAGACCCCCCAAGAATGAGGGCTCGAGGGGGAGATTTGAGAGCCCCCTACTTTTAAGGGCTCAAGTATGAACCCTGCTGGAGTGAGTTTTTTACCCCTCAGCCTTCAAAACTAGGATGAGGGTTCAAGTAGAGGCTCTGCTGGAGTTGCTCTTACCCACCCAAAAGAGGGGATGGCCGCAGCGGTGGTCGCCGACCACCCCCACTACCTCCACAACACCTGCATTATGGCCCACGTGGACCACGGCAAGACCACGCTGGCCAACCACCTGGTGGCCTACGTCGGTGACTAGCTCCTCATCCAGCAAATGGCCGGCAGAGTTCGCTTCATGGACCACCTCGAGGAGCAGCAGCGATGAACTTTGCCTTCGTCACGCCCCACCACGACGACCATCGCGTGCACCTGATCGATTCCCTGAGCCACATCAATTTCTGCTCCATGGTCTCCGCCGCAGCATGGCTCGTCGACTCGGCGCTCATCCTCATTGACGCCGTCAAGGGCGTCCACATCCAAACCCACGCCGTGCTGCACCAGGCCTTCGTCAAGCGCCACCACCCCCGCCTCGTCCTCAACAAGCTCGACAGCCTCATGATCGAGCTCCAACACTCGCCTGAGCAGGCGTACACACGCCTCCACCGCATCCTCGCCGAGGTCAACTCCATCCACTCTGCATTGCGCTCGGGGTCCTACTTCTCCTCCCTCCTCAACGGCGATGCACCTGCACGGGACCCCCTCAACAAGGACGAGGACACCTTCCTGTCTTAGAAGGGCAACATCGTCTTCACTTGCGCCCGCGACGGCTGGGGCTTCCTCATCCACCGTTTTGCCAACGAGAAGCACGGCACCAGCACCGCCACGGCACTGGGGTGCTCTAGGGCCTGCACTACTTCAAGGAGATTGTGTTGGTTTGCACAAGTCCAACCGGAGGTCTGAGAGCCCTTGGTATCATTCAAGGAGACCATCCAAGGAGATGGTGTTGGTTTAATGGAGAGCTTGAAGGTTCCACAGGAAGTTGTCGAGGGTCGTTGTATTAGTTTTAACTTTTGTCTTCTAAGCTTCTGTTTAGAGAAACCAAAGTTAATATAAATATTTTAGCTTCTACTAGCTGAATGTCTATACGTTGCTACGAATTTTTAAAAGAAACTCACGGGTGGTAAATTTTTTTAGAATATGTATACAAATATGTTCTAATAGTTTTTAAATCTGCAACAACACACGGGCATTCAGCTAGTGCAGGTCAATTGTCAAAAGGCAAGAGGAATCAGGGACATAATTCAAATGATGATGAGCTAATTTTGATCAGTTTCTAACTATATAAATTTCACAAATTTGCATCACCAAGAAAGATAGGGCATATAAAAAAATTATACAGTCCAAGCAGAAGGGAAGGGAGGCGAGAGAGGCCGGGTAAAAGAGGAGGTGGGAGATGGTAACTATTGGTGGAAGTGGAGAGGAATGGTAGTTAGAGCAACTCCAGCAAGGCCCCTACTTGAGCCCTCATCCTACTTTTGAGGGCCGAGAGGTAAAAAACTCACTCCAGCAGGACCCCTATTTGAGCCCTCAAAAGTAGGGGGCCCTCAAATCTCCCCCTCGAGCCCTCATTCCTGGGGGGTCTGAAGGGAGCCCCTACTTTTGAGGGCTCAAGTAGGGGCCCTGCTGGAGTGAGTTTTTTTGCCCTTCGGCCCTCAAAAGTAGGGGCTCCCTCCAGACCCCCAGGAGTGGGTCCTATGTGTCATCCCCTCTAAGAATGAATTTGAGGGTCCTATTTTGAGAGCTCCTGTTGGAGTGCAGTCCAAAAAACAGAGCCCTCAAAAATAGGGGGAGCCCTCAAATAAAAAGTAGGGGCCCTATTTTGAGGGCTACTGCTGGAGTTGCTCTTAGATATAAGAGAGAGGGAGAGGGGTGTTTGATAGATGGTCAAGATTTCAGTATTCAGATCAGACGGCTGAGAAGGGAGGAAGGAGAATGCACCAACCACCAACTCAAACTTATTTAATAGTAAAGATAAGCCACTTATATCAAACAGGACTTTGCGTTTTTGTATGTTTAACATATTTTATATTTTATCATGTCATAATTTCATAAGATGCATAACAGTCTGAATATTGTAATTCTTTTATTGCACTATTGTTTACTCTCTTCTTTAATAATATGCTCAGCAAAAAGTTAAAAATCATAAGCCAATATGAACATCTCATATTCTATAAACCTCAGTAAAAGCCGTAAAAGCCAAAATTCATCAGCAAAGTCGTTACCAACGGACAGAGAACTACTCCGGATGGGACATTCGTTGTAAGAGTTCAAGTCTTCAGGCTTCCCCATGCTCTAAGGTCCTTGAGGAAAGTGCAGAATTGCTCGGTCAAATAATTGTGGGGAAAACAGCAAAGAGGGACAGCGTACTGGATTCACGGTTTTCTCAGGATGATGGTGATTCTACGGGAACGCTTAGGCAGCGCATGATCAGTGCCATAGACAGTGAATTGGAAGCAATTTCTACGCATGTGGGTAAACAAAAGCTTGAGAGATATAGGAAAACATTGCTTGGATATCATCCTATAATGACTCTATTTTTTAGAAACATGTTCGTTGTACTTTTCGTAATAGTTTAGAAGTTCAATTACAGATAGAAAGAGTATTATGCCTACTCACGATCACTTAAAAAGGATTAACTGATTAAAATATGATGTAACAGTCAACTTTAAAAATTTAACAAGCATCCAAGCCTAAAATTTAACTTGCATTCAGAAGAACCGAAGAAATTTCCACAGTAACACTTGAGTACAATCGTAACATTAACACGAAAGCTAAAACATCCTTTCTTCTTATGATATCTGTTCTGATGAAAGTAAAGCAAGATTATATACAGTAGGTACTCAGCAAGCCACATAGAAAGACTATGCAATTAATATGGAAGAAGTTCAAATGGATAGTTATATGTTGTAATGAAATATTAGTGTATGCAAGTTTGTTGGTAAGAAACTATACATTTTTAAAATAGTAAAATAGCATTTAATTAATAGAAGGGGGTTTGTTATCCACAATTTTAATTTTCAAAACCTCCAAATGCTATTTATACCTTGTTGTTGGAATCACCCATGAAACACAACTCTATTAACAGAGAGTACGACGTATTCGAATACTATTTATTATATTTTGTAGAGCTACCTAGTTTTACCTATAAAATTTCTCAATCTCAATGGCATGTAATAGACACGCAACAGATAGTGTGCGATTAAGTTGAGAAAATAAGGTCTTTCACTGCCCTTCTCTCTCTAGTCTCTACCTGGTACGTTATGGACCTCTCAGTGTCGGGATTTCATGGGCCAAAGCGGATTTAACGAGCTGATTTGATTTGACCTACCATTGTTAAGTATGGAAGACATCCCTTCCAACCCACTCTGTCATTTACGGGCTATTCCTTTCCTAGAAAACCATACCCTTCAGTAGATATTCTATTGATTTGAGTAGTTACTAGACCAGATTTGACAAATCAAAACTTATGGTTAAGCGATTTCTATGTCCTTTACTCAGCATAAAGTTCTAGTCCGTACTTTTCACCAATGAGACAACACTCCACAAATCAATAGCCTAGTGCACTATGGCACTGCCACCAATCCAACTCAAGCCTCATCCCTAGGATAAGGTCGTGGATCTCAACCATCTCATGGCTTTTCGCGATTCATCCTTAACCCTAGTATTATTTTATAATTCTATCGGCAACATGCCAAATATCTTAGTAGTGCTTGTCAAGGTAAATATGGCCATCAAGTAAAACATGGGTTTTCCAGTGATAAGACATAGCTAAATTATCATGTTATTTTAAATAATTATTTCAAAGAAATAATAGTGTATAAATAAAGAATAATGAAAGCACTGATAATTAAATAATTTAATGATGTAGGCTCAACATGATCAAAGATATGTGATTTGCTAGCACAAAAAAGGCCAACTTGTCGAATACCGATGCTAGCACAAAAAAAAGGCAAATAAGTGTCTACTTTGCATAATACAATGCGAGAACAAAATGCAATAAAATAACTGAAAAGACAAAAAAATTGGGTTTGGTCAAATAGGGTTTAAGTAGTGCTTGGTTTAATTGAACAGAGTTAAAAATGGGCTAGATGGACTCAAGACGTTCAAAGTTGGAATGAACTTGTCTAACAGGGTTTGGATGAACAGTAATAGGTTGGATGAATAGTAGCAGGTTAACACTATTGCATCGGGGCTGGTTTAGGAATAGTACAGGTTTAGAATACTATTTGGGTTTGGGTCTAAACAGTAACAGGTCAGGTTTGAACAGTACTGAACAGTGTTGGTCGGGCTGAATGTGCTGACTACAGTAATGGGCTTAACCCGAATTGGCTTTAGGTCCACTGGACTGAAACGGCTCAGCCCAAGATGCGAATAGTCATCGTAGGATGACGTGTGGCCGATTCAGATTGTGCCACACCACCACCCGTCCCAAATCCCCGCCGTCACCCTCTTCTCTCTCTGCTCGGGACCCACCTGTCGGCACCCTTTCTTCTCTCTCTGCGCCTGAGCCCTACCTGTCAGTTCTTCTTCCCCGCGTCCTTCTTCTTCCTCGTGCAACAATCACCAAAGCGGAAGAAGCCCACTGAGCCTGCTCACAGGCAAACGACAGTAAGACGCGGCTTACTCGTCCTGATTTTCACCGTAGTCAAAGTCGTCTTTCTCTGTGTGGAGATAGCAAAGTGAGTACAAACTTGTACTCCGCAAGTCACATGGAGAAATGCAACATAATGATAAAGGCAATAAAGGAAGGCATATAGGGTTATTTGAGCATAAAACAACATTTAAAGAAATACAATAAATAGATTGGGAATTGTTGAATTTAATACAATAAGTAAAAACAGTAGTTGTAAATGAAATTAATACCGTTAGTGCAGGCTCCGACCAAACACTAACCTAACCACGGGCATCCCACCTGAACCATCTTTTCCAAAAGATCTTGTGTGGATTCCATCCATCCATACGCTTTCAATCTCTTATGGATTCCATCTATTCATAAGGTTTTCATAAATCATTTTAAAAAACAAAATCTAATCCATGAAAAACTTTACTCAGTATGCCCATGACTGTGGGCACGACTATTTATGATAGATTATACACTCTGCAGAGGTTGTACAGTTTTACCCACAAAACATGATCATCCCGTATTGCCACCGGATTAACACACTTCCTTAGGTGCGCGGTGAGGAGATCATGACAAGGCCTTTACAATACAAAGTCTTCAACATGACCAAGTCAACACTAAGAAACGACATGGAGGCCCGAAATTAAATGTAGCGGCAGTGGATTTAATCCAGACCGTCGGCTAAGAAACGACTTAGGGAAAAATAGCAAATCAAGTCTAAAAATTCCAGAAAAATTCACAGAAATTCTTGTAGATGTTTTCGACTTAGGGAAAATATTTTCAACTTAAAGTTGGTCTTTTAATTTTACAAAAATACTTTTTAGCTTTGAAATTGATTTTTAAAATCCAAAAAAACACATAAAACACAGATAAAAGCTAAATGCTTTTAAAATAATTAATTTTAAATAGGATTTTATAGAAATTCAAAATATCTTTAATTAATAATATTTTATGTTTTAGTTAAATTACTTTTAAGAAGAGCCTTTTTAAAAGCTGAAAATAGGCAAAATGAAATCTTAAAAATTGAAGTAACCAAATAACACTTGATTTTTATTTTTTTACTGAAATAAACAGCTGGGTTGTTACAGGTGAAACCTTAGTGTTAACTTGGCCAGGTTGAAGGCTTTGCATTGTAAAGGCCTTGTCCTTATCTCTCCGTCGCACATATAAGGAAGTGCGTTAATCGTGTGGCAATATAGGATGATCATGTCTTATGAGTAAAACTGTACAACCTCTGCAGAGTGTATAATCTATCCATGATAGCCGTGACCACGGTCATAGGCAAACTAAGTAAAGTTTTTCATGGATTAGATTTTGTTTTTCAAAATGGTTTATGAAAAGCTTATGGATGGATGGAATCCATGAGAGATTGAAAGCATATGGATGGATGTAATCTATATGAGATCTTTTGGAAAAGATGGTTCGGGTGGGATGCCCGTGGTTACCTATGGGGGATGGACTTGCACTAACGGTATTAATTTCATCTACAATTATTATTTTTACTTACTGTATTAAATTCAGCAATTTTCAATCTATTTACTGTATTTCTTTAAATATTGTTTTATGTACAAATAATCCTATATGCCTTTCTTTGTTGCCTCTATCATTATGTTCCATTCTTCTGTGTGACTTGCGGAGTACAAGTTTGTACTCACCTTGCTATCTCTACATAGAGAAAGACGACTTCAATTACAATGAAGATCTGAACGAGTAGGCCGCGTCTTACTGTCGTTTGCCTGTGGGCAGGCTTGTTGGGCTTCTTTTGCTTCAGTGTTTATCTTTCGCTGCTTATGTTTAAATTTGGCCTATTGGCCATGGATGTAAACTTTGGCAATCATGCTCACATTTAGTTAATAAATGTCATTATAATTGATATTTATCTTTGTTGTCCACTGTGTGCACTAGTTGATCCTGGACTAGTGCGATTTACACAAAGGATCTAGGAGTTGTTGCTCCGGGGTCCGACAACCGCACCGATGAGGTGCTAGGGCTGGAGGAGGTGGCGCGGCTATGGATGCAAAGATGGGGAGGGGGTCACATGCTGAGGTCCAAACAGCAACTGGGACCTATGCGAAGGACGGAGGGGAAAGGGGTTGAAGCGGTGGCCCGGTATGTGTAATGGTGCCTAAGGGGAGGGAGCGAGGGCGAGCAGACTAGATCTAGGGGAGGGAGGCACACCGCATAGTAGGGGGTACCCTAGTGTCGAGAAAGTTTAGGATGGGTTTTGTAAGTGAGGTGGGAGACGAGGTAGGGAAATCAAATGGCCAAAAAAGCTCAGCCATTTGGATTGGCTCACGGCTTCGGTGGGCCAAAGCCTAAACTATAAGCCGGACGAAAAGCCCTTCCGAATGCGCGCGATAACTTGTGCAACACTGATCACTAGAGCTCTCCTGACACTTGCCAATAAGTTATAGTCCGTCTAACTGGTAACGTGGTTAGTCTTTCAACCAAAATCTGGGCTTTTCTACTTGTACGGTTAGGGTTCTATTTAAAATGCAAGAATTTGTTTGATTTTAAACTATTTAGTGTGAAATTTGTGTATTACCCGCCCCGCTTATTTTGGTTTGAGGTTCTGACTTCTGTCTTATTTTTCACTATTCATAAATTTCTTTTTTTTTCTAAAATTTTGGCTTTTTTAGCTTTTTGCCGGTTCTTTTTTCCTGTATTCGTCTGCGTTGTTTGTGATGAGCTAACATATTTTTTCTATTTTAAATTTTTTTAAATTTAATTACGCCAAATAAACTATCTTCAACTATAGAGTAATTTCAACTAGCTATAGTATAATTTTAATCATAAGTCACTATTAGTTATAGTATAATTTTAATCATAAATCACTATTTTTAGTTTAACCGAGCGGGGTCATGAGGTCCCCGCGAGTAGGTGTTGCGAAGGTCAGAAGAGGCGAGCTACAGCCTACAGCACGCATGCGGCCATCTGTCCGGTCGTGTGCTAGTATTCTATCTGCCTGAAGGACAGCAGGGACGGCGGATATCATGGACTTCCAGTGTGCAGATGTACATAAGCACCATCTTCAGTTTTATAATGCTTATTGCCTTCCTGGCTATAATGTCACATGGGTACATGTAGGTAATAACGTATAGT
This sequence comes from Dendrocalamus latiflorus, assembly GCA_017311315.1. Lineage (NCBI taxonomy): Eukaryota > Viridiplantae > Streptophyta > Magnoliopsida > Poales > Poaceae > Dendrocalamus > Dendrocalamus latiflorus. Next base: position 28,327,215 of record CM029610.1, read on the forward strand.
ATATACCTGAAGAACTACAATCTATACCGTGTAATACTACTATATTATTTCATCTTATTTGAACTCAGAATTTTAAAGTTGTATTAAAAGTTACATCATCTCGAGCTGTTTTTTAGTTTTGGAATAAAGAAGGCCGATCAGACCGCTAAAGGCTAGTCAGACCAGCATATAGCCGACAGTTAGACCGCCAGACACTGATAAGACCGTTTCCTGGTAGCCGGTCTGACCACCAGCACTCTGAGTTCATTGGCTTTCTACTTTGGAGCTGCTTATTTTGGTCTTGATTTTCTATTTATATCTTTGTAGCACAGTAGTTTTTGAAGTAAAGAATTATTGAATATTAAATTTTTTTTGAAAACACTATTTGCCCCTTTATTACACCGGTTCTACACCTTCCGAGCTCTCACTTCCGGTTGGAGAAACCAAGTGCCCGCAACTCGATGATGATCTAGTCAGCAACTTCACAGTAAAATGACGTGTCATACAGTCGTTCGTGTTCAATGACTTAAGGTTCCTCTCAGTACCTCTTCCAAAAGAAAGTTCTGTCAATGCAGGTGATTGTATTTTCAGACAGCGATCGAGATTAGTCATAGTCTGGTCTGATGTCTGAATAGCTTCTTTTAGGGTTGTTTCACTAAGCTGTGACTGAAAATTTGCGATGAAACAAGAAGGAATCACACACGAATCTGGTCATTCTCTGTGCCTCCCTAGTTGCCCTTCCATTGCACATTTTTTAGAGGATGCTTCACTCATCGTTGTATGGAGCTCTGGAATACCCACTCCAAACATCTTGACTTTTTAGTTTCTAAGCTTATGGCTTATGGTTTTTTGTTCTTTTCAAGTTTTTTAGTTTTTTTGAATTTTTTTTCTTTATTTCTTTGCATTGTTTGTATTGATATATCCTTTTTTCTATTTAATTATGTATAACAAACTAGCAATAGTTATCTTTACTATATAAAAGAAGGAGTTGGTGGTTGGTGTGGCCTCTCCCACCACCATCCCTTCTGACAACAAAAGATAGTCTGACGTGTGGGCCACCCGCCCCACCAACCGCCCGTGCGCTCCTCCCCCACGAACCCGTGCGCCTCAAGCCCTCAACCGCCCGTGCGCCTCCCCCCTCCCCCGAACCGGTGCGCCTCCTCCCCCAGATTTCTCCCCGTCTCCTCTCCCGCCCTCCGCTCCGCCGCCTCCCCCCTCGCCCTCCGCTCCGCCGCCGCCTCCTCCTCCTCCCCACCTCGCACCGCCGCCTCCTTCCCTCCTTCCCACCCCGCGCCGCCGCCTCCTCCCCTCCCTCCCACCCCGAGCCGCCGCCGCCTCCTCCTCCTCCTCCCCACCCCGCGCCGCCGCCTCCTCCCCTCCCTCCCACCCCGCGCCGCCGCTGCCTCCTCCTCCCCCACTCCTCCGCTCCGCCGCCACCACCCGCGCCGACGCCATCATCACCGCCTACCGCGACCACTGCGCCTACCTCGCTCGCGGCGGGGACATCGTCGCTGTCTTCGCCGAGCTCATGGGCCGCCACTACGGTGGCGCCCTCGCCTGCACGATTCCATCAAGCGCCGCCCTCGCCTGCACCGCCCGCCTCCCGGGCCGCACCGCCCCGGCGCCCCCCTCCCGATCTGCGCCGCCCGTCTCCCAGCGACCCAGCCAGCGCCGCTCTGACACCCCCTCCCGGCCAGCGCCGCCCCAACTCCCCTCCCCCCTCTCCTCTCGGATCTCGGCCAGCGCCGCCCACTAGGCCCACCCTCATCCCGGGTTTTTTGTGGCGAAAGGGTCGATCTTGCTACTAGGGTTTGGATTTTGGGGCGGCAACTCAGGTGGGTTGGGTTTTTTTAGGGGCTAATTTCTTAACTATGTCTGAATTTGTTGCCTTATGCCTTCAGTGGTATCCAATATCGAATATGTAAGTTCACTCTTTTTGTAAAAATGCCAGAATGAATTGTGCCGAATGAAGCTGGAGCTGTCACTTCTAGATAAACTTGTACACGAGTACTGTATCTACAGGGGAATAGTTGAAGGCGGTTCTCATTGCCCTTCCTGGTAAAATGACTGAATCTGCACTATAGCCTACCTGACAATTTTGATCATGTGTTGTCTCAGTTACTTGCTCCGGTTGTTGTCTCTGTTCTTCATGAAGCCATGGCTGTTTCCCCACCACTAGAAACAGATGTTACTACTGGAATGCTTTTAAAGGATGTTGCTTATACAGCAGCTGGGCATGTTTATTATGAACTTTCTAACTACCTCAATTTTAATGAATGGTAAGTTCAAGAGCAACAATACTTCTGTATTTACTTGCAAAAATGTTGGATGTTGCTGGTGTATGTTTAACCAATTTGCAAATGCTCCTAGATAACCATTTGTACGTTCTTATGCACACGTAGTGTTAGCAACTAAGCATTTTTTTTCTGACTGGACAACTAAGCATGGGTACAAAATCAATGGCTATAATGAATTTTACTTGAGTCTTTCCTTTTTTTTCATTTCTACAGGTTCCACGGATCTCTATCTATCGAAATTTCAAATGGTCACCCCAACATGCGTATCATCCATAGAAAAGTTGCATTGCTACTTGGGCAATGGATTTCTGAGGTTCAGTTTTTTAACATTATTTTAGAAAAGTCGCATAGACAGTTCGGTTGTGCCAAGGCAGACACTAGATGGCAGGAATGCAGGCGGTCTTCCTCCTCTGCAAGATGGCAGGATTGATTAACAAGCTGTCAGCAATCAGCCAAATTACAATAATGATCTCATGGGGACAAGTAGGCTGCAAAGGGGACTAAGTGGTGGTTTGGATGACATTGTTGTTGACATCTTTAGGCCGGTATGATCCTTTCTCGTGTTCCTTTTTTCAGCAGAATATCTGCTAATGTTAGCATGCTGTTTCATGTTTCCATTACATGCCGTTGGTGCTCAAACAATAGCAACATGTCGAAAATAAATCTTAATCTTTACCTACATAGTATTCTGGACAAACTAAATTCTCATTGGCTCACTTTTACTATGTTGCAATACTCATTTCACTGAAACAGTCCATGCATCTCTTTTTCATGCGTACTCCACAAGCTTGTATGTTCTTTGATGTGTACTGCTTTCGATTGCTTCAGGCTATATCATAGGAAATAACAACATATGTAATGAACTGCTTTTATATTCTTTGCAATGATATCGCTGAATATGTAAATACATTAAACTTACACTTCCATGGTTTACTTAGGGGGTGTTTGGGACTGCTCCACAAACTCTGCTCCACAAACTCCACCGTGGAGCAGCTCCACAAAAAACTGGAGTTTGTGAAGTACCTCTTTAGGTGCTCTCACAACTCCACCTTTTTTCCTCGAACAGGGTGCGTGGAGCTGAAACCGTTTGGCTAAAAAACGTGGAGCGGAGCTGAAAAACATGGAGCGGAGCAGTCCCAAACACCCCCTTAATCTTTATGCGATCCGCCATGTTCGGAACTTCCAATAATGACTTTCTTTCTGAAAACTAGGTTTGAATGTCTAACCATGTCAGCTTTCTCGATGCAGGACCGTGAAGATGGTGGTGTTCCTTTCATCGATGGGGGCTGGGAGGTGGTCTAGCAAGTCTCCATTCCCTACATCAGTCCGCGTGTCAGATTTTTCGCATTTGTGGCGGCGGTTGCTGATTGTTCCCTGCTAATTGCCTTCTCAAAGTTGTTTATAGTAGCAAATCTTCATCACAAATGCCTCTTGCATTTGTTTTTTCAGTTTAGCTATCTGTCTCTTGGGTTAGTCGGTCATGCGGAGTTATGCTGAATAATAACTATGTGGTTTGGGATCGTAACTCGTAACTATTGTGGTGAGTTCGACAATGCTGGTGCTATGATGAGCATCGACGACTCTCTAACATGTTCATTCCAGATCCTTGAGTCTTCTGATAAGAAAGGAAAAGCAGGAGCTGCAAACATGTTAAAACCAGGAACACCGCCTAGGAAGATAAAAATTAATATTATTTAGGCAGGTTCTCTCTAATATGAACTGAGATGCTTCTTATGTAGAGTTATGTTTCGTTTTACATGTGTGAACAAAATTTATATTTATTGTAAATTTTAGAATCATACCGATATTATATATCTTCTTTTTTGAGAATCCGTTGTAACGCACGGTCATTATACTAGTAGTGTAAAATAAGTAAGTTCTGATTTATCATATGGAGCGCTCCGCAAGGAGGTTCCGTATGCATATGGACAATTAACGTGTAAGACACCCCACTTGCGAACGCACTTGCGAACGCACAAAACGAGTGACCATCATCTTTGCTTTCCTTTTATTCTCTTTTAAAATAAGCTGCAGAACATTGGTTTTCTTTAGACTGAACTGTTTACCTGATGCAACCATCTTATCATGTTTCATGTCGATTGGACTTTCCGTAAGTCTCACTAGTAATTCCTATCATGATCACCGAAAATCTTAGAAGATACCGCACGAAACCGTCCAATTCCACGAGAATCGAAGGAAAAAAATTCCAACATAACAGACCGTAAAAGTTGTTGACTCAGTTGGCATTGCAACGCTCCTGGCAATCACGACAAGACAGCGTAAACATTCATCCCTCCCTGGAGAAAAAGACACTACCACAAGAAATCTCGCGCGATCTACACCTTGTCCCGGCGAGGTTCGATGCATCCCATAGCGGTCCACCCGTCAACTCGCGCGACGTCCACCGCTTCAGGTGCAAGCGGGGCCCACGTGTAAGAGGCGGAAGGAGGCGCCGTTGCGCCAAATGCTCCGCACCGAATCCCACACGTCAGCACACACACAGCCCCCCGGGGGCCGACCTGGCTACTTCCTCCTCTCCGAATTTACTATCTGTTTCTTGCTTTCTTTCCGAGTGGTAATTTACCATTTTGTTTCTTGCGTTCGTTTCGAGTGATCATGGAAGCATCCAAGGGCGGCTTAGCCTGCTTTACCAAGTTTTCATTAGCGTCTTAATCCCCTTCCTTTTGTAACCGGCACCCATTTCTGTGTGTGTTTATTGGCAGTGGCCACCAACCAGGCGAAAAGGGGTGAGAAATCTCGGAGAGGTAAACCCCCTGCTGCTAGGTTTGACACCCGCTTTTGTTTCCACCCAGATTCTGCCAAGATTGGCCGCAATCCATGCTCTTCCTGATACGAGTGTGTGGCGCCGGCCTGAGAATCCCACCTTAAAATTCTGGATCAACCTCGCTATGCTTTCGCCTCTGTTTGTGGTTAGTCCCCTTTCTTGATCCCCCCCTTCTTTAGTCGTTTGTGCTGGAAGAGGCAGAAATTATTTCGTGGTCAACAATGGGGGATTTCGCGTGGGCTGATCTGATTTCGGGTTGATTTTTCTGCCTAGGATTCTCCCTTTCCCGGCTCCTTTCTGTTCTTGGCATTGCTATACTTGCCGTGCTACAGATTGCAACAGCTATCGCTTTGCTAACCCCCCCCCCCCCCCCCTTCCCAGAAAAGCTGTAAGCTTTGGCTATTTCTGCTTTTCTGTACAAACTGTCCAAGAAAAGCGCACCTTTTGTCAGATATCCCAAGAGTTTGGTGAGGTTTCCAGGCGCAGTTCTTGTGAGCGCCGCCAGAGGCTGGAATTTGGGGGAAGCTTAGTCTTTTGGTGTTCTGTTCGGAGATGGAGGGGAATTTGCCGCCAAGAACCTTGATCCCCGGAGCCCCTTTCGGTATGGAGGCATCGATGCAGTCGCACCAGCAGCCGTTCCACTTCGCCAGGCCCCAGCTTCACCAGGGTATGTTCCCCGTCCCCGCAACGAATCCGATGCAGGATTTGGGCAATGTGGTCAAGGCCTCGCTGAGCGACGACGAGGATGCGGACGACGGGCACCACCATGACCGCGGCGGCAAGGCGACCTCCCAGTGGCACCGGGTGAAGTGGACCAGCGACATGGTAAAGCTGCTCGTGTCGGCCGTGTCGTACATCGACGAGGACGTCGAGATGGACTACGGCACGAGCAGCGGGAGGAGGAAGCACGCCATGCTCAAGAGGAAGGGCAAGTGGAAGCTGGTCTCCACGGTGATGACCCAGAAGGGACTTGCGGTGTCGCCGCAGCAGTGCGAGGATAAGTTCAATGATCTGAACAAGAGGTACAAGAGACTGACTGAGATTCTCGGCCGGGGTACGACCTGCCAGATAGTCGAGAACCCTCTGCTTCTCGAAGGGATCAGCCTCACGGGAAAGCTCAAGGAGGAGGCTAGGAAGCTCCTGAGCTCAAAGCATCTGCACTATGAGGAGATGTGCTCATACCACAACCGGAACCGGTTGTGTCTACTTGATGATCCAGGCCTTCAGAAGTCGCTGCGTTCAGCGCTTAGGAGTAGAGATGAGCCTGGAAAGAAGAGCTCATTTGGTTATGATGATGAGGATGATCAGATGATGCTTTCTGATGACGACGATGAAGATGACGAATTCAATGATGACATAGAGGTTAGTGCTGAAGATCATCATCACAGAAGTCATGGTGCAAAGAGGTTGAAGCTTGATCATGAGGAGACACAGTCTGGGTCTCATCTGTCAGAAGTTGCTGCTATTGACATGAACAAAATATTCTTTGAGGGATTGGGCGGTCCATCTGCTGAGAAGAATCCACCTGGTATGCATGAGATTGAAATCGAGAAACATCGTCTGAAGATAAAAGCTCAGATGCTGAAAATTGAGCAACGGCATTTCAAGTGGCTGAGGTTCAGCAAGGAGAAGGACAGGGAATTGCAGATGATGAGGCTGGAGAACGAAAAGATGAGGTTGGAGAATGAGCGGTTGGAGCTGGAGCTGAAGCTTAAAGAAATAGAGATGGGTATCAAACCGAAGAAGATTTAGTGATTGAAGACTGGAAATGATAGAACTAGAAAGCCCAGAATTGCCAGTAATCCTTTTGTCTGTTGCAGGAGCTTAGAGATTTAGGGTCTTCTATATAAATTGATCCGTGCCCCTTGATTAAATTTTATGCTAACTGCATATCGGTTAAGTGAATGACTATTCCAGTTGTTTAGTGTTTACAGTTGGTACCGTTTGACCTCTCAATAGGATGATACTTATATGCTAATGTTGTCATTCTATAGTTCTACTGTTATGTCACTGCAGTTGTTTGTGTGTTGCTATTGACCTCTCGGTCTGTTTTGTTTTGTTTGCTACTGTTGTCATTCTAATGACATCTCTGTACAATTTTTTTGGTGTCTGTCCTGGTCCGTACCACAAGTGTGCTATAACATGTTGAGGCATTGACTCAATGTGCTTGTGGAACATCAGTGTGACATCAGTATCACTGAAGATCGAGTTCGTTACCTTCACCATGTTTTCCAGGTTGATTTGATCTAAGGTGGTGCGAAGTTGCCGATTTTTTTTCACAGATTTTTGGGATAGCATCAGTTGGACACCTGTACTTATATCAACCATCTTTCTGGACTAGAATACAAGACTAGTAGTACCAGCTATTCAGCTTTGTAAGCTACCATTTGAGCTGGTTCTGCATTTGTTTTGGCTGCCGGTGGACTACAACTCTTTGTCATGCATTCTATCTCCTGTCCTTGGCTATGTGTTTACATTGATTGATGTGTGAGTAGTCTTTTTTTATGTAATAGGTTGGTTCTGGTTTGTGATGTGGTAGGCAGATTGCCTGGTTTTGTCGCAAAGGGATAAATCGTTGCTGTCTTTCAGGTCCAACTACTGCTTTCTCCGGCCATCAAAAGACATTGCGATGTGTGCCTAGAGGACCCGAAATGTTCCAGAAAATGGTAAGCAGTACAGATGGTGGTGATGAATGCTTTTCATTGTTGCAGGCAAAATGTCTCTCAAAAAAGGGGTTGTTAAATGTCTCAAGGAGGAAGCTGAGTTGCTAAGCATTGTTTTCAGTTTTGTATCTCTATTTTGCCGGCGGCGGAACCTCAGAAAATGCCAATTTCTTATCGTCCAGAAAAAGTGAAGTTATGCTTGTCATGAATAAACTGCTAGTACTTGTTACTGTTAGAAGTGTCTTTCCTATCAAGTATCAATTGAGAATGATAATGATGCTTTATTTATACCCATTTGCATCAACGACCAAACAGGCCATGCTGAGGTGTGTAATCATATCAGGCAGGAGGTTCTCATATCCAGATGCATGCATGATCGCAATGAAACTAACAAAGAACACCACTTTTTGTACTTAATCATGTCAGGAGGGCCACGGCCGGATGCACGAATGCCATGAAATTAACAAGAACTAGAAAATTGGGCGCGCTTCGCGCGCCTTGTCATGACTTCAATTGTAAAAATTAATTCACACTTCATTCAGAGAAAATTGATACTTTGCTATTCTATTCAATGGGCTTACGACCATGTTTTCCGTGGTCGTAATTCTTCTTACGACCACTTACACCGTGGTGATAGCCTTCTTTGACCACGCTCAGCGAACTCTGGTATTTTACGCAAAAACTTTGTAATGAAGGGTACCATTTTTGCAGAAGCTTTTAAATATTTTGTTCCTTTTAAGGGATACGCAACAGTGGCACATATATAGTAAACCCTACCTTTTCAATGCACCCCTTGCTCTAACAAATTCCAGAAATTCTCACAAGAACAGATCAAATAAGAAGAGTGGCAGTTCATGATTACAGTCTTAATCACAACTTAAATGAAAAGTGGTGAAAAAATACATTTTTTTAAAAAAAAGGTACCAATAGTAAGAACCATTATTTATTATGAAATTGCCTAATATCCTATATTGTGCAGTGAATTTAAAATTTTGCCGCTGAATGGAGCACTCTTCTCCTTACTTAAAAAAAACTACAAAGTTGTTAACATGAGGAATGTAATGGTGCATTGAATGTGCCCCTTAAGCATAGAACCTGTAGTTCACTACAAGTTGGCAAAGTAAGTTTCATGGTTCTACATTTCTCAGCTCGTGGGGACATTAATATCTTAATCAACAATAAGGCAATTCATGGACGTAAGTACCAATACTTCAAATAATGGAAGCCTTCACCGTTAGCTAAATGCTCCACATTAATAATAGAAAGAGAATAACAAAAAGGAGTCATCGCATGCATTTGCAAAGTTTTTTACCATGTAGACACTATTTCCAGGGCAAAAAGGACTCCACCAACTGGTGCCCGGAAAGCAGCAGCAATACCAGCAGCAGCACCACAAGTAACAAGGTCCCTCCGATCCCTATCATTCTTGAAGTATCTTAGCCATGTACATGTCATGTGATATTTACGTGACCCACCTTGCCCAAGTATTGATGCAATGCATGCACCTGTATGTACCAGGGGACCAGCTTTTCCAACATGCAGTGATGATGATACTGCAGCAATGCAGCCCACAACCTGTTCAAAACCATAAAATACGAAATTCGGATATATTAACAGAAGAGGAACGGTATACTATGTTATACAGTGCCAATAAATAAGTTGAACTAAAAATTCTCTTTTTTAACAAATTAAGACAGTGCCAGCCTAGTCAACCAAATGATGTGGCAATTCCATCCAAACCTCAAAGATGTCGCAAAATGATGTCTACTTTTGAAATCGTAGCACTTGTATTCTTGGTGCTCCAAACCATTTTCCATAAAAATTGAGTTACCGGATTAATAGGAAAGGCCTATGGTGTCCTTCTCAGATGACAATTTATCACTTCTCTCCAAGGCAGACAACATATTTTCTAGCTAAAACAGCTCTCCGATGGCTCTGCAGCCATGTTCACTTTTCATTAAAGTTGCAGGAGTCAATTATATCATGCAGAGCCTTTTCAGCATCTCTTGTACCCAAATTCAAGTGGAATAAGGTAGACATATCAAAATGGAGAATGCTCATGTCCACACTTGAATGTGTCAAAATTACACTGAAAACCATGCTATCATAACACAAAACCACAATTTCCCAGATTGCTTCTTTATTCCGTAAAAACCATCGAAGAGCTTCACTGAGGTAACTAATAATTAAGGGTAAAAACAGAATCAAAACCTTTGGATACCACAGAACTCAGTACCAATTGCCAGACTGGCTTTGGAAATGAACCTAGAGTTACAGGCAGGCAGATAATTGTACATTAACTTGAAGCTACAAGCCTATACATGTCCAACAGAGCGGTTCCAAGATGAACATCAAGCAAGTTCTAGGATAGACAGACATGGTTCTAGGATAGACAGACATGGATGTCCTCGCAGGGTCCCATACAGTTCATTATATGGCCCAACTCTTCTACGAATAATTCAATACTATACCATTTTCTATGGACATAATTTCCTAGCCCATACAGACCTGATCATGTCTAAGTAAATCATCTCTCACGTGATGCTAATTTACACTTTAACAGCACTGCAGCAAATCCCATAAAACTGCCGGACAAGCAGATTAGAAATATCTCTGCTACAGTACTACCCTCAAATGACAGGCCAAGAAATCAATCCGTTCATTAATTTAAGCTAAGCAAAGAGCCAACTACTGTCAGCCATGAAACAACACGAATGAAACTGATAGGAACAACACTACCTTCACCACCAGAGTCTTGAGAGAGAATATGTTGGGGGCATCAACACCGTTCAAGTAGGCCTTCACCTCCGGGATGCCGGACCCGGCCGCCGCCGGCGCCACGCACACCGTCAGCACCGCCGCGAACATGGTAAGCCACGTAAAAAACTTGGCTTCTGATCAATCGGGAGCAGTTTGTTTTCCGATTAATCTCGAGGAGAGATTAGAAAAGTTACACCCTTGGCTTGGTTGTTAGTGTTGTCAGCTTACTCGAGATTGTCATGGTATGGTTTTCGCATGTGCTGTATTTGAGGATTAGATGTGTGAAGAGATATGCATGATTCCACAGTACATCTGAATTAAGGATTGTCTTTCTTCTCAAATTCCCTTTTTCACAGTACTATTCACTCTCCAAATTATCCAATGCTGGACATAAATCACAGACTAACAGTGCGTAAAAACTAAAAACTGAATAGTTAAAATCAGCCTGAACAATGCAATTATCTAAGCTTGGTCAACTAAACAAACCAAAATCAAGTTGATTTAGCTTGCTCAAGCTCGGCTCTTTTGCAATTTTGCCGATAAGATGTTACTCTCTTCACACTAAAGGGGAGCATAATTGCTGAAATTTTCAGTATGTGTCCGCTAAAGGAAAGCAACAATTGATATTCTACTTTGTGAACAAACGTCAGACCACACAATCGTGTTATTATTTTTGACAAAACATTCCAATAACCAACAAGTATACTCAATTGCCAAGTAACTTTGTACAAATTCTACTGTAATTGACCAAACACTAAATTATAGAATGAGCAACAAGTGAAACACTAAATAGCAAAGTTTCCTACAGATCACATGCAATACGACAGATGACAGGCATACCCGAGCTAAGGGCCGAGGCCCTTGATGGCATCAATGAGCAAGCCATAGACCTCCTTAGCCAGATCGTGCCGCCGCATCTGTGTGCGCACCTCTGCATCAAGCTGCCGCCTCCACTTGGCTTCAACCGATCTCCCGTCTTCTGTCGCTAGTAGTGACAAGCCCTTCTCCAGGGACACCCCGGACAGTGCTCGACCATTCGTCTTCCAGTACCCATCAAGCACCTCAGTGACTACCGGCAGCATGGCTGCTGCGTCCGGGACAGTGCGCCGCTCGTTGGCGCCCCCCCCCTCATCGGCCTCCGCGTCGTCCTCGGCAGGCGGGACGAGGTGGGCGCCCCACACGTTGTTGCAGAGGTCGCGCACGCGGCGGTCGTGTGGGCCCGCTGCCGCGGCCGGCGCCGCGTGAAGGAACTTGCTCTTGAGGCGCTTCAGCTTGTAGTACACCTTGGCCTGGTCGAGGTGGGGGGAGAGGGAGCCCCTGATGGAGTCGAAGAGCGCGCCCATGTCCGGGAGGCGCGGGACATGGCTGGTGCGCGCGCGGAAGGCGGCGGCGCCGGTGAGGAGGGCAACCTCGTCAGCGTCGCTCCAGAGCTTCTGGACAGCGCCGTGGACTCCGCCACCGGTGGCGACGGCGGCGACGGGCGCCGTCGCCAGGGCGAGCTCGGCGGAGTCCGTGAACGCGCGGGGCCTGCGCTTGCGCTCGCTCTTGCGGGAGGAGGCGCCGGTGGGGGAGCCACGAGAGCTAGGGTTGGGTTTCTACTCCCCATGCCACCTCCTTGCCATACCACCATCTTTTCCTCCCCATGCCGACGCTGCCACATCCCAGAGAAGCAGGCGATTGGGGCTCGGCGACGACTCCTCTTTTCCTCCCCATGCCGAGGCTGCCACATCCCCGAGCAGCAAGCAATTGGGGCTCGGCGACGACGCACGAGGAGGAGTAGGCGGAGGTTTTTGTCGAGTGGGAAAGAGGGGTGTGGGGAGGACGGAGGTGGGTGGAAGGGGGCGAGCGGCGATTGCGAAGCTGTTGACGGGATGCCGGCGACTGGGAGGAGGAGGGCGGCGGCGTGCCGAAACAGGCGGCGCGACCGGGGAGCGGCGGGGGTGTCGCGGGGAGGGAGAGGCGACGGCAGTGCGAGGAGGCGACGGCGAGGGGCTTGGATACAGGCGGCGACGTCGCGTGCGGAGAAGTCGGCGACTGCGCTGGGTGGGAGGAGGCGAGTGGAGAAGCGAGGAGGAATGTGGAGGAGGGATGGTTAGGAGGGAAGGGGAGGGAGGTCACGGCGAGGCCGCGGCAGCGCCCTGCAATCCTCGTGTCGACCTGCCGTTGCTCCACGTCGCCCAAAATTCTGTGAGAGCAGCAAACGGGAGCAGGTTTTAATAACTCCGACTAGAACATCGGGCGCGCTTTGCGCGCCTTACCATGACTTCAATTGCAGAAATTAATTTACACTTCATTATAGGCACTTCAAGCAGATGACAGATAAAGGTCATCGTAGAAATTAATCTCTACTTCAATATAGAATTCCCACCTCAAATAGACACTTGACTGAGATGACAGATAGATGCCATCCTATTTAAGTATCAGGATTTAAAAGAAGGCATAACAAATTATGTAGATAGTGCCCGCATATTTCATAACACAAAGCATGAAACAACTCAGACCGTGGTCGTAGACTATCGGGAGACTGTACGACCACGTTGTAGCTTTTACGACCACTCTGGCCGTGGTCGTAAGTCTTCAGCGGAGTTTAGAACCGGTTTGGCCGTGGTCGAAAGCCATCGGAAGCAGCTACGACCACTTTGGCTGTGGTCGAAGCTTGGTACGACCACGTTGGCCGTAGTCTGAGGTCGTAAGTCGAAGCTACGACTGCTGCGGTCGGAAGTCGGCGCTTGGATGATCGATCACGTTGAGTAGTCGGCGCCTTACGACCACGTTATCAAGAGAGGTAGTCAGAGGTCGAGGCTTCGACCGCTGTGGTCGATAGTCGGCAGACTTGATTTCGACCGCGTGGGAAGTCGGAAAACTTCGACCGCCGTGGTCGTAAATCCTTCCGACCACGTCTTTTTCAGGTTTGCCATGGTCGTAAATATCAAAAGGAAGCCTTTTTCACAACTTTAGTCCAATCTGCAATGAAGAGAGGAATATCTTACCATTAGGGGTGGCAACGAGCCGAGCCGAGCCAGGCTCGGCTCGGCTCGTGAAAGCTTGACGGAATAGAGGCTCGGCTCGGCTCGGCTCGGTTGGGATATCAAGTTTTTTTGTGGGCTCGGCTCGGCTCGTGATGCGGCTCGAGCCAGCTCACGAGGGCTCGCGATCCAATAATAAGCAGCCCACACGCCGGCCAGCACCGCCACCATGCCGACTGCTCCTCTCTCCCTCGCGCTCCTCCTCCTCCTCCTCGTCTCGGCGCCGCGCCCAGCTGCCCCCACCACCTCCGACCGCGCGGGAGAAGAACCCACAGTCCACAGACACCATTGGCATCCAAACAACCGGCGGCCACCTCAAAGCCCGAGCACGCCCTAGAGGGGGAAATAGCCAAAGGATGCACATTCCCCGACCTCTAGTACCGCCGCCCGAAAACCCTAGGCTCGGCCACCAGTCGCAAGAGTGTAGAATAAATGGCAAATAAATAAAATGCATGTAAACTAATTAGGAGAGGAAGGGTAGCACCGGGTTTGTTCCCATCTTTGTTCACCACCAGTCCACCACCCGATCTATCACGGAAGCCAGTAGGACCGATCACGGGAAACCCCAAGAACCTGCAAGCCACCGCAAATCGGTGAGGTGTAGACTCCAATCCATCCATAAGAAAGCCAATAAAAGCAGATCTACTGCAGTAGGACCGATGATTGGTCCGGATCCAGGTGGATCTGAGCCGATGGCGCAGTGCCATGGCCGAGAGAGGAGGCGCGGCGCCATGGTTGAGGAGAGGAGGAGGCGGCGTCGGGGGGGAGGCGGTGAAGAGAGAGGAGGCGTCGGTGAGGCGGTGAGAAGGCGGCACGGGAGCGAGAGGATGAGGCAGGAAGGAGAGAGGAGGTGCGGTGAGGCGGCATGGAGGCGCGGCGAGGAAGCACGGAGTGGAGGCGTGTAGAGGAGGCGCAGTAAGAGGCGGCGGGGGATTCGGTGAGAACGAGCAGAGGCAGGAAGAGAGAGGGAGGCGTCGGTGGGAGAAGAAGTGGAGGCGTGACCGCGTGAGGCAGAGAGGCGTCGGTGGGAGGAGAAAAAGAGGGGAACGGGCTGCGCCGCTGCGGGCAGAAAGGAAAAAAGGAATGGGCCGAACGGCCGAATGGGGGAGTGGGCCGAGCCAACCGAGCCGCTCGCGAGCTGGCTCGGGCTCGGCTCGTTTAGACCCCGAGCTTTTTTGCTGGCTCGGCTCGGCTCGTTTCATCCACGAGCCGAGCCAAGCCTCCACGAGCCCGAGCCGAGCCCGAGCTGGCTCACGAGCCCGAGCTTTTTTGCCAGCCCTACTTACCATGAATCCCTTGGTATGACAGATACATTGATTGTTATGCCTCATATGGATTCTATATTTTGTTAATTTTTTTACAATCCCGTTTGATCCAAGGATATTATCAGTTCTAGCCTAGCGATCATTAGTAAAACAGGGAAACCATCTACATGCAACCAAATAAGCATGATTGGCACAAAAGTATGTCACACAGACAGTCCAGAAACCTATAGAGGACCTGCAGAAGAGCAGATAGTCATGTCACCCCTAGGATATGTCTATCCTAGTTCCTAAAGCAGGTTAGATAAGAAGATGTGACAAAAAACAACAACTTAATTAGAATATCAAGAACGACATTTGAAAATAATTCTCCAATATGAGATATGAAAGGTTTACAGTAAAATCATGTATTCAAGAACGAATAAGGAATCATTAGAATATCAAATTTAGTAGTTGGTGTTGAACTGACCAACAAAATCTTTTGGATATATGGGAAGAGCATTTTCATCGATGCCCAGATGTTACATGGTAGAGCGTAGCGAGTTTCAGCTTTTAATACTGACCGCAGCAATTAACAAAGAAAATGGGGATGTGGGTTTTTTTTCATTAAAGGCACAAGCATGAAAAGGCATGGCTCATGCTTACAGTTACTCTGCTGCTTATGTAGCTGCCTGGGACCTTGTTTCAAAGCACTGTTTAGTAGCTCAAAATATGTTGTTTAAAGTTGATTAAACATATTGATCCTTTTTTCCATGCCATGAATCATGGACACTCAGTAAAAACCCAATTTAAACGAACAAAAAAGTTGCAGGGAAAAGAGAGTGCATAACCATTTACAAATAATAAACATAATTGTGCTCACCTTCCGTCCGAGCATCCGGTTGCTAAAAGCAGTGATGATTTTAAAGAGCCTGCAGAGGAAACTTCCCAACTTATGGCACTGACCCATGAATTATGAGCTTGGAGAACCCCAATGAGTATTGGATCTCTGGTAACCATGCAAACATCTATTGTGTAGTACTCGGGCTTACATATTTTCCAAAAAGAAACAACCCCGGACTTGGAACCAACAGCAAGAATGCACCAATTTCTCGACAAACAAGAAGTAGTGTCATATGATGCCACAACTGGAGACCATGCAACTACAAGAGAAGACAAAAGTGCATGGCGATATGCATACTGTTTTGCTGTGATAAGAGGAAGAGGTTTGTCTTCTCCATTGCAAGGAAGTGGTTCTTTAATATTTTGTGAGCCACCTTGCCCATTTACGACAGCGATTTCATGTCAAGATTTGACAGTCTGGAATCACAATTAGGGAAAAATAAAATAGAATGTTAAATTGAAGACAGCTATGTACTATAGGCTCTGAAATAATTTGAATTTTGCAGGATAATTAGTTCTTTCTTTTGTTAAGAAATAATACTGTTTGCCTTTTATGAGTTAAAAATAAATAAAGTTAAATGGAAACTTCAGCATACATGTGAACATGTACAATCTGTACCTTTTTCAAAGATGTCTTCTTTAACTTAGAGCATGGATTCAATGAGAAGTCTGCAACCTTTGAGGCATCCAGATCATCTTCATCCTTATCATAAACATAGCTTTCAAACCTGCATTCAATCAAAGTTCACTTAAAATAAATCCAGGCACAATATACGAATGCTAGAAAGGCCACCAAGAATGCCGGCTTCTTGCAAGAAAATAAAAGAAATAAGCCTAAGAGGGGAAAAGATAAGTAACTTTCATATGTGAATGGGTAGATAAGATTGGCATATCAACAAGTGGCACTCTATATAATAGCTAAAATGAATATAGTTTAGTGACCAGAAGGGAGTACGACCGTTTTGGCCGTGGTCGGAAGCCATTCTAGCTGTTTACAACCACTTTGGCCGTGGTCGAAAGTCACTACGACCACATTGGCTGTGGTCGAAGGTCGTCAGACAGCTTTACGTCCATTTTGGTAGTGGTCGGAGTTCATCAGAAAGGTGTACAGCCACTTTGGGCATGATTGGAGAACATCAGAAGGGTTTTCGACCGGCTACGGAACGTTGGTCATGGTCGAAGGCAACTACGACCACGTTGGCGTGGTTGAAGGCAGCTCAACCACGTTGGCTGTGGTCGGACACTGCTACGACCACGATTGGTTGTGGTCAGAAGCCTGGTTCACAGTTACGACCTCAAGGTCGATAGTCGGCAGTCAAACTTACGATCACGATGAGAAGTTGAAGGCGTACGACAACGTCATCGAGAGCTACGGTCGGTAGTCGATGCTTCTGATGCGGCACCGGGGAGGGGCGGCGCTGCGCCAGGGAGAAGTTGGGGGGATATATCACAATCTACGCATCGGATTGATATAAATAAAAATTCTACCAAAAGCTATTGAAATTATCTATAACTCTCTAGTAGATAAAATTCTCAAACTATACCATCACACTTCCCTAAAAATAATACAACGATACTGTAGACCAAACCGAACTACTACTTGATCTTCCCCGAACGAACGCGCCTAACATCCCTATCTAGTCTCGAATCTACTGTAAAAAATACAGAAGAGTCAAATCATTAACACTACTAATACTCACCGAACAAAACTTGATTGAACATGTACAAACCATCTTCTAGTCGTCCCTTCTCATGCACGCATGCAACCATGCCATCTAAAAGTCCCAATGCAATCCAAGAGCAGCACTCCAAGCCTCCCAGCGCCAGGGGATGGTGTATCGCCCTCCCGTTGGGTCCACATCACCCCCAAAATTATTTAAGTTATGAACCAAAGTCAATAGTTACTTGATCAAATTCAGGGGCAACAGAACAAAGAGCATTAACATGACCAAAAGATACAACAGAAACCAGAAAAACATCTTTAACCGCAAATAAATGCCAACAGAAGAAACAGAGATGCACTAAAGATCACCTCAGCGTCCAAAGGGGACAAAGCTCAGACGAAATGGAGGATTGATTTCTTTAACTGAACCCACAATCAAAATTTGACTGAGTCACTTATTCAGAAGCGGCTTGGTTTGCCAATTAACAAGTATGCTATAAGGGCCCATATTCAATTGGTCAGAAAACCTATGACAAGTTGAGCCACAAGAAAATTAAAGGAATTGGAGATCCTAAAGGAAATTATGGCAATAACAAGATCAAGATGAATGCTTGCAATCTTACGGCAGCACCAAAGAAAAGCAAACCAAATAACATCTACCACAAAAAAAACTGCAAGATACCAGATCTTGTCCCTAACATTCCCGCCAAAACCACATCAATATGGAGCCCCGGAAGGGTATTTCCCCCAAATCCACCAAATTTATCTCTGAATGTCTCGTTCACCGACACAGCTCCAATCTCCGCAACGAATGAAACGACGATAACAAACCAAAAAAATGTAATTTTTACAGCACATTAGGATATTACCTCCTCGACGGCCTTTTCCCCCGCCCTCTCCGACAGCGCAGCGCCTTTATTTGGGAAAATTGCTCTCATGTCACAAAGTTAAATGCCATCCTCTCATTTGCCACATAGTTAAATGACTTTGTTATTATGCCACAAACTTGTGTGTTTTGCCCTTGGTTTTGCCATTTTCTCCATTTAATAATTTCATTTTGACACTTTTGCCCCCGGCACCACCCAGGCCTGCCGCTGGCTTCACTGGTCCCGGCCGTGAGGACGGCGGAGCCAACCGGCGGCGGAGGGGGCACGGAGGCGCGGCAGCGCCGGCCAAAACGGGTCACACGACCCGGCGCGCGCCTCGGGGCGGGAGGAGACGGCCGGATTAGGCCTGGCGGCGCCCGGCAATGAGCATGGCGACGGCCAAGACAGGGGAAAAGGGGCGCCGGCGGCGAGGAAGAAGGTGGCGGCGGGGACCCGATTGCTCGTCGAGAGAGCAACCTCGGGGGGTCTTGAGCCTACCTTGGGCCCGGGTGGCGGCTGGAGTGGAGCCGGGTGAGCTGGCGGCGGGGAAGGGCTCGGCGGCGAGGAAGAAGGTGGCGGCGGTTCGCTGGGGAGGGAGGCGGGGTCCGGCGATGTGGAGGTGGTGATTGCGGGGTCCGGGCAATGCTCCATGCGCGGGGAATCGGCCCAAGACGCAGCGCTTCCCGGAGAAGACCCGGCGCCGGTGTTGGGGAAGAACCGGCGGCGGAGGAGGCGGAGAGGGCGGAGCCAACCGGCGGCGGAGGAGGCGGCGAGGGCGGAGCCAACCGGCGGCGGAGGAGGCGGCGAGGCGAGCCAACCGGCGGGAGCGAGGGAGAGGACGGGGGACCGGCTGGGAGGAGGCGGAGAGGGCGGCGAGGAGGCAGGCCTGGGGTGGGGCCGGGGGCAAAAGGGTCAAAATGGCAAAACAAAGGGCAAAATATACAAGTTTGTGGCATAATAACAAAGTTATTTAACTATGTGGCAAATGAGAAGATGACATTTAACTTTGTGGCATGAGAGCAATTTTCCCCCTTTATTTCCGCCTGCGCCTCGCCAAGCTCCCTATCCTTATCTAAAACCACACAAAAAAATATCAAACAATACCCCGTAAGATCCCAAAAGGCAGCAAAAAAATCACCAAGTAAGCGGAACCAAGCCATGAATCAACTCACCCCTCACTTCGTTCTCGAGCCGGTTGAGCTCGACCTTGACGGGATCCGACCCGTGCATCAGCGTGAGGAGCTCGTCGGCATCCAGGCCCGCCTGCGCCGGTCCCCGCCGTCGCGCGGAACCCTTGTGCGCCGACGCATTCCTCTTGTCGCCGCAGCCGTCGGCCATCTCAGATCTGAGCCCTGGCGCCGCAACCCACCATCCAAAACACGCGAGATCGCTCGAGCGACCCCAGCCGCGAGCTCCGAATCCGCCGCGCAGGGTGGGGCTCGGGGGCCTCCGCAATGCCGGATCGTGGGGAAACCCTAGCAGCGGTGTTGGGTTCGGGTGGTTGCTTCTGGGCGTGGGCGCTTTGCTTTGCTTCGCTACCAGTGTGTGCCATCTATCCCGATGCAATCCGAGAGCAGCACTCCAAGCCTCCCAGCGCCAGGGGATGGTGTGTCGCCCTCCCGTTGGGTCCACGTCGCCCCCAAAAACGCCAAAGCGCTGTGGAGCCTGCTCCTAGCAAGTTTCGGCGTGACCGCGAGGCAGCGCTCGCCACGCGTCGCCGCGCGAACGCACGCGCGGTGCGTGGAGCGCTCTCGCGCGAGGAGAATGGGTTGGGTTTTAATAACTTCCGATGAGAGGCACCATCTTTTGCATATGGAAAATTCAGAGAGGGCAAGGCCTAGGGGGTGTGTCAGCCTGTCAGGAAACTCTGGGGCCTGCCCTGCAGATGCCCAGCAGGCAGCAGTACAATCTGGGAGGAGGAGAAGAGAAGAGGACACAACCTGAACCGCCATCTCAAAGTTCAAACGCACTCCATAACGTCCGGTCTCAAAAGCGTTTCTTCAGAGTACCCAATGTGTATGCCTTTTCGGTGTATCCCAATTGCATAGGCAAACTGATACTAGTATCAGTCCATAGCCTCCAATGGAAACAGCACCCATCATTAGTTGCAGTAATGGAGAAGGTGAGTGGATGAATGAACGAATGAGAAGTGTGGTTAGCATGGTTGCTCCTTGCTAATCCTCATGACTGAAAACTGCTAGTTCTTACGTAGTACACACCGTATGGTATACTGCGGTGATTTATGCACCGTATGGTATCATGGATGTAGATATGCACATGAGACGAGTGATTTGTTATTGAGACGCTGCCGGGGCCTGGCTGTGCGTCAGGACGTTTTGTCGGAGGGGCCTGACTGCTAGTGTCTTGTTTGCATTTCTCGGCCTCGATGACTGTTACGGGGTGCTCATCTAGGATTTTTGAAGCCCAAGCTTATAGTTTTTTGGTATTGTAGCAGTTTTTATATATAGTAGTTACGGGTAACTTTTTCAACATAATTAATTTTAAAAAAATAAAAAGTTATATCATCAAGTAAATGCAAATAAATAAGGGAAAAAAGAACACAAAAAGCCTAAAAATTTACACTTGCTTGAGCAAAACAATGGGAGTTCCCTGGTAGTAATGTCCAAAGGTAACCAGTTAAAACTTGCAGTTCTGTAGTTTTGATCCTTCTTGTTTCCAGCTAAAAATTTACATCATGAATCTCCAATTATCCATTTCTTCATTTGTGATTTCTCTTTTCATTCTTCTAGCAGTAGCAACCAATGTTGGGAACTAATTTTTGTAACCACCTATATACATCAAAACAATAGCTTCAAATGTGGCTTTGATTTTATATGAATATACATATATAAATCCGTTATTAAAAATAGAAAAACCATTTACAAGGCTGAGTACAAGGCCGATTCCTGTATAATCACTACAAGGTAAGGTGACCGAGCGAGTACTGGTTACCAAGTTTTAGAACCTTGATTCTCACCAAGTGTGACATCATCCTTGGTCAGTTCCTCCTTGGGGTGATCGGAGATTACTTCTCCAATCCTTGCACCTCCTTGGAGGGTCGAATTTCCTCGACTACTAGAGCACTCATTTCCACTGATGTCATGGAAGTCTTGGGGGCGACCACTAGGTCCTGGACCTTCTCGGCCGCAATCACCTCAATGCTCCAACTAGTTGACCAGTTGCCACTGTAGGTTCCATAGTCGTGGTTCCACCAATCAATAGGTCCTCCTTATCTCTTGCTGTCTCATTGACAGAGATAAGTTCAGTGGTGAATCCCTTCATCTAAGAAATGCTTTCCCGTTGGTGCAATTTGTTCATTCTACGTACAAGATGGAGTAGGTTTATAAGAAAAACTCTTAGGATCATAGTAAAAACCTATCTCCGAGGGGATTTTTGTCTTCTCCTTAGGCACTCGAACGGTTGGAGGAGCATGAGACAATCTCAACACCCCATATAACTTCTTGATGATTCATCATCTCTGGGGGGACAAAGCAACCTCCTCTACGCTCTTCGCTGGCTTAGAGCCATCTGTCCTAATCATTTGTATATACCAAGGATGTTACGATATACCAGTCAAAAAAAGCAAAATTTGGGTGAAGGAAATCGTTTCTTACCTTAAGTCTTTTGATTCTATCCTTCGGATAGGTAACTACTAGGATCAAAAGAATTCCCTCCTTCTGCTCGGGTTCCCCTTTGCAGATTACCTTTACCCTCTCTTTTATTTTGGAAAGGGATAAGGCTACAAAATCAAAATAGAAGGAGATTTTTGAATAAAAAATGTGCCAAATGAAAGATGATTCAATTGATCAGAGTTCTCGATGTATACCTTCCATGGAGTCCCAGGTCAAATCTTTTGCACCTTCATACCATAGCATGATATGGTTGCGTGATTTCAAGGGACTAATTCGGCGCATGGATAAATCCTTCATCACATACCATGAAGTTAGCCCCTTGTCCTTAGATACACGATAGCATCAATCCATCACTGTATTTCCCCTCCTTCGAAGAAGACCTCCATTTCGAACTCTCCACTAATATCCGTCCCGCGAAGGATAGGCTATCTTCTTTGTTGACTATCATGTAGAACCAGAGCTTCTTCCATGATGACCACGAAGATTTGAAGTACATCATCATGTAATTGCTTGCCTTCCCATCGTGAAGGTGTAGAGAGCAGTTCCTAGGTGATATTGTTACCTTTTTCTCTCTCCCGGTCATCTTGTATTAGTATCTGAAGAGTTCCAAGTTCACCAGAATCCCCAGATACACCTCGCACAGGTAGATGAAGATATTGATGTTTGCGATCGAGTTGGCAGCAAGGTTCACCAACTCAATCTCGTAAAATTTAAGCAACTCTGACAGGAAGGGGTGCATCGACAACCTAAATCTGCACTCCACATATGCCCAGAAGATGGGAATCTTGCCGTCGTTACTGCTTGAAAAGTTCTCCCCATTGCCGACCTCCAGGGGATCAGAACCTTATCAGGAATTAATCCTACATCTTCTAGGGCCGTCAATCTCTTTGATCCCAGATTGGATGCGAGCCAATTGGTAATCAATTCAGACATTTTCAATTGAAATGGCTAAGATCTAAATATAGATTAAAGGGGTTAAAAGCCAAAGTCGGAGGACATTAGGGCGGAGAGGCAGGGAAATTGAAGAATGCAGAAGGTTTTCGCCAGAAAGTGTGAAGCCAACAGGTACTACGCTGATTTTTATAGGGTTTTTTCCAACTGCCAAAAACAGTGGTTACAGGATTTGTGCCCAATGGGTAGAAAATCTTTCAGTTTTTCTGGTTGGCTTTCTTATCCTTAAGTGAATAAAAACTTCCTCTTTACTCTTGTTAAATAATATTCTTTGACTTGAATTCCAATAAAAAAAGTTCAAGTTATAAATTCACTTAAAGTTCGGCTTTAATACTCAATTAAGGCCTCAAAATCAATATGATCATAAACTTCCATAGACCATTGCCCAAGTACCTCTGGTTGGAAGGTCACTGTATATTCACCTGACCAGGTGCCACTCGAAGATCTCATGAACTGGTATGAGAGCCTGCCTCCAGGCAATTCCTCCTATGCAGTGGATAAAGCACGTTCTTTATCCCCTCCTAACCACACTTCGACTCGGCATTACGTCTCTAATGACAACCGTCTTGCAGTTGTCCCCATGATTCTCTCCCACTGACAATAACTGAATATCAGATATTGTTAGGTTTCTCTCGCTGACAGCAACTGTCCACTCGACCGGATGGAATGAATCAACAAGGCGCCTACTCACATAGATAACTAACACCCCTTCGACGTTATTTAAGGTTCGATAAGAGAAGACACAAACAACGGAACTCCAAGAGGAAGAAGAACAACTCAAACATAGACAGATTCTAGATAATCAAGCAAGATCTCCTGACCTGATAGAAGATTATAGAGATAAGAAATAGCATCTTATGGCTAGTAGCCTTTCTATGTAATCTCTTATCAAGAGCATCTTGTAACCAATTCATAGCAATAAAGATTATCTCTATTCTCATCCTAAATCCTTTTGAGGGACTTCGATTTTTTCTCACAATTTGTAAGATCGGCAACTTGCTCATCGACAGTATTGAAGAGCATGATTCTCCTAATATCATCCAACAAGATTGATTAAATCACACAATGAATAGCTTAAAGTGAAAGTTTCCACAAAGCCAGATATCTCAATGGATTAAATTTTTAACCGAAATAGACATGTTTCAATATTTCATTCCTCACCACAGCTAAGAGCAACCAAGCACAAAAGCTTACCAACACTAACAGGGCAAGCAAACAGGAAAAATATCCAAAATACCTTCGGTAATATGGTCGATTGCCTTAACCATATCAGTAAGCATCCTAGTACCAAGAAATTATCCTCCTTTTACGGCCTTTGGCCAATGAAAGATATTGTGGTACACGAGCTTTTCAGA
Source organism: Dendrocalamus latiflorus (assembly GCA_017311315.1). NCBI lineage: Eukaryota > Viridiplantae > Streptophyta > Magnoliopsida > Poales > Poaceae > Dendrocalamus > Dendrocalamus latiflorus. The sequence goes on from CM029610.1 coordinate 28,351,336, forward strand.
CCTGGCCTGACCGGACCGGTAACAAGCATGCCTCATACAGAATCTAAACCAAAAGGATGGCTTCGCAAAAGATTAATGCCGTACGCAATTTCACTACTACAGAAAACCTCATAGTAGACGCCTCATCACAGATGGTTTTGTAATTACTCCACAACTTCGTACGAATTGAAATGACATTTCGTACTCTTGCAGGAAGAGCTGAGTTTTGAATCTACCCTGGGATCATTCCAGGGAACAAGGGAGAATGATATGCTCTCCGTGGCCCTGGGAAACAAGGAGCACCCGGGTCGTACGAGAGGCCTTGGGCTTTACATTCCTTAGAAACATGGTTTCCAAGATGACTCCGGAATGTATCGGCGTAGGAAGAGAAACAAAGCCGAGCGTGACGCACAGCTACGAGAAGAGATCAAGGAATCTCTTAGAGAGGAGCTAATGGGTGAGCTGGCTGGTGTAATCAGAGATGAGGTGCGGAAACAAACAGAAAGTCAGCAGGCCGCTACCGCCGCTCCTGTGCTAGCTAGCCCGCACAACCGTCCGAGTAGCTGCGCGTCCAATCCGACGCAAACCCCGGCCAAATTTCCTGTGGACGACATCCTGGTAATAATTATTACCTCTCGAATGCTTGCTCCATTGATAGGCCTATTCGAGTAGCTAATTTTGTATCGTTATGTAGGAGCCTACGAATTGCAGACTCCAAGTGAGATATGGCTCTATTCCCTTGTACGCTGCTTGGGGCCAGGCATATTCGTCTGGTATCGAGGCCATGGTGCACGGTCAAGCTTTAGCGCCAGGCTTCGCAAAAGTTAATGTGGATGGTGTGCATGTCAATTTTGAGGTGGTCCCGCTACCGAAGCCCCCCAACGACGAGATCGTGACTCTAGGACAGGCCATTGGAACATTCATCCAGTGGCCCAAAAGCGACATCTCCCTGGAGGCTTCTTCACCGGTGGCAGGACCAGAGCAACATGCACTGCTGCCATCTCCATTACAAGACCAGTCGATTCCACCACCGGATACTGCACCGGTGCTATCTCCACGGGTCATACTCTCGTCAGAGCAACATGCACTGGTGCTATCTCCATTACAAGACCAGTCGGTTCCACCACCGGATACTGCACCGGTGCTATCTCCACGGGTCCTATTCTTGCCAGAGCAACTTGCACTGCTGCTACCTTCAAAGTCGACTGCCGTGAAGTCGACCTATAGCCGAGGCAACAAGGACAGCAAGGGCAAAGCAAAGAACACCAATGATGATATAGCGTACCTACCTTTGGCCCGCAAATTCGTGCTTGGCGAGCCGTTGCTCGAGCAAAAAGACCTCCAAAAGCTACCATATAGTTGCATGCAATTGCACACGTGGTATATGCAGCAGTCCAATAAGCTAGAGGGAGAACGGACTTCAAGTATCACTGTCAAATTCACGTCGGATTATTTATACCACAGTCTTCAAGAGTGTATGTTCGTGGTCGCCTTTGAGGATTTATTCGATCTGTTCACGCTCAACGCTCTTGACGTCTCAATCATTCGATGCTGGACGCTGTAAGTGTATACAATCACAGTCTCCGTTAATGTCATACCGATAAATGCCATATCTAATTTGTTGCTTTCGTGTATATATATATAGACACATGCTGACTAGAGCTAGATTATCCAACTCATCTGCTGGTTTCTTGGACCCACACTTGGTCGCCAAGGATACCATCGACCGGGATACACCCCTCGTCGAGAGGTACATTGCATCAGGACTGCTGGGTTGCCGTAATAAGGAATATGTACTTATGCCCTTCCATGAGAACTTTCATTAGATTTTAATAGTAATTGTACCAAAATGGAACAAGGTATATTACCTTGATTCCCTAAGTAAGAATCAAATGGACTTCACAGTTGTCAGCCAAGTAATCGATAGGTAAGCACATATTCCCCATACATATCTACATTGTACTCTTTCTTTCCTTCCGAATGACTAAGGTTAACTTTTTCGAATTACGTAGGGCGTTCGCGATGTACATTGAAAAGGGAGGTGACTCGAAGCGCGGGGCCAAAGGCCTGCTGACACATGTTCGAGATTTTAAGGTATTCGCTATTTCACATTAATTAATCCTATGCAACAGTTGGTACTAATGCCTCTTGAACTAACACATTCCATTTTTTGCAGTACCATCAACAGCAGCCGGGCAACACATGTGGATACTATGTTTGCCAACATATGGAACTACTCCTCGATTCCTCTAGGCTCACCAATCGCAAGGTTTGTCACTCTTCCCATAATTACTTTATACTTATCACGTTACATATATACGCACATTGATTTTTCTATCGACAGGCTGCGTACATCCCGTCAACTGCATTGAAACAGTCTGATCTTGGAGGATTCGAGGAGAGTTGGCGTACTTTTTGCTGACTCAAGTCATAAAGCCAGGAGGACGGTTCCACTGCGCACCATGATTTCTTATTGGTCTTATCACTAAGTGCAAATGCAGTGTAGATCTTTTGTAATTGTGCATTTGTTAATAGATATTTCATTTCAATTCAATTAATTGATTTGCGAAATGGATGCATGCTTTATGTTTGTGAAATGAAGTGCGATGTCAATTGGATGTTTTTATGTCTGTGAAATGTATCTGAAAGGAAATGAGATGTGTGAATTGTATGTTTTTTGTCTGTGATTATCTGCTTGTTTCAGAGGGCATGACTAGCATTTTCCTGAGGCTAGCCAATAAACAGAAATAGATTTTTATTTAGGCGGAACGAATATCACAGACGGTTTTTAAGTAAAAACCGTCTGTGATATGTATCACAGACGGTTTTTCATTAAAAACCGTCTGTGATATCTCATAATCACAGACGGTTTGAAAACCGTCTGTGATAACTTCGATTATCACTGACCCATAAATACAGACGGTTCACAAAACCGTCTGTGATGACGTTTTCGAACCGTCTGTGATGACCTTTTTTGTAGTAGTGTTTCCTACTAGTAATTTACATTATAAGGTTTAATTGCACTTGAAGCCCAATCCACAAATCCCCCCAGTTACTCTCCCTGTGAATGTGATGAAACTTATGCGGTGATTGGGGCCAAAAAGCATATCATACACTAACCATATAACCGGCGACAACCTAGAATCCACAAATCCGAGGCCCTAACCGCCGCAACACATAAAAAAAATCCCTATTCGGACCGTAACGCCGAAATAAATTTTGCGAAAATTAACCGGGGAAGGAACCTGGACCATGGTGAGGGCATAGGTGATGTAGGCCTGTTCATTTTAGTTTTTTAGGCTACGAGTAATGATTTTTAACTGAAAATAAATAGTAGTGATCGAAAAGAGTGATCTTTAGTAAAAGGATACGAATGGTGGGGAAAATAAGAGAGATGCGTACGTGAGAGAAGTAGGGTACGTGATGCGTCCGTCACCCCATATCTTATCTCCGCAATGAAAGAAGTGAGAAAACTACTTCGAAAAGATCGATGTTTACAGTGGTATGACATGCCCGTAGTTGCTGAGCGCAGCCCTGCGCGGTGATGCGTATCTCGTTGGCGTCGATGGGCGCCTCCTCCCGCTGCTTCCCCACCTTCCGAAACCGATCCATCACCACTGGGAACCCTCCCGAATCTCTCGCGGAAGACGAACTAGGGTTCTCACGCTCGAATCGAGAGCTGGTCTCGCGGAGAAAGGAAATAAATTCAATTTTGGTTAGAGTTTTTGTTGGGTGAGACACTTGAGGCCCGGCCCGAATCGATGTTCTATAGGGTTGCAGCTTGCGCCTGAAGGAGTTGACAAATTCATTCCCAAACTATAATTCATGTATGATTTTTCTTAAATTTGAAGATCTAGATTTACATGAAGACTTCATTACTACATATGCCTAATCAAAGCATGTGCACCAATTCAAAATTCTAAGCATTTTCTCAAACCAAACTTTCTAAAATAACTGTAGCGACGGTCTACAAATTTACCAGAAATCCATACTATGAACTAAAACTAGAAAATTCAACGGTAGATTTAGAAAACCTATTACACAAACAAGTGAACAACTGAGCAAATTTTGTGCGTGTGGGCCACATGGTCCCCTCATGATTAGATTTTCAAGCGTCCTCATCAGCGCATTCCAACTTCCAAACGGGTCATAAAAACAGTACATTTTTTTTTTCCATAATACGTACAAATCATAAGAGAGGCGTGAAACGAGCCTTAGACATGGACGCGTGAAGCGAGCCATGCATGGGCCCGGCTGCATGATACGAGGAACTACCGTGACGTTATATATACCCTTCGAGTCGTACACATTCCGGAGCTCATCAAACAGCACGAACACTTGGCGTTTTTTCTAGAGCTCTAGACATCATCGTCAGCTGCATCGATCTCAACAATTAGCTAGCTCCTCGACGGCGACTGTAACCACCACGAACATGGAGGCCCAGAACCAAGACGTGGCCGCCCTGGTGCGAAAGATCACCGGCCTCCACGCCGCTATCTCCAAGCTGCCGTCGCTGAGCCCGTCTCCCGACGCGGACGCGCTGTTCACCGCCCTCGTCGCCGCGTGCGTCCCACCGAGCCCCGTCGATGTGTCCAAGCTGGGCCCGGAGGCCCGGAGGATGCGGGAGGAGCTCGTCCACCTCTGCTCCGACGCCGAGGCGCGGCTCGAGGCGCACTACGCCGACGCGCTCGCCGCCCTCGACGACCCGCTCGACCACCTCGCCCGCTTCCCTTACTACGGCAGCTACGTCGGGCAGAGTGAGCTGGAGCACGGGCTCCTGGCACGCTACGTGCTGCCCGGCCTCGCTGCGCCGGCGCGCGTCGCGTTTCTCGGGTCGGGCGCGATGCCGCTCAGCTCGCTCCTGCTCGCCGCGCGCCACATGCCGGGCGCGGTCTTCGACAACTACGACCGGTGCGGCGCGGCCAACGACCGGGCGAGGAGGCTGGTTCGCGCCAACGGCGACGACAAGGGTGGCGTGGGCGCGCGCATGTCATTCCGCACGGCCGACGTCGCGGACCTGACGCACGAGCTCGCCGCATACGACGTGGTCTTCCTGGCGGCGCCCGTCGGCGTGGCTGCGGAGGAGAAGGTCCGGGTGATAGTGCACCTGGCCAGGCACATGGCGGCCGGCGCGGCCCTCGTCGTGCGGAGCGCGCACGGGGCGCGAGGGTTCCTGTGCCCCGTCGTGGACCCCGAGGACGTCGGACGGGGCGGGTTCGACGTGCTGGCCGTCTACCGCCCCGATGACGACGAGGTGATCAACTCTGTCATCGTCGCGAGTAAGGCGGCAGACGGACGCCGCCGTAACGGGCATGCGCTGCCGGTGGTGAGCCCGCCGTGCAGGAGATGGAAAGCGGAGGCGGCGCGCTCCGGGAGAGGGAGGAGACGGCCACCAATGAGCTGTCATCTTGACGCGTTGGACGAAATGCGGAGACGCGCATGATGACTGATTGTCAGTTGTTGTTTGATTACTACAATCTCTCGTGGTACCAAGGAATACTTGGTGATTGTCATCACTAGTAAGATGTCTATGTGTTACAATAGAATACTAAAAGAAAATAATATATATCATCAAGCATGATCCTAAATACGAAAAAATAATATATATCATCAAGCATGATCCTAAACCAGACAATGAATGAACAACAATTTTATCTTACTCCCCGCTCGTTTCAGCTTCAGCTTCTGACTTATTTTTCACTATTCATAAATTTTATCTTTTTCTGTTTTTTTCGCTTTTTCGAGTTTTTTTGCCGGTTCTTTTTTTCCCGTATTCGTTTGCGTTGTCCGAGATGAGCTAACATATTTTTTCTATTTTATTTTTTTTAAATTTAATTACGCCAAATAAGCCACCTTCAGCTACAGTGAAATTTCAGCTAGTTACAGTGTATTTTCAGCCATAAGCCACAACTTTTCAGCCCAACCGAGCAGAGCCTATAGTCAAGTGCCTGTGCATTATAATAGAACCAAACTATCCAACTACAAACAAAAGCTTTGGCTCAACATTACATGGATTTTAGACAATTTGCATACGCAGCTGGATCCATGACCTGAATTTTAATTATTGTATTATCGAGCAAGATAGATAAACCTCATGTCAAAAAGAAGAAAAAGGAGAAACATATAGGACAACTGCTACTTGAATTGGATTGAAACAAACAAAGGTAACGCCATTTGTTTTGCTTCAAAAATAGTAGTTTTTTTAGATGAAGGGCTCACTGCTTATACTGAAAGCAAATATAAAGTGTCTTATAAGTTACAACTGTCTGAGGTTACTAGCAGCATGCAACACTCAATCCAAAGGTTGTTAGATAGATAGAATTGGTTTGTATCTCGGCATGTATCCAGAGTTAGAAAGGGATGTTCAGTTACGGACTAGATAGGAATTCTATCCCGTCTCAATCTCAACTTCCTTGTATACTCAAACCATGTAATCTCTAAGCCATCTTTGCCGGCTATATTAACAAAGGTATGCGGCCTCGAGAGAGGTGAGAACGCTTCCACCAAATCTTATATGGTATCAGAGCCTCCTCCTCTCAAATACACCTAAAGCTATGAGTACATCTTCCTCTTCCGCTCCGGCCGGCGGATCACCGTTTGGCGTACCGGTGACAGAGAAGCTAGGAAAGAACAACTATCTTCTATGGAAGGCTCAGGTTCTTCCTGCCATTAGAGGAGCCTAGATGTTTGGGTATCTTGATGGCACAACCGCAGCGCCTGCAAAAGAGATTGAAGTAAAACAAGGCGACAAGACAGTTCAGGCGTCGATCCGGATTATGCCCGGTGGATGGCTGAGGACCAACAGGTTCTCGGTTACCTGATGACGTCCCTGACGCGTGAAATCCTGGTGCAAGTAGTGTCTGTCACAATGGCCGCACAACTGTGGAAGACTCTCGGGGATATCTTCTCCTTGAAGATGCGTGCTCGGTCCATCAATACTCGGATCGCGCTGTCAACTACAAGGAAAGGTAATCTATCTATTAATGAATATATTACCAAGATGAAAGCATTAGGTGACGAGATGGCAGCTGGAGGAAAACCGCTTGATGAAGAAGAAATTGTGGCGTACATAATTGCCGGTCTCGACGCTGAGTTTGAACCGGTGGTGTCGGCCCTGGCTGCACGCACAGAACCAATCATCGTCGCCGAACTCTACGGACAACTGTTAGGGTTTGAAGGAAGGAATGATCTTCGGCAATGAGCATATCAAGTCTCTGCAAATGCCGTCTCTTTTGGAAGAGGCGGCAACCAACGCAACCGCGGGCGCAGCCGGGGCTATTCTGGCAATCACTCTGGCCGTGGTCGCGGTGGTGGACAGGCATCGTCAGGAGGACGAGGAGGTGAGCGACCGACATGTCAATTTTGCGGCAAGATGGGACATACGGTTGGCACTTGTTGGCACCGTTTTGATCCTGATTTTGTCCCGCAAGAGAAGGCAGCTAACTCAGCTCATCAGTCCTACGGGATTGACACGAACTGGTACGTCGACACAGGCGCAACCGATCACGTTACAGGGGAGCTGGATAAGCTGAGCATTCAGGAGAAGTATCACGGTGGAGATCAGATTCTAACGGCCAATGGCTCAGGTATGCGCATTAGCTACACTGGTCATGCTCAGATTTATACTCCCCATCGCAAACTGCATCTCAACAATGTTCTTTACTCTCCTGATACAAAGAAAAATCTAGTGTCTGTTTGCCGTTTTTCTGCCGATAATCATGCATACTTTGAGATTCATCCCACATTCTTCTTGGTTAAGGATCTAATCACACGGAAAGTTCTTCTTCGCGGCAGACGTGAGAACGACCTCTACCTCCTACCTCCATCATCCACTTCCAGCATGGAGAAACAAGCGTTCAATGCTTCAAAGCCTTCCTTAACCCGGTGGCATAGTAGATTAGGGCATCCTTCTCATGCCATTGTTCGGCAAGTTATCTCCAAGAATAAACTTCCATATTCCAGTGAGTCCAATAATGAGTCGATGTGTGATGCCTGTCAACAGGCAAAGAGTCATCAACTCCCTTATCCTGTGTCATCAAGTGTTTCTGTTGCTCCTTTAGAACTTTTTTTTGATGTTTGGGGTCCTGCTCCTGAATCTGTGGGCAGAAAGAAATATTATGTAAGTTTTATCGATGGTTATAGCAAGTTTACTTGGATATATTTGATACAACACAAGTCTGAAGTCTTGCAAAAATTTCAAGAGTTTCAAGCACTTGTAGAACGTCTTCTAAATCGGAAAATCATTGCCTTGCAAAGTGATTGGGGAGGAGAGTATGAAAAACTTCACTCATACTTCTCAAAAATAGGCATTACACATCAAGTTTCATGTCCCCATGCACATCAACAAAATGGTTCCGCTGAACGGAAACATCGTCACATTGTGGAAGTTGGGCTGTCCCTTTTAGCCTATGCTGCTATGCCTCTCAAATTCTGGGATGAGGCTTTCATCACCGCCACTCATCTAATTAATCGTACTCCTAGCAAAGTTCTTCAGTTCACCACACCTTTGGAAAACTATTTAGTCAGAAACCAGACTATACCACACTTCGTGTCTTCGGGTGTGCATGTTGGCCTAATCTTCGCCCATACAACTCCAGAAAATTAGAGTTTAGATCTCAACAATGTGTCTTTCTTGGCTATAGTCCTATGCATAAAGACTATAAGTGCTTGCATGTCTCAACCGGTCGAGTCTATATCTGTTGTGACGTTATTTTTGATGAGTAAGTTTTTTCCTTTCACTAAACTTCATTCTAATGCTGGTGCCCGTCTTCGATATGAAATTCTCCTTTTTCCTCATTTGCTTCCCAGTTCTGATAAGGGGGTATAATATCAAGTGATCAGTTAACTAGTGCGCATACTTATCCTCCTAATGTTACTAATAATTCTGGTGACCATGTGGCAGTTTTTGATGAAAATTTTGAGCAGAATTCACATGAAATCATGGAGCAAAGTTCACATGAAATCATGGAGTCTGGTGGCACCGAAAACGAGGAAACTCACTCTGCTCCACCGGTCACAACAGCATGCGAATTACTCTCGGGATCGCCAGCGCAGACGTCAGGTTCTCTGTCCGATTCCTCTGACATGCGCACGACAATGCCTCCAGCGAATCATGGTGATACACCCGGCACACACACTGTGGATCAGCAACCCGGCGCCATGCAGATTCCCTCGGAAGCAGAAACCTCAGGATCGTCTGTGATTCCTGGAATAACTCGGCCACACACCCGGTCACAAAGTAGTATCACAAAATCTAAAGTTTATACAGATGGCCATATTAGATATAATTTTCTGACTGTTTCAGGTGAACCACAGAGTGTTGATGAGGTACTAACAGATGAAAAATGGAAGGAAGCCATGGACTGTGAGTACAATGCATTAATCAGAAATAAGACTTGGCGTCTTGTACCAGCTAAAGAGGGAAGAAATATAATTGATTGCAAATGGGTCTACAAGATCAAAAGAAAGGCTGATGGGTGACTAGACAGATATAAGGCTCGTCTAGTTGCAAAAGGATTCAAGCAAAGGTATGGAATTGACTACGAGGACACCTTTAGTCCTGTGGTTAAGGCCGCAACTATTCGCATAGTTTTATCTATTGCAGTAAGTAGGGGATGGTGTCTCAGGCAATTAGATGTACATAATGCGTTTCTTCATGGTGTTCTTGAGGAGGAAGTTTATATGAAGCAACCCCCAGGATATGAAGACAAGTTGATGCCACATCATGTGTGTAAGTTGGACAAAGCACTTTATGGATTTAAACAAGCGCCCAGAGCATGGTTTGCTAGATTAAGTCATAAACTACAGCAACTTGGTTTTAATTCCTCTAAAGCTGATATTTCATTATTCTTTTATAACAAAGGATCAGTTACAATATTTTTATTAATATATGTTGATGACATTATAGTGGCTAGTTCCTCACAAGACACAGTGACAGCCTTACTTAGAGATCTTGCAATAGATTTTGCTCTTAAAGATCTTGGTGATTTGCTTTACTTTCTTGGAATTGAGGTTTCAAAGGCAGAGGATGGTATTTTGTTGTTCCAGAACAAGTACACATCTGATTTTCTTAAAAAGGTAAATATGCTACACTGTAAACCAGCAGTAACTCCATTATGTACTTCAGAAAAATTGTCATTACAACAAGGAGAAGCTCTTGGACCAGAAGACTCAACACGATATAGGAGTGTGGTTGGAGCACTTCAATATCTAACTCTTAGCAGGCCGGATATTTCTTTTCCAGTGAACAAAGTTTGTCAATTTCTTCAGTCACCAACGACTGATCACTGGACAGCTGTTAAAAGAATTCTCAGGTATTTGCAGCATACTCTTGGCACTGGTCTGAAGATTAAGAAAAATTCTTCTACACTTGTTAGCGTCTTCTCTGATGCTGACTGGGCCGGTAGTATTGACGATCGATGCTCAACAAGTGGATTTGCAATCTTTCTTGGATGCAATCTTGTCTCTTGGAGTGCACGAAAGCAAGCTACGGTTTCTAGATCAAGTACAGAGGCTGAATACAAGGCGGTAGCCAATGCTACAGCAGAAATAATCTGGATCCAAACTCTATTGCAAGAAATGAAGATTTCTAGTCCACCAGTAGCCCAGATTTGGTGTGATAATATTGGTGCAACATACTTGTCTGCGAACCTGGTGTTTCATGCTAGAACAAAGCACATAGAAGTTGACTACCACTTTGTGAGAGAAAGAGTAGCACAAAGACTACTGGAAGTAAGATTTATCTCAACTAATGATCAAGTTGCTGACGGATTTACAAAGGCCTTGTGTAGTCGCAAATTAGATATGTTTAAATACAGTCTCAACTTATGTAAGTTATGATTGAGGGGGGATGTTAGATAGATAGAATTGGTTTGTATCTCGGTCTGTATCCAGAGTTAGAAAGGGATGTTCGGTTACGGACTAGATAGGAATTCTATCCCGTCTCAATCTCAACTTCCTTGTATACTCAAACCATGTAATCTCTAAGCCATCTTTGCCGGCTATATTAACAAAGGTATGCGGCCTCGAGAGAGGTGAGAACGCTTCCACCAAATCTTATAAAGGTAACATATAATACAACTACTAAACCTATAAGCAGCAGATAACATAAAAGCCCACTACGAGAGGTCTACGTCTTAACAGGTAGCCTATTACAAAAGTATTTATGCATATACTGGATACTGAATCTTTTTTTAGCTCTCAAGCTTTCTTGATTCCAAGAAGCCAACCCAAACAAAATCTAGTCAGAAAGATCATATATCTATTCCAAAGAAAGACAAAACAAGTCCAAACTACCCATTCGACTACTTTCTGTAAATTGCCCTCAGAACATCAGCTGCACTGCAATCAGCAGTAAATTTTCAGTATCTTGATTATCACATAAGAGAAGAAGTTGTAGTATTAAAAGAAATAAAATTTCAGCATTGCAGCTACGTTTTAGCGTAACTATGAGCTGTGACAGACAACAATACGTCAACAGCAGTATTTATAGCATCACGACTAATAGTATTTTGACCAGAATTAGAATAATGGCTTGGTCACCAGAGCAAAGTGCAAACTTCAAAACTCTCTTGTGCTTATTCTTTCTGTTTCATTTGCCAAGCCAAAACTTCTTTTCCATCTTTGTGCCAGAGTAGCAGTGTATCTTTTGCTTCCTTAGCAGAAACCAGCCAACCGAAAAAACACAAAGATACTAGATAGCTACATTCTATTAGTGATTCTACACAGAACTGCACTAACAAATTTAGATTTTTTTATTAGAAGGCGAAACAAAGGTAATACTAACAAGGTCATAAACGGAATTGACACCATGATTTTGAAATTAACTAGAAACTTCCTAAGAGACAATCATTAGGAGGACTGTGTAGCAGCAAAGTTAGTTTAAAGAGTAATGAAATAATAGTCCATAACCAGTTGTTAATTAGAAGGTTTCAATGACATTTGCATCAATTTTAATTGCAGTTCTTTAAAAATCGACCATCAATGTAATCTGGATACCAATGGTATGTCCATTCATTGCATCACATAGTGGTAAACAAAAAAGTTTCTATAAGCTAGATAGCAATCACACGTCAACATAGCATAGTGTGTAATTGTATATAAAAGTTGACAGTAGGCAGTGCTCGTTTTAGCTATGTCAGCAGCGAGGTGCTGCCATCTAGTGTAGGTAGTCTGATCGGAAGCTCTCATAATGTCTAGTTTTATAGTCATTAGGGAGGCCACGGTTGTACCGGCCATATGTTGGCAGTAGTACCATACTTCAGGCTATTTTTAGCTATCTTTTTTTTTACTTCAACGGCTAGTTTTCTTGTGTGGGCTATATATATCTTCTTGTGGCCAGTTGGAACAAAAGGCTGGTGCCATGCTCTTATTCCTTTAGCTAAGAGCAAGCCCTCTTCTCCTTTTATGCATGTGTTGCACTTAGTGAGTTTTGGAGAGGCATTACCTTATACATACGTTGCACTTCGTGGTGGACTTCGTATCCTTTGAGCTTTGATACTTGATTTGTTCAAGCGAGGGTCTCCAACTTGTTACTCTCGGAGGTTGCCGACTCCTAGACGGCTTTAGAGGCGTGGTGGTCCTATGATCTTCTCAAGGAGCTTGTGAGAAGATCTGGCTTGTTGTAAGTGATGTGGTGCTCGCTATCTCCAGAGCGAGGAAGAGCAAACATAGTGGAATTGAGATATTTGGCTTAATTCGTGAAGTCAATACAATTCGTCTGGACTTATCTCAACATGGATTAGAGGAAGCCGGTAAATTTCCGAACACCACAGTAAAATATCATGCATCAATTGTGGTTTGTCATTTTGTGCTCGATCTACATTCAAGTAATTTACATTCATAGAATTAACTTGATTGGTTGTCACCCTAGAATTGCAAAACTTTGATATAAAATTAGGTTATTAGTGCACTTAGATGAACTTAGTTGATTTAAGCCTTATTTATATAAAATCAAATTGATTTACGTTTTTGCATTATTAAACTCTATTTTAGCCAATGGGATTTTAAAACCATCTATTCACCCTCTCTAGTCGGCCTCCTCGATCTTACATCACGTCTCCTACTCGTTGCGCACTACCGATGCCGCCTGAGCCCCAATCTGCCATCACTGAACTTGGCGTCGTCCTAACCAGATTAGACTACGGAAACTGAGAAATGAGGGGAGGGGAGTGGGGAATACAGAAGCCCGTGAGGGGAGGGAGAGGTGGATGGGATTGGGAGGAAATCACCATAGGATTGATGTGGAGAGGCAAAGAGGTGCAGCCACACCGTGACACTCGTCGCGAACGAGGATATGGCGACTATTGATTGGCGAGTGGGTGTGTGATGGTTTTCCATTTTCCATTAGAGAGACCCACCCACATGTCGGCACCGTTTTCTCCCAGTGTTTCGCATGAACAACGTGTCAAGGATGCGAGCTCGGACGATGGATGAACTCCCCTTTCAGTCTAGGGGCTAATGACATAAGCCCAAGTGTCGGCGCATACAAAAGAAGACCGAATGTGGGAGGGGTGAATAGGTAAACTCCCTTTTTATATTAGAAGAGATTTGTAGTGTGTAGTTTTGCTGCAGTGATATCTGGACAGTTGTTCTGTCATCTCTCAGTACACGCCGGTTGCTTCATGAGCTTGAAATTAGTGGTCTAAAAATCATGGACATAAAACAGTCAATCTTATGTGCTAAAATGTACACATATGTTTATGCTATGTAGTATTTCTCAAAAGGAAATCCAAACCCCACAATGAACCTTGGGTGTTTTTTTTTGTGCGCGCGTTTTGAGACGCATGTGTGTTTGCTTTTTGAGACGCAAAGAATGTGTTTTGCTTAAGTGCATAAGGGATAATTAGATTGTAGAAAACAGTATGATATTCAGATTTCTTTTCAATTCATATTACAATGTTAGAGGTTCAATGGCTCAGTGCACCGTGTCAGACTAACACCACTTCGTTTTCTGCCAAAATACAACAGATCCTAAAGGGCAGTAAATTACAGTTTAGTTATCTCTCAGCAGGAGCAACAAGCACAAGGAACAAAAAAAAAAAAGGGGACAATGGCTTGTAAAATCATGACCACACTTCGTATACTACCGTATACAAAGCTGGTGGGATTCGCCGCCCCTCGCCCCTGCCACGTCGCCCCTGGCGGGGCCCCAGCGCTCCGTCGCCCGTCGCGTGCCCTCGGGATTTTCGTACGGCCGGGTGAGCTTTTTTGCGATAAGGTCCCTGCCCTTTCCGGTAATTGCGTTTACGCCTGGTTCTCGCAGAAAGGTCCCTGGATTCTTGCAGAAAAAACCCTACACATTTTTTTGCTGGGTAGCAGCCCGCGATTTTATGTAATTACGAACAGGCCCTTATTCCTTCTGAAAAGGCCCTTGATTTTTCCCGGAAAACCCCTGCGCTCTCCTTTTATCGCGAAAAGACCCTTGATTTTTCCCAGGAAAACCCCGCGCTTTCTTTTTTCTACGAATTTTCGTCTCTTTTACTTCGGTTCACGTGATGGCATGGTGTGGCGCCACGCCTACGTTGCTAGTTAGTACTTCAGATGGAGGAATAGTTGCTGCACGTCTACACCCAATATAAAATAGCAATACAGAAAGTAGGGCAATAATCAATGATTAATTGATATGGTATCAACCAAAATGCAAATTTAGAGGTGCTCAAAATGGCTTTCTTTGAGTGGCTTATTGCTGAAAAGCACTATAGCTGGCTGAAATTGCACTGTAACTGGTGGTGGTTTATTTGGCGTAATTAAATTTAAAAAATTTAAAAATAGAAAAAAAAACAGGTTAGCCCATCACAGACAGTACAAACGAATACGGAAAAAAAAGAACTGACAAAAAAGCTCAAAAAAGGCCAAAAAAGACGAAATTGTTGGATAGTAAAAAATAAGCCAGAACCCTAAGCTGTTTTAAGCGGGGCCTTAATGAGAAGTGCATACAGCAAGAGAGAGAGAACCACAAGTACACCAGCACCAGACAGATTGTTAGATTAGTTCCATTCTATGAGCTAAACTCCTTCGCCAGCCAGCTTCTTCAAAATTCGTACACATGAACTCATTTGAAACTGTTGAGGGAGAGGTCCCCACTTAAGCCCAAGAAAATAACATGTTTACTCTCACTATTAAAGACCCCAAAAAGGGCATTTATGTAAATAGCATCTCTCACAGCTGTAAATATAGCTCCTAGAGCACCATGGAGGTGAGGGAGAATATTTCTATAAGAAAAGGCTTGTATACACACATTTCTACACCTCCCTTTTACTTATCCACTGTTTGCGCGTAACCACAACAGAAACCTCTGGGCAACCACGAGATATCACAAGCCTGCGCATAGGTGCCTAAGTGCCATTGATCTTGGCTCCATACTCCTGTAGGCGCTGCAAGGCAAACGGATAAATATACAAAATTAGATACTGTAGTTGAGAACACCAAACAACCCCACACACACACACAGAAAAGAGTTAAGGGTCGACAGCAATGAAGTTCTGTAAGTGATGCTGTTAACAATAGAGTATATTCCAACTTGTGATGCCAGTTGGTCCACATGACCTACACGAACATTTCTAAAGCTGTTAGCACTGAGAATGCTAATTTTAGGCATCCAAAAGAAAAAATTCTTTTTTGATTCTCAAAAAAGAAAGGAAAAATTTATAACAGTTCAGTTTTCTACTGCTTTTCACAGGCTATTGGATATTGCCTTTAATTTGCATGAAGTTAACAAATTTACAATATTGCCAGTCAAGACTTGAGAACTAGGCTCGCTAATACGCAAAGAGTCGTACCATACATAGAGCAGCTATACATCTTGCATACCACTCCCATGCATTGAACGTTGACAGTTCGAGGCAGAATCAACAGATGCAAACTGCATGTAAACAGGTCCTTGACTATGTGTAGAGACCTAAATATGTAAATCCGGACTCTCCTATGTATTTTGCACTGGTCCAGAATCACGCTAGTGCACACAGTATAAACAAAGATAAAATATCGAACATATCACGATTCACTAAGAAAAGACTCAAATATTATTGATAGTTACCAGGGTACGACCTTATAGCCAAGCTTACAATTAATAGCCTGGAAGGCTTAAAGAAACTAGCAGCGGAAAAACAGAAATAAGCATGGTAGCCATTCGACATGCCCACAGGCAATTGACAGGGGAGCGAAGTCCTAATCCGCGAAGTCGTCGAAGTATCCTTCGTCTAGTAGCTCCTACTGATCTGGTCCTTCTTCCTCAACTGAGCAAATATGGATGTAGCCGTCAGTACATAGAGTACTCAGCAAGTCGTTTGTAACAAAAATGCAATATAGTATGCAAGGCTTACCAACGGATGACTGAAAGGTTAATTTTGCAGAAAACAACAATTTAAAGTAAATACAATAAATAGATTGAAAAACGAATTTTGGAAATGGCAATAAATAAGTAATCAAAGGAATTGAGACCATCCATGAGTGAACTGACCATTCACCCTAATGAATCACCCATAAATCAAGATTCACGAAATGAACCACCAGTGAATCAACCGTTCACCTCCTAAATTAACCCAACTAGATTTTTATGAAAATTCTACCCCTCGTGTGAAATCACCGAGCATTGTCCATGACCAAAGACACGGCTATTCGAATAGTTTTACATTCTGCAGAGCTTGTACAACATTACCCACACCATGTGACTCTTGTAATGTCATCGGTATAACATGCTTCCTTTGGCATGCAAACCAAGAAGATCACAACAAGGCATTTACAATGTTCAATCTCAACTCAGTTCCGCCTCGCTGAGGTTTTGCCCCCAAACCGGCAATTGCCCCCTCTAGCGCCCCGTGGAATGTATAAGACACCCACTAACATCCCAATGGGGAACTAAAATTGAAACATCACAAATTAGTCAGCCAGATCTATCCCATACTGGACATGTGGTTGTACGGTTCGACTTAGATCAATGGCGCACAAAGTTAAGTCCTTAAGTATTACCAGGCGAAACATCCACATCCCAATGTGCCAACAGCGCTCCCTTTACCACACGATCATTCGCCCGGGTGAAAACCATTTTTGTATAACCACACCAATGACCACCCAATGTCACGGCACACAAATTTTATCACTGTGGTTACCACCACGTTCCAATATATCATTAAGTCAAAATTAATTAATTGATCACATGTGATGATAACCCAACGTACTAGTAATAAGCATGGTTAAGCAAATTAAATGTACAACCTATGTGACAATTAATATTGCATCACTAAATAATTTTTCATCCTATGGTGACAATAGAATCATCGCAACCAAATTATCAAGGAAGAATTAATCAATTTGGACAATAACTACCAATACAAGGGTTTATAATAAAATAGCGATGCATGATAATTTAAAACAAAATAATACATAACAGATTTGAAAACTATGTTCAACATGATCAAATGACATGACTTGCCTTGGCCTTGCTTAGTTGACGGCTCTTGATCCTCGAATCTGGCTTCAGCTCCTTCGAAAGCGTGATCTAATGAAAGAGAAAGCGAAACGAAGCACAAAAACAAATTCAAATAAAATTCAAATGAACTCCAAAAACTTCAAAACCAGAACCAAATGATAGAGCTCAATTTTAGACGAATTTAAGAAAAACAATCAGGTCAATCGGAGCTAGGACGAAGGAGAACGTGCTCTCAGAAAATCTAATCTAAAGAAAAGGCTGAAAATCGAAAATTCTACTGTGCTGTGGACTCGGTGCATGGAATGGCTGGTCTACGGTGAACCTGGTGCATGGAACAGTATACGGGTTGACTGGGCTTGCTGACGCGGCGAACACGTGGCCGACACGTGTGCACTAGGGGCTGACATGGTGCAATGACGTGGCAAGATGATGTGGCATAGGAATGGCTCGCTTTGCCGACGTGGCATGACACGTCAGATCTAGGGCTGAGGTGGCAACGCTGAGGAGGCTCAGTCCATGGTCTATGGAAGGTTGACGTATGGGACCCGGTTGTCAGTGGAACGGTTCACGATGGACGAGGTCTACAGGGAGATGAACCGACGCGGTGCAGTCTGGCGTCAGCGCTGACGTACGTGGGCGCAGGGAGTGAGGCATCGGCACAGGGACCGAGGAGACGGCAGCGCGTGCGTGCGGGAAACCGAAGGCGGACGGCGGTAGGGGTCATCGGCAGCTGACCGGCGGCGAGGTTGACCGGCGGGCGAGGGGAGACACGGCGGAGCTTACCGGCGGTCTGGCCGACAGCGAGGATGGGACAGCACGGCGACGGGAATTCACCGACGAAGAGACGATGGCAAGCCAGTTAGCACTGGAGAAGAAGAGGACAGCGACGGCGAGAACGACGACGAGCTCGACGGCGCATGGGTTAGCGGCTCGCGGCGGAGGCGAGTGGCTCGACGAGACCGGCAACAAGGTCAACGGTGAGCGACGGCTGAGGGACGGCGAGAAACAAGGACGGGCGTTGCCTTAAATACCCAGACCCCGAGGAGTCCACGACGGGCACGAACATTGAGTCCGGGAAGGAGACGACATGGCGGCGACAGGTTCGCAACGGACACGACCGCGACGGAGACCGAGACGAAGATGGTCTGACAGGTGGGCCCCGTTGGTCAGTGGCACGGACCAGCGAGCGGCCAGGATGAGCGCGGGCGAAGCGGCATGGGCCAGGGCGGCTGGACCGGGCTTCGGCCCATTTGGGTTTTGGGATTATTTTGAAAGGTTACAATTTAACCCAATTCTTATACGTCCATGCAACTTAATTGCTCATTACACAGTATGCAGCAGTTCTGAGTCTTCTGACCTACCAGCAAAAGACAAAAGTTTGGCAGGTGAAACAATGGGACAAGTAGGCTATATCTTTTGACCTTGTTTACCACATGTCAATTGTCATCAAGACAGCCCCACAATGGGCCATAAGAATAGAGTTACTGGAAAAGTTATTATTTCTGTTTTGCAGAGATTTTTCAGCTCCAGTCACTTTTGGAATACAAATTTTGTAATTATTTTGAAAGATGGCGAGGATAAAATGCTCCAAATTGAGGGAATATGCTCATGGCCTGATAAACAATAGTTACAATGTGTTTGTTTCGACTGGCGCAGTGCATTTATTTACTTCAACCTCAAGCACATAAAGAAATGCCAATATGTCAAATGACTGAAGTCCACTATGCAGAGCAGAGAAAACATATATTGAGAAACTGTTGCAGCTATTGTTTGCGATTTATCAAAATGGAAGCCATCCCTCTTGTTGCTACTACAACTATAAAATGTAAAAATGAAATTCAAAATGAATATAATCATTAATCACAAATATAACATGCACACTCACTTGTCAACATAGATAAGTTTCACTTGGCCAAACTTTGAACATTCCTCTTCAACGTCTTCTTTGATACCAAAATCAAAATCTGCACCGGTCTGTTAGAAACCGAAGTCACATCAGTAAAATAAGTTGAGAAATGTTGGCTTTTTGATAATATTGTTTTACAAACCTCGGTATTAGGATCAAACATATTCTTCAGCAGAATGCACTCGCTTGGCTGGCCAATAGGCTCTGAGCGAGAGGGAGCCAATGGAATAGTCTGGCCAGGTAGAGGTATGGTAATGACCTCCTGACTTGAAGTTGCTTCATTGAAAACCGGGATTCTAAACGATTCCATAATGCTGCATGACAATTTTTCCACCAATAAATGGTTGACAAAATAAAGACCAAGTTAGTTGAATAAACTGAATGAACCTCGGAGCAGTTCCAGTTCGGTCAAGCTTCTGCATGAACATGCCAACATGGCCTTAGCATGAGCATTCAAGGGCAGCAAAGAGAAACAGTGTCAACGATAAACATTGCTGCTACAAAGAATAACTCTTCTAATTGTCATATAACTTCATCAAAATATTGTCATACATCTACACAAAGCATGTAGAGAAGATACCAGAGTTCCATAATTCATCCAAGTACCAATACCAATCACAATATCAAATCAATAGGAAATAAACAAAGGCATGTATCAACTCACCAAACTATTAAGGGTATTAGAGATAAGGGTATTAGAGATAGAATAGGAATCGGCATATTCCCCTGTAATATCCCTTTGTACTCCCTATATATATTGCTCATTGGGCCTCTTCAATATTAACACCCCCCTCAAATGCAAGACGTATGCAATAGCACTACATTTGAAAAAGGGTTAATACTAAAACAAGAAATATCCGACGTCCGAGTCTTGATAATGTCGTAGTTGCGTGCAGTTTTTGAATAAACTGTCAAATCAAGCCGAAGAATAGATAGAAGCATGACGGCGCAGATCGAAGCCCAAGACGGCGGCGGCGCAATGCACAAGGTGCAGAAGACGCGCGGCAGCCTTAAAAGCTCGGGGCGACGGCTAGAGAAGCGGCGGCATCATAAAAGAATAGAGCGGCGGCTGCTGCCATGCAAAAGAAAATTCCAACACTTCTATGACTGACAATAAATTTGTGGACTCGCACAGCTTAAACGAACTAAAAATTAGAGACTACAGACTTCGATGGACGCAACGAGACTAAAAAAAAAACTGAAGACCGACTAGAAGAAATCAGCATCCCACTCCCTTAAAACCCCTCCCCTCTCTCTTCACCCCCCTCCCTCACTCGCGCACGCCTGGCACTCCCGCACTCCCTCTTCACCCTCTCACTCTCTCTCCCGTCTCTCTATCTGCCTTCGCTCTTCGTCTCTCCACCATCGACCAGGGGAGGCGACCGGATCGGCGCCCCACGGGAAGAACGGCGCCGATGGCGACTCAGCGGTGGGAACCAGGAAGAGAAGCTATGGGGCAGCGGCTAGAGAAGCGGCGGGATCCAACGGTGGCGGCCATGGGAGACAGCGGCACAGGGCGGCGGGATCCAACGACGGCCACGGGAGACGGCGGAGATGGCTAGATCCGGGGCGGCGCCGAGGCGACGAAGAGGAGCCAGGAGCAGAGGCCAGTGCGGGCGTCGAGGGAGGTGGCAGAGGCGGTGACCGGATTTGGCTCGGGCGACCAAGGCAATGGCGGCGGCCGGATCCGTGCGGTGCCAGGCTGGCGGCTGCAGAATTCGAGGCGGCCAGATCCAGACGGCGGTGTGGCGCAATGGCGCGGCCGGATCTAGGCTGGGGCGCGGTGGAGAGGACCAGATCCGGCCCAGAGACGGTCAAATCTGGGCGAAGAAGGGCCAGCCCGAGCAGAGGCGGCGGCCCAAGATCCACCGGCGTGGGAGCAAGCGCAAGCGACGGCGGGCGACGACGGTGGCCAGATCCAGAAGAGGCGAGCAGCGGCGGCGTTCCAAGAGATGGACGGCCGCGGCGGCTCACCAGGATCCAGGCGGCGGTCCAGCGACGAGAATCCGAGAGTGCCGTCGGTGGTGGCGTACGGCTGGCGAGCAGCATGAGCACGGTGGTCGGGAGAGGTGGCCGCCCAACGAGATGGCCGCCCCCGGGAGAGGTGATCGATCCTCCCGGGGACAGCAGCAACAGCGGAAGTAGATCGGTTAGGGTTTCAACCTAAGCTCTGATACCATGTTATGAATATTGTGCATATATTGAAGAGGCCCAATAGGCAATATATATAGGGAGTACAAAGGGATATTACATGGGAATATGTCGATTCCTATTCTATCTCTAATACCCTTATCTCTAATACCCTTAACACAAACCACCATCCTCATAATCTAAGTCAGTAGCCTTTATCGTAGCAGTGCCTACACCAATATGATTGGTAACATAAGATATCTAAAGCAAATGGAAAGCACACAAGAAACCAAATTAGCAAAGCAACCAAGGAAAAAAGAAAGACTAGCACAGAACTATAAAAGAAAGAAAAGGAGGTGGCCACTTTGATATACTGTCTGGCAATTTGCAGTTTTTCATTCATGGTTTGAACTTTGAACTGCTTTTGCATGTTCTTGAGCAAACTGCAAGGGTACAGAAACTCTCAGAAAACAAGGATGGAAAAACATAAGATGCTCAAGTGTTATGAACCTTAGTTCATAAGGAGGGTAGACACCGCCGAGAGGATGGCCGGACGATGTCGGCGTAGGAGAGAGAGAGACTATAGATGAGAATGACTTTATTTCTTTCTTGGTTCCAATAGCATGCGATAACCCCTTATATGGATATGCTCCCCTTAACAGATAGAATCTAATCTCAATCATATCTCTAACAAATACAAACTAATATCATCTCTAATAGATAGAAACTAATCTCGAACTTTCTAATAATGAATTGGTTAGGCCTAGGGCCCACGCCTATGACATTTCACCCCTCGCGGATATGCAGCTCATCCTCGACCTGCTAGGCGGTGGCTGTAGTTGCAATCCCACATGGATAAAGTGTAGCGCTTTTGGCTCCCCGTCGTGATGGACTTTCGTTTTGTTTTGCCATCACCAAACTCTCAGCTCTTCCCCAAATATCTTCCCTAATATTCCACTCCATTCCTTTCCAACCTGCTGCGTCAACCGAGAACCAAGCCAACAGGCGGCCCACCCACCCGCCCCAAATGGCTCCACCCGCCTCCGCGGCCGAGCCCGTGGCTGCCGCGTCGGAGTCTCCCCCGCGGGACACCAAGCTCTACCACCCTGCTGGCGCGCGCCTGCTGTCCATCCGCGCCCTCGCCGCCTTGCTCGTCTCACCTCCGTCCCTCAAAAGGAAGTCCGCTCCTCCAATCTCCCTGCTTCCTCCGTCCGACATGGCCGCACATGTCCCTAGATCCCTACTGCTTCTCCTCTTCACTAGCGCCCTCTCCGCTGGCACCCTAGAGAGCATACAGTCGGGAAACTTCACCTCCACCATCATCCCTACCTCCTCGCCGGCGTTGGCACTGCTTCCCACACCGTTCACCCCCGCGGCACGACTCGGTGTCGTCGCCTTCCGGGCCAGCTCCTTCGCCGCAGCCGTAGTGTGCCTGCATGTCGACCACCTGCTCCATCCCGCTGCGGAGACCGTTGGTCGTGGCCCTGATCCGATCTGGACCGAGCTCACCTCCAAGATCCGCGGCCGTCGAGACCCGCCGCTCCACGCATGAACTCGTCCCCAAGACATCTACCCCCTTGCGCCGCCGCTTCCTCCAGCTTCTGCGGCGTTGCCCACAACGCGCGCTCCTTGGTGCCGTCGATCTTGCCTTCCTTGTCTCACTCGCCCTCGTCGTCCGCCACTGCCATAGCGCACTCCCAAACATGAGACAGTTATATTGAAGCTCCCGCTCGGGCGGTTGAACCGCTCGTGGTGGTTGATCCGCTCGCCTTCGGTGGTTGAATCAGGTGATCGGATTAGTGGTGGTGGAGGTGAAAGGAAAAAGGGCTGAGATAGCCTAGCCGCCTCTCCAAGTAGTGCCTCCACAGTAAACATCTTACCACCTGTTAACTCGGTAGCAGAAGCTATAGTGTTGGCTCTGATACCAAATTGTTATGAAGTTTAGTTCATAAGGAAGGTAAACACCGCCGAGAGGATGACTGGACGGCGTCGGCGTAGGAGAGGGAGAGACTATATATGAGAATGACTTTGTTATTTCTTACTTGGTTCCAATAGCATGCGGCAGCTCCCTTATATAGATAGGGTCCCCCTAACAGATAGAATCTAATCTCAATAATATGATTCATATCTCTAACAAATAGAAACTAATATCATATCTTAAATAGATAAAAACTAATCTTTAACTTCCTAATAATGAACTGGTTGAGTCCAGGGCCCACACCTATGACATCAAGACATACACAAAATATTTAACCTGAATAAACCCATATCCTTTACACTATCCTGTTCCCAGACCCACGCGGCAATTGCACAAGTTCCACATGACCATTGACCAAACGACTCAGAGACCTGTCGAACACCAGTTAGCAGAGCATAATGTTGTTTTCAACTAAATATGCAAATAAATGGATAGAAAGGAATTAGAGAAGTGATCTGCTCAAAAATGTTTGCTAGCAAAGAATATGAATGAAACATGTTATCATAAAATAATCCAGCACATGGTATTCCACTATGATATTTCCATAATTAAGAAGTCTACGATGTAAAAAATCTTCATCTTCTATGTTGGAAATGATGGACATGGTCATATCAACCACTAACGAGATCACATTGAATCTTTCGGCAATCATTATTATGCCAAGCGGGCAAGATTGGTTGGAAGAAACGGGACCTAAAAGTACTAACAAAGAATGGCAATGGCTAAATCATCAATGTCAATGTTTGTGCAAAAATGGGAAAGGCAAAATCTAATACATACAAACCACTAAAGCACTAGATACTACATAGAAAACCAAATAGTCAGCTGCTGAGTACTTTACAAAACACACTTAGTTGATGGTTGAGCAATTAATGAAACCAACACTGTATAGCATTGTTGAAATTTTGTATCCAAGTGCAAAGACAGTGGTTTTGCACAATTTATATCCAAGAGCAATGACGTACACAACAATACAAAGGTTACATTCAATATTGCAAGATCTTGTTCATTGTCACAAACTGCATGTAACAGGTCATGAGGTAAGGACAAGGATTCCCAAAGATCTAGGGCAAGGCAGGTCTCAGGGCACTATCCATTTACCTAGAGGAGCATGTCTTCAGTAATGTTGACATCCAGACTGCCTACATATAGTTTTCCAGAACCAGTAGTTTACGTCGAGGGAACGAGATTCTTTTCCGCCTTAGATACCTTGACCATGACTGGCTGACCAAGCAGCAACTGGCCAGTAAGAGCAATTGCCATTGGCACAGACATTGCATCACAGAACTCAATATATCTGCATCATAATAGAAGAGAGCATAAGGGCATGCAAAAACCATCCATTGCAAAAAGATTATCTAGGAAAAGTTAGCATTTTTAAATATTTATAATACTAAGCAATTTTAAATATATTTCAATACTACTAAAAAATTAATTAGCAAGAAGAGAAACATCAGCAAGGAACAGCTAGTAGGAGTATAAGAACTATGGAAAGTCAGGAGAAACATCAGTGCAGCAAATAAGATGATTTTGTGTTATCAATACTCTGGGTTGTCAAGGACATTCCATATTAATCTAACCATGAAAATCAAGAATTCCATACAGATCCATTGCTGTTTTACATTAGAAAAATAGAGGACACTCCCCTTAATGAACATTTAAAACTAATTTACCTTGATACCCCCCAAATATGAAGAAATGTATAGATTATCACTAAATGTTGAGATCTTTATATAGATCCAGAATAAACATACCCAACACCTCTTGAGTACCTTGAGTTTCTGTCCATAATCAATCTCACATCCCTCACCTGCAGATTTTCAATTGCTTGTAATTAATGCTTTACGATCAAGTACATGATAAACAAGTTCAAAACAATTCAAAAATCATTGCCGTGAACTAGATTAGATATCATGATGGCCCGGCAAAAAACTAGATATCATGAGTATATGTAAACAGACATCTTGTGTAAAATTAACTCCCCGGCACACTACTGTAATTCTTTCGCGCTAGTTGCTCAATGCATTGCTTAATACAGTTGAGCAAGAGAACAGAAAAAACAGTATTATGTCATTCATAAGAAGACATAAAATTGGCAGAATGCACCTTTCAACAACTTGGCTGGTGATTACACAGACAGAAATTCGAGAAAGACAACATCTGAATGGTGAGCATGTGATGAAACATGTTTGGTTGATTGGTGTACAAAAAAAATTTCAAAGAAACAGTAGTAACACTGCTTCAATCTCCTGCCAGTATATTTAATGGGCTAGAACTGACCTTTCCTGCCTTTGAGAAAAACTCGTAGACATCCCTTTCTGTAGCCCTCAGAGGGATCTGTGAGACATTTTAAAAAGGAAGGAAACCAAATATATAAGGTCAATCAATTATTTCAGAACATAACATCACATGGTCAAAACAGCCTCAGCCTAATAACCTGAAAAGCTATGTTGCCCGGATACGTCGATACCGATACGGATATGCGATACGGCATTACGGCGATACCGCGATTCGCCATTTTCCCAAAAATGGTTCTCCAGTTCTCCCTTCTAGCTTTAAACAAATATAATCATGGTTGTCAAGTCGTCCTGGCGGCCGGAGAGAGCGGGAGCCGAAGAGCAGTCGGGCGAACTAGCTGGCGGCGGCTAGGGTTAGGAGATCGGGCACGGGGAGCTGGAGGCAATAGGGAGAGGAGGGGGGCGGGGGAGGCGGCGGCAGGGAGAGGAGGCGGACGAGGTCGGGAGAGGCGGAGAGAGGGAAGAGAGAGACGGGAGAGGCGGACAAGTCGGGAGAGACGGAGAGGTCGGGACTTTTAGACAGTATATATGTGTCTATGTGACCGTATGTATGTGACCGAGAGTCCGAGACACTGCAGGTTATGGCGCTCGCCATGGTGTCGCCGCGGCGTCGCCGTGGCGTCGCCTAGGCATCCAGGCGCCCCTCACTCGCTGTGGTCGCCGACTCCGCCGTGACAATCATGAATATAATTAACCATTTAAGAATAATGAGAGAATAAATAAGTACATATCATGTGTGCTAATAGAATAGCAGGAGCCAGAAAGCACGGCTAATGTGTGCTAACAGCAAGAAGCATATGCTATTATGCTAACATTCATATGCTAGCATTTCAATGATTTCATGGCTAACATAATAACATTTCAGTTTGCTACAGTTAGTTTGGGCTGAGTTCTTTCGTTGAGTTACCGTCCAAGCAAGAATAACGCATGAGAATTTTCTAATACCAACCATAGCCTTCTAAGTTAGCTACAAAATGTACCTTTTCAAATTAGAAGATTGTCACTTATATGGTGAACAGAATAGAAAATAGCCCAGAAACCTTGGAGAGAGTTTTTCAAAGTCTATAGTGGCATTTTTGAAGTCTCTGCTAGATCTTAGCAACAAGCAGACCTAAGAACATTAAGGCATTCCCTTATTCATCTGTAGTACATTAATATAGGAAACAGACAAAATATAGCATAAAAAGCATACCAACTCCCCAGCGAGCTCATACAGAGATTCATCAAGTGTAGCCTGGAAAATAACAAATCAAAAGTGAGCTTGAACATGCTAGAAAACTACTGCACAAACCATAACCACCTTATGGTGAAGGTAAAAAAATTATTTGAAGCAAACGGAGTGCACAGTACTGACTGACAGTAGGACCTTCCAGGCTTATTTATCTCCAACTTAGCAAGGTCACGAGGAAGCGGGCGGCGTCGAGGCGGCGATGTGAAGGGAAGGGCACGGCCGGGCAGCGTGGAGGGGAGGGCGTGGCTGGGCGACGTGGAAGCGACGGCATGTAGGGGAGGGCGCGGCGTGGAGGCGACAGCACCGAGGGGAGGGTGCAGCTGCCAAGGGGATGGCGTGGAGGCGGCGGTGTGGAACCGTGAGATGGGGGGGGGGGGGGGGGGGGGGGCAACTCAGATCTGGATCTGCGGGATCTGGGTGGCTGCAGTTGGGTGCCGCCGTGGAGGGAAGGCGGCATGGAGGAGAGGCTGCGGCCGGGCGCCGCCGTGGAGGGGAGGCGGCGTGGAGGCGACGAGGCATGAGACCAGGGGGGACGAATGAGATCTAGATCTAGGCAGTGGGCACAGCCGCACAGGTATTAGGTTATAGGTATCAAGGGGTATCCACGAAGTATCGGAATTATTTTCTTTTTTTGAAAATTCAAAAAAGCTTGGATACGGGCATGATACGTATCGAAGCGTATCATAGGACAGGAGTATCTGTATCCGATACGGTATCTGATAATGATATGCGAGTTTTGAGAAGTGTCCGCGCAATGTAGCTGAAAAGCAAAGACAGTTCTCTAATCCCTCTTGAAATCAACCTTGGGCTCTCCTTTTTTTCTGTTTAGACATCCTGCATAGAAAAGGTCATGTCATATTAAGGTAAGGTGGCCAAGATACAGCAGTACAGCACTCCTATCTTGTAATGGAAAATTTGTGTGAGCTATAATTTGATAGTAGTTTGTTAAGCTTAAGCATGTAATCTGATACTAGTTACCTCAAGAAAAACATGACCAATAAAGGTAAAGCTCATTATATGCAACATAACAGCAGCATTTCAGTGTAACTCCCAGTTCTTCACTAAACCCTACTTAACATATTTAGCGCAAGAGAGTTTTTGGGTATAGACAGGAATTTGAAGATGAAATAAGAATAAAGAATTCAAGAAAAAGATATATACATACCATAAAAACTTTAAACGCTTTATTTTTTCAATTGAGAACAGAGTAGAGGTACATCATAAAATTCTAAAATTTGGAACAGATATGCCAGTACCCCAGAGCAACAGTTGGACTTTCATCCTTGTTTCATCTAATGTAGTTAAGTAGTTAACCCAGCTTTTTTCGTTCAGGACCATTATGTATCATATTCAACTCCATACACTTGTCTCATACACCCTACTCAAAGAGACCAACATTTTTTATTGGTATACTACATAAACCAGAAATGGCCAATAGGACCATCCTCCTCTGCCCCCAAATACGGACACGTCCATGCATACAGTACCAACAGCCATACACCTTCCTTCCGCTTGATCACGCAGGCCACATTGCACCTTGTAAGTCTGCACATACACACACCTGCCTGCAATGTGCTCAAGTGGAGAAGATACTTTTATCCCCATTACCCCCAACAACACCAACCTCCTCACTCTCTATCCCACCTCCATCGATCAGAGTTCAGACCATGACAAATGTGCATGAATACTAAAGGAAACCAACTATAATAGACTACTAAGCATTGCTAGCTCATTTGCTTGGTATAAGCAAGCCATAGCAATAGCAATTTCCTCCTAAAATAGTCAATAAATTTGTAAAAAAAAGTATCAGCAAAATAAGGGGGCAATTTCTACCTGCTCTCCCTGGGAATGGGATCCCACTCGAGTTCCCTCTCCCTCATCTCCATATCCCTGCTCCTCCCCAACTCGCGCTCCCTCTCCGCCTCCGCCACCGCCTCGTGCCACCTCGGCCCACTGCTCCCGCCCCGCCTCCCCCTCCAACCCCTCCCACTGTGCCGCCAGAACCCCCCGCCCCCTCCTCGACTCCTTCTCTCCCCCACCTCATCCCTCTCATGCCTCTCTCCCTCACTTCCCGCCCGTCGCCTCCATCCCGCTCGCGGCGGCTACCGCCGCCGCCGCCGCTCCCGCGCCGTTGTTCCCCCTCCCTCTCCTGGCCGTTGTTGTGGTGCTGGTGGCGGAGACCCCCGCTGTCGCCTCCGTCGTCCCCGACGGCGGGCATGGTCCCCTCGAGGTAGTCGTACACTCGTACTCGTCGAACTCCGCGGCCATTGATCGAACTCGCGCGAGTTGGGAGGGGTTTCTCCTCCTTTCTCGGCAAGAAATTTTGAGGCTCTTTTTTTTTTTTTTGATATGGAAGCACTTGTCTTCCATATTTTGAGGCTCTTCAGTGCCGAGTAAGGAGGAAAAGCTGGGTGGTTTATGAGGTTGGACCTTTGGGTTTTATGGGCTCAATTTGGGCTTCTTATGTTGAGAACCGGCCCAGTAAATACAGGCTAACTTGTGCTATCGATTTAATTGGGCTAGTCTGGACGTGACAGTATAAGTGGGCCCATTTGTATCATGGGGTATACAATACGTGCTACAGCTAGTGAAAACAAACTAGTTGTAAAAAAAAAAGAAAGAAGTTCAAGTTTCCTTGCTAGAAAAGTTCCAAAAAAAATTCCCTTGCTAGGAAAACTGAAAAAGTCAAGCTTTCGTAATAGAACAGCTTGAACGCGTGTATAGTATATAGGATTGGTCAAGGAATTCAAAAGGATTTGAACTATTTGACGTAAAATTTCTATAGAATTCTTGCATTCCAAAGAAATGCTAAATTACCGAGTTATCATGGTGAACTATGGGCTCAAATCTCACGTGCTCGCTCGGTGCCATTCATGTGTACGTTTCTGGACTTAATAATACTCTCAAAGCAAAGTTACAAAACTAGCCTCAACCATCGGAAAAAAAACATTAACACATGATAGAGATAGAATAACAGCTCAAAAAGCTCAAAACACTGATACGAACTAAAAAATAATTACTACAATAAGTTGGTAGATAGTAAACTGGTCTAATTAGCAGTTCTCAGAAATAACAAAACAGTACACCTGTACAAATACAACGTTATATATATATATATATATATATATATATATATATATATATGGTCTTAAATACTCGTATACTACACGTACATACTCTCTGTTACGCGAGATACTACCTATGTTGTGAGATACGACATAGGGTGTAATTACACCCGGGAGTAGAAAAAAGGCTTCCTATATGTATATATATATATATATGTATATATATATATATATGTATGTATGTATGTATGTATGTATGTATGTAACTAAAAGCTGCACTTGCACTCTCAACAAAAACAAACAAAACAGATGGCCTGTTCTTTTTCATTTTGATTTATGGATTTTGGGTTGTTCATAAAAGAGAATATAAGCAACATAAATTCACGTGTGGTTTTGACCGATATAAATAAAGTCATCATAATATATACTATAATTAATTTGTATACATCATCTTAAAAATACTCTGTTTAAAATCTAGTTACTATAAAAGATTAAAAAAAACTAAAGTCTAGACATCACCTGGATGTTTTCTTCCTGACAATCATCCAAATTTGAAACCGTTAGATTAGAGATCCAACTGCCCTTTTTTTTTTTGAGGAGGGAGGATTTTTTTGGAGGGAGTGGGAGGAGAATTCATAGCCGTTGGATCTTTAATCCAATAATCACAAATCTGACTGATAGTCAGAAAAAAAACATGCAGATAATGTTTATCAATAAGAATAGGCCCAGAGTGCTACGCTAATCTTCCCCGCTTCCATTGCTTCCATGGTTCCCACTCCCACAGAACAGAGGAGGAGCCGGCCCCGCGGCAGCCGAAGCAACCGAACACATCGGCGGCGGCGGCGAAGGTCCGGTGGTCCAAGAACCCAAGAAGCGACCATTCCCATTGCACACGAACCGATCTGTCCAGCCATTCGCGCCCCTCCGGTGTGCAAACTCCGGACACGGCAAGCGCCCCATGTTATCCCCACCGGCCTGGCGGCGGAGTCGCGCGGCGGCGAGCGACGACGCGTCCTCCGGGAAGTTGAGCTTGGCTCGGCTCCCGCGGAAGCGGAGCGCGGCGGCGTCGTAGGCGCGCGCCGCGTCCTCGGCGGTGGCGAACGTGCCGAGCCAGACGCGCGCCGCCTTCTGTGGATCCCGGATCTCCGCTGCCCACTTGCCCCACGGCCGCCGCCTCACCCCGCGGTACCTGCGCCGTAGCGATGCCGCCGCCGGCGCCAGCCTCTGCTCTGTTTCTTCCGTCCACGCTGGTGCCACCGGAGACGGCAAGTGTGCATTTGCAGTGTGATGTTGCACTGTAAGCGAACAACAACCACATGAGCATCCGCTTGGTGATTTGAGCGGCGTAGGGGAGTAAACAGAGGTACCGGAAACGCTGGCCACCGACGCCGATGGTCCGACGCTCCCACGGTGGCAGCCCATTGCTGCCGTCCACGGCTGCCGCGGCACAACCAGAGACGGCGCCGGCGGAGCTACTGCCGTCGCGCCGCCACGGCCATTGGCAATGACGTGCGTCAGGGCTGACAGGATCGCCGCTGTCTCCGTGTCCTCAGACAACACCGCCGTTGCCGGCCACGACGACGCCGGCCGCCGCATCAATTGGTTCTCCCTAGCTTCCCGACGCTATATTAGTAGAATAGTAGGACGCGGTTGCTATCCCGCTCTCGATCTCGTATAAACAGTCGCTAGAGAAATGGACGGGGATGCTATTTATAGGGGTAGTATACTTGCAGTGGCCGCTCGCGTTCTCGAGTTTTGGCGGTAAGCAACACGATAATTTCTGCAGACATGGGAAGAAATAGTATCCCAAGAAATGGAAAAACATGAAGAGCATATCGCATCGAATTTCTAGAAACTATGGACTTGCTGATCACACGGGGAAGAAATGTCTTGCTGATCTGACTGCAACCTGCAGGAAGTCGCTTTCCTTAGTAGTAAACTATTTTTTTTAACCAAGCACGGGAGCTCTGTCATTTATTTAAAAAAAACAAGACGACCGACGGCCACACTCAACACCGACGAGCACCGCAAAACCATCAGGAAGCAAGAGAACAAAAACTACCGAAGACTAGACACCTAAAACACCAAGGCAAAAGAAAAAACAACCACACCAGGGGAAGACTACCACTTCCACACTAAACAGCCAGCACTGAGGCCCCGCTAACCAAGCATTAGTTCTTTTTAACTACAGCTTATATATTTTGATCTTAACATAAGCGTTTGTGTGAACGAACAGAATACCGATAAACTGATAAACCGCTTTAAAAAAGTTGTTCCAATAAGCCGCTTTGAAATAGTAGCAGAGAGGCCATCTCGCTTATTTGTTCGAGAAAAACTGTAGGCCATAAAATGAAAAAAAAACTTGCCCAAATCGAAACTCAACTCATCGGCTTGTTCCACCCCAACAGGATTGCAATGGTGTTGATGGCAATTTCCAGACATTGTCCCATATGGGAGTGAAGGCATTTGTCTATGGCATCTTCATCCACTTCCTCAACTATTCCTATGATACCTAGATGTTTCAGCCCTATTCGTATTGGTTTCTAAAAGATGTTTTTCTACAGTAAATAACTTTTCTATAGTACATAACTTTCAAATAGAGTGTCTTTTCAAGGTATGGCTTATTAGTCGATTATAGTACACACTGTAGTGACTTCATTTATATCGGTCAAAATTGCACGCAAGTGTCTCTCTCTACAAGTTTCTCTACAAGCTATTACTATTCATAAGCTAAAACCAAAAGCCAATATGAACAGGCCATCAACCCATATGAATCCTTTTTATCTACGTGCGTACGCCTTTGTTCCCTCGAGGGGTAGTCTTCTACAACATTCCTTGCCAACTTATTCTTCACTGAAAAAGCCTCCAACATAGGCCCGGTTCAAAAATGATGTGGCTTTTGGCTGATTGCGAAAGAGATTGAGGGAGCAAGTGACACTCATGTCAAGAAGCCACTACGATCAAAGCGACTCCTGCAGTGACTCCTATAAACAGCTTATAGAAACTATCTTGAAAAGCCACTCTATTCAAAAGCTAACTCCCTCAGGAGCACATGGGAGCCGTCACCCCAAGTCTACCAAGCTAGGGTCACCAATGCTACCTCCTACAACCTCTGAAAGAACCTCCACCCGAATCTCAGCCCACAGGATACGGAGCTTCTCACTAATGGCTTGAGCAACCATAGCTGCTAAAATTGCCTTGCCACTAAAGGATATGAACACCGAGTGGTGTCCCTATGGGTCCAAAGAGTCAACAGCATGAGGACTCCTCAGCGAAGCCAAGAAGGAGCGGCTTGCCCGAGGAGAAGGACAAAAATGGGAGAAGTGGCTAGATTCCCAACGACAAGGAGCAACTTGGAAGGCTTGCGCAGCACAATCCCAATCAC
Source organism: Dendrocalamus latiflorus (assembly GCA_017311315.1). NCBI lineage: Eukaryota > Viridiplantae > Streptophyta > Magnoliopsida > Poales > Poaceae > Dendrocalamus > Dendrocalamus latiflorus. The sequence goes on from CM029610.1 coordinate 28,384,735, forward strand.
CACTGAATGATACTAGTGAGGGTGAAGCTGCACAGCAATAGGACAAGTTGCAACTCGGTGACCAACAACGAGGTAGTTGAAGCACTTGCCGAAAAGACAAGTGGAGTGCCTATGTTGCTCCTGTATATGTATGCTAGCATTCGATACACCATTGCCCATGGAAGGTGAAGCGTCAAAAGTCTTCTTGTGAGCTCCTAAGCTCGGCTTGATGCTACCCCCGTATGGGTAACTTGAGGGCAACCATCATTGGGTTGGACCTAAAAAAATAGCGAGTTGTTACGACAATGATGACAGTTGTGATTGTCATGGCACGATGGCAAGGGCGGTGAATGAACCAAAATTTTTGTAATTTCTTTGAATTTTGATTGAATTTGAATTTTTGCCAAATTTGGAAGCTTCCTTAAGATTTCTGATTTCCTCTTTTGGTTGTCTGCCTTCTCTAGCCAATGGCGCCTTCCCTCTTTCCGCCTTCTCCCATGTGCCAAGGCGTCACTCGGCCTCACGCTGTTTGTCGCTACTACCAACTCCTGCACACCACCTTGCCGCAACCTATCCAAATCGGAACCACAATCAACATCATCCGTCATTGACTTCATCGATGATGTCATTATTACTACCTTCCTATGTAATCTACTTTTCACTATGACTAGTCCGATGTGCATACCCCTTTTTAAAATCGCTTCAAATCAAGTATGCTTCAATCTGTGCTCGGTTCTTAAACATCTTCAGATTCTCGCAGTCAATGCATGGACAATGCATATATTCTACCCCTTATTCAACATATCATTCTTGACAGCTCTTGTAAAGCAGACACGACATTAATATACTTTTCACCCACACGGTTCCCACTGTACATCCAGCTTTGGTCCTACATTATGCATATAATAATTTAGTATTAAATATTTAAATTAGTTAATTAGTATACTAGATATATATGATCTAAAATAGCTATATGTAGCAAAAATAATTAATTAAATATAATTAAGTAGAAATAGACTTTGAATTGGCTAAACCCTAAACCATGCTAGATGTAAATAATCTTCTCTCTACATCAAGCTAGACCTAAACCATGTTCAGTTCTCCTTTCACCAAAAGCTAGATCTAAAATATAATGCAATTAGGAATAAATTACTAACTATAGATAGTCAAGAACTTAATGGATCTACAGTCATTCTTGTCAAATCTGTGGTCTCCTTTCACCAAATGGCCTCAAAGCTCCACCTCTTCAAAGCAATAGCCTGTGAGAAAACAGATCTGGAATTTAAGACAATCTGTAAGGGTCGACGGGTATATAATTAACAAGTGAAATTATTACAGACAGTTTTTAATACAAACTGTCTATGATGATTTAATTATCACCAACGGTTTTTAATACAAACCTTCTATGAAGCATCATAGATGGTTTAAAGAAAAATCGTCTATAATATTTGGTGATATTTCACAGACGGTTTTCACCATGAACCGTCTGTGATATTTCCTTTTCACAGACGGTTTTTACCGCTGGTAGCAACACAGATGGTTTCTAAACCAAAACCATTTGTGATTGTATTTAATACTGGCGGTTTTGATTAACCATTTGTTATGAGGCGTCTAGTATTAACCTCTTTGTAGTAGTCTGTGTTGCAGCCACTGAGCGAGCATTTTCATCTATGAGACTCATCAAGATCTGTCTTCAAAATAAAATGGGAGATGGCTTTCTTCGAGATTCTCTGGTTGTCTATATATAGAAAGAAATTGCACATAAGTTCAGTTCAGATGAAATTACTAATATATATGATCTTCTCGGTAGCTATAGGGCCAAATTTAATTTAATATAATTATAATTTCTTTTATATTTGGCAAACAAGAAAACACAGAATTATGTTTGTCAGTCATCTTAGTTGTCTTGGGGTTTAAAAATATTATTATGTGCATTTTATTTTTCTAATTGTACATCTCGTGTTCAATATTTAGTTCCGCCACCGAGTGATACACATCACAAGCACGGTCTACTCACGTCAAACTTGCACATACACGTGTGCACGCCCAGTATAATGCTAGTAATTTTGCGAAGCCTCCAGAACCTTAAAAGTATAGGTGTAATACCCCTCCACGGGCATTGGGGATGCTACTAATAAACTACACCTTATTTTAAGAGGTAGTAGATAGAGCACACACTCATAATTTTTTTTATCTCACTAGTTAGAGATCTGTATATTGTAACGAAATCATAAAAATGATGAGACAAAACTTACTATCTGGTCAACTTTACACATCAAATATTAGAGAACAAGCGACAGAGATAGAAGGGTGACCAGAATACGCGAGGAGATGGGAAAAGTGGAGGGGGTGGGCGGTTGTATCCTGAGAGAGAGGAGGAGAGAGACGAATGGTCCAGATCAAATAGAATGGCTGAGAAGAGAGTAGGAAGAATGGACCAACCACCAACTGATAATTTTATAATAGTAAAGATAATTAATTGTTTTTCATGTAATTGTTGTAAGTTGTATTAGAGTATTAAAACCCTATTTTTACGAAGTTAATACTTACTAAAATTTAATTATAATTTTATGATTAAGCGATGTGTAGTATGTAGAAGTGGAATCCTAGGACTGAGTTATTACAACAGGCTCACGCTTTTAAATTGAGAACACACACACACACACACATATATATATATATATATATATATATATATATATATATATATATATATATATATATATATATATATATATATATATATATATATATATATATATGTATGTATGTATATGTATATGTATATATATGTATGTATGTACTCTAATTATATATGGTACACCATGACGATCTTAAGGATAGAATCTGAATGGGTGGATCGACCGAAGACCCTTGCACTCACCGCCAGGCCACGGGTCAGTCCTTCGGTATGTGTATTCAGTATGGTAAGTAGTATATGTATGATGTTTGTCACATGCGTTTACCTTCTTTAACCTCTTTAGCTAAAAAGATGCCGTCGTTTTAAAATACGTGCAGCCAAACTATTTTAATTTAGAATAAGTTCATTTTACGCCATTGAATTTTACAAAAAACTTTATTTAATACTCTCAACTATAAAATCAGATATTTATTCCTCCCGAACGTACAAAACCAGCTCAATTTACACCCTAAAGACGGTTTTAAATGGCAATTTTGATGATATGAATTCTATTCGAGGTGATTTTCACCATATTAGCAGCCATATTATCGGGCTTTACTAATGAGGATCCAATTCAAAGATGTTGCGTGCGGTATTGTCAAGTATTTTTCATGTTAACATATTTTCTTAAGTTCTAAAAACATATTGTAATGAAAAATCGGTGCTTATAGTTGTGTTTGGAGGCAATGTCTACAGTCACCTTGCGAAGGAAAGCTAGGGAGGCAGGAGCAGTACAGTGCAGCAATACTAGTTTTCAAAGCCTTTCTGTCTAGGAGCAGATCAGAAACCGATATGACGATGATCCAGTAGCACCGGATTCTAGAAACGCGCTCGTTTATCGTTCGCTTCTCAACGGCGCGTGCGCATGCACCGACTCCGAGTGCAGGTACCTTGATCGACCGTGCATCCTATCCATCCAGAAGGAGGAAAAATATCTAGGTTAGCGCCGGTCGACATGCATGCAGCTGGCTGGTCAAGCTGCACGACTTGACTTCCGTGTACGTAGTAGTCGATCCAGTAGGAAAATTGAGTGATTTGACGAGGATATTATAATTTATTAATTTCTATAATTACTTAGCCTCATATGGTACCTCATATTCATTAATTAAATGGTGTTCTTTTTAAAAGATTTGTAGACATGTATTTAAATAAGCCGTATTAGTTGAGAGATCAATAAAACCATCATGGCGCCCAATCAGCTTACGGGTCTACCATAGACCTGTATGTACATAACTGAATCAAAGCCACTTTTAGCATAGTTTCACATCGTATTTACAAAAATAGCAGTATAGTGACAGTATTAACAAAAATATCATTTTTGCCGCCCGGCGGCCGGGCGGCAGTGGCCACGAGGCAACACGTGGCGCTTGTCGCCCGGTGGCTAGGTGGTAGGCAGCTTGTTGCCTAGGGAGGAGGCGGCAGGCTGTCTGCCGCCCGGCCGGCAGGTATTTAAGCCGACTGATTAGCAGGTCTAATTACCCTATCTTGATTGTTTGAATTTTTAAATATATCAAATGAGCTCAAAAAATTACAAAAAAATATACAGGCTCCCGACATAATGTTCCTCATAATGTAATTTTTGGGGAATTTTATACATAGTGAATATTGCTAAAAAATTCATACAATTTTAATGTTTTTATGAGTTTTTACATATAGCAAACAAGCTCTAACAATTATGAAATTTTATGTGAAGTGTCCCGATATAGTAATAGTTATTATGTAATTTTTTTAGAAATTTTATACAGTCCAAATTAGCCACGTTTGTTTGGATTAACTTAACCATGAATTTAACGAAAAATTCCTATGGTTAAGTTAATCTGAACAAACATGGTTAATTTGGATCACATAATTTTTTTAAAAAATTACATAATAACTATTACTGTATTAGAAGGCTTCACATAAAATTTCGTAATTTTTAGAGCTCGTTTGCTATATATAAAAACACATAAAAAATTGAAATTGTATGAACTTTGTATCAACATTCGCCATAGATAAAATTCCTCAAAAATTATACTACAAGAAACATTATGTTGGGATATTGTACATAAAGTTTTGTAATTTTTTGAGCTTATTTTATATATTTAAATTCAAAAAACACTAAGCTGGAAAAAAAATTAGGCAGGTAATTAGGCTGGCTCGGCTAATTAGCCTGCCGCCTGGGGGGCTGGCGACAGGCTTGCCTACCGCCTGGTGGCTGGGCGACAGGCACTTGCCACCGGGCGACAGCGCCACGCGTCGCCTCGCGGGCGCTGCCGCTTGGCCCGCCGACGGTAAAATATGTCTCGCATACTGCCATTTTTGTAAATACGATGTGAAACAATGTCAAAACTAACTTTGATTCGTACATAACTACATTAGATGTGCCTTTGACAGATGACCACCATATACATGTGGCTCTCTGACAAAGTGACAATACTATCTAAAACCTACTCCTCCAAACAACGCTCAAAGGTAAGTCGCTGACAATAACTACTACCATATATTAAGACGTCTTTTTGAATAAAAAGACGTCTTCTCCAACAGTAGCTACTGTTATCCCTCTAGAAGTATATAAAGACTGGTCGGACATTACGTTAGAACAAGAAACAATTCTAACCATGCTACGCTCATTGCTTTTTAAGATCAGTGAGCACAGGGACGGAATCAGCCTAAATCCAAACCCCGAGTTGGGCCAGCTGTTCTTGGATCAACTCTTGAGCTAACTCTGTTTTTTTTTGTGATTTTTCATGAATTTTACATGGGCTTTGGTTGCCAGGCCTCAAGCTACAGTCCAGGTAGCCCAAGGTCTGGTTCTGCCACTGAGTGAGCACTCCTATAATACATCTTTAGCATAAAGACATCTTTTTTTAATTGTTTATCTATGGGTTTTAGCGTTTCCCTCATTGTTTCATAGAATCATAGTCTAGATGGTCGACACTTATCGAGTTTCCCTCACTGTTTCGTAGAATCATGGTCTAGATGGTCGACACTTATCGAGATCAATCCTTGATGCTGATTGCTGAGGATGCGCAGGGGTAATCGGTCGGTCGGTACGTTGATCTCTCGATCATGAGTAGTATATGAAAACTAAATTAAGTCATGCTTAGCTCTAGGTGGATTCTTTTTTACTGTAGTTTATGATTTTTTTATTCTAATATGAGTGCTTGTTAGAACAAATCGATTATCGATAAGCCGTTTCAAAAAAATTATCCCTATAAATTATTTTGAAATGGTGACAAAAATCTTATTTATTTATTCGAAAGAAAACATAAATACTAAAAAAACCGGATCAGAAACAAATATCACATGTCTGACACAATAATTAATATATGCACCCAGAAGTCAGCTTTGAATCTTCTCGAGATCGATCTTCCAGTAATAAGCCAAGCTAGGGATCTGGTGATCTATCGATCTCATGCTGTCGTGCGTGACGTGATGTGTACTGCACGGATTATCAAAGAAAGGTACTGTTTGATACGTACGTACGTGGGTTTTCTCTGATGTCGCATCTCGTCGCCGCCTGGTTGCGTTCGAGCCGATCCATCGATGCTTTCGCCGTACGGGCAATGGCGCTAGCAGTCGACTATAGAGGACTAATTAATTAAATTAAAGACGACAACCTAGGGCAAGCTCAACCAAAACCTTTGGTGGGTCAGGCCTGATGTCACTGGTCCTAACGTTAAATTCAGCCTAAGGCTCCATTCGGATCTCTGAATTGAATTGACAGCATGGAGTTGGAGTACAAATACAATTTCAAGTAGAATTGAAATTGGCATATAATTCAAAATTTGTTGTTTGGATGCAAAAGAAACTGCCACACGAAAATGGAATCACAAGGCAATTTTAAATCTTGTTTGGCTACCCAAATAAAATTGCAAGTTCTAAATTTGGCATGGCATGATGTCCTCAGTGAGGCCATCAAGCACCTTTGTCAAGAGCTCACAGGAGAACAGCAGTGCAATCATCTTCATGGAGGTCGTCAAGTGCCTCCGTCAGGAGCTCACTGACAGACAACGGTGTAGTTGTCTTCATGATAGCGGTGAGCAGATCGGGAAGAAGGAGGGAGGAGCATTGGCGGTGTAGCGCACACTGTTAGATTTAGATTTTGCCAATCCATAATCCTTTGTGATTCCACCGTATTATTCTCTGGATCAATAGATAGTGCTCATAGATACATTGCTGAATCATTTCATACATCGCATGAACCACACTATTCATTAATAATACACATCAAAGTTTAAATAAACCACATCAGTTAGAGTTTTACATAAAGGGTCAATCAGGCCAAATAAATACATTACAAAAGCAAAAGCGATAGCCAAAGGTGAGACCACATCTTGTCACAGGCAAGCGACTGGGGGTAAAGGATACCTTACTTCTCTCCAAGAGTCTGAATAATAGATATGCACACAATCACCATTGAAGTCTGCCTATCTGCGATAATAACTAAGCTACTAGAGAATGTCCTACTCTTCACTATCTTCTCCTCCATCTGGTCCTGGAACGAAGTAGTAGACGTAGTGCTCTTGGTCCTCAGGCTCTAAGGGGATTTAGTGAGTAGGAGTGAGCATAATTAACCGTGCTCCATGAGCCAATACACAGAATGCAGTATTATAGATTCAATGCTTAGCAAAGGGAGTCTCGGATACTTTTATTTGCTAAATGGCATTAGCTAAAAATTACAATAAGCAGAAAATTCCTTGAGACCTAGGATTTTTAACTAAACTATATTTTTTATTAAACCATTGTTCCATCCACCCACCTATTATGATCCCTGGTTACATCCACATAGAGAAAATCAATTTAGTATTACATCCACCCAACGAACTTTTCATCCCACCCATAAAGTTTTAGAAATAGATATTAATTCAAGTAAGTTCCCATTCCCGCTCATACCTGTGGGCATGGTTGTTTGAACAATTTTCACTCTGCAGAGGTCGTACACTTTACCCACAAAAGCTAATCAATTTGTTATTTTTTCTTGGACATATGAATTAAGAAGATCACCACAAGGCCTTTACAATGCATCACCCTGCAAAGGTTGTACCCGCTAAGGTTTAGCCTTAGTAAGGGTTACATCTACCCTCACTAAGACCCCCTCTTGCGTTGCACAGTGGTTTATATCCGGCGACGCGACCTGTGAGTCTATCCAGTGGTGCAACCCACGCTGGTGATGCAAATTAGTTAGCCAGGTCATACCTATTATAGATTTGTGGTTTTATTGTTTTATATTAGAAGGTCATCATAGGATTCAATCCTTTGGGACTATTTGGGCGGTTCTACCACAAACCACATATTCTTGTCCTGCATCTGCACCAACACCTTTTACCATCCGCCCCGATATAAAGCAAGTTTTAGGGTTTTTTGGAGCATAAAATATTTCAGTTCAACATACCAATCACTTCCCTCCAGTGACTGCCCAAACCAAGCTTTTATGTTTGAAATGATGTCAAGGCAAATTACTGTCCCTAATATCTAAGCACGGAGCTTAGATAAAATTTATAACTAGTATGGTTAACATTAATTTCTAGCATTACAAGGATTATTTATTCAAAGTCCAAGGGGTGGGGTATAGTAGTGCAATGATTAGTAGGCAAGTAACTATAGCCGTAAGATGAATATAAATTTACATAATAAATAAAAATATAAAAAAATTTAAACCAACATAATTTGCTTTAAAAAGTAGGTTCAACATGATCAAAGTTCTGACTCACCTGACTCACAAGTTGGTTGGTCTTGAAAGTCCCGGCTTGGCTCGAACTGCTGCTCTTATGGGTCCTCGTACTCTATTCAAATGATCACAATGGAAAGCAAATAAATACATGAGCATATAAATAAATCCTAATAAACTCCAAATTTGATGATTTTATTTTCATTAGGAAGATCTTGAATTTAGAAATAAGCTTTATTCAATTTGGAGTTAAAATAAATGAGAACAAACCATCCTATTGACTACTTATCTTCACAAAAAAAAATGAAAATCAGTACATGTGCATTACGACTAAAGCACTCATGGCTAGAGTCTAGAGCCCACATCTAGCCTTGGTTGTAGTTCCACCTCTAATTAGGAGGGTCTTCATCTCTTATTGCCATTTAATGAAAGTAATTGCATAAGGTACGACATTTCCAACGTAAAGGAATTAAATGTTAAGTACTCATGTGAAGATGGTCTCTATATAAAATATTTTATTTTCCTATGGATTATGTTGTGTTTACAGAACTTTGAGTCTAAAATATATAAAAACTTTGTTTTAAGGGTAGAAATCAAGAGTAGATGGTTGTAAAATCAAGGGTGGAATTAAATGGGAGGAGTTACAAGAGTTCAATGTACACATCCAGTACAAGTTTTTAGTATATGAGAATTTTTCCTTTTTGTTATGCTCCAAAAGTTCCTCCTTGTCTTTCTTGTATAACTTATTTGTGATGATGTTACCCAACAGAGTAGTAAAAGTCATTCTTTCCAAGTTGGAAGAGCTGAGGAACAAGGTCGCCAATGTCTCATACTGTCCAATAGTGCCCTAAGCATCTTCCAAACAATATCAAAATCGGTTAGCATAGAACTAAGACCCTTTAATTTATTCACTATGTTTTTTAACCTCGAGGACATCTCATTGATGTTCTCATGGGGCAACATAATGAATATCTCATACTTGATCTTAAACCTATGCAGTTTAGCCTCCTTGACCGCGGATGTACCCTCATGGATCTCCAAGAGAGTTGTCCTAATATCATGAGCTATCTCAAGATTGCTCACTCTATTGAACTCATCCATATTTAAATGCTCTAAGAAGATCATTCATAGCTTGAGCATTGAGATTAGAGTTCTACTCATCATGTTTGGTGAGATGTGTGGGATCAAGGGGGCATAACAAAACCCTCACCAACAATTCTCCATATGCTTAAGTGTATGGCCTTGACATAAATGGTCATACGGACCTTCTAATAAGTATAGTTTGTGCCATCAAATAAATATGGCTTCCCTATGGAAAATACCTCATTTTCCATCCTTTGCTCTCTAGGCAGTGAATCCTAATAATGAGAGATCAAACTCTGATAGCACTTATAAGATCAAGGATAACTGACTAAAAAGGAGTGAATAAGATGTTTTTAAATTCACTCATTTTACACAATTCAAGAACTAAATAATCTAAGTCTCACTAACTACACCAACAACCTAAGTCTAAACAAGTCTTTCAAACTTAGGGAGACAAGCAACCAATATAATCTCTAGGAAAGTAAATACACAAAGTAGAGAGCTAGAATGTAAACAACAAGATGAACACAAGAACTTTTCTCGTGATCTCGAAGTTTTGCTGAGCTTCCCTAATCCACGTTGAGGGAGCTTGAATGAATCAAGCCAACTCTATATGCAAAATGAGCCTTCCTCAATCCACTTGGGTAGCTCTTTCTCACTCCGAGTTGATGAGCTTCAACCTTCGCACCAATACTAAGCCTCTTCACAATCTTTTTGAGATCCCAGGTTTCACACCTCCAAACCATCTAGGGGCGGCAACCTCTAAGACTAACAAGTCAATGGCACTTGCTTGATGATGACCAAGTTTTACAAAGCTCAAACAATGGATATTATGCACTTGAATGCTCTCAATAACCTCGCAGTGATGAAATCAATGCACGAGAGGTAAATAGAAGGAGCAAGGACTCAAATGTATTCAATAGGACTTCAAGAGAGTTCTATTGATATAAGAGAGAGAATATTTATAGCCTCCAACCAACAGAGTAGCCATTGGGGACAAATCCTCGTTTTTCAGTTGGGAGCAATCGTACCATCGTTATGGGGCCAGTCATACTACATTATGGTTCAATGGCTACTTATTGTGCATTAAATGCATAGAAACCAGCCATTAACCCTAGGAGCCAGAGGTGTGGTATGACCACTTGAGTGAAAAACAGGGAGCCAGAAAATACCTCTATAGAAAAAAGCAACCGCTAACTAAAAATACGATTGTACTGCTAGGTGCATTTATACTGCAAAGAGGATGGTGGTAGTACCACTAAGCAAGAACTTGTAACATCCCAAAAATTTAGCTTTTATTTAATTTGAGTTTTTATTTTCTTTTTCCTATTTCCTTTTCTTTTCATTTAAGCCTAGAGCTAGAAAAGGCTTCCTGTGTTTAATTGTAGCCTAGTAGGATTTATTCTTTTTTCTTGAGTTCTCCTTGCTTTTGTATATATGAGAATTTTCTTAGAATTTTTGGCCCTTATTTGCTATTTTCTAAACCTTCCTTGAATTTCCAGCCTTTATTTAAATAATAAAAGTTTTTTAAAACCTCTTTCACTCTCGGGCCAAAACTCTTTTAAACTCCTAACCCATCCCTTGTTTCCCCTCCACCCAGCCCATCCTCTCCCCAAACGTGGCCTCGGCCCACACAGCCCATGCTCGCGTTTGGTCTTCTTCTACCACACGCGTCACATCCCCTCGCTACCATGCGGACCTGCCTCGTCAGCACGTCCCTCTCCCACTACTGCATTGCCCCACCTGTTGGCACCCCGTCCCTCCTGCCCTTTCTTCCTCCTCCTGCCTTCCTTCTTCTCCCACCCGATGCTGCCATCATCGCTCTGAGTCTGTCTCTAAGTCTTCGCCGCCTTCCATTCTTGGCCACCCGCCCAAAAGGAAAACCTCCGCCTGGTCATCAATGGCATGATTTTTGCACCCCCATTTCCCTTTGTGCACCTCCTCTTTCGTTTCTCCCCTCACCCCGAATCCATGCCGCCATCATTTCGGCGAGGAATTCGTGCACCGTGTGCCCCCCAAAGGCTATATAAGCCCTCCCCAACACCTCCTAGCACCGCACTACCCCTCCACAGCCTGTCTTCGCCACCTAGCGTAGTCGAGCCCCCTAGCATTGTGCACTCCCCTCTCGTGCTCCGCATAGGACTCCAGTGAGGTCCTTCTGCTACTCCAAGCCTCCCCAAGCTCTGCCATCACCATGGGAAGCTTCCTTGAGCCATCATCAATCTCATCCACTGCTCCGCCATGAAGAACCATCACTAGGACACTATCTCCACCAAAAGACGAACACCACCACTGCTCCTCCCTCTCCACCGGTAGCATGCAACTATCCCCGAGCCTCGTGCCAAGGTGAAGGCCCCTCCCCGTGCCTTTCCCTCGCTATTGCGACCCTCACAGACCACTGTCGTGTACTTGAGCACCAACGAACCCTCAGTCATCGCCCGCCACCACTGTCGGCCATGCCACATCAGCACATGGTCTTACGTGGCTGCCATGTGGTGCTATGCATCACCCATATCAGCGCACAGTCACTTCATCAGCATCTCATGCCATGCAAGCCTAGACCTGGTCCACTGCAGACTAGGCAATGTCCGTGGACCTGATCCACAGACCCGAGCCCACCTGTTAATGACTCCAAACTTTTTCTTTCAAAATTTAATTAGGCCAAAATTCCTAAAACCATGCTGACATCATAAATTTTTTTCTTTATAAAAATAAATCTAGATATTCTGATAAATCTCTCTTTTTTTCTTTTCCTTAGTTTTAAAACTTCCGAGAGCTCGTTCTTCTCTGTCCTAGCTCCAAATGAGCCCATTCTTTTTTGTAAATTCATTAAAATCCTAATATATCTACTTCTACCTTACTTTTGAATTTTGGAGTTTATTTGAATTTAGTGTGTATTCGTTATTTTCATGTGTAGTCTATGATATTTCCAATGAGTACTACTTCGACGACTCTCACCAATCCATGGAGCAAGGCAAGTTATTCATCTAGATATTATTGATCATAGATTTAAATTATGTTGATTTAAATTATTCTCAATGTATTTCAATTCTAGTTTTAAATGCTTAGTTAATACCTACATGTTATGATCACATTTGACATTGAGCACTTAATACCTTATCACCCTAGAATAAAACTCTGGTTAGTACACTAGTATCAGCTGGAAAACTTTGTAGCAATGCTTAGAGATAATCCTAGGCTTGGGATAACTTTTTCACATAAAATGATCATTATTAAAAATGTATTCTTGACTTTGGTGAGTCAAGAAGGTGTATGAAATATTTAAAAATAAAATATAAAATCTGGTTTAGACTTAGGCAAATGGCTAGGTGGTGGGTGCTCAGTGGCACAAGGGGTATGTGGAAAGTCTATCTAAATCAATTAAGGACCGGTCTGTGAGCTACTGCTATAAACCCACATCGTACTACCACAAGTCCGGTATGGGACAGATCTGACTAACTAATTTTTAGGTCACAACCTGAGTCTCGTTATAGGTTTAATGTGAGCTTGGCGTATGCCACAAGAAGTCTCACACGGCACAAAATGAGACCTTGATATAGTGGATTCTTTATTATGGTGAAATCTTAGCGGGGGAATAACTAAGTTGACGGCTTTGCATTGTAAAGGTGATGAGGACATCCCAGCTCAGCATGTTCCATCACATATCAACCATTCACCATCAAGCATAAAGGATACAAATCAAGGTCCACTTACACGAAGTCGTGCCAAGAAAATACAAGAACAGGTGAATTCATTCCTAGCTGATTTTGATTTCAACATATCTCAGGGTGTTATACTACCTAAATGTTCTACATTGATGTTACTTAGGTTTACACATGAAGCGGAGGAAGCTACTTGGCATGAGGAACAAATACAATGCTACGATCAGACCACCTGACTGACCGCACCTACAGCCACAAAGAAGCAACCATAACTTTTGATTTCCGAAGGCTCTGGGGGTCCATGAGTACTTGATGGAAAGCTTATCAAGTCTAGTTTCCAATGCAACAAACCCCACGTCGTTTGGACTTTCCAATAAGAAGTTATGATCGAATTAGTGAAGACTGTTCAGAAGGCTAACAGTCACGCGAGACCTCCTCGGGAATTCATCTCGTGGAGACCTTTCACCTAGCCTACCTTTAGAAATTCCAAATCCTTTTCACACTCAACTAGGAGGGTTGTTCCTAGTATAAATACCCCTTGTATCTAAACAATTGGGAGCTTTGAATCATTTGATAAACCATAGTTTTGCAGCCGAGCTGCTAAGTGTCTTACTCACACCATTGTTCTTCCTTGTTCTTCTTGGACTCGTGAAGAGATCCCTTTGGGATCCCCTAATTCGTGCTCTAGGCTTTCGGGCCTTTTGTGTGGGTTAGTCCCGGATTGTGGTTCTGCGGTCGTTCGGAGATCGAGTCGAAGTCCTCAAGGTTTCGGTGTCTCTCTCCCCGTCGTTTGGTCGCATCCAACCTTGGCAGGTATAAAGCTAGTTACCCGCTGTTCGCAGCAAGTTATCCTCGGTTCTTCGACCTACTGTCGTGAAGATCGGGCCATCCCAAGGAGGTTCCTACCATTTGGTATCAGAGCAAGGTTGTCACGGTAGGTCTTACCATCATATGTTATTGTTTTGTTCATCTCCTAGAGTCCACTGAAAAAGCCAAAAAAAATCCCATAGCCTTTTCACGGTACTGTTACCTTTGTGTCGTTGTGTTCATCAAGTTGCTAGTCACCATCTTTACTTATATAGTGTTTTGTTTATTTGTTATCCGCACCCCTGTTAGTGTCAAAAAAAATAAAAAGAGAAGAAAGAAAGAGTCAAAAAAAAAGAGAAGAGAAAAGAAGTGAAAAGTAGGGGCTGTGTTGCGGATTACAAAACTGAAAATTTCAGTTCTGCATACTCAAGTTTGTGGTGTTCTTAACAGCAACGTTTACATATCTTTTGAACGGTTTACGCCACTTGGTTACAGTACCGCAGCCTTCCTTGAACAGCCACCTATAGCTCCACAAAAATCTGAAAACCGGACCTCTCGACTCGTAAACCTTTCAACCGCTTAACCACAGCTGGGTTACTATCACTTTTTGCGCACTCACAGTCCTAGAGAACGAGCAAGAGCTTTGGTAAGTAAGAGGTGAGGTTGTGTGATTCCACAAATATTATCTATTCCACTTTCTCTTTGCTAACATGGCAGGTTCCAACTCAAGTGTACATGGGGAAAATCATGAAGGAGATGAACAACCAGTCACACGAGCTGAGATGCAACAATTACGTGAACTGGTTCAGGCCATGGGACAGATGCTCAATGAACGCCTTCCCGTCGCTGGTGGTGGGGGTCTACATCAACCTAACCCTGCTGCTGATCATGGTGAAGCCGCTGATGAGAACTCAGTGGGAGCTGCTGCTAATGACGACTTCCACGGCCAGCAAGATCTTGGTCGGGGTGATGGACGAGGGGGCGGTGCTCATCGTGGCCGAGGCGCAGCTGCACATATTCTGCAGCACGGGGGAGGTGCTCATGGTCGGGCTTTTGGCCACTGTGTGCGCTTTCATGATGAAGAAGACCATAATGATGATGACCATGATGAGGAATTTGATGATAATGAGAATCTATTTGCTGATGGTGGGCGATATGGACATCGAGATCATCGTCGAGATGCTATCCATAGAGATAGAAGACAGCCCCATGGTCGCCGTGCTAGGGATGATGCGGATAACATTGCTCGTGTCAAGTTGAGTATCCCAAAATTTACTGGACGAGAAGATGCAGATGCATATCTTGAGTGGGCTGAGCAGTGTGATCAAATTTTTAGAGTACATAATCTCTCTGATCAGAGGCGTGTAAATCTTGCTTCAGTTGAGTTCTCTGGTTATGCTCTCACTTGGTGGAATCAAATACAGGAGAATCAGCTTGTGTTGGGGCGTGAATATATCAACACATGGGAAGAGATGAAGCAAGTGATGAGGAGGCGTTTTGTGCCATCAAGCTATCAGCGTGACCTTCGCAATAGGTTGCAAACTTTGAAGCAAGGATCCAAATCGGTTGATGATTATTATAAGGAGATGGAGTTGCTGTTAGTGCGAACTGGAATTAGAGAGGATCCTGAATAAAAAATGGCAAGATTTTTGAATGGTCTCAATGAAGAAATTTCTGGTTTCGTTGAGATGTTTCCGTATAATAATTTGCAAGACCTTGTTGATCAAGCTATGCGCACCGAGAGAAAAATTCAGCAAGAGGGACGTGGAAGGTCTTATGGAAGCCGACCTATCTCAGCTCCATGGCATAGGCAGCAGCAAGGTACCTCTGTTGTTGGAGGTCGGTCCCAAGGTGCTGCACCTAGAACTTCTCCATCCATTGCTCTTGCAAAGACGACGGTTTCTACAGCTTCTTCACCTGCCATTCAACAACGCCTTGCTGCAAGTACAGCAGCCCCTTCTGTTGCTTCGGCTGCTGCTTCCTATGCACGTAGCCGAGAAATTGTGTGCCATAAGTGCCATGGTCGTGGACATGTTTCTGCACAATGTCCAAGTAGGAGGACTATGATAGTAAATGAACAAGGTGAATGGGAATCTGAAAGTGAGCACGAAGAAGATGGCATACAAGAAGAAACAGTGGGCAATGATGGGAGTGAGATCCAACCCGACGAAGGTGATAATAATTGCTTTATTTCTCTTCGAGTGCTTAGTGTTACTGCTGTAAAAGAAGAGAATGGACAGCGACACAATCTCTTCCATACTCGAGGCATGATCAAGGACAAGTTGTGCAGAATTATTGTTGATAATGGCAGCTGCAACAATATTGCAAGTCAAGAATTGGTTGAGCGAATGGGGTTAAAACAGCGGCGCCATCCTACTCCATACAAGATGCAATGGCTTAATGATTGTGGTACGCTACGTGTAAACTATGTTGTGACAGTTCCTTTCTCTATTGGGAAGTATAATGATCATGTGGAGTGTGATGTGGTGCCTATGCAAGCATGCCACCTGCTGCTAGGAAGACCATGGTTATATGATCGTGATGTTCAGATTTTTGGTCGAACCAACAAGTTATCTCTCATGTACAAAGGAGAGCGAATCACTTTGCTTCCTTTGACACCGGAGGAGATATTGAAGGATGATGTAAAAAGAAAACAGCGAGAGAGTGAGAACCACTTACGAGTGACCCACAAACATAGTGAGGTAGTGAATCCAAAGCCAAATAAAACTCCACAGCTACAAAGAACCAAGCCAATGGGAAAAGAGGGATTAGTCATGATGGCTAGGAAAGGGGATTTAAAAGAATTGAGTGAACCCAATGTCATGTTCTTTGTACTCCTGTACAAGGACAATTTTCTTTCCACTAACGACTTACCCTCTATATTGCCAAGTGTTGTTTATGATGTGTTGCAGGAATATAAGGATGTATTCCCGGATGAAGTACCACCAGGGCTGCCACCTAAGAGAGGGATCGAGCATCAAATCGACCTTGTCCCTGGTGCCCCACTTCCAAACCGAGCCCCGTATCGCACCAACCCAGAGGAAACAAAGGAAATTCAGCGCCAAGTTCAGGAGTTGATCGAGAAAGGGGAAATTGTAAGACTTTATGGCGTGCCGCGGACCATTGTTTCAGATCGTGACACCAAGTTTTTGAGCTACTTTTGGAAGACTTTATGGGGAAAACTTGGGACAAAATTGCTGTTCTCTACGACATGCCATCCACAAACTGATGGTCAAACTGAAGTTGTGAACCGAACATTGTCGACACTGCTGCGAGCTGTTCTCAAGAAAAATTTGAAATTATGGGAGGAAAGCTTGCCTCACGTGGAGTTTGCATACAACAGGGCAGTACACTCGACCACTAAGTTTTGTCCATTTGAGATTGTATATGGTTTCAAACCTACTACTCCTATCGATCTTTTGCCTTTGCCTATGCAGGAACGTGTAAATTTTGATGCAAGAAAACGTGCAGAATTTGTCAAGAAGCTTCATGATCGAGCAAAAGAAAACATAGAAAAGATGACCAAGATGTACATGAAACGTGCCAACAAGGGGCGTAAGAAGATGTTATTTGAACCAGGAGAATTAGTTTGGGTGCATTTGCGCAAGGACCATTTCCCTGAACAGCGCAAGTGCAAGCTGCAGCCACGTGCCGATTGTCCCTTCAAAGTGCTCCGCAAGATCAATGACAATGCATATGAAATTGAACTTCCAAGTACGTATGGTGTAAGCCCAACCTTCAATGTCTCCGATCTGTCTCCATTCTTTGGACCAGAAGAGTCGAGGACGACTCCTTTTCAAGAGGGGGAGGATGATGAGGACATCCCAGCTCAGCATGTTCCATCACATATCAACCATTCACCATCAAGCATAAAGGATACAAATCAAGGTCCACTTACACGAAGTCGTGCCAAGAAAATACAAGAACAGGTGAATTCATTCCTAGCTGATTTTGATTTCAACATATCTCAGGGTGTTATACTACCTAAATGTTCTACATTGATGTTACTTAGGTTTACACATGAAGCGGAGGAAGCTACTTGGCATGAGGAACAAATACAATGCTACGATCAGACCACCTGACTGACCGCACCTACAGCCACAAAGAAGCAACCATAACTTTTGATTTCCGAAGGCTCTGGGGGTCCATGAGTACTTGATGGAAATCTTATCAAGTCTAGTTTCCAATGCAACAAACCCCACGTCGTTTGGACTTTCCAATAAGAAGTTATGATCGAATTAGTGAAGACTGTTCAGAAGGCTAACAGTCACGCGAGACCTCCTCGGGAATTCATCTCGTGGAGACCTTTCACCTAGCCTACCTTTAGAAATTCCAAATCCTTTTCACACTCAACTAGGAGGGTTGTTCCTAGTATAAATACCCCTTGTATCTAAACAATTGGGAGCTTTGAATCATTTGATAAACCATAGTTTTGCAGCCGAGCTGCTAAGTGTCTTACTCACACCATTGTTCTTCCTTGTTCTTCTTGGACTCGTGAAGAGATCCCTTTGGGATCCCCTAATTCGTGCTCTAGGCTTTCGGGCCTTTTGTGTGGGTTAGTCCCGGATTGTGGTTCTGCGGTCGTTCGGAGATCGAGTCGAAGTCCTCAAGGTTTCGGTGTCTCTCTCCCCGTCGTTTGGTCGCATCCAACCTTGGCAGGTATAAAGCTAGTTACCCGCTGTTCGCAGCAAGTTATCCTCGGTTCTTCGACCTACTGTCGTGAAGATCGGGCCATCCCAAGGAGGTTCCTACCAAAAGGCCTTGTAATAATCACTTAGTCGCACATCGAAGGTAGCGTGTTATAGCTGACATTATAAGTTGATTATCTCTTGTGGGTAACGTTGTACCACCTCTTTAGAGTGTACGAAGTATCCTAGATAACCGTGTCCACGGTCATAGACAAGCCGAGTAAGGTTTTTCACATATTAGACCTTGTTTTTCAAAAACTAGTTTAAATAAAATTTGATGAGACTTTTTTGGAGAAAGATGGTCCGAGTGGGATACCCGCGGTTAGGCTAGTTTTAGGTTGGACCTACACTAACGGTACTAATTTGTTTAAATTATTGTTTTAATTATTATGCTAAAATTTAGCAATTTATATCTATTTACTGTATTCATTCAAATTTGGCTTTACGCTCAATTAATCATATTATGCCTTCACTTGTTGCATTTACATTAATAATGTATTTTCCCATGTAATTTGTGGAGTACATTTTTATGCTCACTTTTGCTTAATTGTGCTGCTTAGGGGAGGACGCCTTCAACTATGGTGAGGATCAGGACGAGTAGGACGCGTATTACTGTCTTTTGCCTGTGGGTAAACTTGTTGGGCTTCTCCGCTTTATTTACTATCCTCCATTGTTATTTGCCTTATATTTGGCCTATGGGTTGCGGATATATAAAACTTAGCCATAAGGCACATATTCTTTTATTTAATAAAGTTTGTCATTATACATGATATGTATTCCTGTTACCACTGTGTGCACTAGTTTTTCTGGACTAGTGCGATTAACACAGAGGATCCAGGGTGTTGCTCCCGGGTCCGACAAAACTCCAAAAAGGTCTAAAAACATGCGCTTTGAAAAAATTGCAACCAGCAACTAGAGTACAATTGTACCGTCCAGTGCGGTCATACTGGTAGATAGATGGTGATAGTACCTCACATGGAAATCAGCTGAGAGACAGAAAAATAGTCGTTCTAGAAAATTACACTAGCATAAGAAATTCAGTCATACCACATGATCAACGGTGGTCATACTGGTCTAGCAATTTTAGAACATCAAGGAGATAAAAGCAAATCAAAAGAGCTAGCATGCAACAAGTTTTGAGCAATATAGCACCATGATGCTATCAAGCTACTAGCCAAAGATCCCTCTTAATAGTACACATATAATCTAGCAACCCGGTCTCAACCACCAAACACCGAGATCAGCAAAAGCTATGAAAAGTCCTTAGCCTTCTTTTACCTTTGCCTTGACTTAGTACCAATAGCATCCATCTTACACATGCTTTTCATGCTCCTTTTCAAGTCCAAAACTAAACCTTTCTCATTTAAGAAATAAACATATTAGTCCCTTAATAATAGTTTTCATTAACTATCAAAACATCAAATTAGGGGCCTACATGCTTCACTCTGTAAGCACAAGTTTTTTAGCAGTTGTAGGGTAGGCTAGTCTGACTGGCCATTAGTTGATGGTTAGATCGGTTCAGCTCATTTCTGTTGGGACTTTGCCCAATGGCTAGATTTTAGGTGTATGGTATAAATACTCCTTTATTGCCGGTTGGGTGAGGTTACTTGTGCCTTGATTTATTTCCTTGAGCTAAGAGCGAGCCCTCTCATTTCTTATGTGCATGTGTTGCACTTAGTGAGCTTCGGAAAGCAAATCCTTGCACATGTGTTACACTTTGTGGTGGATTGAGTATCCATCAAGCTTCGGCACTTAATTTATTTAAGTGAGCGTCTCCGACTTGTTACTCTTGAATATTGTTGCCTCCTAGACGGCTTGAAAGAGTTGTGCCAGTAATCTTCTCAAAAGAGCTTGTAAGAAGGCCCACTTGTTTGTGAGTGGCTTGGTGCTCAACATCTCCGGAGTGGAGAAAAAACAACTCTAATAGATTCGAGATGTTAAGTTAATTTATGGAGCCTATCCAATTCATTTGGGTTTACCTCAACAATGTAGATTAGAAGATAACGGAGAGTCTCCGAACACCACAGTAAAAAGATCATTGTATCATTGTGATTTGCTCTCTCGTGCTCATTTATATTCTTTCAATCTATATTCATATAATTAAATTACTTATTGGTCACCGTAGGATTGCGAACTTTGATATGAACATAGAGTACTGGTATACTTAATTGAGACTAGTTGATTTAATTAAGACTAGTTGATTTAGACTCTAATTGTACAAAACCCTTTTAATTTATAAATTCGTATAAAACTCAGTTTTAGCTAAAAGGTTTTTAAAAACGCCTATTCGCTCCACTTTAGTGAGCTCCCCATCCGTACAACATCCTGGCTTGCTGCAACTAGACACAGTGTTAATTTGGGAACATCTCAAATTGTTGGATTATAAGCATATTATGTACTTTTTCTAACAACTTGAGTTTTTAAGTGAATTAACTGGTGAATGCGATCCAGTACAAATGGAATTGATTACCCACTAACACTTAGTTGTTCTATGAACAGGTGAATGGAGCGAGCAGCCAGCTTAGTGACCATGTGGCGTCTGAAGAGAGATACAAGCTGGCGGTGTCAGAGATAATGGTTTGGCTCTCCAACTGATCAAGATGCAACCACCAAAGGGGATTTGTGTTGTGCAATTTCCTTTCATTTTGCTCAAGGTCAAGCATTTTGCAGCCTCTGAAACAATTGAAGTAGCAGTTCCTTGTCATTTAAATTCAACAAGCATTTAGCTTCTTGTGTTACGTCGGATTGAACCCATTTGTCGCAGTTTCTGCACTGCATGTATTGTCGTCTTCTTATTCATTGAAACATTTTTTTAATTCATGCTTCCTAATTTAGACAACATTGTTGTTGTTGTTCTTTATAGGATTGTATGGCGCAATCAGATGGGGTGAATGATTGCCCCCGTTTTTTGATACCTGAAAACAAATCTTAAACCAAAAGAAAAGCAATCTAAATTACCGAATGTAGTTTTCGACCGTAAGCCGTTCGACCGCACGCTCGACCGCTCGCTACGATCGTTTTTGCGCATAGTCAAAATCCCTTTCCGCATGAAAAGCTTCAACCACTCGAATGCTTCGTCGCTCGAACATTTCGACCGCTCGAACGAGTACAAGCTGAAGACAACACCGTGCTTGTAGCACACCGGATTACAATGCGTTAGCACGTCGCCAAAAACACAGAAAAGTAATGCTCAGGAAAATACGCCATCAATAAACTTTTCTTGGAATAAATCTGATCTATTATTTCTATATCATATTTGTGGCTACAAAGCGCCCTCACGGCATGCCTAAAAACTCTCGCACAAAAAGCCTAACAAAGCCATGGCCAAAACACTTGGCCTACCTCTGCTTTTATATGTTAGATCCCTAAACCGTGTTCGACTCAAACACGAATTTGAAATCCTATCTCTTTATCAAATCAAGGGACCCGAAACCCTTCCTGACATGAGTTTTACCAAATCTCTAATCCTTCCCATTACAGACTCCTTCCATAATGTTTCCAGTGTCACCACATGATGCAGCCTCCAGAAATGCACCTCTTGTAGCTCCATCTCGCATCATCAACCTCCGTGTAGAAGCCTCCAGGACCACACCACCCATAGCTTCTCCACACATCACCACTTTTGATCTCTAAGTATCCAGCATTAGCCCGACCATCTTGCATGACATCCTCAACCGTATGGATCTCAGATCTCCCCAAACTAGTCCCGATCCTTCTCATCACCGATCATGATCGTCTCCACGCCATGTTGCACATGCAAAGACCAAAGAAACATTTTCCGGTACAAGTTCTCCACAACTTGATCGTCATCAGCACAAACTCACACCACCCTTGTCCATCCATAGACAAGAACAAAATAACCATGACCATCAACCAGATCGCCTATGACCACACATTCCATCGCTTACTACAAATCAGCTCCAGACAACTTCTTCTGACCGCTAGCTCAACGAGTACCTGAAAACCACAAGTACTCGGGAAATACTATCGCTCCACTCAAAACACTTAGAAATAACAAACATTACTACCGCCCAGAGTCAACGAGTACCAACTATCGAGTACCAATCACATACCACAAGTCTCCAACAACCGATTGCAACACTTACAACAACCGATCACCGACCATCGAGTACCGAGTCCTTCCGACTACCGAGTACCATGACCACCTGACCACCAAGCACCTCCCACTGGTCTAACATGAGTACTCGAAGATCACAAGAAGTGAAGCACTCATACCGATAATGAAGTCTACGAGTATTGACTGTGAAGCCTACGGCAAACGATCGCAAAAGCCTTTAACTACCGATCACGTGGTCTACAACAACCGATCGGAAAACCAAAGACAACGAGCACAGACAACGAAGTCTACAAGTACGGCAATAGTTTGTGAAGTCTACGACCATCGACCAAAAAGTCTGTGACTATCGATCACAAAGTCTACTACCACCGACCGCAAAGTCTACAACTATCGAGTGTGACCAGTAAAGTCTACGACCATGAAAAAGTATTATAGCTACAACCATGCAAAGTACTATAGTTATGATTACCTTTAGTGGTCGTTCTATCATGGTCAAAGTCGAACGTAGTCGAAGCCGGACATGGTCGAAGTCAGTTGTGGTTGTAGTCAAACGTGATCGTAAACGACTCTAAGTTGTAACCAACGTGGTCAAACTCTAACATGGTCAAAGTCTACCGTGATCGAAAGCCACCGTGGTCGAAGTTTGACATGGTCAATGTCTGATGTGGTCGAAGTATGCTGTGATCGAAAGCCACGCGATCCTCTAATGCCACTCGAGTATAGTCCGATGTTACGATGCGTCTCGAAAGCCGTCCGATGTTCCAGAGCTACTCAACTACCATCCGATACTCCATTGCTACTCGAACACCGTCCAATGCCACTGAACCTGATCGGACTGGTCTGAAACTACTTAGCAACCAAAAACACTTGGAGAAGAAAAAAACTACCCGGAGTAGACTGAAACCACTTGAGCTTGAAACCTTCGACCACGATCGAAAAAACTTTCACAAACGCAAAATCCAAAGAAATTCAAATATCAATTATTTATCATCACTTTATTTACAACCATCCACATGGTCTAACAATCTCCCCCTAGATGAATACATTGACAACACCTTAAAAACTCTTGAACAAATTGCGTTTGAAAGAAAAGCAAAAGAAGAAACTCAACAGACACTCAGCAAAACTCATAAAACTTCCCCTTGATACAAGAGAAGTAATTTTATCAAATTTCTCCAATTTCCTCCGTAGACACTCGGCAAAACTCATAAAACTCCTCCTCAACATAAGATAAGTAATTTTATGAAATTTCCCCCAATTTCTCTCTCCTTTCTCTAATTTATCCCCCTTTGGCAACAAAATCATTAAGGGCTCCAAAGAAAAGATAATTCTAAAAAGAAGCAAAAAAGAGAAAATATCCAGAAGCTTTGAGGATAATCCAAGTTATTTTGCATTAATTTAATAGTTTGACCAAGCCATCTGTTTGATCAGAGCTTCCTAGATCATATAAAAACATATATCATTTAGCACTGTCAAAACAAGTCTTTTAGCGCAATTAACCAGTTTATGTCAATCACAAGTATCTCAACAATGACCAAACCAATTATAAAAACTACAATGAGATATCACATTGAAAAGTCAAAGCCTAAAAATAAAGCAGATTTTAAATCTAGGCGAGCTAGCAGTCTCAGTAGCAACCTATTGTTCTATACTCAAAACTAAGCATGTGGCATGCTTGTAGCATACTTCTTTTCATATTTGTAGCACACATTTTTTTCTTATTGATGGTGGCATGCTTGAAGCATATTTCTTTTCATTTGTGCACTTTCTTGTGCTTTTGTCTTTTGTTTGATCACAGCATGCTTGAAGTATACTTATTTTCATTTGTGCATCTTTTTGTGCCTTTTCTTTTGTATAACATACCAAATTGAGTGATTATAAAAAGATTGCAATATGAAATATACGAGCCTCATAGTCAAGATTTAAAATAAGATTCAGAATCATGCTAATCCTTTTAGATGAATATCGCAAAGTAATATCTATAATCAATCAAGTCAAAAGTGTTCTTCTATGTCATATTTATTTCAATTATAGCAAATTAATTATAACCAATCATGATGAAAACTATATAACATATGAGTAAATATCATAAAGAAAGTTCTTTTACTTAGTTGACTTCAAAGACTTGGTCGTGATGAATTATTTGACAAATATAATAAACAAAGTTACTCACACCACTACAAATGATAATCTTCCCCTTAGAATAATCTCATAGGATGCATTACACCCAACTAATTTTGCAAATGGGCAAAATGAGAAGAATCAAGTGGTTTGGTGAAAATATCAGCAACCTGAAAACAGAAATAATAAAGTGCAAGACAACATTTCCATTTTCCACATGGTCTCTAAGAAAATGATAGCGAATATCAATGTATTTGGTTTTTGAATGCTGCACAGGTTTTTTAGCAATGCTAATCATGCTAGTGTTATCACAGAAAAGCGAAACGCTATCCAAATTTAAGCCAAAATCCTTAAGTGTAGCTGTTATCCAAAGCAATTGAGAGTAACAAGAAACAACAGCTACATATTCAACCTCAACAGTGGAAAGAGCAATAGAGTATGATTTAAGTCTATTATGCCATGCTCTAGATGCTTGTTTTAGGCCATATAAAGCTTTGGATAGTTTGTAGACATGATCAAGAAATTTAGGATTCTCAAACCTAGGTGGTTCTTTAACATAAACCTCCTCCTCAATATGGCCATTAAGAAAAGCACTTTTTACATCTATTTGACAAAGTCTAAAACCCTTCGATGTAGGAAATACTAATAAAATTCTAATGGCTTCTAATCGAGTAACATGAGCAAATATTCCACCAAAGTTATGACCATCTACCTAGGTGAATCCTTGAGCTACAAGTCTAAAATTATTTCGAACAACAACACCATCCTCACATTGTTTATTCTTAAAAACTCATTTCGTTCCAATAACATTGTGACCATGAGGAGGTGACACTAAAGACCAGACTTTATTATGCTCAAAATTTTCTAATTTCTCATGCATGGTATTAATCCAAGAGTCATCAGATAAAGCATGACTTACATCATGGGGTTCGAAAGAGACAAAAGAAGAATGAGTATATGAAGCTTTGGAGTTATACCTGCTACGAAGAGTTCTCTCATTTACCTCACCAATCATTTCTTCTGGCGAATTACTTCATTGAATTTGCAAAGGAGCTTGTAGAGTTGTCGTAGATTGTTCGTAACAATCATTGTACAAAACGTAGTTGCAGCCACAGCAGCTGAAGTCGTAGGAGTGGTCATAGCGACTATTATCGAAGGCACAGTCATAGTAGCTGTAGTCATAGGAGTGGTCATGGAAGCCATTATCTTAGGTGTATTCATACAGCTATAGTCGTAGGCATGGTCGTAGCGACCATTGTCGTAGGTGTTGTACCGTAGCTTGAGAACTCCCTATTGTCGTCGTCAGAGTCATAGAAGATGTCATCGAGTGTGTCAGGGGCCTATATACCTACATTGTTGGGTCTAGTACCAGGACTAGCCTCATCAAAAGTGACCTCGTAGGTCTCAGCAATTTTGTTAGTTTCTAAGTTTAGTACCCGATAACCCCGAGTATGAACTGCATCCCACGAAAGATGACATCTGAAGATCTAGATTCAAATTTGTTAAAATTATCATGTTTAAAGATGAAACATCGACACCCAAACACTTTCAAGTGAGAAATATTGGGAGAAAGACCAAAATGAAACTCATAGGAAGTATTATGTAATTTAGCTCACAAGAAACCTCTATTCAAAATATAGCAAACAATCAAAATAGTTTCAGTCTAATGCTTCCTAGGAGTAGCATGTTCATTTAGCATTGTTCTAACCATCTCAACCAGGGTTCTATTATTGCGTTTGACCACATCGTTCTGTTGCGGCACTCAAGCAGACGAAAATTGATAGTCTAAACCCTTTTCGTCACAAAAGGAAGCAAATGATGGGTCCTTGAATTCAGTTTCATTATCTCTTCTAATTGCTCTAAGTACTCCTGGAAGATCATTAGCAAGTCTAAGAGCTAGCTCTCGAAAGTAATCAAAAGCTTCATTCTTAGAGGCCATAAAATAATAAGAACATACCATTTACCTCCAATAGACTGAACCCTGGAAGGACCTACAGTATCCATGTGCAATAATTGTCACGGGGAATCAGTCATTACTTGTGTGAGTGGGGGATGAGATGATGTGACCAACTTACCATGTCGACAAGGTGAACACACTAAATCCATTGACTTCTCAATCTTAATACTAGGAATTTCTCTAGCTAGATTTATATTACTGAGCCGAGCTAGATGATCAAATCCAATGTGACCTAATCTATG
Organism: Dendrocalamus latiflorus; assembly: GCA_017311315.1. NCBI lineage: Eukaryota > Viridiplantae > Streptophyta > Magnoliopsida > Poales > Poaceae > Dendrocalamus > Dendrocalamus latiflorus. Next base: position 28,411,682 of record CM029610.1, read on the forward strand.
GTGCTAGAAAAACAAATTCTTAGAATCGGATAAAATAAGACACCTAAGATCAGAAGATGCTGAGTACAAAAAATCACCCTTAAACAAGTGACCAACTTGACTGATTTTGCATACCAGATCACCACATGAATCCAAGAGCCTTTAGCAAGAACTCGTCCTTGAGAGTTGTTCCGAAAAGTGATCATCTCATCACCAGGGGCACGAGTGAGGGAGGAGAACCATACCGAGTCTTTGTTCATGTGTCGAGAGCAATCGGAGTCAATGAACCATATGTTCTTCTTCCCCTTGCGACGAGCCTACAGAGCACAAACAGTCATCGGTATCTTAGTACTGAGTTAGACAATAGAGATTTAGGTATCTAGTATTGAGATACTTGATGAATAGGAGCAAAAATATGCATTGATAAAGATTTAAATGAAGCATTAGCATTTGACATATTTCAACCAATCGGTCATTGAAAAGTAGGTTCGACTACGGGGCAGTCTGATCTTCTCAGTAGAGGTGGTCTTACAATCGATCGATCAAATCGCATGGACGTCACTGGTCGAAAGTGACCTAATCGAAAACATGAAACTGGTCTGGCCATCAACTAGTCTAAACGAGCAGAGAACGCTAGTCAAAAGTCTTTTGAGGAGCTAGTCCGACCGTGGGGAATAGCTGGTCAAAAATCCTATTTGACTGCTCTAGTTCGACCATGAAAGCCAGCTGGTTGAGCACGCTTATTTATCTTATCTTTCTTTTCTTTCGTTGCTTTTCTAAAACAGAATTGAACCAAGTGACCGACTTTCGCACAATGAGTGCATTGATACTAACATGATGAGTGGTTGTATCAACTGCTTAACAGCACTCAGTTTGGTAGAGAATTCTTTTGTAAAACCAGCAGACCTAAAAACAACTCATTTTGGTTCAGACTCTTCTTCAAATTTTCCTAATTCGAGTGCTTTGATAACTTTAGGAGGATTATTCTTAGCATGCTTAATAAAATTAAATCCTAGACCATGATTTTTCACACTCATTTTCGACATGTCTATGATCATATTCAAATTTTTTAAGAAAGCCTCTCTAAACTATTCTTAAGATACTCATTCTCCTTAGACAGTGTGGAACAAGATGAGCAATTTACATATTCATTCACAATCTCCTTAGAAGTACTAGACTGAACCAATTTCTCCTGTTTAGAAAATCATTGAGTTGTCCAGTCAATGCTTCTATCTCAGTATTAAGCTTCGAACAGTTAGAATAGGAAAGAGTCTCATGATAAAACATTTGTTGAATTAACTCCTAGGAAGAATTAAGCCTAACCTGAAGCAAATCACACCTAGACCAAGCTTTAAATTGAGCAGAAGAACTAGACTTAAGCTTTTCATTCCAGCCCATAGGAAGATCAGAGTTGCGAGATGTGACACAAGCGTGCATGGTATCAAGAATAAAGTTGATAAATCTCGTATAGAGAACATACATAATGACGTTGAAATAATTATGATGAGAGAGAGAGATTTAGCGAAGCCGACCGCAAATTCCTTAAACATGACTCAAAAAGGTACAACGGATTGTCACTCTCTCACAATTCTCTTGAACATTTTAGGGCCCTCGTAGAATGATGTAGCCTCTAATTCTCTCATACGCCTCTTGCTTTGGATGGTTTGGTTTGTGGTTTAGGTTCTCTATGACCACATCTCATAACCTTATAGTCTCCCCTAGTCATCCTTCAAAGTGAAGTATGAATCCTACTCTAAAGTAAAGTATGAATCCTAATATAATTAGAATTCATCTATAAATTCTTGTAACACACCTCTCCTAGTAGATTAGCATGTGAGTCACCATACTCAACAATCTTCACCTTAACTTTTAACCATTGAAATCAGCATGCTTCTCCAAGAACATGCTTCAAGTCAACACTGGTTTTTTTCCTTCCTCCCACCATTGTGAGTGCCCTACCATAGGGGCTCAAGCACTTCACTGTAATGTTGGTGTCAGTATCTGGCTAGCCTATCCGGACCCTCCACCTAAGAACTCATTTGTTGTTTAGTTTAGTTAACCAAACCACTTGTTCCTACAACTCTCCATGTCATAGATTTGTACCACATCCGAGCTCTGCCCACTCGTTAGTACCACGTGGTTGCCCCAACACGCCTTCCTTCTTCCAACAGGTCGCACCTTTGCCCCTATACCTACTAGAGTTTGCAACCATCTTTACAGTTTCGTACATAACTGCAGATGAGATATGAGTACTTACCATTGATGATAGGGTTTCCTTATCCTGACCAAGATTTTTATCAGTCCGTCCATTCGTTCTCCACATTCAAGATTACCACTTTAATCAGTATCCTCCATTGCTCTAGATACTTTTTATTATTACCTGCTCTTTGCAAGTAACTACATGACTCCACCTCGAAGTGATACTTCACAATTTTTAATTTCAAATGACCTCAAAGATATTAGATTCTTCTTTAAGACGGAAATGTACCAAACTCTTGTTAATAGACGATGTGCTCCATCATACATCTCTAATATAACTATTCCCACCACAGTAATTGCACACTCCTTGCAATATGCCAAGTGAACAGTTTCAAACACCGAGCGTAGAGATACTTCATCAAACATCTCCCATGCCAAACATACATGGAAGAAAAAACATAAATTTGATATTCATTCACGAGAAGTACTTGATTGACTAATGACAAGTATGTCCGATTCATCTTTCACTACCGTCGCTGAGCATGCACCCCTTATTTGCTTCAAATTCGAACAGTCCTTTATTATATGACCTTCCTCGTCACAAACATAGAATACATGCATGCCCTTGCCCTTTTTCTTTCTATAACTTTTGCTTTTGCCTGCACTCCTACGATAACCAATGCTTGATCACCTGAGGATGAATATTCCAATGGCCTTTTCAATGACTCTGCCTTCAATAGATATGGCACTGCCTCGTTGAAGTTGAGAGTGCTTTTTCTGATGAAAATATTCATTACCAATTTCTCCCATGATAGTGGTAGAGATGAAGCCAATATAATGATTTTGTCATTCTCTTCAATTTTCTTATTCACACTAGTCAGCTATGTGATAAATTTATTAAAAATATTGAGATGATCAACGAACTGCATGTCTTCTTTCATGCGCAACCTATACAGTTGCCGCTCCTGCACCCATCAGTTTGTCATCGACTTCGCCATATATAATTTTTCTAAGTCACTCCATAATTTCTTTATCGAATTCTCATTGATCACTGAATACTTTACATCATCGAAAAGACATAGACGGATTATACTAATAGCTTTTCACTCTATCACTTTTCAGTCTTCAACAGACATCGCTTCTAGTTTGTCCCCTTCAAGAGCGTGATTAACCCTTACTAGACAAGGGCATGCTTCACCATATATTGCGACACGCTGAAATTTTCTTGGCCATCAAATTTCTCTACTTGACTCCACATCATTGATATTGATCTTGATTTTGTGACATCTAATATTTTGCCAACCTTCTCGCAAAGCTAATTAATCTAACATTGGCTCTAAAACTACTTGTTATACTCTGATACCCCTCATTATGTGTAGCAACTCTTGGATCGGATCAGAGTTGTGTGATACAATAGAGTATGCATGGTATCAAAAATAAAGTAGATAAATCTCGTATAGAGCACCAAAATAATGACGCTGAAACAATTTTGATGAGAGAAAGATTTGTTGAAACCGGCCGCAAATTTATTAAACATGACCTCAAAAGAATACAAGAGATTGTTGCTCTTTCACAACCCCTAATGTTTTAGGACCCTTGATACTTTTCCTATACAAGAAGCTAATACTGAATAATAACCTAGCCTCTAATCCTCTTGTCCGCCTCTTGCTTTGGATGAGTTGTCTGTGGCTTAGGTTCTCTATAACCATACCTTATGACTTTATATAGTCCCCCAATTTGTCTTTAGTGTGAAATAGGAATTCTAATCCAATTAAAATTCGTCTAAGAATTTTCATCGCACACCTCTCTACGCCGATACAAGTCTTCATGCTCAACAGGAACAACTTTTTTACTAGTGTCATCTTTGCTTCGGCTATAAGCTTTTTGACAGGTTACACACCAAGCCAAACGAAATGAGCTGTTACTTGCACCCCCCCCCCCCCCACCCCGCGCTGTTAATTAACTTGGTCTGCCAAATGTTTGGATGTTTGGTAAGCTACAAATAGGTGATGAGGAAGCAGTTAAATTGGATGCCATGCATGAGATGTTGCTACCTCTCTATAAAGTGTAAACAGAATTTGTACTCTTGCGGCTGCAGTTATTATTATTTTTTTTTTTTTGGCTTGCGGATGCAGTTTGTTGTTCAAACCATGCTGAAAATACGAAAGAATTACGACACTGTTTTTGTTAGAAGTATAAGCGAGTTGCTAGTCATAAATTGCTGATCAATCCACATAGTTATGTTCTGAAGAGACCGAATGGAAATTCAGACAATAAAAATGGCTGAAGAATACATATTACCACTTGGCCACAGCCCCTGTATCGACAAGTATTTGGCAAGATACAAAAGGTAATAATTAAGGAAATAGTTGGACTGGATGCCATGCATCAAATGTGAAGTCTAAACAGAATTTGTACTCTTGCAGTTGCAGTTTGCTGTTCAAACCATGCTGAAAAATATGGTTCATTCTGTGTCTTTACTACTTTGCTGAAGAATGGGGCCAATGTTTTGCTTAGATCGATATACCACTGGCGAGCCATCAGTTACTAAAGTAGAGCATTTACTATGATGACCAACCAAAATGTTGATGGTGGAAAAGAAAATTATTGATCAATATAATAACAGAGAGATAGACTGACTGGAACTTAAGAAAAATGGCTGTGCATTGAGGAATACATTTCCAGTTGGCCACAACCCCTTCAACCTGTATGGCTTATCAATTAGCAAAAAACTGCAAGTAATTAATAAGTAGCAAGTACAACATTATGGAGTATTATTCATTTATACATTTCCCAGTAAGTGAACAATTGGAGTGGAGACAATCATTCACAAAAGACTGTTTGCTTTGCCTGCATTTTTTTCCACTGAATAAATAAGCAGGATGTACATTCGATGGATCTGCCAGTATTGGCGTGATGCCGTGAACCAGATATCAGACTTTACGCATCTTTCTTGCAGAAATATTTCTCAGTTCGAATGCGTGTGTCAAACAAAAAATTAGAGTTCAGAAGAAAAACACATTGCAGAAAGTACTTCTGATTCACCGAAGAAAGTCTTCTAATAAAAGCTGGGCGCATAATGCACATTATATGACCCACATCTCTCTCCCAAAGCACACCACCCTTTCACAAATCAGTAATCGCGTTAGAACAAAATCCACACCTTTCGCCATGTCTCAAGATGGCCGAGACCACCAAGGCGCCACCTCCAACAACGAAGGCAACACACTGCCGGCGATCAACTCCGACTCCATGAGTTCCGGTGAGAACAACAACGGCAGCGGGTCCAAGACTGGCAGCCTCGTCGACGCAGGTACCGACAAGGGGAAGGGCGTCGTCAAGAAAGAGGAAGAAGAACGTGGATCTAAGGGTAAGAGCTCCGCAGACGTCGTAGTAGCTGCCGACGGCCGTGCCGGTGGTGACGGCCGCCGCGGCGACAGGGTGCACCACAACGTTACAGAACGTGAGCGGAGGAAGCGGATGAGGGAGATGTTATCCAACCTGCAAGCCCTCCTCCCCAGTCTCCCCGACAAGGTGAGCTACACTCGTATAAAGTATAAACTAGGGCTTTGTGCATGCAGATGATGGACTACTCGCTAGTGTGATGTTTCAGACTGACAAGGCGACCATGGTGGGGGTGGCAATAGACTACATCAAGAGCCTGGAGTTGACAGTGGCCGATCTGGAGAAGCGCAAGAGTGAAATGAAGCTCGCGCGAGGCCAGCTCGGCGCAGCCGACGCCGGGCCCTCCTCGTCCTCGGGGCCACCGGCTACCGCCGCGGCGCCGACGCAGACGGTCTTGCCGATCATAGCACATGACGGGATGCCACCTGCCGGCGCGGTGACCGCGGCGCCGGCGGGGCTCCAGACGTGGTCGGGGCCGACCGTCGTGCTGAGCGTGTCGGGGGACGACGCGTACATCAACGTGTGCACGGCGCGGCGCCCGGGCTTGATGACGATGGTGGCCACCGTGCTGGAGAAACACCGCATGGAGCTGATCACGGCGGAGGTCGCGTCCGACGACTCCCGGAGCATGCTCATGATCCACGCTCGCGTAAGTAAACCTCTTGTCCTCTGGGTCATGGAGTTTTAGCCAAAGATGGTCGTTTGCAAACGGCTTACTAAAAATGGAAAAGGATCGGAGCCCACGCGCGCGATCTTGGTTGTCGTGGTGCATTTCTTTATTGGATCGTCCTTGTGTGAGAGATGTCTTCTAATTCAGTTTTACTATTGCACAGATGATTGAAATTTTTGTATGTTTCAGTCACCTGAAATTGCACTCTCAATGAACTAAAATTGCAGCCCCCTCCAAAAAAACAGCTGCAACTTTAGATGATTCAGAGTGCAACTTCAGATGACCTGAAATTGCACTCTCAATCAACTAAAATTGCAGTCCCCCTCGAAAAAACATGTGCAACTTCAAATGATTCAAAGTGCAACTTTAAATGACTGAAAGATAAAAAAATTTCAGCCGCCTGTGCAATAGTCTATCCCCTTCTAATTAACCATTGGATAACATCTCATTGGTTACGTGATAACCTACTAGCCGAATGACGGTGCGTTACTACAGAAACAGAAACTTCATAGTAGAAAATAATTTACTAGATGAGAGATCAATTATTAGCACTTTTATATTGTTGGGAATTTGAAACGCTCAAAAGAAGCAAGGAATAGATGATAGATAATAAGAGTACTAACTCAAAACTTTACACTACGTTCATACATCTCCCAAGATTGCATTAGAAAGGAGGTAAACATGTCTTTATATAGACTTCCTAAACCGACTCTACAACCGACTTAACGAGATGATTTTTATTTCCACCAGTTAATCACATCACATGGCGAGCTATCTTGCTGACTTGACCAATAACACGTTTCTGTACAACAAAGCAAAACTGACAGCTCACATATTATGTTGAATACTTAGTACAAGTACTAACCAACTATTCAAAATGTACTTGGTTTTCTTTACCAGTGACTTCATATCCAGTTCACATGTTTGCTAGAAGCTTCAAGGATCAACAACATCTTGCATGGCGGCTGACACAAATTTGGCAAATACGGCCGCAAGTTTTTCACTGCATATTGGCTGCTAGAAGGCTCCAGTTTTGGTTTTGCATCTCTGCCGACATCCAACTCAAAACAGGTTTCAGGTCTTTAGCTTCAACTGGCATTAGTTATTAGCTTTAGCCAAAATATCTCAGCATTCAAGAAAATAAATTAATCTCTAACAAACTCCCCCCCCCCTTTAATTTATTTTTCTTGAGAAATCTTTCTCCACGGTAAACTTCACTAAACAAAACCTATATGAAAATATTTTCTAGCTGAAACTTTATCTCCAACCATTTTAGTTGCACATCTTGTTCTATTCTTCTCGTCGAATGAACGTGTACTCATCATTTTGTAAATTCTCTTGTCTGCAATTCCTTTTCTAACTTTCCGATTTATTTATTGGCTTCAAATCTTTTTCTTTCTCGACCCTTTCGATCTTGTCCTTACTAAATTTTACCAAATCCTTTCACTTTATAATTTCTTTAACTGCCGACAAACTACGTGGCTTGTAACTCTCCGCCATGCTCCTAACATGTCTTAGGGCTAACTTTGGCATAGTCAATCGCTCACTAGCACTCAAGCTAGAACTCGATCTCAAACTGGAATTTGAGTTCAAACCTAAACTTGTTCTTTTCACTTTTGAAGCATCACCTCGCTCCTGTGATTCAACTGTTGTAGCTACAACATGTGGTTGGCTTGCCGATATAATCATCTTCAGCATACTGGAGCTATCAACAACCTAGCTCCATAAAGTCAATTGAGTTGGATAACACATCTTCAATGGATTATTCCTGTTCTTATCCATATCAGCCTTTGCAACAAGGCAATCTCTATTTTTCTGGTCGATTATCTTGCAAGAAAAATCTTCGAAATAAACTATATACCCATATTCTAGTAGTTGCCCAACACTTAGCAAATTCTGCATCAAATTTGGTACAAACAGCACATCATAAACAATCTTCTAACGACCTTCCAGTTGGACATGAATACTGCCTTTTCCTTTAGTTTGGGCTAAATAACCATTGCCCATGCGTATCTTCGCTTGATATGACGAGTCGACATCTCGAAATATACTTTGATTGGAAGACATATGGTTTGTGTAACCACTGTCCACGATCCAGGTATCTTCTTTTCTTTCTGCACAGCTGGCAAGAATAAACACACTCTTCTACATCTTCCTTTTCTTCTGAGAAATTTACCCGATTTTCATCTCAGGATCTACAAAATCTGGCAATGTGACCTTGCCTCTTGCATTTATTGGAAGTCATCTTCTTCCAGCACCTATCTGTAGTGTGATTGGATTTTTTACAAATATCACACCAAAATATAGAATTAGCCTTACCTTTTTCTCTTTTATCTTGGATCAACTACTCGTACATATCTTGCCTTCGATCATTGCTTCCTTAATAATTCCCACTATTTCTCGAATTGTAGGATTTGAAACTCAACTTTGATTGGAAAGCGCTTTTAACTGAGCTTCCTTCCCTTTGTAGCTTTCTCTCTTCATGAGATTCCAACGAACTCATTAATTGATACACAGTAAGAGTTGCCAAGTCATTCAACTCCTCAATTACAGCAACAATATATTCAAACTTTTCTGGTAAACTGGTCAGAATTTCCTCAACAATCTTTTGATCAGAAATCTCTTCACCATAGGTGCACATCTGATTTACCATCTCAAAGACTCTCAAGAAGTAATCTTTTATGTTCTCGGACTCCTTCATCTGCAGATTTTGAAACTACCTTCGCAAAGTTTGTAACTTTACAGCTAAAACTTTTGCGAAATCTTGAAACTCCTCCTTTAACTTATCCCTAGATTTTTTTGAGGTCTTGGCATCGATAATCCACGGAAACAAACTTTCTACAACACCTTGTTAAATAAAAAACAAGGCCTTAGTGTCCGTCATTTTGTTCTCTGCCAGAGTTTTCTTCTGCTCCGGTGTAAGAACATATTCAGCGGCATACTTTTTATAGCCATTCTTCATAGTATCCCACAACCCTTGCGATAGTAGCAGCGCTCGCATCTTGATGTTTCACATATCGTAATTCTCTCCGGAGAATACGGGAACCATCGACTGCGCCATCCTGACGCCTGAACTTGAAGCCATAACCTCAGCTCCGAAAAATAGCATGAATGCACTGCTCCGCTACACCCGACTCGACCCTTGGGCTCTTTACTAGTTGTTAGGGATTTGGAATGCTCAAAAGAAGCAAGGAATGGAGGATAGATAATAAGAGTGCTAACTCAAAACTTCACACTACATTCATACATCTCCCAAGATTACATTAGAAAGGACACAAACATGTTTTTATATAGACTTCTTAAACCAACTCTACAACCAACTTAACAAGATGATTTTTATTTTCTCCAGCTAATCACATCACATGGCCAGCTATCTTGCCGACTTGACCAACAACACGTTTCTATACAACGAAGCAAAACTAACAGCTCACATATTATGTTGTATACTCAGTACAAGTACTAACCAAATATTCAAAAAGATCTTGGCTTTCTTTACCGATGACTTCATATCCAGCTCACGTGTTTGCTAGAAGCTTCAAGGATCAACAACATCTTGCATGTCGGCTGACACAAATTTGGCAAATATGGCTACAAATTTTTCACTGCATGTTGGCTGCTTGAAGGCTCCAGTTTTGCTTCTGTATCTCTGCCAACATCCAACTCAAAATAGGTTTCAAGTCTTTAGCTTCAACCGACATTAGTTATTAGCTTTAGCCAAAAATATCTTAGAATTTAAGAAAATAAATTAATCTCTAACATATATTAAAGCATTATAAACACAAACATAATAATCAAATATGGTATCCAGATAATCACAAGGAAACAAATTGTTTCAAATAACATGTCATATATCAGTAGCATAACACATAAAAATCATCCTAGATTTTGCAACACGCGTACACATCCATCGCAGTAAGCATTTTGCAACAAGAAAACACACATACAAGGTACACGAAGATCAATATCGCGGTATGGATAGCAGGAGGTGGAGTGGCTCCTCTTTCCCGACACCAATAACATGAATGCTACTTGACCTTCTGCCATCTTCTCTAGCAGGTCTCAACATGTCACACCAATGCCACTGGCCCCTTCATGGCTTGACAAGAAAATCAATCAAGAAGTATGTTAAATCTAGATGCAATTATTATGTTTTGAATTTGAAATTTTAGTTGTAAAACTGTGATAGAAACCACATCTCACGGTCTTTCTTTGGTCTTACATGTCCACAAGAAAAAATATGACACAAAACAAACTATTACTGTTCTCTAAATATGACCCAAAAATGAGCATGTCATATAGCAGTAATGTCCATGCTTGATTTGGAAGTTCACTCAACAGCTCTATTGAGGAGTGTGATTGTTTTATATTTTCATTTATGAAGAAAAACACATTAGATTAGGATATATTGTAGGGCACCATTTAAATAAGAAGCCAACAGAGTGGTATGGAAACTTACCAATCGAGACATAATTGAAGAGCCATAGCTGGCATCAAAGCTTCCAACCTGTCATACAAATCACAAATTTCCTGAAAAACTAATTGTAGATTCTTCTCTCCATCGGAACAATAGGGCTGTTATGCTTATTACTAAACTTGTTGAAGAGATGAAATAGAACCAAGGTCTATCTTTTTTATCAGAGGTTGAATTGATCATTGGAAGAAAAATTAGGCCAAAAATTAGGATACATTCGAGAGAGAAGGTAAATCAATCCATCCCACTCAAAGATACACGTTTGTGGGAGGAGCCATTCGCATTCAAAGTATCAAAAATTAGGATACATTCAAGAGAGAAGGTAAAGCAATCCATCCCACTCAAAAGTTACATGTTTGTGAGAGCAGCCATTTGCATTCAGAGTATCAAACTATATGGAAATAAAATGTACCATGTGATCTTGATGCACAGTCTAAACACCAAGCTCTTGTACCTAGCTTCATTAACAATGACTTGCCCTAGCAATTCAATGGCTGGATTTCTATGTTTTTCTAGATATGCTATAGTGAAGCTAAGTTATCATAGTCTCAGTCAGCATTATCCTTTGTCAGAACTTAGGAGAACCTGCTGCCACCACAATCTTGCTAGCCACCAACTTCGCCTACATTTGCTATCAGCCCACCGCCTCCCTTCCCACTTGGGTTGGCCAAACAACCCCCAAACCGTGCTCTTCCTCACGAGGATAGTTGTCATTTCCACCACATCGTTCAGGTTAGGGTCAAGCCGAGGGGCAAGCACGAGGACACGGGTCCAGACCATGGCTTCCTTGCCACCGTCATCTCCTTCAACCGGATGCCCACAGTCACATGGTGGGATAGTAGGATGCAGCACAGTGGGGCACTGGCGGTAAGCTGCGGCACGGGGGTGGCTCTGGCAGCAGGAAGAGTGGGTGCAGGGGTGTAGGCAATAGTGTTGTCGACATCCTTTCCGTAGCCATCCCCTCCCCCGTAGCCACCAGATCCACCAGTGTGCATTGCCTCACCACCTCATCTCCTACTCTACTCTCAATCCTTCATGCTGCCTCACATCCGCGGCCAAATGTGGGCCTCATCCATGGCATAGGCCAGATCTGGGTGTCTTGCTCACCGCTGATGTGCACGTCGTCGCCACTGATGGCTTGCACCTTGGCCCACATCCCGAATGATTCAAGACAAAGGAGGAAGGTGAGAAGGCTAATACAGATCAACTAGTGGGAAGCACTTATTGATGCACAATAGCCTAATATTTCACGGTACCACACACGAAACCTTATAGACCAATATGATTTGATCAAATTGTAAGATCAACACATTCGGCATAATCTAAGAATAAAGTATTCTCAACTTACGCACAAAACTCTCACGCTGAAATTCACGATCTCTCTCTATCTCTCGGCAATTCTCCTCTCATCTCATACACAAGACTTGATGCCAATATTGGTTTTTATGATTTTTATTTAAAACTAAAACATAACATGTCCTAATCTGATCGACCCTAGGCCTTATATTACTCACGCACCCATAGGCTAAGCTTGATACGTATGAGGACTTAAGGTCTGTTACAAACTCCAAAACAAAGACCTACTCGTGCTCATATTTGGCACATCACAAGTTTGTAAACTAACTTAGAAATAACTAACAAACTTGGATGACAAAAGATAGAAACAAACTCAAAAAATGATAGAAAACTTGGATTAGAATCCGTTTCAAGTGCCGAATCCTATCCTTCACTCGTCCCACGTAGGCTCTCCACACACGCCGCGTACACGGAACCCACGTGGCCAACTCCCCTTGATGCGTGTCCTCCAACCCACGTGGCAACCATTGGCGCATGCGCTCATGCGCCCTACACCCCACATGGCCGTGCACTCCACGTGACCCATGTGCTTTATACGCCCTTGTGTTCCACATGGTGCATCATTCAATACCATGCGTCCTGCTAGGGTTTTATGCCCCTCTTCTCCCTCAGCCAGCCTTAGTTCTTTTCTCTTTGCACAAAACAGCACCACTTTGTGAATCAACAATAGATTGCAATTTTGAAGTAGTTACCAAAATGGAAGTGGTAATTAGTGCCATGTCAGTGAGATCCTAGGGACGGTGACGATGACTTTGGGGTGGGACATACCTTGGGAGAGGTCAATCGGGGGAGAGGAGAGGGTGGGGGCGTAGAGCGGAGAGGGACAGAGACTCATGGGGTATCGGACGTATGGTGCTGATAGCTAAGGCCCACCTATTGGCACGTGTGGAATAGGCAGGTCGGAACGGATAGATGACTACCACCATCAACTTGAATATTTAAGATAGTAAACATACCGCTAAAGGTAGAATTTATCATGATATGGCATTATATAAGATGCTAGTACGCAAATGACTGAGCAAAGCGAGAGCTCACACGATTTATTAGATAGGCATTTATCGCTTGCGCATATTTTATAGGGTCAATCTTCTTGTGGGAACCTAGTAAATGTATTAAATGTACACTTGGAGGTGCCATGGTTAACCTCTTAAGTCACAACAATACCTCCCAACCGGAATAAAAGATTAAGAAACACAACAACTAAGGGATATCTCTGTTTCTATATTATTGACATCAAAAGGAGCAAATCATATTTCGAAAATGAGGAACTACGTCTACTTGTTCCTTTTTTTAACTCAAGGAACGTCTACTTGTTGATTAGGAGCAGGGGCTGCAAGGGTTCAAATCATTTGTTTGCATGAATATAGTACAGGACAGGTTCTTTACTGCGCATGGAATTTCCTTTTTGCTATGTTAATGATGTTTTTATCTGACTGAACTCTTGGCGAAGAAATCATTAATTGATTTTCAGATCCTTAACTTCATGAGTATCCCTTGAATTGCACTTACGAGTTTGTAAGATTCAGAAGGTAACGAACCTTAGATGATAGGCGACATAACTCTTGTTGTTGCACAAGAGGCCGGTTTGTACACTTACTAGTCCAATATGTAAGTTTATGGATTTCCTTAAGCAAATTAATTTGTTTTCTAAATGATTTGATTGTACAGAACTGCACTACCAGACTGTTCATACCTCATAACAAACCTGACAATCTATTTAGTACTAGTTTCAAGCATATTCAATTACTCCCTTAAAAATAAAAAAATAACAATCCTAGTAGCCCAATTAAGAACACCAGAAATCTTAACTTGCATTTCCCGACAAGTACAACACTAATCATTACAAATTATGGACTTAGAGTGGCGCTCAAATGAAATATTTATGCGTTCATGCTACCTGCTATGCTACTGATATTTAGGTCTTTTTCTATAAGAAGGTGAATGGAGCGATCTGCCAGTTCGGGGACAATATGTCTTCTGAAGAGAGTTACAAGCTGGCCGCGTCAGAGATAATGGTTCAGCTCTCCAACTGATTAAGATGAAGCCAGCAAAGGGGATCCGAGCTGTGCGAATTAATGCCTGTCTATCTGCTCAAGTTGGAGCACTCGCAAGATTTGGAGTAGCATGCGGTTCCTTGTCAACTTTTGTTTACATTTGAGCATTCAGCTTCCTGTGTCGCGTTGAACTGAACCCGTGTGTCATTCATCGCAGTTTCAGAACAGTGTTTGTAGCAGTGCAACCGTCGTCTCCTAAATTCCTGAAACATTTTAATGCGTGCCTCCTTATTCAGATTGCTGCTGCTGCTGTTGTTGTTCCCTGCTGCATGCCTGCATTGTGATTGATTCAGGCATATTAAAAGAGTAGTGTAACATTCTTTCGGCCGTGGTTGAAGGCTCTCATGGGCAAATGGGCCGGTATTCCTGTCAATGCTGGACCAATCCGGCCCATAGGGGCAACATTTTTGCAGTGAATTAACAAATGGACCTAGCCCATTATGAAGGACGGCTTGAGCAGAGGAGGAGATGGGTACAACAACGCTTAATTAGAAGGGTAATAAAGTGTAACTAAGATTGTTAATCTATATATCTACAAACAACTATCGGTGATATTTAAAACATCTCTTTTATTTTAGTGGTATAGAGACCTCCTTTATTTTAGAGGTATAGAAAATCCCACAATAATTCTTAAATTAGAAAGGTAATATTCCTTGAAATTCTCTCGTTAATTGGGAGAAAAAAAGAAGATTTGTATTCTTATTTTAGTAGGATCATATTTTAGCGGTATAGATTAATTATATAAATACTATAACTGTTATAATTGTATAACAAATATAGCTATATTTCAAATATAGCTATATTTTTTAAATATATTACAGATATATATGATATAATATATTACAATATTTAGCCATATAGTTACGTGAAAATTTTCGCTAAGATTATTAAGGGCATGTTCTTTTTGGCTGCGGCTTTTGGCTTTTGGCTGAAATTTTTGAATTTTGGCTGTTTACGGTACAGATTACGGAGAGATCGATACTCACTTGCAATTTTGGTTGGTACATATGTTGGGCTTTTAACGTGTACTACGTTTAACTTATAGACCCCATCTTGAGAAAATACTCCGTTTAAAAGTTAGGTACTGTAGCGGCTGCGAAAAGCCGGCCGGCTGGAGGCCAGCCGAACAGGCCCTAAGTAAAGAAGGAAAGGAGAAAGATGGTTCTCAATCCGCATGTGATGCCAGCTCCGGTCTCCTTGTCTCCTCGATCGGCTCCTCATGTGACGGCCACTCCAGTTCTAGAACTGCAGCATGTGGTTTCCAATCCGTCAATGGGTCGAGCGGCTTTCATTAGGAGGAAGTCAGGCAAAGTTACACGTGAAAGAGAAAAGGAAAAGAAAAAAGGGGGAAGAGTTGGCACAGGCTACACGTGTATTTATCTGGCTAAGGACTCGTTTCAAATGACTTTAATTTTTGATTTTTTTTTTCTTTTGTTTATTTAAGTCAGAGGTTATTTGAAACACGTCGACTTCTAATTTTAAGTTATTTTAATTTTTTTAGTTTTTTTTCTTTTTTTCTTATTTATTTGTATTGTTCATGACGATATAATAGTTTTTTATTTTTTTACTTTTTTAATTAAAGAATTCAAAAAACTAAAAAAACTGTTACAATATAATTTTAACTTAAATCCTATCATCAAAGTTATAAGCTAGAGACTTCGGAGCAGGCCTAACGCGTGCACACACAGGTCGATCTGATGGTACACGGGCCAGGAGAGAGAGCAACTTTGAGGGACAACAATATCGATCATTGTACTGAACTAGTACATAAACACCCTGCTCCCGGCATTCCCACATGCACAGTGGTTTTTTTTCTAAGCAAGTACCAGCACATCGCTTTGATTTAGGCTCTTTGGAAACAGATTTTACAGATGACTTTTGACGATGTTATGGGCTTTTGGTTGAAATACTCATTGTAGCATCTGTTAGCCTTTAGCTGATACATTCAATTAAAAAATAAAAAAATAAATAAGTTATATCTCACAGATAACACAAAAAATCTACGTTAAAAAGCCTACATATTTAAAACGGATTTTCAACTAACTAGAAGTTAAAAACCATATTGAACGGCCTTGCTACCTTTACTTTCTCTCTCTTGTTTTGCCTACTGGCCTCTCCTCCCTAGTGACCATGCATACATTGCTACCCCGCTCATTTTAGTTTCAGCTTCTGGTTTATGACTTATTTTTCACTATTTACGGAGCATTGTTCCAGGTGCAGTTAGGGGTGAAAATGGGCTGGGTATTTCCCGCCTGCCCGCCTGACCGTATTAAAGCGGGTCAAATTCGGGTCATAAATTCGGGTACCCGGGGTCTTATACGGGTATCGGATCCGAGTACGGGTATTTTTTTGGCGGATATGGTATCGGGTTTGGGAGGTCGGTATCCGACGGATACGGATTATCCGGTACAAAATACGGATATTACCCGGTAAACTATCCGGATATTACCCGGATTGCTTGGAGCCTCCAAGTCTCCAAAGTCCACACAGTCCAACCATTCGGTTCGGGCGTTCAGCCGTTCGGGGCTTCGGGCGACGCCGTTCGGGGCTTCGGGGTTTCCATCCCACAGTGACAGCGCCGTTCCATTTCATTCCAAGTCTCCAAACTCCAGTGGCCAGTCGCCCAGTCCCCATTCCATTTCCCTTCGGCCGAGACGCCGAGTGCCCGACGCCGACGGCCGACGCGGCGGCGCCCCTGGTCTTCCCCTCCGTGGACTTCCTCAGGCCGCCATCCCAGCACCGCCTCCGCCCGTCCGCAGATCCACTCGGCGAGGCGGCGTAGGCAGGCACCGAGCACGGGAGATATGAGGGGACTGGCCGATTCGACGTCGCCGCCGTTGATTCAACCTCGCCGCCACCGGATCTACACCCGAGTGCCCGACGGCCGACGCGGCGGCGCCCCTGGTCTTCCCCTCTGTGGACTTCCTCAGGCCGCCATCCCAGCACCGCTTCCACCCGTCTGCAGATCCACTCGGCAATTCGACCTCGCCGCCGTCGATTCGACCTCGCCGCCACCGGATCTACGCCGCCAAGTCGACTCGAGGTACGCCAGATCTGAGACTAGAGGATCTTTGCTGCTTTGCACTTTGCTTGAGGGGATTTGCTTAGCAACAACCAACAAACCAGATGTTCACTGCTACAATGCATTTGAGGATGATTCATATGTGTATATTGTGAATTTGTGATGGCGTAAGTAGTCACAATGGAGTAAGCAGGAGGGGCGGCAGTGAACTCCACATGGAACAGATCAACTAACCATGTAACATGTACAGCAATAAACTATGTAATAACCTAGCACAAATGCATAATCTGATCTACGTTAGATGGTTGTGGGCACCCTGTTTCCAGCATTATTCAAATAATTTGCTAGGTTCCTACTTCAAATCACACATTTTTTCCTGTTTCAAGTACTATAAAATAATTTGATAGGTTCCAACTTCAAAATCACACATTTTGATGATTCCTGCAGTATCATGTATATAGAGTATAGTTTTTTCCTTAGAAATTGGAATGAGTATGTATATATTGTATTAATCTGAATGTTCTGTTGTTTTCAGGATGGGGCAGCGAATAGTGATTGAGGGTGAAAGCAAATGATGCTTGGACAGGCCTTTTTTGCGAAGACTAATATGGTGACATGTCATCAATAGTCATATGAATGTATCTTTTGCCTTGACTGTACCTCTGATCTGAATATGAGGTTATGACTCATGAGGGTGATATTCTTAGTGTTAAAACTACTAATGAGTAATGATGTATATCCAATGATGCTACGACTTTAGTACTGACGTATTGTTAGGCAGTACTATGCCCTAAGCTCTTAATATAGTTGCATTATGGATGTATGGAATGGTTGCATTGCTATTGTCTATGTGGTATAAAATGGTTGTTGCATTGACTTGATATCCGAATAAGTATTCGTAACCGGTAGTATCTGTATCCGTCTTGGTACGTATTTGTTCCATATTTGTGCCCGACATTATCCGTGTTTGTATTCGTATTCGATACTATCCGTATTCGACCCGATTCCGATTAGAAAATGTGGGTTAGGATATGGAAAGGTTGAGATCCGACCGTATCCGACCCGATTTCACCCTGCAGTGCAGAGGTGGGTGTGCAAAACACAAAGTTGCATTCAAAGACAACGGAGAGTTGGCCGGGCAGCATCACCACCACCCACCCCCGCTACCAAAAAGGAGAGAAGAAGAAATCAACCATTCAAACATGAAAGGAACACAAGCATGAATTGCAAAGAAAACAAGGAAGAACGCAACGCAAAACTCGGAAGAGAAGGAACGTTAGCTACTGGTTCGAGAGCTGTTCAGGAACAGTAGCAAGCGAACGCTACAATCTCAGCCACTACCGCTAACCATTGCCCGTCGCTTGACGAGGTGTAGGGAACTAGTTGTACTTTGCTGCTGCTGTACTACAGGGCTTCTCTTTTTTTTTTTTTGCAGGAGACTAGGAGTAGGACTATAGGTAGGTTATGCCTGGCGATGCCAACTTTCGTTTCGCTTGCTTTTGCACAAATTCTAATGTAGATTCCCGTATGATCCTACTAGGAATTTTAAGCTTTGCAAGGGGCAGCGAAAATACTCGAAAGAAGGCGGAGTGGCAAGCAAACAACGGAGGCATCACCGTGGTACCACGACTCCATTAGACTAGAGTACGGACGCCGCAAACTCTCCTTTACAAACCTATATATTGATATTCGCCCAAAAAAGAAAAAGCACAGGATGTGGATTAGTACTATAATTCTCCCATTATCTATGTCTGCGTTCTGCGTCATCTTATCCTTGTGATTAGATAGATAGATAACCCGCTTATTTGAGCTTCATTTTCTGACTTTTTATTTTTTGTTTTTTCTGATGATGTAAATTTTAAGCCTTTTAGCCATTTTTTTTGCAGTCCTTTTTCATTGTCTGTGATGATTTAATTTTTATTTTTTTTAAATTTAATTACGTTGAAAAAGTTATCAATAGTTATAGTGTATTTTCAACCGGTACAGTGCAAAATAAACTATAAGCCAAGACTTTTAACCCAAATGAGCTCCACCAATATAGCTATCATTAGATACCGGCAAAAAAGGTCTCCCCATAAACCCCATTTTAGTATCTATTTAAATATCTGTTTGTAGGACCTGATACAAATTCTAACTCGATACGATTATCAATTGTCAATTGTTCAGCATATAATACTATGGACATTCTTAATATAGTTATTCATTGTTCATCCAAACTTGTTCTCGTCTGGTGGGGCTCGAGATGCAATAGTTTAGTTTCTTGAGCTCTTCTTCTCTGCATTTGGATAATGGGTTAGTGTTTGTTTAACTTTGGGAGTTGGCATCACACACTTCGACCGTAGACCAGCGAGGGGAGGGAGAGGTCGTCGCCAGTTATCGCCGAATTTCCCGCTGCTCACCTTGATACTCCAGCGCCACGCGCGTTAGATCCATCATCCATGAAATGAACTAATTCCGGATGAGAATACCTAAGTTGATGCATGAAGCATGATCATTCACAGCTCAATAATTACTAAAGGAAAGAACCCAAAGCAATTGCGATTGATGAGGAAAGGAAGGCATCTTCTTTTAAATTTCCTGCCCGGCCTCTCAAGTGGCTAACGTGAGCGGGGAGGGAGTAGCTTAGCCAGGATCTGTTCTATCTGCCCGCCTAGCGAGCGAGCGAGCGAGCGAGAGCGCGATCCACGACGACCACCGCTTTTTCCCTCAGTGCGCGAGATGCCGGATACTACAACACCCCTCCTTTAATCAACTGACCAATCTTTCAAGCAGCACGCAACACACATATGACATACTCCATAATTATATACGCTGTCGACAAAGCAAAGCATCGCAATCACACTCACACTCACGATCACAGGGCGGGCTGGCTGGCTTGTCACCTGCACTGCACTGATCGGCCAATCTTAACTCCACTGGTGCATGCGCTGCTGCCTTTTCCCCCAACACTTTTCACTTTCACCCAAAGGATCGAAGCAAGGTGCTTTGTTTGTTCATCAGGTGCCATGGGGTGCTACAGCTTGTGCAGTGGCCAGGTACAGATTCGTGTCTCTGTTTTCAGGCCAGAGAGGAGGAGGCGATGAACTAGTAGGAAACAAACAACAAAGCAGTCCAGTCCAAGATGGGGGAGCTAGGTGGCCTGGCCGCACTAATAATCGAGCTAGCAGTCTTCACTCGCGCCTCACATCAATCCGGTCAAAAGAGTCGCAGGCGGAGCAGGAGCTGCAGCTATTTGCAGCAGAATGCACCAGTAGCAGCAGTCTAGTCTCCCTCCTCTGCCAAGATCGATGCCCTCATGGTTCTCTATTCTGATCCCATTTACCAGTACATGCCATGCCATGCGATGCCCCTCCTCTCCGAATCAAATCTGGATACCACTGCATCGCTTTGTCTCTGTGAGAGGGGGGAAAGAGGAGAGAAAACAAGGGAGCTAATAATTTCAGCGCAACAACATTCCATTCTGCAGAAGCATCCTGCAGAAGGCGCAACCCCACCCCCACCGGCCAAGCTCGATCAGCCCGGCTTTCAATGCGCGATCTCCTCCACTTCACCTGTACTTTGACTGACCCGAACACCCACCCAGCCGCGCCCACGACAGCACCACCAAAACAAAATGAAAATTTTGCAGAAGAAAAGGAGAAACGGGACGGACGCAATACTGCAAGAATTCGTGATTGTTACCTATTTCATCAAATCAAGCCCCCCCCCCCCCCCCCCCCAGTGCCAACGGTACATACAAAATTGGAAATTTGAGATGAGAAAATTTCTCCGTCGATCCTACTTCCGCCGTACATACAACGCCACCGCCGCCTCGCCGAGCCACTGAGACCCCATTGCAAGGGCGTGCAAGCAGCTACTAAGCGCAGCAGTGCTTGCTAGTCTTTTAGCTTCGCCCCGGGGAATGCAATGTGACCGTGCGATTAATGTGGGTGGGTTAGTACGGTTGCAGGAAGTCGTCGGAGTTGGCGATGGAGTCGGTGGTCGGCCAGGCGGACCGGAGCAGCTTCAGGAGGTGCTGCGCCTTGCGCTTGGCGCGCTCCGACCACCCACCCTGCACCATCAGGAGCAGCTGGCCCATGGCGCCCGAGCGGACGGCCTCCATCTGCAGCGCCTCGGACCCGCCCACCACAGCCACCAGAGCGCCCGCCGCGTGCTCCGCCGCGCGCCCGGACATGGCGCGCACCAGCGCAGAAACTGCCGCCGCGCCGCCCCCGGCGCCCGCGACCACCGCATCCTTGCCGCCCTCCGTCCGGCAGAGCCGCTCCACCGCGGCCAGCGCACGCTCCGGCTCGCCCGCGCCTCCGCCCTCCGCCACGCGCCGCGCGAGGGCCGCCGCCGCGCCGGCTGTCACGGCGCGGGGGCGGTTCTCCTTGGCCAGGCAGAGCGCAAACAGGCCCCGGATCCCGACGCGCACGGCGCGCGCGTTGGCCTTCTCCTCCACCAGCGCTACCAGCCCCTCCATGAGCCCCTCCGCCGCGCCCAAAACCGCCCTGGCCTCCGCCCCCGACGCCGCTGCCGCCGCCTCGACCACGGCACCCGCGTTAACCTTGGCCTCCAGCGTCGTCTCCTGGCCGCCAAGAACCTTCCCGAGCCGGGTCACCCTCTCCTCCCTCCCTACCACCTCGACAGCCTCTGCCTCCCCCATCCCGACGAGGGCGAGCACCGCCATGGCCTCTGCCTCGACCTCCTCGCCGCCTCCCCCGAACGCCACCTCGACGAGGGCTGCCCTGGTCTCGTGCGTGGCCATGACGAGCCTGTTCTTGTCGGACTCCCTGGCGAGCGCCCTGAGCTTCCTGAGCGCGGGGAGGCTGGGTCCCTGGGCGATGAGGGAGCTTATGAGGTCCGGGTCGGCGGGCTGCTTGGGCGTGGGGATGCGCTCGACGCCGAGGGAGCGGTGCGCGACGCACCACTCCTGGATGAGGCGGCGGAGGGTGTGGTTGGGGATGAGCGTGAAGTCGGCAAGCGGGGCGCGGGTGACGGGGCAGGTGGTGTTCCCTGTGGCGACCCAGGACTCGATGCTGGTGCGGTCGTAGGTCTGGCCGGTGGCGACGGTGACGGGGTCGCACATGAGCTCCAGCGAGATGGGGCACCGGAAGTACCAAGGCACCTGCACCCCCGCCGTGTCCAGGCCCAGCGCCAGCGGCACGCTCCCCGGCATTGGCGGCGGCCGGCGGCTCTCTTGCTGCGGCTCGTCGATCAGCTCCGCCCTCTGATTTGGATCTAGCTCGCGATGCAGATGTGATCCGCGTGCGGGCGTGGGGTGGTGGGAGTCGTGGAGAGGAGTGTGGACTAGTGGAAAGTGGAAACCGACGGAGACGATGCGCGCCGGGCCCGGGTATAAGTAGGCGCCTAAGCGGAAGGTGGCCAGCTAGGCAGCTAGGCGTAGGAAATACATACGAATTGTTATTGCATTTGATAAGATTTAAATATGGTATATTTTTTCGATTTAATTAACAGTTTTTCTCATATACGTATTCATACTTAAATTCGCATAAATATAGATACGAATATGATATAGACTTTTACCATCCGAAATATTATTTATTCGTATCCATATACATATTCAGTGAAGCAATATACATATTTTATTGCAATGCAACTAATTAGTTTGACATATTTTTTTTAATTCAATGTGAATTTATGTTTCTTTAGATAAAGTAAATAAACTAGAATGATTAAGCATGACTGTGACAATGGCGGACTTAGGATTTTTACGATAGGTGTTCGGGGTTAAAAAATATTGTTTTAATAAAGAAAGTAGAAGACGATCTATAGCAGCAAAAATCAAAGTATAAATTATTTGTATTAGAGACAACATATCAAATAATTTAGAGAAATTATAAAATAATTAAGAAAAATTGTTGAATTGGGAATATGAGAATATGAGATTTGGGACTTAGAAATGGGGATGCACTTGTCTTATTATCGACATGCGCTGCTTGCCTTGCTGTCCTCGGTGGCCTAGCCATCGCTGCTGCGTGCTCCCTCTTGGGACCCTAGCTAGCTCCTAGGTGGTCCAACTAGGCTCTGCTTAATGCTCGCCACCGCTCGCTTGCTATTTTGCATTTAAATTTTGCATAAAACTTAGTTTTAGCCCAAAATTTTTTTTAATCATCTATTCACCTCCATCTAGTTGGCTGGCAAAAATATTTATCTGGGTTTGAATAAAATTGCAGCGATTATAGTAGTTAATAAGTTCAAAATTGAAATGAGTCAATTTCAAGTGAAAAAGTTAACGAGGCTCAACTCGATAGTGGCTCATTAGCTTAAATTTAAAACAACCACTTAAAAGATAAATAAAATGATTTAAAGTCGAACTATGTCAATTTCGAACGAAACTCGATAGCCAGCCCAACCTCCTTGAACCATTAACTGGGTTGTAGTTTTTGAGTAGAATTAGGGAGGGAGGTGTGGGAGTGGGCTAGAATCTATTAGAGGTATAAATATGAACTATTTGGACTAATTTATTAGTATATATGAATAACATGCCCATTAAATACATAGTATTTTCTCAAAAAAAATTGGGTGTTCAACTGAACACCTATGAATTACATTAGGACCGCCCCTACTGTACAAGGATAAAATATCATTAATAGTCTTTATACTGCATAAGTTATGAGGATATCCAGATTCGACTGAATTAAGTAGATATTTGATTTGAATTCGTATTCATTACAATATTCGATTCATATATGAGAATATTCAAATCCATATTCATTTATAAAATACAAATATGAATATAGTAAAAGCACTATTCAATATGTATTCAATTATTTGTTGATTTCTTAGTTATTGCATGTGATGCTTGGATGGATACGGCTAGGATAATCTTGTTCTCATAAATATGCCAACTTTGGTTCATCTGCATTATTTGATTGCGTTGTCTTATAGCACAATTAGTGCAAACAGTATAATCAGAGAATGTTGATGAACTGAAGGTGGCCTATTTTTGGGTTCGATCAAAACTTATCATAGATGGTTCTAAAATAGAACAGTCAATAATAATATACTATCACAGACGATTCATAGTAAGAATCATCTGTGATAATATACTATCCCAGATAGTTCATAATAAGAACTGTCTATAATAATAATTACCACAGACGATTCTATTTTGGAACCGTCTGTAATAATAGTATCACAGACGGTTTTCATGTAATGTACTTAGAGTATTACAGACCCATAAGCACACAGACGATTCAAAAACCATCTGCGATGATGTTTTCAAACCGTTTGTGATGAACTTTTCTGTAGTAGTGGGACTAACTTTTCGTAGATGGGATAATTTGAGGATGAAATCAGGATAATTCTGATAGCAAATTGATGTAATTCTAAGAGCAAATCGCTGCAAATTTAGGGAGCAAATTTAGTGCAAATTTTGGAGTAATAAAAGTCTAGGGAGCAAATTTAGTGCAAATTTTGGAGTAATAAAAGTCTGATGGAAAGTTAGTGAAAGTTTATTAGCAAATTGATGTAAATTTAAGGAGCAAGTTAATGTAAATTTCGGAGCAGTACAAATCCGGTAGAAATTAGCGAAAGTTCATTAGCGAACCGAAGCAAATTAGAGGAGCACGATAGTGCAAAAACTGTAGCACAATTATGACAAAAGGTTAGTGAAAATTCATTAGCAACTCAGTGCAAATCTAGGATCAAGTTAGTGCATATTTCGAAACAGTACAAACCTGACAGAAAATCAACAAAAAATTTATATATGGGCAAATCGTACAAATTTGATTAAGAGCAATATTAGTGTAAATTTGAGAGTAAACTAGTACAAACTGGAGAGCAAAGTCATTGCATTACTCGTGGCTCGCTCATGTCACACTAATTAACGTGACACATGCACACGGACACAGCAATGCAAACCAACCATAAAGGAGAAAATTGCTATAATGGGACTCCAAACAACGTGTTTCGCTATAATGGGACTTCTAACGTTGACATCGCTAAAATGACACCCGAAACATTGGCTTCTCGTAATACATGACATTTGGCTCTTTTAATTCCAATGTTCGGGTATTTCGAAACATTAGCCAAATGTCATGTATTACGAGAAGCCAATGTTTCGGGTGTCATTTTAGCGATGTCAACGTTAGAAGTCCCATTATAGCGAAACACGTTGTTTTGAGTCCCATTATAGCAATTTTCTCACCATAAAGTAGCCTAATATGCATAGGTAGTAGTATATCACGACTCAACTGACAGTGTCTGCATGGTACGTGTATCCAGTCATCCATTATGTTTTGCATATACCGACCGACACATGTACAATATATTTTGAAGGTGTAGAATATACAAATTCGTAGCAGATAGTGTACTTTGGACGTTGAAGGTCACTTAAAGCTACTTTACGTTTTCACGCACCTCAGCTAGCTCATACAAATCTACATTTAAGAATCTGCTAAAAGTTATTTACTCAATACGGGAGTACTCCACTTTCTTATATACCAATGATTCCTCCTCGTCACTTCCAATGGCCACGGCAACTACGCAGGAATACACAATTGGACATATGCGCGGAAACAGGGCTTTTCGAAACTTTAACGCTTGTTCGCATCCCCCGCAGGCTCCTCTTGTGAGGACTGTAGACTAGCAGTAGTATAATATGCGTACGTACAAATTAAGGCAAGAGCAATATACGGATGGAATAGCACGGAATTACCAGACCATCTTACGCAAGCTGCCAGTATATATACATATATTTTTTTGCCTTTTCCAGACGCTCTAGTGGTCTAGTCTGCAGAGCAAGAGCGCGGCACGCATGCACGGTCACATGCGGCTTGTTCGCTTCTTCTCGACTTCTGCACCAGGAGTCGTGGGTGCCTGCTTGCGTTGGGAGCTAGAGCTAGAGGAGAGAATACTCACCGCACAAAAAGCGAACAAGCTAGCCTACGAGGCTTGGCCATTAGCGGTGGAGCTGGCAACTAGAGCACTAGATACGTACTACTAGAGTGATCAGCCAGCTAGCTAGGCCGCAGGTACGTGCCTAGACGCCGTGCCGATCGACCGATGCTAACGGCTGATTCCTTGAAACGTACTGCTCTGCATTTGCATGTGCATGCATACACTTCACCACCAAGGTGGGCAGGAAGAAGCAGGAGAGAGGGACATCTTGTTGCAGGCACGCACGGCAATAAACCACTCTGTTTAGATTGCAGTAGTCGATCAAGGAAGAACGGAGAGAAGGCACGGTACATAAGCAATTTGACCAACTACTGTGTAAAATGAGAAGCTGGCCTTGAGCCTAACAACTGTAACGAGTACAGTCTCTCGGCTCTCAGGGCCAATAATGAGGCGACAACAGATTCCCCCGAGCAACAGTGTTCGCAGGCTGCCATGCGAACCAGACAGCTTTTAATACGAAAAGCGCGTGCATGCCTATCGTAAACTGCTGCGAAAACCGAGTTTGACCGGCCGGGCCACGTTCCATGCATGCCAAGCAGTGATGAATGCATATACCGCACAAGGCAGGAGCCTCCGCTCCTACAGCATTCCACTGTGTAACTAACGGCTGTCAGAGCGGTCAACCGGCACGCCTCCTGCAGCAGTACGCCCCATGCATGCATGCATGCATGCATGTACCACTCGAGATTATCGATCCGAGTGGCGACGTTTCCCGGAAGCGCTGGCTCCCGCGCGGTTTCCGATGCACCCGCGCAGGTTTCCGCGCTCGTCCATGCGCCCGTGTGTCGGCAGCGGCGCCCAACCTCGGCCGCGCATCCCCACCCACCCGCGGAGATCTCAACCACGGCCCGGCCGGTCAAGCCTGCCATCGTGGGCCCCACACCTCAGCCAGCTACTAGGCTACTACAGCAGCAGATAATCGGGTCCCGTCCCGGGGAAGGAGGGAGAAAGAAGCTCGCGCGTCGCGTCGCTTCCACACGTCGCCGTTACCGGAGGCGGGGGCCACCCGGTAAGGACGGGCAGCGGGGCCCAGCCCACGGCGTCGTCGTCGTCGACCGATGCCGACGCGTCGGACCCTATCCTTTAGGAGGAGGGCGGTGGGCGGGTGACGTGTCACGCGGCGGGCGCGCGTGCGGGTGAGGTCGGGCTGGACTATCAGGTGGGGCAGGCGGTGTCCCCGGTCAACCGGGCAGTGGGTTGGCGGGCTGGGGCGCACGTGCGGCACAGCCCGCACGGGCGCCCCGAGTTTTGACCGCATCGTGCTCGGCGTGGGGGCTTCACCGGTACGGAATTCTCGTCCCCTTCGTTGCCTGCTTCCTCCCTCACATACATACATGATGGACGATGGTTCCTCTCTCTTTCCTTCCTACTACTCCAGTTCCTAACCACCCCCACCCGCCACCCTCTCCTTTCTTCTCCTCCCGTGTTTACTTATCACCAAACGTGCGCTCCATCTCTTCACCTCCGGTCTGATCTGCTGTTTAAGGACCTAATGAGTCATTAAAAAAGGGACCTACCGGGAATGCTGGTTGATTTTGATGGAAGATTGCACGCGAGCGTACATGTGTTGAAAGCAGCATAGCCTTCACTGAACCAAAACTGCACGCACGTTTTCCTCGCAACAACAACATTTGTTAGTACTACTCATTAACATTAGCATATTAATAATACTCTCTGATAGTTTCGACTTGTCTGCTTTCTAGATATGGTCATATGGTCAAACAAACGGAAAAGGTGGCCTAACGATTTTCATTTTTTTTCAATACAACAATATGTAATAAGCATTAGTGGACTGACAGAGCATAGACTAAATAATTGAGCTGCTGGTGTATATCCTTTTCTTTCTTTTTTTTGGCTATGATTGCTCCTGCAGCTTACACAAAGTGAACACCGAGGAAGCTCCCCCTTCTCATTAAGATAATCACGTGTTCGTTGGGAGAGAAAAATACTAGCTTGCACAAAGTCGAATTGGAACTTGCCTAGGTATCGCATATCAGTAGCGAGCGTACGTGCACCACATGTCGACGGGCACTGCAACGTAACTACAATTTTACTACTATGCACTTGTGCGGTGAGCACGAGGCATGAAACAATCCAATCCGGTCGTATGTTCAGTCCCCAGCACCGACAGTGGTTTTGTTGCCTGGCCGTGTCTGCAGCCATGGTGGACCTTTCACGTCACATGCATATGATGCACCCATGCATGGCCCGGGTAGATATTACTCGGGTTTCTTTAAGGCAGACAAATAACCTCTGGGGATTACTCTAGATTGGCAGTACTGTACTGGTGCCTGTAGACGGAGTGACGGATGGATTGCAACTTTGCAAGGAGCATCCATTGTTTTTTATAGAAACTGGCGGGACTCTGCCACTCAATTAAGAGGAGGAAGGAGTATATGTGTCGAATAAAACCTAGATTAAATAAAAGGCAAGAGAATTAAAAAAAAAGATGAAGACACTGTATATAACAGGACGGATAGGCACTACGCAAGCAAAAAGACATGATTACATATTTGAAAAGGCTCTTCATCTTAAGTGCTACTTCTAGCGGTGTAGAGAAAATATTTTTAGAAGATCCGTCATTCTTTCCTTCCATATGTTCCACATAATGTGTATTGCCTCGTCATTAAAATCCCTCCTTTGGTCTTTTGGGATTTGTTTTTTAGCAAACTGCCACCAAACAATGATAGTTCGAAAGTCGAGGGCTTTGACTCTTTGTAGGATGTTGCTAAACTTTTCTGCAATCACCACCGATCAGACCTCCTGAGCAAAAGGGCGGTGTAGGCACAAGTGTAGGACCGTCTCTTGTTGTCTGCCACATAGGCGATAATTTTGCTAGTGTTGCTAGCCCCTACGGGCTCATAGGAACTCTAGAACTAGGTGAGGTAAGCTGCCTTAGTCGAGTAGATACCATTCGGAGTCCAATGCCAGGTGATGCTATCTAGAACATCAGGGTTGAATTGCACATTTGTCAAGTGAATACAAAGAGAGACAAACTCCTCTACTTCTATGGTGTTGGTGATCTTTCCCCTTAGGATCAGATCCAGATGTTGTTATGGAGCTCCTGATAGACCGATATGTTCTTCCTTTTGACAAGCTTGAAAAGATTTGGCGCAAGTATTTTGGGCGTGTCACCCTCCAACTAGCAATTTTGCTAGAAGTTTGCTTTTTCACCATTCCCAATGGTTATCACTTTAGAGGCCTTGAACAACTGATGGTCCACTATGTCACATGGGACACAGGTCCCTACCCAAGGTTTGGATTGGCTTGTCAAGTCATACCAGAGCTAATGAAGATGGAGTGCTCTTCCAAATTTATCAAGGTTAGTGATCCCGTGTCCACCAAGTTGCTTAGGCCTACAACATTTTCTCCAGTTGACTAAATAGTGTCCCCTATTCGGGTATCCGTTCTCTTTCTATAAGAAGGACCTTCGTAACTTGCCTAACTTTTTCCTTGCCCATGGGGCCAGCGGAAAGATCGTGAGGTAGTTGGTGGGATGGAGGAGAGGATGGAGTTGACCAACATCAACCTGCCAGCCAGGGAGAGTAGCCTTTCTTTCCACCCATGGAGTCTTGCTCCCAACTTTTCTATAAGAGGTTGTATGTGCAACCTTTTGAGCTTCTATATGCATAGTGGTAGCCTAAAATAGCGGTAAGGGAAATTCTTGCACTTCCCTAGGAAGGAGTGCAGAATGGCATCAAGGTCTTCACATCTTATTGAATGCACCAAGATCTTTTGGAGATTGGTATAGAGGCCCATGGCCTATCCAAATGTATGCATGATTTGTTGCACCACCCACAAGTCCTGTGCATCTGCATTGATAAATATCACCGCATTGTTCGCATTTAGTGAGGTTTGCATTTTGGTAGTCCTTGTGAGAAGGGGGAAAGGATCCCTTGTTGCGTGGCCACATCTAAGATTTTGTGCAGAGGGTCAGTGGCCAAAACGAAGAGCATTGGTGAAAGTGGGTCACCTTGTCTCACCCCACGCCTATGGTGGAAGCTCTCCCCTAGGTGGCTGTTGAGGAGTATTCTTGAGGATGCTATGCCAAAGTGGATAGAAATCCATTCTCTCCAACAGTCACCGAACCCCGTTTTTTGCGGGGCCTTCAAAAGGTATCCCCAGTTAAGCAAGTCAAAAGCTTTTGCGATGTCCAGTTTGAGGAAGAGAGATGGGGTTTTAGTTTTGTGAAGTTCCTGCACCAAATTTTTGGGTATAGAGGAAATTATCTTGGATGCATCATTATTTTATGAAGACGATTTGGCAATGAGAGACCAAGCTATCTAGAAATGGCACAAGTCTGTTGGCTAATAATTTTGAGAAGATCTTGGGCATGCTGTGGATAAGGCTAATGGGTATGTAATCAGCTACACGAGTCACTTTAGCTTTCTTGGGGAGAAGGGCAATGCTTATTGTGTTGAGCGAGGCAAAGTTGGTGCCATCGAGCTCATGAAGTTGCTTGAAAGCGGCCGCAAGGTCCATCCTAATGATATCCCAATAGTGTTTGAAGAAAATTCCGGTCAAACCATCTGGCCATGGTGCCTTATCGGTTGGCATGGGAAAATGGTTTTTTTATCTCCTTTCCATCGAAAGGCTCTTCCAAGTGGGTGAGGTCTTGGCTCTAGCATCCAATAGTCTCCTAGTCCAGGGTGAAACCTCTTGAGGTGGATCCACACATGTGACGATGGAAGTGCGATAGGAGTGTTTGTGCCTTGTCTTCTTGAGAGAAGATCACTCCTTGCTCGGTCCATAGACATTGTATGAAGTTCTTCCTCTTGCGAGCGCCATGCTCTAAGCTGGAAAATTTTAGTGTTTGTGTCCCCCTATCTGATCCAGGTAAGCCTTGAGCATTATTTCATGCAGGCCTTTTGGATCGAGATTAAAATCACATGTCTCGCTTTGAGCGCAGTCCTCAATTCTTTTTCCTCTGAAGAGAGAGTTCTGGATTCTTGCACAGTATCGAGGTAGAAACTTGATGTCTCCCACTTTGGATATTTTTCCAAATTTTGATTGCTTTTTTGTTCTCGCTAATTTGATGTGGAGTCATTTGATGGCGCTTGTGGAGTAGATGAGCTTGTTCCAAGCTACCTCCATAGTGTCTTTAAATCCCTCCATGTGCACCCATAAACTTTTGAAGCGAAAATGATTGTTTGTGTCATGCATGAGTTCTCCTTGGAGAAGGAGGGGGCTATAGGGTCAAATACTAAAGTTGGAAGGGGGTGGAGAAAGCGTGTTGGGAAGAGAAGCTCCTAGTCCGGCATGACAAACATCATGTCAAGATGGGTATGAGTCAGGTTGTCACATTCCTTGTACCAAGTAAATTTCCTACTGTTGAGATTTATCTCTTTGAGATGTAGGTCATCCAAGGCCACTTTGAATGCTCCCATGAGACGCCTATTGAGATTCGTGTTGCTCGTGTCCTCTGCTTGATAGAAAGGTTGAAATCGCCGAGGATGATCCATTCTTTGGAGACTGTCGTGGTGATGTCTTTTATTCCTTGGAGGAATGCAATTTTGTTGTTGTCTAGTTGGGGCCCATAAAGTCCGGTTATGGACCATTTGGAGGCGTTCGCTCTCATGGCAATTGTGGCAGTGATGGCGTTGACTATCACTAGCTCATTGGTGAGATAGTGATAGTCATCAGAGCAAGCAATAAGCACTCCTCCTCTTGTTTATTGTGTCAGCAAATAAAGGAAATTGACTGCAAACTTTGCACCAAGGATTTCCATAATAGTATTGTGGTCTATGTGAGAGTTTTGTTTCTTGCAAACAAACGATGGTAGTATCGGTGCTATATATTAGGTCTTGCATGACATCTTGTCGTGCCATGTCGTTAAGTCCCCTAGCATTCCTACTGAGGATCTGACAATTGTGGTTGGACATGTCAATGTTGTTTCACTCCGGTAGGACGACTGTGACTTCAGCTACCAGCTAATAGTCACGGTGGTGGTTACAATCAGGCAGAGCAGGAAGAAGACAAAAGGCAAGGAGAAATATGTGGCGTCGAGCTGAAAATATGTAGGCACACACAAGTACAACTAAACTGGGAAGTACTGGATTTATGCAAGCAAACACAACCCCAAGCATACTGACAACAAAAGGGCCATTGGAACAAGCAGAGCACCCACAGGTACCATGAGCACGACAAAAGTTGGTAGTGAGCACACACTGCCTTGGTGATGAGTATGAAGCTGGTACAGGGGTACGCATGAAGCAGTGAGGCAACAAGTGGGAAGCAGCAGGTGCAGGAGCAAACATGGATGGAGACGACATAACTACTCTTCTTTCAATGGTTAAGCTAGACCGCTTGGAGTGGGCACCTATGCCTAACAGCGTCTCCATTCAGCAGCTGTTGTCCTGGCTAGGCTAACCCACAAAGGGCAATAATGACAGTGATGACCGTCTAGGATAGAGGACCCTTGAAGAGGTCCAGGTAAAACTGCAAAGCTGCGTTAGGATCATCATCATGTTCTGGGCACGCCAAGCCTCTTCACGAGAAGATTTCGACCTCTAGGAATAGTGTGGCCATGAACTCTGAACTTGAGTGCCAAGCGCCTGCTCCTACGGAGAGTTGTGCCCTTAGTAGCACTCTTCTGTGAGCATGTTGTCGGTGTGTCCCTCAGTGGTGTGGAGAGCAGGGGTGGAAGGATGGAGCTGGTGACATGTGCAAGGAAGTTATTAATGTCCTAGGCCTCTGCGATGGTGGGAGGAGGAGCCACATGGGTGGCATGCTGGGAAAGGGTAGGTGCGATGATATCAACACCAGTGCCAGCTATATTTTTACCTGCCTTGGCCACGATAGACACAACACAGTGAATGCCTCATCCACGGTGACATGGCAGACATGACAGATGGTTATTTATTTAAACCGTCTGTAATACTTTACCGATTGTTTGTATTAAAAACCATCTGTGATATGTTTCCCACCTCGCAATTCCCCAAAATTTCATAATCTCTCGCCTGAGTCCGAATAGGATTCTGTTCCAAGACACCATTAGTAAAATGGGCATAACTTTTGCATACAGTGTTAATTTTTAATATTCTTGTACTCGTTGGGAAGCTAACAACAAGCCTGATCCAAAAACACAACTGGCTTTCACTCGTTGCCCTTTAAGACCCCCAAAACTGGCTATCTTTGGCCCCGAATTTGCGTCGTAAGTTTTCAATTCCTGTTTTTGCCCTTTTTCTTGGTTTTCCCTTCGGAATTTGGGTTTTGCCTCAACTGCAAAGTTGTAGATATCGTCCTTTCAAATGAGTATATATAAGCCATATAAAACTTTACTAGTTTATATTTTAAGACTAGCTATTTACGTTGCACCGATATATTATTTTTGTGATCTACCGTTTGGCCATTATCATCAACGGTTTTTAATAAGAACTGTCTGTGATATCTTCTATTATCATAGATAGTTTTGTTATGAACCATCTGTGATGTCTCTATTATAGACGGTTTGTGATGCCCCGCCACGTCACCGATCTGCGGCATATCTCTAGGATCCTGATCTCACCCGTCCATTCTCTCCGCATTGAATGGCAGACACATGTCTCCTCCCCACCTCTCGCCCCTTATTAACCCCCTCTCCCTACTTGAAGAACCAACACCACCAGTACTACTCCAACTCGTTTGTGCGTGGCAAGGGTGAGAAGGGGTTTAGTAAGGGCAGCTGAAATTTCACTTGAAACAAGATGGAAAAGAAGAAGGCAATGGTAAATCTGCACTATTCCAAGTCGCCCGTATAGAAGCTGTTGATTTTGGCATAAAAGCTGAAAATAATGTTTGTTGCCTTTTTATTCCGCTACTTGAAAATTTTTCCATACCACTTATTTTAGATTGTAGTTTAATGAATAATGTATAAGTCTAGCTTATATTAGCCTGAAGTTTCTTGTAGTATAAGCATCTTTCTAAATTTGTAGCCATGAAGCTTATATTTGTAAAATTATAAGTGCTCTCATGCGTATGCAGAGTTATAGGTAACCTACTTGTTATGTTGTGATGTTATAATGGTGGATTCTAATCTTAATGGAAATAGAATATGTTGCTATATTTATTGCTGTATTTACTTGTTTTCAGATGGCATAGTTAATATTCCTTGAGGCTAGCTGAAAAATAGAAAAATTTAGGTATAGAATGAACTATCACAGACAGTTTTATGGTATCAACCGTCTGTTAAGGATTATCACAGACGGTTCGAATCAAAAACTGTCTGTGATACTCGCATATCACAGATGACTCTATCTACCAACCATCTGTAATAATCGCTCATCACAGATGGTTGGTAGCTAGAACCGTCTGTGATGTGTGAGTATCACAAATGGTTTTCATTTGAGCCGTCTATGATAGTGTTCTTCACAGACGGTTCTAGTTACAAATCGTCTGTGTCGTATTTATCACAGACGGCTCACAAACCATCTGTGATAAACTCCGATTATCATTGACACAAATTCAGACAGTTCAAAAAACTGTCTGTGATGACAGTTTTGAACCGTCTGTGATGATCCTTTTTGTAATAGTGGGAGGGGTGCTTCCACTAGAGCATGCGGCTCTTGGGAGAGCAGTGGCTGCTGCATGGTGCCAACAAGAGGGCGCGTTGGTGAGATGGTGGTGTGGTGAGGACGTGGGCATGGGCGTCGAGTGGGACTGTGCCCCCAAGACATAGGCCCATCATGTCAAAGCCGTGGAAGGCAACACCCATGCTTGGCACCGAATAGGTCTAAGGGTGCTTATTCACCACTGGCTCATGGGTAGTAGCGGCGACGACCATCCGACAGGTCGCGCTCCTGGTGATGCTGCTAGGTGCATCCCTGTGTTAGTGATATGCCCTAGAGGCAACATGGAGATGTTATATATATCACATAATATGTTTATGATACATTACTTTGTTCCTTAAAATAGACATTATCATTATTGATCAATGAGTATGTGACTTATTCATGAGACTCTTAATGCTAAAATATTGCTATTTCTAAATGATCCCTGATCATATATCATATGAGGAACAAATATGATTCAAAGATCAGCATATGTATTGATTGATGATTATGTCTCATGGATCATGGTATGGTGATACCAAATCAATAATATGGACATGTGTTAGTGAACATATGTTGGATAGACCCGCCATGAGACATTGCAGAGATTCTATGTGTCATCAGTTGGTCTCAAGTAGTGTTTATGTAGAATCCTTAGACTTGAGATCATCATGGTTCTCAACATGCGTAGTAGCTTATTTTGGGACTACTAAACACTACTCCGTAACTGGGTAGTTATAAAAGTAGTCTTCGGGTTTACCATGAAACATGTAGTGGGATGTGAATGATCAAGATAGAATTTGCCCCTCCTTATGGGAGAGATATCTCTGGGCCTCTCGATGTAATGGATTATGAAAGTGCATGGCCATGCCAAGGTGATTGAGGAGTCAATCACAAGTTTATAATCCATCACAGAATCGAGAGAGTGATTGAGCTATTAAGAGGATGACACAGGTCTCGCCTTGAGCTCAATCTATATCGTGAGGCAAAGGGATTCGTACATGAGAATATTACAGGTTCAGCCGATATGATCTTTACGTATACTTTGGGGTTAATATGTCTTACTAGAGGCCGCTATTAACAAGGTGACCGGAAAGACGTTTCCGGGTCGCGACCAAGTATACGTGAATCTACAGGGTCGCACGCTTAACGGGTTGGAACACTAATTCGAATGTGATTCGGATGTGGGCTCAATTCAGATAGAGATCCGAATAGACTCCTATTGAGCCTCGGTCCACAAGGCCCAAGTGAGGAGGTCTATATATATGGAGGCGAGGGGCTGAGGGGCACAGGCTTCTGTTAACCTCTAGCCAAAACCCTATCCGCCACCTCCCGAGCCAAACCCTAGCCGCTCACGAGTGCTAGTACACTCGCGATCGGCGTTCCAGCCCCGGACGTGTGGATACCAGTAGAGGCGCTGCTCGTTGCGGTGTTGATCGGCATCAACAACCTACAGATTGGATCTGCTCGTGGTGTGGTTGATCGCGTGGAGGAGACGATCTGTTCGTGACGATCGGCTAATTGCACTACTACCTCGACGCGCGTGGTTGGATCGGCTTCTCCAACTCTTCTTCTGCTGCGCTGCGCGTCTAGTGATAACGATCCATGATCCCTCCTTAAGCATGATGTGCTTGTGTGCACGGTAGAAAAGTTTTGTTTTCTGCTTTCGTAGCCTACGCGCAATCCTTTACCCTGGTCATGATTTTTGTGGCCTACCTGCGACTTGTTTCTAAAGAGGTCGCACCAGGATGAGTGTCCATGCTCTTGCCTCCTACCGCAGTGATCATCATCGTCGTCCTTGTTGAAGTAGGTTTGGTTTGTCACCCTGTCCCTATGGTGACGGTGGGTGAAGCGCACGAGGTAGTCTTTGGGGGTAGTGATGGACAATGGAGATGTCTTCTTTTTGCACGCGGAAGTATTCGCAGAAGGCCTCCTTGATGAGATCAAGACCAACTTCCCATCGAGCATGGCCGAGCCATGCAAGCACCACGCTGCTAGTGAGGTTTGTCAGCTTGCGTTCCATCTCCTTTGAGGTGTTGGACACAGAGCGGTCTTTCCATCTCCGTTTGAGGATTTAGAGTTATGGAGGATCTAGCTTCTTCAATGCAGGGTTGCATGAGCTGTTTGAGGTGTGGTTTGGGGCTTGAATGCCATGATTTGAAAACCGCGAGGGCGGCTTCTACTCGTGGTGTGACCAAGGCAATCTGGTCCTTCGGAATCTTCAGAATCACCATCCCATTTTTCTTCGAGAAAGGTACAAATTTGGATCTAGGGGAGAGGTAGGAAAGGACGCAGCAGGTGGGCTGGGAGGCAACAGGGGCGGATCTACAGTAATTCATGGGTATTCAGCTGAATACCCAAATTGTTTTGCAAAAAATCGACTATATATTAGGTATAATATGTATATATATTAGTAATGGAGTCTCAGGAAGCTTCTGGACACAGGTTTGCTTGAACGGCCGAGCGGCCCAGCGCCAGTCCGCAGTCTGCTTCCGGTTTCCCACGCCCAAACGGCCCACGGCCCACTCGCGCTCGCGCTGATCGCCTCATCACCGCGTCATGCCGTCTCGAGTCGATTCAGTCGGGTGCCGTCTTCGGTTTCGTCCGCATCTCTCCTCTCAGCGACAGAGCGAGCGAGCGACTCTCAAGTCTCAACCAACCCTAACTCTCAGATCCGGCGACCGGCGCACTCGACGGCTCGGCGCTCCTTCCTCGCCTCCTCGGGCTCAACCGCTCAGTCTGCAATCCCTCTCCGGCTCTCCCTCGTTTGTCTCTCAGATCCGGCACTCCGGCAGCCGGGCAGTGGAAAGGCGGAGGAGCAGGCGTCGGCGGCTGGCGCGCTCCTTTCTCAGGCTCGGCCGCTCAGACTCAGTCCGGCAAGGCGGCAATCGGTAGCGACCGCATGAGGCAGCGCAGCGCCGCAGTCCCTGAGTCCCTCTCCGGTTCTCCCTCATCTCGTCAGGCATCTAGATCTGTCGATCTGAGATCTCCCATTCTCCCTCCGTGACTCCCTGAGGTGCTTTCTGCTTTGTTTCGTAGCTCTGTGCAGTGTGCAATTGTGCATTCCTCATTTCTCGAATCTCGATTGACTCGCTCGATTCCATGGTGATTGGTGAATTGGTGATTTCTCGCGACTCGCGGATCTGCTCTGCTCCCTGACCTCTGTCTGACCGTCTCCGTGCTTACTGCTTACAGCTTACTGAATCTGCACGGCTGCACGCAGGCCGCAGGGAGCCAGGGACTGTCTGCACGACAGCACGAGGTAATCTGGTAATGGAGTAATGCTGTTAGCCTGTTATGCTGGAGTAATGCTGTAATATGGCAAATTGGCAATACGCCCAATACTTGAAAGTTGGAAATGGAGTAATGCTGACATGCTGTAATGGAGTAACCGAGTAATGCTAGTATACGTTTCTCAGTTTCTCATTGTGAATGGAGTAACCGAGTAATGCTGACATGCTGTAATGGAGTAACCGAGTAACCGAATATGTATATGTTTCTCAGTTTCTCATTGTGAATTGCAGTAGATATGTCATAGCTCATAAGTGACATGTAAGAATTGTTAGGCTGTTATGACCAAATTTACAATTGCCTTGAGAGACAGTTCTAAAGGGACATGTAAGAATCATTTATTTGATTTCTTCTGTGCATATAGATTTACCGCTGCTTTCACAAATCACACCTTCATATAGTCTATCTTGAAGTATCTTGAAAGACAGTAGTCATGATTTCTGATAATTCATCCAATTATCTTGAAGTATCAAATTATCTATATGTTTGATTTTGTAGATCACAATGTGAATTGTAGTAGATAAGTCATAAGTGGGACGAGGGACCGAGAGAATTGGCCACTGCGACTCTCATTTTCTTCATAATTCATGTTACATTAATTCTAGCTGAATCTGACAACTACTCTTTGGATAGTGGAATCATGCTAATTTGGTTTTGTTCACCTATTGAGTGCAACGTTGGTTTCTGCTTCATTAATATGTAATTTTAGTCCTACCAAAGATGTACTTGTAGTTCCAAGCGGTTCCAGGTATAGTGAATAGAATTGATTGTGTTTTTGTATTCAGTTTTTCACAATGGTGAATTTCAATTTCTAGACTTGTAAATTTTACTGTTGGAGTAATAAAATGTACTGATTTCTTGCACACATTGAATTACTAGCATGTTGGTGCTTTTTTTTGAAACAGTAGGGGATAACTCTACTTATGCATGCTGGTGTTTATTGAATCTGTGATCCTTATTACAAGGGAAAAAAGACCGTTATCTAATGAGGACTTTTCAACGTCATAACCCTGAGACTATGAGAGTTCATTATTGCAAGTCTCATCCTTCAAAAAAGAAGCTTTGTTAGTTATCTGACACTGTTGATTATTGAACAATATTTTTGTAACTTCGAATACCCATTTCGAAATTCCTGGATCCGCCACTGGGAGGCAACAAGTGAGGAGAGGGTTGAGATGGTGTGGAGCGAGGGGATGGTGTGTTTTTTTTTGGTAGTCACAACGGCCCATATGGATGGTAGCGCGAGCTGAGGGTGAAGGTGTGAGAGACCATGTGGAGGTTTCCCCATGTTGGTGATGAGTAATTGACGGTGGTTTAGTGAGTTTGAGTTTGTTTTTGGGTATTCTAGAGTTGAGTATCTTTACTTGTGCTAATATGGATTATGCTATTTTGTGCGGTGCTATGTGACGGTTTGCTTGTCTGTGTGACTGCAGGACTTCGGAGCTAGGTCATGGTGAGGCGAGGAGGACCGGGACTAGGCACGAGAGGTGTTGAGGTCCAGACGGTCGGTGATACCGAAGATGATCGAGGCTGGTGAGGCAGTTACGAGTCGGGAGACGAGGAACCGGAGCTGGAGCTACCGGTGACGGACACGACGAGCGACGACGAGAGAACTGGGACTAGGCTCAGGGAGGAGTCGGAGGTCCAGAACGGTTGATGTCGGTTGCGGTCGTACGTGATGAAACAGACCGGGACTAGGCTCAGAGAGCAGTTGAGGTCCAGTCGGTCAAAGGCGCCGGTTGCGGAAAGCTTCCGGGAAGGCGCTTGAGGGGCAAAATGGTATTTTGACTCAAGCAATGGAGGTGGAGGCAGAATTCCCTCCAAAAATCTGGTTTGACCACTTTTCCTCATTTGTGGTGTGAGGTTTGAGTGGGTGGAGTATGCCACTTCTTGAATTCCCCTTTTGGTGTGAGTATTGGGGGTTAAAAGGAGAGGCAAGGCAGTAGTGTTTGAGCATCCATTCAGGCTATGAGTTAGCAAAGAGAGTGTGTGCAGCCAGTGTGTGTGCGCTTGAGTTGAGAGTGAGCTCTCGTGGGTTCTCAAGCATGTAGTGAAATCTCGTGCAATCATTCCTCTGTAAGCAAGCATCCATGGGGATGTAGAACTCACCTTGTAATAATTCATCTCCATTCCAATGAATCCATTTGAGTTCTTGAGGTTTTTCAGTTCGTATCTCAGTTTCAGCTGTTCTCTGTCCATTTTCATCACTTTGGTGTTCTAGCTGATTCTTTGAGTTTGAAGTAGCAAAATGGATTGCTCTGTGATGGGATGATATTTCTAGAACTTTTGGTTCAGCTTGTTCCCTAGAGTTCAATGGAGAAAAATCAAAGATTCCATTTTGCCCTCTTCCTCTGCTTTTCCCTGTAGCTAGGGTTTCATGCCAGAGTTATATGAGAACTTGGTGATTTCCTTTTAAAGATGACTTGAGGTTTGAGCTTTGAAGTTCTGAGATCTTTGCTAAGTGAATTGCAAAAGGGCTCAAGCAAAAAATGAGAGATGTAAGAGAAATCTGAAACTTGGACTCCTACTCATTTCATTTTTCAGATTTTGTCATAAATCTTGAGTCCTTGCCTTTGGATTGATTTATTTTGTTTCCTGGAGTATTTGTGCTATTTAGTTTGTGTTCCTGTTCTTGTGGCTTGTGGAGAACATCTAATTGTCACAAATTCTCTTGCTTTTGCCAAGAATCTGAAAAATCAGATTTTCTGTCGGCCTGAACTGCTGCCAGGACAGAGGGGCCGGTCAGACCGATTCAAAGAAGGCGGTCTAACCGGCGTGTCGCAGGCGGTCAGACCGCCCCTTGCATTGCGGTCAGACCGCCCCTGGGTGATTTTTTATGTTTTGTTCTCTGGGGTCTTTTTCTCTTATGATTTCTTTTACCAATATTCTCTCTGTATGTTAGTGTTTCCGGTGAGCATGAGCTTTCTCTCTTCATAGCTTTTTAGCTATCGGAGAGGAGTTTTGCATGTGGATACTTTCGAGGGGCTGATTTTAAAAGGGCATCATTCACCCCCCCCTCTGTTGCCATATTCGATCCTACAAGGTGGCAGGCTACACAAGGCCAGAGGGGAAGAAGGTCGTTTAGGTCGAGCGTTGCGGGCAAGGGCGGACCCACCCTTCGAGCGGGCTCGGGCAGCCGCCCGAGCTCCGTCGCCGGCCATCCCCCTCCAGACTCGGCGCCAGCGGCCGCCTCGGCGGAAGCCTCATACGCGCCACTCGTGTGTGTTCTAACGATGATGCTTGACATAACTTTTTCAGGAGCCAGAGAAACATGTTTTCCATGTTTGTGACTGATAAGTTGAACTTTGGATCCACGAACATGTGGTTTTTACTGAACCCACCTGGCAAGGCCACCATCCATGTTGAGAATGTGGATGAATTTAAGTGGTTGAACTCGTCATACTGTCCTGTTTTACGGCAACTTGAGTCTGCTGCCATGAAAGAGTATTATTTCAAGGCTGATCGCCCCACCACTCTCTCAGCAGGTTCTTCGAACCTAAAGTATCGTAACCCCAAGTACCTCTCCATGCTGAACCACTTGATGAGTCAAAGCAAAAATGAATAATAAAGAGGTGTGGTTAGATAAAATTTAGCTAAAGTAGCTCAAATAAATATAATTGGATGGTAGAGGGCCTCTACTGCAGTTTTTGCGTTCTGAAAGTTCTACCAGAACTTTTCATTGGTTAACTGACTATTTTTTCTTTGAAGTTCTAAGTATACAAACAACACCTAAATGTTAGTCTTTGTCACAGGAATGGCTGGAGCTATGTCAATCAAGGGGTGTGGAGCTGAGCAAATATAAAAGGTTCCTTTTTTTTTGCTTTGACTACCATAAGTCCATAACACAAGCTGTGTACTATTTGATTAGTGGCTGAACAAAAGATCGCTACTATTTAATTAGCGGTTGAGCAAAAGATCACACAATGCTTAGTGACCAATTATTCGCCCTAGCTAAAATTTAGTTCTGGGTCCGCCACTAGTTGCGGGTGTGGCGGTGCAGCTAGATGGGGGCATTGAGCATCCATTGTATTGCCTGGATAAATTGGTGTTGTCGACACTGCTATCTCGTTCAGTCCATCGGGACTTGGACAATGGATCGGATTACCGGACGAAAACAAGGAGAAAGTCGCCCGTTCATTGCGACGGTAGAAGCAGAGTGGCAGAGGCTCTAGAGCATGGCAGGCTGTGGCCTCGAGTGTTAGGCCCTGTTTGGCACAGCTTCATCAACAGCTTCATGAGCTGTTGTGAGCTGTTTTTTGCCAAACACCCTTTTTGCAAACAGCTTCATGGATGAAGCTCCTTAAATCATGCTCTCACAAGGGAATGGGGTGGGGTGAAGCTGAAAATAGTAGCTTTTCACAGCTCTCTCCCTCAGGCTCGCAGTTCTAGGAACCCACTGCCCTTGTAGTTGACAAAAATTACAGCACTTTGCCACTGTGTCCCCACGCCTGTTTCCTCTCCTCCCGTTCGCACTTCTCTACCGTTCGCACTTCTCTAATGATTTTAAATTTTTTTATTTTAATTTTTTAATTCATACTCATTCAAATATATTATTTTTTAATTCATATGACCATATACAAACATACAACTCCAAATGTTAGAACAAGTCAGGTAGACAGGGGCATCTTGGACAATTGTCCTCTTTCAGCCATGTATGAAGCTGTTGGTGAAGTTGTTTTGCCAAACAGTTTTCCAAAACAGTTTTAGCTTCACCGGTGAAGTTGCTCGTGAAGCTGAAACAAAAAAAAACAGCTTCACTAGTGAAGTTGAGCTGTGCCAAACAGGGCCTTAATTTTGTGAGGCGCCGATTGCTCCAGCGCTGTGCCGTGGAATAAACAAGCGCAGAAACTTGTCGTCGCCTCATCTTGGGTCCTGGGGGCTAGCTCTGAAGCTCCCCCATCATGGCATGAAATCAAATCAAATCAAAGAGATCAGATCAAGATAAAATCAAGTCGCAGCGTCAGTGCGTGCGCGCGCGCAACGCAATCTGAGCCCTGTATGTGCAGCGGTCAGACCCGAGGGCCAGGGGCAGCGCAGGGCAGCCGCGCGGAAGAGCTAGCTTGGGGGGGGGGGGGGGGGGGCGGTGTGGTGGCTAGCTGGGAATCGATCCAACAGCGGCGGATGCCGCCTCCGTTTTGGGCAGGCAGCCTCGGCTTAGACGCAGGCAGGCTCGCCATCATCACACGACAATTCACAAAAGGGAGCCTTTTAACGTCGACTCGACCTCTCTCCCGCCCGCGTTTTGACTACGGTCGTCGCGGTACTTGCCTGCCGGGCACTACGTTGATGCGGCTCGTGCATTGCTGCTTTCATCTCTTTCCGGGCTCTCATCTGATTGCGATGTCCGCCCGTGCTCTAAGAGCAGAGCAGAGGGCTCACGAGCTACGGTTTGCTTTGTTTGGGCCCGTCCGCTGCGTCGCTTTGCGTGCTTCGTTTCACTTGATTCTTTGCCTCGAAATTTCACCTGATTCCTTTCGGTTAATGGCACAAATAGATTTCGATCTTTGTTTTGTTTTGTCTGGTATGCTCTTCACACCCCTACGGTCGGTCGACATCCTGTCTAATTATTTGGGAGCAATTTGAATTGAAGCTCTGTGTGCATCATTGTTCCAGCTCCCAATGACTGAAAAAAAAAACAAAGGAATGAAATGGCTGAAAATTTACATCGCAGACCAACTTCGTTCCAGTTTCGTCCTACTTCGGGGGCCTGGTATGAACGCGGACTTCCGAAATCCAGCGTCCTCGACGTGATCCCAGAGGCAGAGGAGTTTGCTGGGCCGTGCAACAGCAACATCGATGGATCGCGGAATTTTTTTTGTTTTTTAGCCTAAAATTTGAAAGTTTTTTACATATGGACCCCTGAGAAAAGATTTGCAAAAATGGACCCTTCACTCGGCGCCAAAGCATATGGCGCCCAGGGTACATGGCACGGCGTCATATGCTTTGGCGCCGTAAATGGCCACGTAGGATCCACGGTGGCATAGAACGGCGCCAAATCACATGGCGCCGTGACGTGTAAGTTGGGCGCTAAAGGCCGTGGCGCCGTGCTTTGGGACTTAAGCCCGAGCGCGGCCCCCCGGCCCCCCACCCCCTCACTCTGTTCTGCCCAAGCCGAAGCAACCGCCGCCGCCGTCACTCCCTTCCCCCTCAAAATCAACTCAAATCCATCCGTTTTTCTCGCGATTTTACTTCCAAATCGAGTAAACAAGGTGAACCCCCTCCTTTCCCTTGATTTTTTTGCAATAAATATGGATTATTTGAGGTACATTTCGTATGGGAAGATTGCAAACCCTAGATGAAATTACTTCAATTTGGCTCGGTTTTAGGTTGGATTTTCAATAGATATGCGTAATGTAAGAATAGTAATGTGTATAGATTCGTTTTTAGGGTTGGATTTTTAGAAATACATATGTTTTTAGGGTTTGATTTAGAAATACATATGTTTTTAGGGTT
Organism: Dendrocalamus latiflorus; assembly: GCA_017311315.1. Taxonomy (NCBI): domain Eukaryota; kingdom Viridiplantae; phylum Streptophyta; class Magnoliopsida; order Poales; family Poaceae; genus Dendrocalamus; species Dendrocalamus latiflorus. The sequence goes on from CM029610.1 coordinate 28,456,014, forward strand.
TGATTTGAGCGAGATTGATGAATGTTTAGATTTAGGGTTTGATTTAGAAATACACATGTTTTTAGGGTTTGGTTTGAGCGAGATTTCTAAATTTTTAGAAATACATATGTTTTTAGGGTCTATTTTATAAATACATATGTTTTTAGGGTTTGATATAGAAATACATATATTTTGAGGGTTTGATTTAGAAATAGATATTTTTTAGGGTTTGATTTAGAAATACATATGTTTTTAGGGTTTGATTATTATTTATACATGGTTGTGTTCGGTTTTAGGTTTTTAGGGTTTCATATAGCAAATAGGATGATTTCATGTCAACATGGGCAATATTGTATGTCCACCTAACCCTTAGTAGCTTTGATTATTGTTTATACTTACAAAATTATATTTTTATCACCCCTAATTTAGATTTGCATTCCAATTCAAGTGGCAAAGACAACTTATTGTCAATTACACCAAGTTATATATATATATAAATCATGTTTTATAAATTTCTTATTTGAATATTTCTTAACCATTGAATTCTAAAATTTATCACAGGATGGCGAGATACCGGCTGCTAGACGAGTACTACGAGAGGGAGCACCGCGGCAGGCTCACGGAGGACGGCCAGGTACGTGTGTGGTCGAAATGTACATGTGTTCAACTTGATGGTCACACAGCTAACTTTAATAGCAATTTTCAAGAGATACCCATACTTCGTCCTCGAACCCATGATGGGTTCCAGTTGATGCGCTACAACGACCGCTATACCCCACTGCTGCGCCGTGCTGGGCTTCACACGGTCGCTAACCTATTACGGCGGGGCATGCCGGTCTTCAACCCCGCAGCTTTGACCGCACTTGTCGACAGGTGCATTTTCTCTATCGGGTCTATTTGTTTTCGCTTCTATATTCTTACGCACGTAACTAATTCTTTTCTCCTTGTACTACTAACAGGTGGAGGCCAGAGACACACACGTTCCACCTTCCCTGTGGGGAGATGACCGTCACGCTGCAGGATGTGGCGATGATACTTGGACTTCCCATCAGGGGACAGCCGGTGATCGGCCCGGCGGTGTCTGAGGGCTGGAGGGCACGTGTGGAGGCCTTCCTGGGCACGCCATTGCCTCCTGCCCCAGATAATGCCAGGCGAGGCCGCGTCTCGGGGGTCCACCTTAGATGGTTGCGGACTACCTTTGGCGAATGCCCTGCTGCCGCGGACGACGCCACGGTGACCTACCACTGCCGCGCCTGGGTCCTGCACATGTTCGGGGCAGTGCTGTTCCCGGACGCCACGGGGGATGCCGCTTCGTGGATGTACATCCACTGCCTCCAGGACTGGGGGGACGCTGGACAGTTCAGCTGGGGCTCGGCGGTCCTCGCATTCCTCTACCGCCAGCTTTGCGAGGCCTGCAGACGCAAGGCCCCCGCGTCGACGCTCGGTGGCTGCGTCTTCCTCCTGCAGGTGTGGTAATGCATTTATTTTTCCTACAGTTCTTTGTTTTTGTGCGTGGCTAATCGTGTGTCTGCCCGTATGTTCGCTTGGTAGGTGTGGATGTGGACACGCATTCCAGTGGGGCGCCCTCGAGTGTTGCAGGCGCAGCCTTGGCATCCACTGGGTGTGGATGACCTCGGCCCCACTGTTGCGTACCTGTGGGATACAGTGTCAGTCCCGTTCGCGACTACTCAGCGGGCGTACGTGGATTTCAGCAACGAGTTTGACACTTTGTCTCCCACGATGGTAAGAAATTGGTACTGCATTTATTTATTCTACAGTTCTTGGTTTTTGTACACGGCTAATCGTGTGTTCTCTTACTAGGTGTCCTGGGAGCCTTACTCCGAGCCACAGGTTCTAGCGCTACCGCTCAGCACCATGTGCCGCAGGGACTCCCATATTTGGAGGATGAGGTGTCCGCTGATCTGCTTCTATGCCGTGGAGATTCACCTCCCCCACAGAGTTGCGCGGCAGTTCGGCCTCGTGCAGTTCTTCCCCCCAGAGGGGATGTCGACTTCTGTTGAGTTGCACAAGTAAGTAACAATTTAAAATTCTTTTGGTTCGTACTAACAACTATTGTTGACATCTGCTATATGTACAGGTTCGACAGGGTCCACCAACGAAAGGTGACGGACCTCGCTGATCACCATCGACAGTACGTGCAGTGGTGGAGGAAGATGGAGGACAACTGCGAGCCGGACAGTACCCCCCACAGTAACGCCAGCTTCCGGGGTTACTTGTCCTGGTACCACACTGCCACGCGCTACAGGCTGAGGCAGCAGTGGACCGATGTCGACTACGCGGACCTCGCTTCGTCCGAGGACGAGGACACTACGTACGACAGGCGTGCGAGGGAGGGCACAGTGGTCGAGGCCGCTCCGATTCTCGATCGAGTGGTACGGAAAGCATGATATTTGCAATACTTTGGTTCCATACGGAAAGCAGGTCGGTGTGGTTGCCGCGCACGCACGGACGTCGCATCACCACCGGCGGCCTCCCAGCGCTCGGGTGCCACTGCAGCCTCGTCGTCACACGTCGGCACGCGCCAGTCCACGAGGAGCTCGTCACGCACTCCGACTTTCAGTCAGGGCGATGACGACGACGACGACGACGAGGCAGAGCAGGATGACGAGGAGGCGGAGCACGAGGACGAGGAGGCAGAGCAGGATGACGAGGAGGCGAAGCACGAGGACGAGGAGACATCTACCCACGACGAGATTGGGATGTCGCAGATGCCCGACGCACCATCTACTCAGGCTTCCCAGCGGCCTCGTCGTTCGGCCCGTCCCCCGAGCACGTATACTCCAGGGTCTGATGCTTTGGCCAAGGGCAAGGGAAAGGCCAAGAGGCAGTGAGAGTGACTATTTTGTGCGCTGAGATGTGTTATGTAATGTTTTGAGACTTTTGATAGTTATATGATGTTATGTGATATTTTGAGACTTTCAATAATTATGCGATGTTGTCATTTGAGTTGTTCAGATGTTTTATGTGTGAATGTATATGTATGTGTGTATGTGCATATGTTTTGCGGAAAAAACAGCAAGGTTTGCTGTTTTTTCTACAGGTGAAGCTAGCACGGCGCCAGAGTCTTTGGCGCCGAAAGGTTTATATACGGCGCCAGGGTCTTTGGCGCCTTTTGCGGCGCCAAAGAATATTGCGCCGTATGTAAACCATTCGGCGCCAAAGACTCTGGCGCCGTGATAGCTAAATATGACGCTAGAAGATTTGGCGCCGTGATAGCTGGGCTTGCACTGCAAAATTCGGGCTAAGTCCCAGAGCACGGCGCCACGACCTTTAACGCCCAACTTACACGGCACGACGCGATGTGATTTGGCGCCGTGCTATGCCACCGTGGATCCTACGTGGCCATGTACGGCGCCAAAGCATATGGCGCCGTGCCATGTACCCTGGGCGCCATATGCTTTGGCACCGAGTGAAGGGTCCATTTTTGCAAATCTTTTCTTCAGGGGTCCATATGTAAAAAACTTTTAAATTTTAGACTAAAAAGCAAAAATTTTACATGGATCGCTTGCCATGGCACCGTTTCCGTAGAAAGCTCTCAGCTCTGTGCCTGTCGATTGGGCCATTGAAACATCCTCCTCTCTGCCAGTACGCGTGAGGACCGGAGACAAAGCGCAGCGAGAAGGAAAGCAACGTACCAACTCAGAAAGACGGCCTTTTTTTTTTTTTAAAAAAAAAGAGGACTCAGAGAGAGAGAGCGTACGTACTGCTTAGTGTATGGATCTCCAAGCAGATATTTACCGCAGCTAGGAATTTTTTTTATGTGAAATACGGTCTTGGTCAGACGAAAACAACTGAAGCAGCAGCGGCAAAAGAGTGAGTACTTTGCACACCGTTACAATTATACACGATGACACGTGACCAGGTATTTCACGAAAACGAACGATCCGCGCTTCTGCTCCACGCTGACGATCATGGGTTGGCTCCGGCCTTTTAGCCTCTAGGCTTTTGGATTTTGATTTATCTAAAAACAAAATAAATATGATAATTTTTTAAATCGAATTCTCTAAACGACTTTCTAAACTTAAAATCGTGTACGTCGTTTATATCGACTCCTCTACCTTCTATTGTCGTATCAAAAAACACAGACAATAACCATCATAACACTTAATGTTTTTGCAAATAGAATGGCACATAGTTTCCTTAAAAAAGCTAACAGCCACTGTAATATCATTTTAACCAAAAGACATAACACTTTGTAACATGGTCTTAAAGAGAGAAGATATTTTCTATTCATTTGTGAAGAATGTAATTACCATTCTAATTTGGGATTATAAGAAACAAAGCTGCATATGCTTCTAGAGCTTTGCTGTTCCATTTAGATGAGACAATAGGCATTTCCTCAAAAATAATAATTTTCTTTGTATGGGAAGATCAGTTTTTTTTATGTTGCAAATAATGCACATAAAAACAGAGATGGGAGACATGGATTTTTACGTCAAAAACTGTTGCAGGAAAAAACACAGACACACGAAAGCAAATTACTGTAATAAAAAGATGTTTACAATAGAGCTCTTACTCTTCTTATGGACTAATAGGGTATATATACAGGGCGAGAAAAATAGTCCACATGGAGAGGAAACTGAATCAAAATTGGCTGCTACAGATTGACACCACATATGATACAGCTTGTGCATGGCCTACAGATTGAGTCGGTTGCTACAGAAAAATAGTCCACGTCTGTTATGACTAAACAGAGGTTTCAATAAGCACAGTAATTTCTCCCCAATTCTATTAACTGGAGCACATTGTTTCCGTGTACATCCTGATAACCAGATTCTTATTAATTCTTTACGATGTTTCCCGAGTTAAACTGTTTTACCAGCATTCTACTTGTGGTATGTATTGCCTGTCCTAGTTACCAAGTTAACATGGAAGATAAGAAATCCCCTGGTAAATTGTAGTTTGTTTATGGGGCAGTTGCATATATTTCACTACGAAGGAAACAGAGATAATCCTAAATCCTAAAGGTCATTGAAAACCACACTTTTATACAAACATGAAACATATATATCCCCACAAAGGTTTCCACATTCAGAAGTTTGGTGTCTCGTCTACGTTTTATGGGTAGCAGTTCTACCGTACTGTCCGCTGCTAACTTCCTTGATAACCTTACATTATCCTCCGCTGATGGTTGCGTCGGTAATATACCCTATAGATGATTATGAAAATAATTATATAATTTTTATATTTATGATCTTTTAAATAATATATTATTTTATTCCTTGAATAAATGCATTTCGTATTGATCAATAAGTGTGTGACTTGTTCGTGGAATTCTTTATTCATATTTTGATGTTATTCTAAATTATTCCTGATTTTATATCATTATATGAGACAATTATGATTTACATATCAGCACATGTATTGATTGCCGATTATTTTTCATGGATATAGGGATATCAAATTAATAATATAGACACATGTTAGAAAACATAATGTTAAATTGATCTTCCATAAGACACTGTGAAAATTGTTATATTCTTAAGTATCATCAGTTGGTCTTATATATAGTGTATGTAGGATTCTGACCTAAGATCATCATAATTTTCTACATGTGTAATAGTTTACTTAGGAATTGCCAAACACTACTTCGTGAATGAGTGGTTATAAAGGTGGCTTTCAGGTATACTATAAAACATACATAGAAATATGAGTAATTAAGATGGAATTTGCCCATCCTATATAACGGGAGAGATATCTCTAGACTCCTTGATACAGTTGGATTAAAACACTACTAGAATATTGGATAATATCGAGCAAATATTGATGATGGGCAAAATGTTTTGGTCGTTAAGTACAAATCGGGTGCTCCGTGGTAAAACTTAGCCCACCAAATAATTAATCACGACCACACCTAGTGCTTGTCGGCAATAATATTGGGTGGGTTCTTTTAGGCTGTGATTTGTGGTTTATGGTTTAAATTTTGGCTGTTCGCGAGAGACAGTACGCAAATGAAAATAGTCACATATGATTTTGGCCGGTACAACTAAATTAAGTACATGTTTTACTATAATCTTACTGATGACCCCGTCTTAAAAAACGTATTATTTGAAAGCTAGTTACTGTAGCATAAATCATAAGGTACAATCTATAAGTGGAAAAGAGCTGAACCAATATTTGCTATTTGGTCGTTAAGAGAGAAAATATTTGTTTATGGTGTTCAGATTTGTTTGCGATTCAGAAAAATGATAAAGGGCCTGTTCTTTAAGTCAAAAGCTGGTAGCTTTTGGCTTTTGCTACAGTACCTAACTTTCAAACAGAGTATTTTCTCAAGACGAGGTCTACAAGTTAAACGATCTACATGTTAAAAGCCCAACATCTGTACCAACCAAAATCGTAAGTGAGTACTGTCTCTCCGTAATCTGTACCGTAAACAGCCAAAATTCAAAAATTTTAGCCAAAAATCATAAGCCACAGCCGAAAAGAACTGGGCCAAAATCGACTCCCCCCAATAGAATCTAACTCCCCCGATTCCAATTTTTAATCGTGTACGTTTGGTGTGAATAGGTGTTTGGTCCCATAAAAAAAATCCACCGCTTCTCTCCGCCATCTCAGCCCACCATCAACCGTGCGAGGCTCCCGATCTGACTTCTTCCCTGTGACCGCCAAGCACGGTGCTAAACTCGAACTACCTTCGGCGACGCCTTCCTGCTCCAGCACCGGATCTTCGACTGGCGGCTGCTTCTTCCTCCTATTCGGGGGCGGCGCGAGCGCGCGACCTCTGAGTCAGCACGCGGCGGCGGACCACCCACGGGCCACGGCTGTGTGGCTTCGGACTCGGAGGCGGCGCTGCAGCAGAGCGGCTGCTCCTCCACCGTGTAGCGGGTCCTTCCGGGGCCGCCCTTCCATTGCGATGTGTAGCTTCATTTTCCTGGCGTCGCAGCCGATTGAGTTAATCGCTACCAGGTTCGTCCATATCTCAAATCTTCCCAATTCTTGTACCACCAATTCCCTGGTTGCATGTGCAGCTAAGACAGAATTTTTTGTTATTCTCCGGATTACAGATTAACATCTTGATTGCAAGTTTTGTCCCAGCATACGCATATATAATTGTTCAATCTTTACACTTCTATTTTCATGATTCTAAGTCTTTACTTGGTATATGAGGTCATGAGGATATATAAAAATTCTGAAGTACCGGACAAAACACAATTAGTGTAATTTCTATCATAATCAATGTTATCTATTAAGTACTTGAACATGCAGTAATTTTGTTTTCAGGTGCAATGAAACAGAAGTTGAGGGAAGGCATCTGGGATGAATGTAGGAGGGGATGTACAAGTACAACCGCATCCGTCCTTCACTGGCCTTAGCAAGATAATTACTGGTGGAATCTGAGAAATTTTTCATTCTCGTCATGGTTCTGGTATGCACTAATTAGTAATGTTCCTGATTTCTATTCTGGGCACTAGAGATAAAATTGAGAGGCTCACAGGCTTAATTTATGTCGAATGTGAGGATATTAAAATGTTGGGTGTGCAAAGATTATCTGATTGATTGAAGCTGATATAAAAATCTCTGGGTTGTTTCTTTAAGGAGACATATGAATAACACATGAGAACATTTTTAGACTTAAACTTCGTATGTAAAAAAAGCATGTATCTTACTATTGTCAACTTTCATTCTCAGTATCAATGTGCCATACCATGGCTGATTGGCCGTTGCGGATAATTTTTTTACCTGTGAGCTGAGTTCCCGTGATATAATAACTTATCCACTGTTAATAGCTTGCCCCTCTTTTGATTTATTAAAACAATCCTGCATTTAAACTTCACGCATGACAGACACCTTCTCTTAATGAAGATACAAAGATCTCTGCCAAAGGAGCTTATTTTGGGAGTACTCGCCTCCTAAGTATGGTGGATGTACAGATGTGTTATACATAGGTTAATGTGAGAAGCCGAGGTAGTACTACAGTATTCTAGCGGTACGATCTTCAAAAGCAAAACAATGATCCTTCTTTCTTCTGTTCTTGCAGCTGTTGTATTTTAGTTCATACTTCATTTTTGTTCTTGATTGAACAGCGGTGGGAGCACTGTAGTACTTCTGAATGCATTGTTGAAACAATTGGCATGTAAAACTGCCTGTGAGCAAACAGTGTCTAAGTCCTTACTGAGAAGAAACACAATTTATTGCGCTGCAACAAATTGCATTTTGGTCTTAATGACAGAACAACAAACTGCTTGTTTATTCTGCACGGTGATGCCCAATTAATCTTTTACAGTTTACTTCTGAAACTAAATTGTTATTCTGATAAGCCACTTTTAGTTCTGCTGTTCCAGATGCCATCTCAAAAGGAGCTGCAGATTTCTTTCAACTTGACCATCTGGATATAAGCCTGTTATCACTTACTAGGCAATTGGACAACTCGGAAAAAAAGAGGTGAGCTGGACAACAAAATTGCTTTTTGTCAATATTTTTTACACTTAGAACTTTTTATTCTTCCACAGGAACCATTTGGATAAGCCTGTTATCACTTACTAGGTAATCAGAGAACTAAAAAGATGTAAGCTGCAAAGCAAAGTTGCTTCTTTTCAAGATTTTTACACTGGAACTTTTGATTCTTCCACAGGAACTAAGGGAAGATTACACCAGATTCTAAAAGCAAAGGAGAAGTTAACAAAGCCGCAAAGGCCTTCTGTTCAGGATTTTGTATTCCTTCTTCAGTTTCAAGAAACACCCATGTTTTCAACTAATTCGCTTCAGTTGCTGATGCCAATTAACAAATTCAAGTCCAAAGCAAAACTGCTAGTACTCTCCATATCTCCGTTATATACTTTCAGTTATAGTTTCTTATAGCTATGTCAATTCATTTATGTATTAATTGATATAAACCTTGATTTTTTTGAAGGGATAGGTATGAAATAGAGTAGACGCATCATGCATGACAAGGCAATAGTTAATTGTTGGCGAAGGGCTGTGCAAGATGCAATCACCAAGATTAGTGTGATAGTGCGCCTTCATTGAAAATGTAGTAAATTTATCAAATTTCTCGTTGTACGGTTGGTGTTTAAGGCAAGCTACCATAATGTTGGTACTGACTGAATTTTGTGTGTTCCTGGATTGGTTTACATAATACCTATATTATAGCTGGGGGAGTTTCCGGCCCCGGAGCTATGCCACGTCACCATACCTATATTATAGCTGGGGGAGTTCCCGGCCCCGGAGCTATGCCACGTCACCATTTATGCAAAAAGGCCTCTGCAGTTTTGAAAATCGCGTAAAGGTCCTCTATTCTCGTAAAAAGGTCCCTGACAGGTTTTTTTCCAAAAACCCCCTCCACTTCACCGAAATTGCGTATTCTTTGTTGGATAGCACGTCGCGGTTTTTCAAAATTACATACAGGTCCTTGTTTAGTTACGTATAGGTCCTTACAGGTCCTCGTTATTTGCGAAAAAGACCTTTTATTTTTCTGAAATTACACACGTGTCCTTGTTTTTTTTTTAAGAAACTCCCTGCGAATTGTTGTCTCTTTTACTTCGGTCTACACGGTAGCTAGCGCGGCGTGTCGCCCCGGAACATGCAAAAGTAAATTTGTTTGATGAATAAGAAGTGGTTGCAATAGCTACACTATATATTGCTTATATCCTTCCATTTCTGAAGTTAATGGCCGTTAATCCCAGGGAGTATGCATTACAATGCTTTCTACGGCCAAAAAATAAGGTTGCCGTAAATATAAAGCATGAGGTCGTTAGTATCATGAAAGTACGCTATGTACATGTTATAACACTGAAATATGTGGCAGTTAATATTATGAAGTGGTTGTTAGTGCTCCAGCGGTGGCCACCACAATGTTAGCAACCAGTGGCGGAACCAGGATTTGGCTACGTCCCGGGCTGAATTCTAACCACCTAAAACTAACGCCAATTTGTACCCATACCACGATATAACAAAAGTATATCATAATTGGCTAATTGTATTACTGATATGAAACTTGAGTTCAATACTAAACAAGCAAACATAAAGCATAATACGAAGAACATGGCATGATCTCAAAGTACAAAAAATGTAACATAATCGAGATACAATTTGAGTACCTAAATTACGATGATTTGCTCTCTATGCTATCCTGTCATTTCTAAAGTTAAACATTCATCATTAAAGCATAAACATGTTCTCACAAAGGGATCCATGAAGCATGTGACAACATATTTGACAGATTAAGGTGAATAATGAAACAAGATAACAACAAGTCTTCTGAAACCATGACAACTTATTTAAAGAAATTACCTTCACAGAACGCCAATGTGAGTTTGGCCAACGCACCGAGTCAATATCACTAATGCCTGTGATTGTACCCATGTATCTGAAAGAAGAGACAACCATAAGATCACAGAGTTTTCACGCTGTGTACTCAGTTTTAACTTTCAACTCACCATCTAGCACTTGACTCCTCTGTCTCAAAAAGCATTCTAAACCGCATTCCAACAGACACCCGTGTGTGGTAAACAGACTTCACATACTTGGCCAGTGGAATGACAAATTCAGAAGGGCTAGCCCAAATAATAGATGACCATGTTAATTAAATGTAGAAATGAAGTGATCTGTCCATTGCAATGAGATTGCAATATATATACCGGGGGTTATAGAAAATAGTGAAACGACTGTTGGACAATTGAACATCAATTGAGGTATTGACAATTTCCATTTGTGATTTCCATTAAGTTTTTTACAGACTTACCGGGCGGGCGGGTGGCAACGGGAGGCGGGGCGGGCCGGGAAGAGGGGCGGCGCGCCGGCGCCGGGAGGCGGGGCAGGCCGGGAAGATCCGAAGAGCCGAAGAGGAGCCGGAAGAGGGGCGGCGCCGGGAGGCGGGGCGGGCCGGGAAGATCCGAAGATGCGCGGCGCTGGGAGGAGGGGCGGGCCGGGAAGAGTGCGGCGCCGGGACGAGGCGACGAGCGGCGGCGTCAGCGAGCTAGCGAGGCGAGATTTTTTGCTTCGGCCTTCAAGGAATCGGGGGTTAGGGTTGCCTTCTGACTTCGGAGGAGGGGCGGAATGCAGATCAGGCGACTGAGGCGAGGCCACGAGGGCGATGGGCCGAGCGCGTGAGGCTGCCGTGAAGCGATGGGCCGAGCCTGAGCGCGTGATGGGTCTTCGGCGCGGAGACAGGCAGAGCAGCAGACAGCAATAGGCTGAGGGAGTGACGGGCTACTGGGCTAAATACTAATTATATTACCCAGGCTGGGCTATACATAGCAATTTTTTTCACGCCCCGGGCTGGAGCCCATGTTGCCATGGGCCCAATTCCGCCCCTATTAGCAACGACAAAAATGCGATTGTTAATAATAGAAATGTGGTCGTTAATACTTCATAATTAACAATGATATATTGTCCCATGGTTAAAAAGTTAACAACGGGAAATTGTATGTGGCTGTTAATACTATTAACGACAGAATGGGAAATTATATGTGGTTGTTAATACTATTAACGACAGAGCCTTTAATGACAGCTAACGACCACAATTTTGTGGTTGGTAATGACTTTTAAGGACTACATTTGGACTTTTAATGGCCACATCTCTCGTTGTTAATAATCGTTTTTCCTAGTAGTGAGAAAGTGCATGGCTATACTGAATATGGTTGAGGAGTCAACCACAAACGGAGTAATCCACTACATGTTCAAGTACAGGATCAAGTTATCATAGGATGATACATTTCTCACCTTGAGTTCGATTTAGTATCATGAGGTAAAGGGATCGGTACATAAGTATTATATAGGTTCATCCAATATGATCTTTATGTATATTTAGGAATCATTATGTTCTGCTAAGGATCGCTACAAACATAGACCGAAAAGGAGTTTTTGGCCCATGGACAAATATACATGAACTTACAGGGTCACACACTTAACGAGTTGGAACGATAGGGGTCCAGATGATAAACTCCAAGTGGGATACGATCTCTACTCATATTGGATCCAGTCGGAGGCTCTCCAAGTAGGATACGATCACTACTTGTATTGGATAACGATCCAGTCGGAGGCTTTTCGAGTTATATATGATATATGGTCGTATTGGATAAGAATTCGATTGGAGATTATATATAAAGAGAGGCGTAAGGCTGAGGCAGGCACCCTGAGACACACCCATCGGAACCCTAGCCATCACCTCTCAAAACCCCTACTGCACACGGTAGTGCTAGCACATCGATGTACGGTATTCATCCCTAAACGTGTGGACCTCGATAGAGGTGCTAATGCCAGAGGACGATCAACTACTTCCACTACACTAACGCGTGCTACGTTGAACCGGTCGCTTCAACTCTACTTTCGCTGCACTGCGTGTCGAGTGGTAACGATATATGATCTCATACTCGTATAGGTTCCTAGTTTACATAGTAGAAAATTTTAATCTGCGCTAGTATAGCCTACCCATATCCCAACAGGTTGACTAGTGTCTAATTTAGTGCATCATTTTTGTATCTAGAGCCTTGATGAGTGAGACCCCAGAGAAGATCCTTAAGACCAAAGATGGTTCAAGAATTGCTAGTTTGGTTCAAATGTGGCTTCGAAAAATTCAGGTGTAGTTTGAACTCTAGTTGTTATACACTTTTTAAATATTCACGCTTGCCTTACGTTCTTTATCATTGTTTCAACTGGTAGATCTGCTGGGTGGTGAGACAAATCAAAGTGAGCTGGCATCAGGGGTAGACCCACAGGGGGTACAGTTGGGGCTATTGCCCCCTACCATCGGTCGGCTTGTGGGTACCCCCAACCGCCCAGTCACCGTGCATACCTCGCCATCGATCACAGCGCCAGCTGCGTCAAGAGCCCAGACCTCACATTCCTCCACTACTCCATTAGAGTTGAACATGTTGAGCAACCCAATCAGTGCGAACAAGACACCCAGCGCGACCACCTCGATGGGGGAGACGTGGAATAGCTCGAACTCTAGGTCCTTGAGCCTCACCAGCAGCATCGCTCCCTTGGGCAACCTGATCAGCTCCCCTGAAGTGCACGATACATCATCATTAGAATTCAGTGATACTAGCTATCAAGGAAGGAACCTCTGTTTTAGGGTAGAGCATAGCGGTAATGTTGTGTGGTGCAAGCGCTGACCTGATCTGTAGGCGTACATGATGGCCTCGCCGGTCCAATTTGGCCCAGTGATGTGGGATTTCATATCGATGTCCTCAGCGTGGAATTACCGTAGTGCTTACGACCACGAGGCCGAAGTAGAGGAGGAGCTCCTGGCCGTGCATCACTGCAAGCGTAGTCAGCGCGTGGTGGAGTGACTTCCGAAGAGGTGGAAATGGTCGATGACAAGGAGGGATGGTGGGCTAAAAGCCATCCAGTTCAACTGCAGTTTTCACTCCATCCAGTATGCTGGCCTAGCTGGTGAGGCCAACACCCTGTTCCAAGTGGTTGCCGCCCAATTCTATCTGGACCACATGACAACCATCGTCTTCTCCTCCTACACCGGGGAGTAGGTGCCACTGCCCTCCTTCAGCAAAATGCGATGTGTATTATAGCTTCCACATAGCCCGCTATAACTGCAATAGCATTTTCCTATCTCTCACCAGCAGTGCAGCAAGCTATCGCATGCCGGTAACTCGACATTTGGCAAATCGGTGAGCAAGTCTCATTGGCCAAAAAATATTTTATTTTGGTTTAAATTATTTTGAATGTCTGTGTTATTTTTTATAGAATTTTTGGAGTTAATTTAGTATTTTTCAGAGCTCAAAAACTCTTTTTGGAATTTTCTAAAATTGAAAACCAAAATTCCCTACCTCTTACTAGGCCGAAACCTAACTTAGTCTTGGCATTGTTCATGAATTTAGCCTATTTTTTGGCCTAGTTCCATTCTCACCTAAACCACCTCTGGTTTACGCCTTTTCTTATGAGATTGCGTATTTTATTGGAATACGTGTTCTCTCACGTGCCTTCTCCCTCCTTCACTACTTCATGGGCCCACCACCCACCTGTCGGGTCTTTCTTCCTCCTCACTCGCGCTTGTGCCGTAGCTAGCTTCACCTTGCCTCACGTCACCATGGATGCTTCGCCTCCACTTTTCCCCGATGCCTCCTCCGCATTAATTCCACAACCTCACTTTTCCCCTCTACTAGCGCCTCGCCCTCCCTTATCCCTCCTCCTTTTTCTTTGTCCTCATGCTGCACCGCCATGGATACTCACCACTCTCTTTTCTGAAGCAAGTTGAGCACAAATTCCATCCCTGGATGGAATCAACGCATTGACCCTCTCTCATCCCTTTCCCCTTCTTTTTCCGTAATTGAGCGCTCGCAACCGCATCACATCACGGGTGAATCCCTCCTCCTCACCTATAAATAGCATGCCCAAGCTACCATTCATCCTCATCCCTCTACCCTACTCCATTCTCTCCATAAGAGCTCCCTCTGTAGTCATTCATGTTGACCAAAATGCGACCGTCACTCTTGACTCCGGCAAGCGCACTCCACTGCCATCACCCGTGTTCCTGATGCCTCCGACGAGTTCGTGCATCGATGTTCGCATCATGTTGTGCCACTTGGTCCCCTAATCGAAACCTATAACTTTATTTGGAACTTTGTGCAATACCCTACCATGTCAGTGTCATCTTCTTTACCTCTGGCTACCACCATCGTTGCACCATTAATGTCACCTCTGGTGAGTTTACGTTCGATTCGGCTCACCTACACCACCCTTGTGGCCTACTGGACCTAACATGCCACCCCATTGTAACCCTCCTCCTTCATGAAGCTTCGTACTATGAGCTCCAACGCTGTTGCCGCTGTCGCACAATGTCCTACCGCTTCAAACCTCCTCTGCCTCCTATATCCACTTTGATGAATCCCTAGTGATCCTAGTATGCCTTTCCACTGCTAACTCCTATTTCCCATGATGGTTTCAGTAGTCGCCACTATAGCAGTGCTAGCGTCGCCACATTTCATCGTCGTTGACTCAACTCCAGTGACCATACATCCCCATGCCCGTCTTTATGGCATCGCAATTCCCTAATGAAGCCAGGTGCACACCCCATTTCCTATTTCTTTCACCTTCGAGTCATGCCCATCGTAGCAGCTCAACACCTCTGCCTCTGTTCCTCACCACCGGTGATGTTCTGGTAATCCCTAACCCCCAATCAGCACCACCCTTAGCTTCATAGATCTTTGCTAATTCCATTTTGTCATCTCAAAGTATCAATAGATATCCAAAATTCGTCCAAGTATTTCCCCTCTTTGCTCAAGTGTTGTAATATTGATTTGGTTTGTTTTTTTAGTATTTCCTTCTTTGCTCTTGATCTTGCTTTATGACAAGGACGTATAAGTGATGGAGATATATCTTAGAACCAGATCTCATCCATCTAGATATCTTCCTTTGAAAGCTCTTACATTTGCCTTATTTTGACTCAAGAAATGACGATTATGGGGGTTTTGTTCTTCAAGGAATTTGGATTGGTTCTTGCTGTGATTTGAGGATGCTAGGATGTGTGGGAAACAATTCTTAGCCATTTTGGCTTGATTCATCACACGATCTCCTCTCAGTCACTGTTTTTGTATTTTGCCCAATTTTGATGAAGCCTTTCTTATAATCAAGAAAGGCCAAATCTTTGCAGGAATTTATTTCAATTTCTTGGTGGATTAGATTCACAATATACTATGCAAGGTGTGTGTGCAAAATTTCAAATAGTTTAGAGCTTTGGATCGAAAGTTATATTGATTTTAGGTTTTGAAATCGTACTAAAAATCTGTTCTGTTCTTGGGAAAGGTCAGACCTCCATCCAATTAGAGATTAGAGCACCAAGAGATCAGATCACCAACCAAGTAGCGATCAGACTGATCCAAGTAAGCAGACCCCCTCTAGTTGGAGTCAGGCCGTTAGAACGCTATCAATACACATTTTGCTCGGTTTTTCATAGAGGCATCACTGTGGTTGTTAACCAAGTTAACCTAATTCCTACATAAAGGTGTTATAATGTTTATTTGAAGATCGATGCTTTGAAGCGAATACAACATTGTTGCATTGTGTGTCAACTCTAGATCTTTTCTGATCCATTGTTTTCTTAGACAAGGACTAAATAGGAGATGAAGCCAAAAAAATGGAGTCATCATTGTAAGCAGAAGATGTGAGCAATTAATGAATTTTTTTTGTAAATAATCCATATTTTATTTGAAATAATAGAAATATACCCACACAAATATTTTTTTTATAGAAATGGCCTCTAGTCGCCCAACCTTTGAGTGACTGGATCCTATCGCCCAACGGTCGTGCGGTGCACAAGCAATCCATGGGCCACTGGGTGACATAATTGTAGTCACCAAACCATCAAGGCTACTGCTTCTAGTCGCCCAGTAGTCAAGAGAAGGAAGTTGCTCAAGACGAGGCCGATGTGGTATATGGAGGAGAGGAAGAACGGTCACGACATGGTGAGGCTACAGGACAAGCTGATGAAGGGGAGCATATGGAGTACATAGTGCATCAAATGGAGAGTGATGATAGGATGGCTTAGGCTGAAGAGGAAGTTGTACAGGAAGACGATGAGGGCAGTTCGGATGAGGACGAAGCTCCCAACTCACAGGAATGGAACTGGTTTGATGATGAGGGTGTTACCGTACATGACGAGCACGAATCACCATGGGAGTATCATGGCACAAAGATTTGGTTACATTTAATATTTGCTGACAAGGCATCGTTGTAGGATTCCATCAAGCCGTGGGCCCTGTCTATGCAGTGGACTTTTTGTGTCATGAAATCTAGCTAGAAGTAGTGCAGCATGAAGTGCGAGCAGGCTGGTTCTCCTTAGAGGGTGCACGCACGTTGACCGAAGTATGACACTCACTGGATTGTGTCGAAGGTGGAGCCACACTCCTGCATTCTCAGTAGTGTTTTGCTGAGACATCGTAACCTAACGTCCATCTCTATAGCCAATCTGATGTATGGAGAGATAGTGAAGAAAAAGGACATGGAGGCCACGTACATCATGGTGGCTATCAGGAAGAAATTTGAGTATAAGATTAGATATGCGAAGGCATGGCGTGCAAAGCAGAAGGCTTTAGAAAAATGGTTTGGGACTTTCGAAGCAGTGTACAACAACCTTCCTCGTATGCTTCAGGTGCTACAAGACAGGAACCCGTGCACGTACATTGCTGTGAAGGACAAGGCATCTACAAGGCCGCCAGGTTTTCCCGGTGTTGCAGAGGGCCTTTTTAGCTTTCGGTGTGTGCATTGAGGCATTCAGACATATGGTTCTTGTGATCTTAGTTGACGGGACCTTTTTGACCGGCAAATACGAGGGTTAGATCCTTATGGCCATTGGTGTTGATGGCGACAATCAAATTATGCCCATCACATTCGTGGAAAGTGAGGATTACGATAGCTGGTTGTGGTTCCTTAGACATGTGAGGGTTGGAATTGTCGATGCTCATCCTGGTGTGTGTGCGTAATCCATGATCGCCACGCTAGGATAGTGAAGGCCATAAGAAAACTTCAGGAAGACCCCGAGGAGCCCTTCCCTTGGCCAGGTATAAGGAACAGATGGTGCATTCATCACCTGGGGACAAACTTCTTCAAGCAGTTCCTGAAGCAACCATTGATGAAGTTGTTCAAGAGGCTGGCCATGCAGAGCCAGAAGAGAAAATTTGACGCTTTGTGGATATTGTTGGACGAGCATAGTAGGAAGCACGTCGACGAGAGGAATAAGGGACCGGCCATGGCTGGGCAGCACAACCCGAATGCCTCACAGCACTGGCTAAGCCTAACGTAGCTGGTCCGAGGAGGAGGAGCTCATGAAACATCAAGTGCTTCTCACAGTGGATTGAGGGAGAGCCATTGGAAAAGTGGTCCCTGCTGCACGACACGGACGGTGCAAAGTACAACATAATGACGACTAACCTTGCGAGGTGTACAACTGAGTTCTTAGGGGCCTTCATTCTTAGTCCTTTGTCGTCATCGTGGAAGATGTTCTGCATGGCACAATCGGCTATTTTAGGGACAGGCATACAAATACCGCACTTCATGCAGCCAACCCACAAACATCGTACTCGTCAAAAATTACGGCATCCATGGAGGCGAAGACAGAGAAACGTCAACATGGTGCACGTCATGGGCAATAGGGAGTATCGTTTCGACGTGCTCCTCTGGGATAGAGCCGGATTTGGGACGGCTCGTGCCCTTTTTATCCACGATGTATGCCTTGGAGATCATGTAAATGAACCTAGCTACTTGTGCAACAAGCTGAAGCTATTACATAAACCATGCTCCCATGTCCTTGCCGCATGAGGGACTATAGGCATGGATCCTTCGAACTTCATGTCTGAGTACTTCTTCAAGGAGAGAGTGATGCATGCATGGTATGGCGAGCTTAAGGTGATACAAGCCAAAGTGATATTTGTAATACTGTTGCGATCTTAGTTGTACTTCTGCTTACGATGTTCGTTTGTTCGATCCGTGCCGACACCCGTACTACTCAATTAATGGCAACTGCACCGACGCTTGCACCACTCGAACAGTGCACTCAATTAATGGTAACCACACTGACGCGTAAACCATTCGGTTACATGTTAATGACATTGAACAATACCGCAGACACTAGGGGATAGTACTATGATACAACCTTATCCATGCATGTCTACTGGTAGAATGAGCCTCACGCTACCCACCTGGAGTGTTGCAGAGGGGGCCGTCTCGGACATAGCCGGCCGTCATTGTAGTGGCAAGCACATATGCAGCTAGGGTTCGTGCAGCAGCTTGTCACGGACGCATGCAATTTTTTTAAGTCTAAGCAATGACTCAGCCTTGGCATACGTTATTGGGGTTGTGTAAACTACTCCTGTGACTATCCCGACCACCATCGGGACACGAGCAGATATCGACAGCCGGTAAGGATCAGTTATGGTGTGTTTTCCCTACTATTTCTCTTTTAAATTATGCACTAACAACTTCTCACGTCTAACCGTAACCCCCGGAACCGCTATGTGGCTACCACAAGTGGATTGACCTAGAGATCCACCCACATGACCAGTGGGCTCTCGACTTCGAGGAGCGGGATGTAAAAAGGACCTACGAGATCCAGGAGGAGGAGTGCTGCAATGATGAGTAAACCGAGCGTATATGTCAGGAGACAAAATCTCATCTCCAGGTGTGCACGCGTGAGAGACCTTGTGTAGGTGACCCCATGTGTGTGATGAGTAATTGGCGCGTGTTCTGGAAAGTTTGAGTTTGATTTGTGTGGTTCATGCCAAGTCGTAGTATAGTGCAGTCAATTGCGGTCGCACTTGGTCGAACGTACTTGGGACGCTTGTTCTTCTTTTCAACCAGTCGTTGGGCTATTTCGTACTTGAGTACCTTCTTTTGATGCTAATGTATGATTATATTGTTTCGAGCGGTGCCATGTGATGTTTTCTTGTTTGTGATGGTTACAGGACTTTGAAGCTAAGTCGTGGCAAGGCATGGGATGGACGGACTAGGCATAGGCGGTGCTGAGGTCAAAGCGGTCGAGAGATGCCAAAGACGGCGAGGACTCGAAGTGGTTGCGAGGCGTGGACAGCAAGAAAAGAGGAAGCTTCCAGGAAGGAGGGTGAGAGGCAATTCGGTAAAATTGACTCAGGCTTGAGGAAGCGATTTCAGTTGAGGCAAATGGGTAAAGTGTTGAAGTTGTTGAAGCTATTGGGTAAAGCGAGTTGTAAACCCGGTAGTGGAAGACTATATATAGGAGGGAAGTTCCCTAGTGGTGGATGAGTTTTTTTTTGCTTTCTTCCATTTCCTGTATGAAGAGTGGTTGGGCAGAGCAGGTCTACTTTGGTCCCATTTCTGTGTAAGAGTCTGTGAGTTGTTGAGTTCTTGATTTGCTTTTTGGGTGTGTGCTCTCGATATCAGAAGATGGTTGTAGACAATTTCATCCTATAATCATTCATCTCTCTGAATCCATTTGAGAAATTCTGCAATTGAGATGCTATGGTTTTTTAGTTGATCTCTATGTCTGCTTCTGTTCTTTCTTCGGTACTCACTGCTCTATTCTTCTCTGATTTATTGATTTTGAGTTAAATCTTTGTTCAAGGAGCCACAGAATCATTGTGCTCAGAACTGGGGATCTACATCAAAGCCATTTGGCTAGTTTATTCCTGAGAGCAAACCTTTTATTAGTCGTTTCTTCCCAGAAGATCATTTGCTAGACTTCCTCTGTTTCATCCATTTCTAGGGTTTACTATTTCCATAAGCAGAGGAATCTAGTTTCCTGGTAGTCTCAGCTAAGAAGTACTCCTTTCTTTGTGATCTCTCCTTCTGAAGATGTGTTATAGCAATATTTGAATCCCTGTAATCAAAAGACCCAAGAATCTCAAGTGATTTGGACATTGAGTCTAGCAATCAAATGACTCCCATGTCTCTGGTGTTAAGTTTTTCTATGCTATCCTTCTCGGTTGCTGCAGAAAAACTCCAATCGATTTGTCATTTTTTATCTTGAAGTCATTCCACTGCAGTGGTTAAAGTCTTCTAGATATTTGATTCGAAACCTGCAAATTATTCATTTGTGAGTCTTGTTAGTCATACGCACTTTTGCGGTTTTCATTTGTTTCTGTGCGTTTTCAGTTGTCGGTTTGGTTGTCTGATTTCCAGTGGAGCTTCTGTTTTCAGCTATGCAATTCGATCTCGAGTTTTGGTTCCTATTCTGTCTTGGCCATCTCAACTACAGCAGAAGGTTGATTCTCTGGTCTCTGCCCGAATGTCTGCTTCATGGTTTTGCTGTTTGATTTTCAAAACTTCAGTTCTTGCAGTCGAATGCCCTCTCTTGCTCTGATTGTTTTTCTACCGAGTTGCTCTTTCCGTCTGTTCTTTTTCCCTCTGAGACTAGTCTTATATTGTGTTTGAAGTGCAGTTCACTGACCCTGAGAAGCACAGCAATTCTGCAATCTGTTCTCTGTCTTTGTTTCATCTTCGGTATTTACTGCTCCTCGGTTTTCAGACTGCAGTTTTCTGATTTCCTCACCTCTGTCTTTTCTTTTTCGGTTGTGCTTTCCCTTTGAGAGACCATGTGATTTTGACCCCATGTGTGTGATGAGTAATTGACATCGGTTTTAGGAAAGTCGAGTTTGGTTTGTGTGGTTTGGACCATGTCGTTGCACAGTGCAATTGGCTTCGGTCGGACTTGGTCGAAAGAGCTTAGGATGTTTATTCTTTTGATTCGACAGGTTTGGGTTGTTTCATGTTTAAGATCTCTCTAATGCGATTGTTGATTACATTATGTCGAGCGGTGCTATGTGATGTGTTTCTTGTCTGTGATGGCTGCAGGACATCGAGGTGGAGTCGTGGCGAGGCACGGGATGACCGGACTAGGCGCAGGCGATGCCGAGGTCAGAACGGTCGAGGTGTGCCGAAGACGACGAGGACTTGAGGTGGTTGCGAGGCTTGGACAACAAGAAAGGAGGAAGCTTCCCGGAAGGTGCACGAGGGGCATTTTGGTGAATATGCAAAGCTGCACTAAAGAAAGTGGGTTATGGATAAAGCATTGGAGTTGTTGAGGCTTAATGGGCAAAGCAAAATTGGAAACCCATTATGAGAGGCTATATATAGATGCATGTCTCCTGGTGCATGTAGTGCTTGTGAGATGGTTTGGGGTTTTGCTTTTAGTCAAATGGCTTTTGGGGAGGTTGTTTTCTCTTTGTGCTTTAGTTGGTGAAGAGTGGGTGAGAGTAGGAGAGGAGTTCTTGTCTGTTGCTTATGCTCTCTCCTGTTTGAGTATGTGATGGCATGAGTTCCTGATACTCAATCATGTATGGGGTAGTATTGAGTGTGTGAGAGGACTAATCCCCATGTAATCATTCATCGTTCTTCCTCTGTATCAATACAATGATGATTTTGTTGGCTGTTTTCATCTTTTGGTTTCATTTGTGGTGAATTTCAGTTTCTGCCTCCCTCTATGTTTCTTCTCTCGTGTCATGATTTTGAGGTGATTTAGAAGATTTGTGCAATCGATTCTTGGAAGCTCTGTGATAGAAAAGATTCATGGTCTTATGACCATTCCATTTCTTAGAGCTTTTTGAAGATTTAGCTTCTCATGTGAAATCAGTTTTTTTCGTCACCTCTTCCCCTGCTCTTGCAAAATCTAGGGTTTCTTGTCAGGGGAGAGTGGGTTTTCTTGTTCCCCTTCATAATTTGCCATGAGATTTGGATGGGAAAATCCTGAGTGAATTGATAGGTTAATTGCAAAGTCTCATAAGAAATAGATCAAAGATTGGCAAGCAATCTAAAATTTAGTCTCTTCCCATGACTATTTTCAGATTTTTTGGCTAAAATCTCTAATTCCTGATGTCCTGGTGATTTCCCTTAAGATTTGGTGTCCCTCTGCTATTTTGTTTCTGGTCTTGTCCCTTAGACCTAAAAAGATTTATAGCATATCACCAAAATTGGAGATTTTATCAAGTTTCAAGTTTTTCAGACTGTCAGGCTTTGATGCGGGTTTCAGATTCCAGGGGGACCGGTCTGACCAGTTGTTGTATGGCGGTTTGACCGGCCGGCCAAGAGTGGTCAGACTGGCGTTACCAGACCGGTCAGACTGGCGACATACATGCGGTCTGACCGCCCGAGGCACTGCGGTCAGACCGCCCATTCTGATTGTTGTCTGATTTGCTTTTGAGTTTTCACCTCTTGGATGTTTTGCTTTCTCCTTTGCTTGGTTGAGGTTCCCCTAAAGTATTTGATGTACTCTTCATAGCTCTGTGGCTACCGGAGAGAAAACTCATTAGTGGATATCTTTTGGGGGTCAAGTTTTTGAAAGCGACATTCACCCCCCTCTGTCGCCGATTTCGATCCAACGCCCTTTTGCTTGCAGTTTTGGACAGCAAGCTTGCAGTCAGTTTTGTTGTTGCAGAAAAATTGTTGTTGGTCTCGGCTGTTTTAGACAGCAAGCTTGTAGTCAGTTTTGTTGCTGCAGAAAAATTGTTGTTGGTCTCGGCTGTTTTGGACAGCAAGCTTGCAGTCAGTTTTGTTGCTGCAGGAAAAATTGTTGTTGGTCTCGGCTGTTTTGGACAGCAAGCTTGCAGTCAGTTTTGTTGCTGCAGAAAAAATTGTTGTTGGTCTCGGCTGTTTTGGACAGCAAGCTTGCAGTCAGTTTTGTTGCTGTAGAAAAAATTGTTGTTGGTCTCGACTGTTTTGGACAGTAAGCTTGCAGTCAGTTTTGTTGCTGCAGAAAAAAATTGTTGTTGGTCTCAGCTGTTTTGGACAGCAGTCTATGTTTTGTTTTTCTCAGCTCGCTTCAGGTTTCAGTTCCTGGTCAGGCCGGTTTGATTTAGGCGGTTTGACCGCTCCTCCTCTTGCACTCAGACCGGGGAGACATCTGCGGTTAGACCGCTCTGCCTTCTGCTGTCAAACCGGCTATGACTACTTGCTTTCGGTTGCTTGCTTTTTCTAGCCTCGTTTTTCCTTTCTGTTTGTAGCTTCCGATGAGCATTGAGGTTCTTGCTTCATAGCTATTACAGCTATCGGAGAAGAAATTGGTTGAATACTTTGGGCGTTTAATTTGAAGGCACCATTCACCCCCCCCTCTATTGCCATTTTAGTCCTACAACGTGCAGGGAGCATGAGACTCACAAGAGGGAGCGTGAGAAAAAGAGGGAAATGGCGGCTAAGGTAAAAGAGGCCGCCGAGGAGTTTAACATCGAGCTCGCAAGGAAGGAAAAATGACCCTGATCCACACAGTAGGTCGGGCCGTCCCGCACTAATCAGTCCCCTGAAGGTCGAATTTAGTTCCATTCTAAAAAGACGCATATGTATCGTAGGAGTAGTTCGGTTTGTTGCAACATGCATGATGCTCTTTCTTATGTATGTAACCAAACCCTATACGCCGTGTTACTCCCAACTTTACTATGAAGTCTTTTAATTTGGACAAGGGTATTTCCTCGTCTTTTCACATTCAATTGTTCGCGTAGCAAGCCATCCAACAACATTAACAAATAAGTTCTCCGTGTATGAATTCCTGGTTACATCACAATATCACTTATCTTCGTACTTACCAATCGTTGTTACTTTAATCGTTCTCAAAAAATTTTACGAAATTTCTTGCACTACAACAATATACGACGATCGCAAACTGTTATTGCGAATCTAACAGATTATCTACCATTCATAATCTACAAAAATCACAAATGAATCAATCGACATTGTCTCCCGTTTGTAGTCGCTGAACAGCCGAGTGACTACAAATGTAGTCGCCAAGCCGTTAGGCGACAGGCTCCAGTCGCTCAACAGCTCGGCGACTGGAGCCTGTCGCCCAACGGCCCACGACCAGTCACTCAACAGCTCGGTGACTGGAACCTGTAACCCAATGGCCCACGGACAGCTTACGCATCGCGTGGCCGTTGGGCGATAGGTTCCAGTTGCCCAACGATTCAGCGACTGGAAGCCATTTCTGTAAAAAAATGTTTGTGTGAGTATATTTCTGTTATTTCGAATAAAATATGGATTATTTACAAAAAAAATCAGGAAATAATTAGCTTCTTTCCCACCTACCATTACATGGACAAAACACGCTGAGGAGATAAGTCAAGTATACATATTCAAGTGGTTGCCAACCAGCCTGCCACTCAGCTGATAATGCACAATGATTTCCACTGATTGCACCACTGCCAGTTGATGGGGCATTGGCAGTGAGAGAAGCTCCAAATGAAGGTGAGATGAGAGGATTTTCTGGATTTCTGCCAATAGGCTTGGCCAAGAAGCTCACGTTCCTGAAAATGCCCCGCCACCTTTTTGGAACTTGACTGAAAAATATGAGCTGTGGATGGTTCCATAATTTCTTTTTGAGAGCAACTGTAATAAAATGCGGATCTATACAATTTGAAGCGATGAATACTAAAGATTATACCCCGTTGAAAAAAATTGCTAAAGAGTATAAGAGCATGTACAATACAAGATGCTTATATAAGAGTGCTTAAAGAGAGATAATATAGCCACATCATCAAGCATCCATGCAAAAGTTATTTCCTCCAATGCAAGCATCTCTTCCATATGTGCTTAGATGCTATATTATCTATTAATAGGTATAGTTATACACATAAGCACCTACTAAGCACCGGTGCTTATTTAAGCATCGATGCTTCAAAATAAGCACCTTATCTATCCTATGTGGCAAGAAAAATCAGTTTTTTATTACTAAGCATCTTTCTAAACGCCTGCATTGGACATGCTCTAATATAGCTCAGCGGTTAAGAGCGGTTGTTTCTTACGAGCCATCAAGGTCTAGGCCTAAGCTACGGCAATATGGAGTGGATTTTCTTAAGAGAGCTAACTGTTCCGGCATTCTATCCCAACACTACAACACTAAAACAAAAGTGAAAATGTTATCTTTTCTTTGCGATCACAAAGAAGGCACACACGCATACACCACTATGCACACACACCACACGCAAACTGCAAGTATGTCCCTTTAGCACACATCTAAATAGATTAAAGCTGATGATAAATTCATAACCTCACAAAATCTCTATTAACACCAAGATATGGATCCTGATTGGTAGTTATACGTCCACAACTTCAACACCCTACCAAAAGATAGTTCTAAGTGAATATGTTATATAATGGTTTGTGCTCGTCCTTGCTGTCGTTTTCACCTGAGGCTACACAAGTAACACAACCACCGGATCCTAGGTTAAATTTTTTTTACACGAAAGGCTTAAGCAAGCTAGGTGGAGCTCAATATAATGATGGGCAAGAAGATGCGAAGAGACGAGACACTGCCGTTCCAACCACCATACATAAACATCTCGGCCTGCAAGGCTCCAACAGCCAATCCACCTTAATAGTTATTCGATGGGCATGTTCTACCACCCTTCTTACCACGTGGAATGGTAGTTACCCACAATACAATGCCCTAGCTTCCAATGCAAAGCTGCTACATACAGCATTGCACTGCTTCTGCATTAGCTTAAACTACCCACTAATACCCAAAAAATCAGGTACCCGGCCATCATCAATATACAATCGCTAGTACTATGCACATTGGCTCTTTGAGATAGAAATTACACTTCTTTCACACCTGTAGTACTGTACAAGTCTGTACAGGCAGTAGGCCTGCAAATAAAGAAAGATGCGGTAGTACAGTGATCGGAGAGTGAGTGGCCAATTGGCCATTTCCTGAAGAAACCAATCCGTCAATGGTGCCTGCTGAAAGAACAGGAATGAATGCTGATCGAACAGCAGAAAGAAATAATCCACATGCTACAGCTAGCTATCAATAAAGAAGTTCCCGATGTACTATAAATATGTTTGCAACAACTGATTTCAGTTTCAGTAATGGAATGAAGTATGTTCTGGATCTGCAAATTGCACTATTTTTTTGGTCCGAGATTTTCCTGGATTTACGATCGAGGAGTTGACCTGGATTAGCATTTGGCTTCCCTAATTTGGTCAGTACATGATACTACCAATACATGGATCAGTGCGAATGCACAATAATATTTTTTAAAAGTTAGGTAAATATCAGTCAAAAGTCATCAAAAGAACAAAATTGGCACCCGAAACTTTTAGCACTAATCAGATGGCAAATATGATGATATACGATCATTTGTTCTTTAGGGTCTCTTTGATTCACAAGATTCTAAAAACACAGGAATAGAGAAAACGTAGGATTGCAATGTCATGACTTCTTAAATCCTATATGATTAAAAACCACATGAATTTGCAGCGTAGGGTGTTTGATTACACAGCAGAAGAAACAAAGGAATTTTTCCGAGAGTTTTGAGCCAATGTTTAGTTTCCTATGGAATTGAGCGTACAGAAAAATATTCCATAGGAACTGTACCACTTCAATCCTACAAATCAAACGACCTACTCCCTCCATTTTCAAATAACTTACGCTTTTGACTTTTACTATTCAAACTTTAATTATTATTTTTTAGCAATATAAATATAAACTTATAAATATACAATATTATTAAAGTACTTTTTATGACAAATCTATCAATACCATTTTCATTTTACTTAAACAAATATTTCTAAAGTTATTATTAGTCAAAGTTTAAACATTAAAAGTCAAACGTATCAGTTATTTGAAAACGGAAGTAGTATATAGGAAAAATTCCTAAGGATTATAATCCTAAAAATTCCTGCAAATCAAATAGACCACAGTCTGATACGGCAAGCTTCAGGGGTGTTTGTATTGACTTCTATTTAAACTAATATGAACATCTGGCTTCTCTAATCAGCTTCTCTACTTCTCTCGCTCCCGTCTTGCTCCGAGAAAAAGGCAAGGGGTGTTGAACACATCACACACCCCACTCCTCTCGTTCTTGTCTCACGCACGTATCTCGCTCTTACTTTTTCCACTGCTCGTGTCCTCTTTCTAAAAGCAATTTCTTTTGGCCACACTATTCATTTTTAGCTAAAACCATTAACCATATCCAAAAGTCATCAGCCACAGTCAATACGAATACCCCTTAAAACTCATAACTCTTAACTTCATGAGAGAGAGAGAGAGAGTGTGTGCGCGCACGCGCGCGTTCAGCTTGCCGAGCTACCCGGTAGTTCAGTGGTCGTATGACTGAGAACTTGCAATTGTTTAGCAGCGGTGTACGGCCATCGTGAAAAATAATTATACCAGATGCTATCCCTCCCCATCATCTGGACACGAGATATCCCAAACATTTTCTACTTGACGATAGTATTCTCGGGGAAGTTGCATAGAAATATTTGTTGATCCATCAAGCTGAGAGTGTCATATCATTAGTATGTCTACAGTGATCGGTCAAGTTCTTGTTGCAAAAGCATCTAGATGCCTACATAACCTTCTTTGGAAGTAATGGATAGCTTGTGTCATTAATGATGCAGTCTAGGTTAGCAAGCTCCTAGGTTTTTATTTTTGTAATCTCTCCTATAAGCATGGCATCAATTCTAGGTATGGGCAATTCTGTCATTGCTAGAATTGCTAAAGTTTCAAATAGTAAGATTACATAAGCAAGTAGGTGAAATAATAAAGCAGTCACAAATAATTAGCAAAATTTCTAGTATGTTATAGTAATTGTCGTAACAATTCCATAAGCTTAACACGTAAGTGGAAACAAGGAAAACATTTTCTCCTAAAAAGATTGTCTGTTTTTTTACTTGGCCGTCTCCAATACACAATTTTGGCTTAAAATTTGTTGTTATACATTAGCACAATTCACCAAACTACAATATTATGGAAGTAAACTTAGCAATAAATACATCTATGTCATATTATCATGACCAATCTCAGTACCAACAAATATATCAATGGCGAAAGTTTCACATAAAAACGATACATTGACATCATTTTTAGACCGGATAGAGTAGTAGTCTGAGCAAGCGTACATGTATCCGAACTAAGAATATATAAGCTCTAATATACTTGCAGAAACAAAAGAAACTATGAAACTATAGATTACCACACCGCGCACACTAATTTCCATGTTTACCAACCCTCTCATTGCTACTGTTTCAAGCCGTTCATGTCAATGAGAGACAACCAGACGGTGCCACATAACTTAGGACAAAGGGGAAACAATTCATTTAACATCTTAACTTATATCTAAAGTATAAATAACACTATTAACTACGAAATTATTCACTACACACTATCAACTATCAAATCGGATCAAATCGCCCCTCGTTTTAAATCATCTTAATTTTAAATAGTATGACATCTATGTGTATGGATTTTTGGAGGTGCTGGTGGCTCCCTCGCCAGGCAACATGCATGCTCTGGCATGACAGCTCCTCCACGAGACTTCCTCACTGTGATCCACCCAATAAAAAAATTGCCACTGCATCCTTTCTCTACACTTTGAATTGTGGTGTGCTTGGCTTCTTGACCTCCACCTCCAAGCATGCAAAGCAGCAGCACCCTCATTACTTCTCATTACTACACTACTCTCTCTCGTCCTCCCCTCCTCTTGTCATTCTGAGTCTACCATGGTATATATGGACTGTGGAGTAGTACCATTTCATCAAGCAGCCATTCTGTTGTGTTAGCAGTTATCTTCTTACCTGTTCGTTTCTTGCTTAGCCCCTGGAATTTTCATCACACCAACCACCTGCCACAGTGCCGCACCATCTCTCTCTCATCTCACCAAAATCCAAAATTTTCATCACACAAGACCATCCACCGTTCTTCACTTTTCCTCCAAGCAAATCCAATCTTTGCAACCACATTGTTGTCCCCAACATCCTTCTTCCCTTTTGCATCCAATCAACCACCCGAATCCACCCTTTTTTTCCATCTCTATCTTAGCAGTTAGCACTCTGCCTTGTCCAAAATCATACCCTTCTCACTGCATGCTCCTCTAAATCCAGTCCACTACATCCATTGTCTGCAAAGCAGCCTTTACCACTGTTTGCTCTGCAACCGAATCTTTGCCGCCCAATTCTGCTCAGAATCCGCCGTACTTGCCTCCATTGCTGTCCAAAAATCCAAGCTCAATGCTGTTTGCGGCTTAATTTTGCTCAAGAATCCGAGCTCGCCGCAGAGATCCGCCAATTCGCAAGAAGCAACAAGCTGTAGGCTAGTGCTCGTGCTCCGGCAGCTCCCATGTCGGACTCGGAGCTGTCCCAGAGCACGGTGGTGTTTGGGCTCCACATGTGGGTGCTCGTCGGCATCGGCGTCGGCGCTGCCTTCGTTCTGTTCCTTGTCCTCCTCTCCGTCCTCTGCCTCCTCGCCTCCCGCCGGCGGCGCCGGCGACGGCCAACCACCCCCGTCCACCACCTCCCCACCTCCGCCCCTCCCAAGAGGCCTACGAAGGTCAAGGCGCCCAAGGACATCCAAGAAGTCCCCTCCCACGCCGCCACAGCGAAGACGCCGCTCGCGCAGGTGCTCCAGCTCCCCACTCCAGCGCCGGTGCCGCCTCCAGAGTCCGTCCAGATCGCAACCGGCAAGGAGCACCGCATCACGTACCCGGACCAGCAGCAACACAACCACCGGAGCGGCGGGCCGTCGCCGCACGGCAGCGGCGAGAGCCGCAGCGGCGGGGGTGGCGCGGCGGATCATGCGCCGCCGGCGGTGCCGGAGGTGTCTCACCTCGGATGGGGCCACTGGTACACGCTCAAGGAGCTGGAGACGGCGACCGGGATGTTCGCCGACGAGAACGTGATCGGCGAGGGCGGGTACGGGATCGTGTACCATGGCGTGCTCGAGAACGGCACGCAGGTCGCCGTCAAGAACTTGCTCAACAACAGGTACCGTACTACCAATACAATTCAACTCCGTGGACTGAAAAATTTACAGTAACTTGGCATTGGTATGTGAGGATGCAGCTTAGCTGCTTCAGTTTGGAGTAATTTGGACTTTGGATAGCATGGTTATGTTTTTGCCAATGTTGAAATGCCTTTGATTGTGTGATTGCCATGGCTATGGGTTATCCAAGAACATCTCTCGCCGGCTTGAATTCGTGGGTGCTCCAAATTGAAAAGCCTGTGTGTAGTGTAGCAGTTAGCATTTTGCATTCCAACTGGGGAAGCTTGTTCCTTACAATTCAGTTATGTTTGATAGATAGTATCTTCAGTTAGTTTTGGGATGTACTGTACAGTTCAGCGAGAGGATTGAATTCTGTACAAATTGATACGTCTGGCTTTCTATAATGTGTTGCTGGAATTCAGTAAATTTCTATGCTTGACTTGTTAGGGGGCAGGCAGAGAAGGAATTCAAGGTGGAGGTTGAAGCGATCGGGCGTGTGCGGCACAAGAACCTGGTGCGTCTTCTAGGATACTGTGCTGAGGGCAATCAGAGGTACTATCTTGTATGTGGACATTATTTGGTTACCTTATTGGGTTCTAGAACCGACAAGTTTGTAATGTAAGTGTTGTTATATGGTTCCTTTTAGGATGCTTGTGTATGAGTATGTTGATAATGGGAACTTGGAGCAATGGCTCCATGGGGACGTTGGACCATTAAGTCCTCTTACATGGGATCACAGGATGAAGATTATGTTGGGAACAGCAAAAGGGTGTGTGCCGTTCAGCTCATTGCTGTAGATTACTGAATCTTGCTGCCATTTTATCATTGTTACATAAATGTCCGCTATTCTGTAGGATAATGTATTTGCATGAGGGACTAGAGCCAAAGGTGGTTCACCGTGATGTCAAATCGAGCAACATCCTTCTCGATAAGCGCTGGAATGCTAAGCTTTCTGATTTCGGACTAGCAAAGCTTCTAGGCTCAGAGCGGAGTTATGTCACTACGCGAGTGATGGGAACTTTCGGGTGAGATTCTGTGCACTGCACTCAATAGCATAAGGGGGGTGTAACTAATGGTTACTAATTTTCTTCTTACTCATTTCAGATATGTTGCTCCGGAGTATGCAGGGACTGGAATGTTGAATGAAACAAGTGATGTATATAGTTTTGGAATTCTCATTATGGAAATAATATCTGGTAGGGTACCAGTGGATTACAACAGGCCACCAGGAGAGGTTAGTCATGGCTATGCCTCCTTATATCTAGTGCTGCTTTATGAGCTTGTTAACTGCACTTATTAAATTTGCAGATCGATCTTTTCAGGTTAATTTAGTTGATTGGCTGAAGGCAATGGTAAGCAACCGAAATTCTGAGGGGGTTTTGGATCCAAAGATGCCCCAGAAGCCTACTTCTAGAGCACTGAAGAAGGCTTTGTTAGTTGCGTTGCGATGCGTGGACCCTGATGCTCGTAAGAGGCCAAAGATTGGACACGTCATTCACATGCTTGAAGTTGATGATTTCCCATACAGAGATGTATGTCAAGGAAGGCATTCATTCTTTAAATAAAATTTCAGTACTTTTTGAGTTTTCTGTCAATAGATTTTGCTTGTCTATCATCAATTGTGAATCAAGTCCATACAATATCTATCAGGGGTAGAGCCACACCCCGGGCAGCGTAGGCTTCAGCTCAGGGTAGGGAAAAATATCTAGTGTACAGTCTGGATAAATTCAGTCTAGCCTAGATCATTTCACCACTGAGCCCAAGGCGTAACCAAATCCTGACTCCGCCATTGATGTCTATTGTGTGGAGTATGATAGGCTATCCACCTGCTTTTTTACATTCAGCACTTCTGTTTAATTTTCAATAAGCTTTCCTTATTGGTATTTCTTTCATGTGTGGTTACAGTTCCTTTTGATTATGCGTTGATATCATCTGAAAATCTGAGTCATTCGTTCTAAAAAATCTGAGTCACTCTTGTTCTTTATTCGCATGACACATGTGTTCAGGCACTTCGCTAAATTTTTGCTTGCTCTATTTTCCAGCAAAACCTTTATTCATGTAGATTACTCTCATCTAGGGAACATCCTGACATATCTTTTAACTTTCATATTCCATTTGAACTAGTCCTATAGGACCATCAACATCTCCAGATCGCCTCATCTGATTGAATTTATATTGCTTTATGTATGCTTTGTTGTTGATTTCAGGAACGCCGAGGTGGTAGAGCTCTAGCGCAAGCAAGATTGCCGGAAAAACCGACAGTTGAAACAGGCGACCGCGAGACTGACAGTAGTGGGAACAACAGTGGCACACAAGCTGAACCCTTCAGATGGAGAAACCCAGAGGCCTAGATATTTGGTCGATTTAAATCAGAAAATCCCCATGATTTCTGAACAATAACAATTTCCAATGAAGTCGCAAACTGTTCATTTGCTGCCTTCATCAGTTTGGTGGCAATCCATGGAGATCATCACATCATCTATACGTGCCAAAGGAACGTGTTAGCCCTAGTATTTTTTATTTATGTATGCAAGTAGAGAGAGATTTTTATGGAGCTATACTCAGTAAGTTAACAATGGAGCATTGTTAAATCCCTCAAGTAGCTTTTGTTAAGAAGTGGCCAGTCGCTGCTTGTGTCTATTGCTGAACTTACCATGGTGTAATTTTGGATACTTGGTGCCAAGTCAGCAAGTTAGATATAAATGTGACTATTCAGTGCCCCACAAATAAACTTCCTAAACCATACTGTCCTTTTTTCCCCTTTCTTTTCCTAATCATTTCTAGACCTGTACTGTGCACCTGAAAATTGATTGTTTTGTAACCTTTCAGTGTTTCTGCTATATGGAAATAATACTCAAGATTCTAATTTGCTTGATGTACAATTTTTTAATTGTTGTTGAAACATATGAAAAACATGGACCTAGCTGTTCTATGACAAATTACTCCTCCTGAAGAGGAGTAATCAGTATATGGTTACAACTCACAGCATCGTTTAATAGAAAATAGAAAAATGGATAGTACCTGACATCTACACGTATCTCCTGCATAAATGCCAAACAAAATCATTTTTTTCTTCCAGCATAAAACAGAAATGGATGTCGGCAGGCCATGACCTGGATTGTTACACAACATACAAAAAAGTCTGCACGATCATCGCTTGACAATCCTGCAAACTGCCAACAACCAAATGCAAAAACTCATATCTTAATACTTTGTTTTGTAGTACTCTAATCGCTTTCGTGCTGCTGCTGCACCTGACTCTGTACGGTTCTTCTCATCTGCGGCGATCAAGCTCATGGGTGAGCCCAGCGACAGATCAGCTTCTCCTAACGCTAGTCTAGACACGTCGGCGTCTAACTGTCCAGTATCCACTGACAATTTCTCGTCTCATTGTGCCTGTTCGGGAGCCGTAGCTTTTTATCTTTCTAATTGAAAAGCTGCCTTTTGACTTTCTGGATGAAAACTAGCTATAGCTTTTATATCAACTTTTATTAACAATATCCTAGTTTCAACCTAACATAAGCCAGAAAAACACCTCCCTCTCAGCTTTTCAGCTTGCAGTTCATTTCCGAAAAGCTATCATTTAGCCCTGCTTATTAGAGTTTCTGCCTTCTAGCTTCTTACTTTCGTTTTTTCTGATGATATGATTTTTTTTCTTTTCTTTTTTCTCTTTAATCTTTTTCATTGTCTGTGATGATATTTTGTTTTTTGTTTTTTAATTTAGTTATACTGAAAAGCTACAAATAGATACAATGCATTTTCAGCTGCTACAGTATCAAATAAGTCGTAAGCCAATGCTTTTAAGTCTAAATGAGTACCACCTAAAGTTGTTTTGAAGCTAGTTTTTTTGGAGGCTTTCAGCTTTTTAGAAGCAAAAGCCAACTTCAAGCCCCAAACGGGGCCTATTTATTTGGAGAAGCAAAGAAAGAGGGCATGACGTTTTGTTTTGTGTTGGTTTGCTTTCCGCCCATGGTCGGTGTCGACGGCGACGGCTAGCTTGCCTCCTTTTTCTCCGCCATCCTTTTTCTCGTTGTGCTGTAAAACTGGAGGATATATGAAATATCCATCTCAAGCGTCAGATCCCGGAACTCAATGGTGTTAACAACTGACAAACATGATTTAGAACCACCTTTGCAGTTTGCACTGTTGAAAATAATGCGGTGTAAGCAAATATTCAGATTTAATTTCAGCATAATAAAACATATTTTCAGCTATATATAAATAACAATAATTGCATATAAATATGTAATTCTTTCATGTCATTTATACAAGGGCATATACTATAAGTATACAATAAGGTTACTGCCAAGAAGAGCATGTAAAGCATTCTCATGAATCAGGGGATAACTAAAACTAGTTTAAAGCTCAAGTTTTAAGTTGATTATTGCTCTCAGAGCAGAGTTGCTCAAGACTTTGATCTTGGATTTCTCAATACTTTGTCGATACTCTACACTAATAATGAGACAACTAGAGATTATGATTTGAGCTCTGATTAATTGTTAGACCATATGGTTAGGTTTAGAATATTTTGGTGATGAATAATTGACAATGGTTAATTGTGATGATGAATAATTGGTAATTTTGTTTAGCGTTGCTATACGAGTTGTGTCGCATGTGTGTGGATTGATGTTGGTTAAGTTTGGACGAAATTGTGCCGGGAAAACGTTCTTTGGTCTTTGCATGTGCAAGTTGGGCGTGGAGACGGTCATAGTCGGTGACGAGGAGGACCGGGACTAGGAGGGGGAAATCTGAGGTCCAGGCAGTCGAGGATGTCACGAGGTGGTTGGGCTCACGCTGGAGCACATGGAGAAGTTGGAGGCTTCGACACGTGATGAGTTGGAGAAGTTGGAATTTTGAAAAACCCGTGTTAAGAAGGGTTTCGGGTCCCTTATTTGTTGGAATTGGATTAGAACTCATGGACTTAGGATAAGCCCAGGTTTTGGGCCCTAGACTATAAATAGAGAGGTGGGGTTGGAGGCTAACCCCGTGGTTTTGGAGATGCAATTTTCGTTCTAGGGTTTGAGGGGAGCTAGGAGGGCACTTTGTAGCCACCATGATTCAGAAATAAAATCTAGATTAATTTTGGAAGAGATCGACAGCGCGACGTGGTTGCTTCTGAGCCATCTTCGCATCGATTTGGAAAAGACAGAGAAAAAATACGTAGCGAGAGTTGTGACCGAGTTGGAAAAAAAAGCTCTCGCCGAGACGAAGCGAAAAAATCGAGCGGCGACTGCATGCATGGCTGATGGATGGATGGATGAATAGTGTTCACGATTTTTGAATAAAAGTTCATGAGTTTTTAAATTTGCATATATTATCCTTTTTTCTGGTTTTTTGATTCCTATAGATTCTCCATACATTGATCTATGTCTATGTATTTTTCTTGCTTATATACATGAATCAGTTTTTAATTAAAAATCGATTGGAACATTGAACGAAAACATGCACTTTTAGCAACCCATTATCTAGTCGCTACAGTAACTACTACAGTGCGCGCTACAGTACTTTGCTACAGTAATCGGTACGGTACTTCTATAGTGTTCACTACAGTACTGCTACAGTAAAAATCAGAAAACATTTTGTTTTGTTATTTCTGTTTTTTGCAGATTAAACAATTAAAAGGCAGAAAATTTGAGAAAAAGTTCCGCTAGGCGGTGCAATCATTCACCCCCCTCTGATTGTCATCGATGATCCTACAAGTGGTATCAGAGCTGGTTGCTATGGCATTAGAGAGGCGGCTGCGTCAAGCTCTTGGTCTTGGTAAAAAGAAGAACGACGACCTCATAGGTATGTGCTTCACGGCAAGCAACAACAACAACGACGACTACATTGATCCCGATGAGGTAGGACCGTCATATGATGAGCTTGAAGATGGTTTGATTAAACTTGCTATTGAATTGAAAAGACAAAAAAGAAATTGAGATAAAGTAATTGTCTTGTTGAAAGCTTAACTTCTGAGATTGATAGACTTAGAGTTTTAATTTCTAATGATGAATCATGTGAGTCTTGTCAAGTTGTACATTCTGAATTAGAGACTGCTAGATTAATTAATGCATCAAACTTAGTTCAACTTGGTGATGTAACTGCTAAACTTGATGAATTAAAATTGGCACATGACTCTTGTGATGATAAGTTAAAACTTGCAAATAATGATATTGTAAAATCTAAATCTAGTTCTTCTACATGTTTAGAGTCAAGTATTTCAAATGCTCAATCAAAGACTTGCTCTAATTGTGAATTGCTAGAAGCTAGACTTAATTCATCTCAGGAATCTATTCAACAAATGCTTGTATCATGAAAACATGTCTTGCTCAAATTATCCTAAGTTAAATGTTGAAATTGATGCTTTAACTAGGCAATTGAATGATTTTGCTGAAAAAGAAAGATTGGCTAAATCTATTGCTTCCAAGAATGTTGTGAATGAACCTGTTAAATGCACTACTTGTTCCACTTTGACTAAGGAAAATGAGTTCCTTAAAGACACTTTAGAGAGATTCTCTTTTGGCAAGAAAAATCTGAATATGATTCTACACAAGTCAAAAATAAGTGTAAAAAATTGTGGTCTAGGATTTAATTTTGTTGAGCATGCCAATAACAATCCTCCTAAGGTCGTTAAGGTTCTTGAATTTGGGAAATCTGAAGTAAAATCTGAAGCAAACAAACTGTGTTTAAATCTGCTGGCTTTGTTCAAAGTTCATCGAATAATAATGTAGGTGCTAGCTCATCATCTCAAAAGAATTCTGGTTATGTTAAATTCCATTGCATTTACTGTGGAAGAGATGGGCACTTACATGAATTTTGTTTTAGGCATGCTAAGAAAGAGAAGAAGGAAATATTGAATGCTTTAAGACAAAAATGTGTGATCTCTTTTATTCCTAGAACAAATGTCAAAGCAGAGTTTTTAGAGAACTTTTATGATAATTTTAAATCTACTTCACATGCTGATTTGGGATATAATTCAAATAAGTCACATTTTTTTTGGCATTTTGATCACCCACATGCTCATGATTTTGGCTCTAGATTTGTTGCTGTTTCTCCATGTCGTGTGTCACAGTACTGGATTCTTAAATCTTATTTCACTAACCCCAATACTGTGAGACCGATGTTTCCTGTGAAGTAAGAACAACGGACAAGGATGGAGAACAGGAGCTAAATTGGGTTCCGGTCTTTTTCATCACCGCTTGATTGGAACACTTGATGGTTCTTCACTCCTTCGATGGCTTACAAAATATTTCACTTTTTGAGAGACCGCGTGGAAAAGGTGACGTAGTCTTACACCATATCGAGTTGGATTCTCATGTTGATGGTATTCTTTCAAAACCACTTGATTCCTTTTGTTTTGCTCTTTTGCGAAGTGAGTTGGGTGTTTTGCATTCTATAGGATTATTCTGAGGGAGAGCTTGATGTTTAAGAATTTAGAAAGCTTTGTTTATTATACTTATCAATTAAATTAACAAGTCCAAGCCATCAAATCTAAATGAGTTGTGGAGCTCTTTTTATCATATTTATTCATATGCTGTGTAGCTTTAATCATGACTAATTATAATTAATTTGTTGCACTTGAACTAAAATATGACATGGCGAAACACTTTACTAGATTGATTATAGATAGTACTTTGCGATGTTCATCAAAAAGGATTAACTTAATTATGAGTCTTAATTTAAATCTCGACTATGAGGCTCACATGTTTCATATTGCAATCTTTTTATGATCATTCAATTTGGCATGCTATAAAAAAAATAAAAAAGAGACGTTTGAAAATATGTATGCTCCAAGCATGCCATGATGAACAAAAAAGGGCACAAAAAGTGCACAAAATGAAAAGAAATATGCTTCAAACATGCCACTATTTACAATAAGTAAGCTATTATGAAAAGAAGTATGCTACAAGTATACCACATGCGTAAGAATTGAATGTGGAGCAATAGGTTGTTATATGAGACTGCTAGCTCATCTGGATTAAAAGTTTGCTTCACTTTTAAGCTTTGACTTTTTATTGTGATATCTCATTGTGCTCCCTAAAATTGGTTTAGTCATTGTTGAAATGCTTGTCATTGATATAAATCGTCTAATCATATTGAAAACTTTGTTTTGATATTGCTATATGATATATGACTTTATATGATCTAGATAGCTCCACTCAAAAAATATGGCTTGGTTAAATTATTCAATCAATTCAAAGTGACTTGGATAATCTACAAAGCTTCTAGATTTTTATTCTCATTGCTTCTTTTTAGAATAATTCTTCTTTTCAAATTTCTTGATGATTACATTGCCAAAGGGGGAGAGATTTGGTGTGCTTTGTGAGATATTCGAGAAATTTGCTAAAACTACATCTCTTGTGTTGAGGGGGAGAGATTTGAGACTTATGGCTTTAGTTCTTCGCTTATGTCTAATTGAAACTAATTCATCATGCTATCTTGAGGTGTTGTCAATGTATTCATCAAGGGGGAGATTGTTAGACCATGTGGCTAGGTCTAGAATATTTTGGTGATTAATAATTGACAATGGTTAATTTGTGATGATGAATAATTGGTAATTTTGTTTAGTGTTGCTATGGGAGTTGTGTAGCATATGTGCGGATTGATGTTGGTCAAGTTTAGACGAACTTGTACCGGAAAAACGTTCTTTGGTCTTTGCATGTGCAGGTTGGGCGTGGAGATGGTCATGGTCGGTGACGAGGAGGATCGGGACTAGGAGGGGGAAATCTGAGATCCAGGCGGTCGAGGATGTCACAAGGTGGTCAGGCTCACGCTGGAGCACATGGAGATCAAAGGTGGATGATGCGTGGAGAAGATACATGAGGTGCGGTCCTAGAGGCTTCGACGCGTGATGAGTTGGAGAAGTTGGAATTTTGGAAAACCCGTGTTAGAAAGGGTTTCGGGTCCCTTGTTTGTTGGAATTGGATTAGAACTCGTGGACTTAGGATAAGCCCAGGTTTTGGGCCCTAGACTATAAATAGAGAGGTGGGGCTAAAGGCTAACCCCGTGGCTTTGGAGATGCAATTTTCGTTTTAGGGTTTGAGGGGTGCCAAGTGGGCACTTGTAGCCACCATGATTCAGAAATAAAATCTAGATTAATTTGGGAAGAGATCGGCGGCGCGACGTGGTTGCTTCTGAGCCATCTTCGCGTTGATTTGGAAAAGACGGAGAAAAAATACGTAGCGAGAGCCGTGATCGAGTTGGAAAAAAAGGCTCTCGTCGAGACGAAGTGAAAAAAATCGAGCGGCGACTCATGCATATGGCTAATTGATGGATGGATGGATGAATAGTGTTCGTGATTTTTGAATAAAAGTTCGTGAGTTTTTAAATTCGCATATATTATCCTTTTTATTGGTTCCTATAGATTCTCCATGCATTGATCTATGTCTAGGTATTTTTCTTACTTACATACATGAATCAATTTTTAATTAAAAATCGATTGGAAGATTGGACGAAAACGTGCACTTTTAGCAACTCATTATCTAGTCGCTACAGTGACTGCTATAGTGTGCGCTACAGTATTTTGCTACAGTAATCGGTACGTTACTGCTACAGCCACCAGGTTTTTTTTGTTTTGTTATTTCTTTTTTTTTTGCAGGTTAAACAATTAAAAGGCAGAAAATTTGAGAAAAAGTTTCCGTTAGGCAGTGCAATCATTCACCCCCCTCTGATTGCCATCGTCGATCCTACATTAATGCATCAACTACCACTACTAATTTGCATATACAAAGGATAGCAATCTCTAACTTTCGATATAACAGAAATTCACAAGTAAATGACCATAAAGCAATATTCTGACACACAATTTAAGATGATCATATGACTGAAAATACAATCACAGATACTGAAAACAGTAAGGAAATGACCCCTTATGAAATGAACTGAACACAGAATACCGACTACTGCATATCAGATAATCACAGAGCAAGATAACATATCTGACCGATCGAAAGTAGATACTCAAAAGAGCTACGATACACAGTAGTAAGCACTCCAGATTGAGCTCAAATCTAATCTAGTTGTACATATCAATTTCTGTATTCGACAAATTCTACATAGAGCATTAAGCCTACAGCCCACAAGCATTACAGCTAATGTCTCCCAATACTAGGAAAAATCACAAATTATAATCAACTAGTACGGCTCACAAAGCAAGTAATGCGCAAAGCGTAGTCAAGAATCTCACAGAACGGATGGCACTTGAAGCCACCAAGAAGAATAGGTAAGGCACGCCCGAAGGTGCTGACCCAGAAAACCTAACGCCCCGCTGTGCCGTGGTGAGGGCGTGGTAGTCCAAGATACAATGCCTCCTTTTGTCGTTTAGGACACACCAAAACCAGCAAAGCTGAGGTGAAGAAGATGCCGCACAAAAACACCTAGAAACACCAGCCCAATGCACCTCGTCGCCGAGCACAAGGGACAGCAGATCACTGCCGAAATTAGTAGTTATGCAGCGGAGAAACAGCTCCGAAGACTAAGCTCCGAAGCCAAATAGGAAAAAAAGAGGGAGATTTCGAGTGCTCACTTGGATTTTTCTTTGCCCTTCTCAAGATGAGGCGACCCCCTTATAAAGACAAAAGGAGGAGGGAGAGGAGCTCGGTGTGGTGGTCACCAACGGTCGGAGCCGAAGCTCCCTAGCCACAAGCACCTCCTACGCCATCTCATCTCGCCGAGTCCACTGCCGCGGAAGACCAGATCCAGCCGAATGAAGCACCGCATGGGAGCTCCTCCCCTTATCTCCTCGGGTCGGTCCACCGACAGGTGGATCCCCTTTCTTTTTTTCTCAATTGAGAAATTACCAAAATGCCCTTGTAAAATACAACATGCACAGCCACTCTTGTGGTGACCAGTGAGCAAGCTGCGGAGCAAGCAATATAATTTGCACAAGTTGACACAGTGACCTCCTCAAGGTAAGGACGCAGTCCACACTCAAAATCTTCCATTGTTAGCAATAACCAGACGGATTTGCGAGCTACGCTACGCCGAGTGGATTTGTACAAAACGATCGGAAGGCAAAATGCAATAAACAATGCAAAAGCATGTTGACATGTGTAGATCAACTTCACATTAGAGGTGAACAGTTAGGAACTGTCATGGGAGGGAAAAGGGACGGGCAGGCCATAGGAACACATAAGAAGCAAGCCATGTATCTCGGGCATGAGGCGTGCCCAAAGAGGTAGTTCGTATATGTGGGCTGTGAGCTCCTCCATCTGCAGGGACCAAAGGGGGGTAGCTGCAAAATATATGGATATCAATTAATATGGTATAAAACACCAAACAGTACGGTGTTATGAAATGGCGTTGTACTACCTTTTTTATGCGGGTGATGCATCAGCATTTGGGAAGCACCAAGCTAAGTATTCTTCCACGTTTGGGGTATATGAATCAATCCCATTCTGAGCTTTTAGGACGCAAAAGGCTACATCATATGCAAAGAAGGCAAGAAAAGGTTAGCTAATTCCCTAAAAATACTTTGTACTGTAATCCTATGATAAATAGGAAATACAGTGCATTCTTGAAAGAGATATTCAGAAAACTGAATAGTAAATGAGGAGCCGCTGTTAAATCTTACTATTGTTATCATGTTTGGGACAAAGATTTTCTGGTGACAAACCAGCCCCGTGTAAATTTAGGACAATCTTTGAAGTGTTTCTTGGGAGGCCATAAAAATCTGGCCCATTGAAGCCTGTAAATGCTTCTAGCTTATGAAGAGCACCAGCCTGAAACAGCAGAAAAATATGTCCCAAGAATATATTAATATGTCTACAGTTCTTTACACTGCAAGCTTGTCGTTGTGATACACTTTTATGTTGCAAATAATGCACACAAAAAAACAGACGAGACATGAATTTTTACGTGAAATACCCTTGCGAGGAAAAAAACCACGGATGCTCGAAGGCAAATCACTATAGTGGAAAGAGTTTACAATGAAGCGCTTCCTCTTCCTATGGGCTACTGGGGTACATATATATAGTGTGAGGGAAAAGAGTACCACATGGAGAGGAAACCGAATCACAGTCGGTTGCTACAGATTGACACCACGTCTGATACAACCTTCACATGCACCTGTCATGCCACATCTAGCATAAGGCAATAAAGTGTCCTACACGGACACGGTACAAATTCGGATTAACTTCAACATCTCCACTTTGAGCCAAATTTCCTCTAGTAGTCGAAGAATATGATAGATTCACCTAATAAAATTATCATGTATACCTTAAGCGTCGAAAGTCTAAAGAACTAGTGAGTAATACCAACTAAATATGAGCATAGCTCAAACTTAGATACATGAACTGGCTTTGTCAACATACATGAATACTTATCTTGAAGACTTTAATATCACCTTAAGTAATGACACCTCGAATGCAGTGATACATGATATCAATGTGTTTTGTTCTCTCATGGAACATTTGATCTTTTGTAAGACAAATAGCACTCTGACTATCACAATATATTGTAGTGCAAGATGTACTTCCACAAAATTCAATAAATAAACCTCTTAGCCAAATAGCTTCTTTGTAAGTTTCAGAAATAGTCATATACTCAGCTTCTGTAGTAGACAAAGCAATAGTAGCCGGCACACCCTCCAACAGTGAACACATAACCAGTGAGAAATCTTCTTTTATCCAAATCTCCAGCAAAATCAAAATCCACATAACCAACGAGTCCATCTCTAATCTTCCCAAACTATAAACAGGCATTAGATGTGCCCTGCAAATATCTGAAAATCCAGTGAACTACTTTCCAATGCTCTTTTCTAGGATTAGCCATGTATCTACTAACTACACTTAATGATTGAGATAAATCAAAGCGAGAACATACCATGGCATACATAAGCGAATCAACTGCACTCGCATATGGAACTCTAGACATGTACTCAATTTCATCTTTTGATTGTGGACATGACGCTGAAGAAAATTTGAAATGTGCAGCTAAGGGAGTACTCACAGGTTTGGCCTTATACATGTTGAAACGACGAAGAACTTTATCAATATATCCCTTTTGACTTAAATATAATTTGTCAAACTGTCTACCTCTAATGATTTCTATACTAAGAATCTTCTTTGTTGCACCAAGATCTTTCATCTCAAATTCACTTTTTAATTGTGCCTTCAACTTTGAAATTTCACCCTTGTGTTTTGCAGCAATCAACATATCATCAACATATAGGAGCAAATAAATAACTGAACCATTAATAGTCTTCAAGTAAACACAGCTATCATAATTAGATCTTTTAAAATTCTGATATCATAAAGGAGTCAAGTCTCTTGTACCATTGTATAGGTGACTGCTTCAAACCATAAAGAGATTTCTTCAATTTGCAAACAAAATTCTCCTTTCCCAGAATGACGAAACCTTTCATTTGCTCCATATAAATGTTTTCTCTTAAATCCCCATGTAAGAATGTGGTTTTCACATCCAATTATTCAAGCTCATAATTATGCATAGCCACAATGCTGAGTAAAGTGCAAATAGAACTATGCTTCACAACAGAGAAAAAGACATCTATAAAATCAATACCTGGAATTTGGCTGTATCCTTTTGCAGCTAGCCTTGCTTTGTACCTAATCTCTTCGGTTGGTGAAACTCCTTTCTTGAAGATCCATTTGCAGCAAATAGGCTTCTTCTCAATTGGCAACTTGATCAGCTTCCAAGTACCATTCTTATCAAAAGATTTCATCTCATCATACATAGCAGTCATCTATCTTTCTAAATCGCTAGAAGAGATAGCCTCTGAATAAGATGAAGGTACCTTCAATTTCTTCTGCCATATTTAAACAATAAGCCACAACATTAGTTTCTTCAATCAATCTCTTAGGAGGCTGAATGTTCCTCTTCTGTCTATCAACTACAATGGAACGATGTGTTAGCGGCTCAACAATAGGGGCTTTTCAAATATTTTTCTTGTCAACTTCTGGTGTAGATCCTGAATCAATAACATACTCCACCTGCACGCTTGATTACTTCTCAACGAGAATATCAACAGATGGCTTATCATGCAACATAGCAGACTCATCAAAAGTAACACTTCTGCTAATGACCACTTTTCTAGTTTTAGGATTCCTTTCACACCAGTTTATAACTAAGAAAAATGCACTTAACTGCTCTAGGCTCTAATTTACCGTTGTTAACATGAGCATAAGCAGGACAGCCAAACATTCTTAAGTTTGAATAATCTGCTAGAGAGCCAGACCATACCTTAATTGGAGTTTTCTTATCAATAGCCAAATTTGGCGACCGATTAATTAAATAACAAGCAGTGGAAGCGGCTT
The DNA here is from genome assembly GCA_017311315.1 of Dendrocalamus latiflorus. NCBI lineage: Eukaryota > Viridiplantae > Streptophyta > Magnoliopsida > Poales > Poaceae > Dendrocalamus > Dendrocalamus latiflorus. The sequence goes on from CM029610.1 coordinate 28,500,378, forward strand.
CAGCCCAATAACTCTTAGATAATCTAGAGTTTGATAACATGCAACGTACCTTCTCCATGATGGTTCTGTTTATGCGTTCAGCTACACCATTTTGTTGAGGAGAGCCTGGGACGGTATAACGTCTCACAATACCCTCTAACTTGCATAAAGCTTTAACTTCTCCAAAATAGAACTCCAAGCCATTGTCGGTATGCAGCTTTTTGACATGCTTCAGTTTATCTTTCAATCATAATCTTCCACTCCTTGAATATTTTGAATACATCTGATTTGTGCTTGATGAAATATGCCCAAACTTTTCTTGAGTAATCATTGATGATGGTCAACATGTAGCTTGCACCTCCAAGTGACGGAACGCAAGATTCTCCCCCCACAAATCAGAGTGAACATAATCCAATATACCTTTCATAGAGTGAGTCGCAGTACTGAATTTCACCCTCTTTTGCTTGCCGAAGACACAATGTTCATAAAACTTCAACTTGTTGATGCTTTGACCATCAAAAAATCTTCTTTTGCATAATTTCATCATTCCAACTTCACTCATATGCCCCAGACGCATATGCCAAAGATTAGTACATCAGATTTAGATAATTTATTTGAGGCAACAGTAGCATTAATGGAAATTGTAGTGCCTCGTAGATGATATAAGTTGGCAGCCTTCATATCACCCTACATCACAACAAGAAAACCTTTGGTAACTTTCAGAAATCCACCTCCACCTAAATACTTGTACCCTTTAGCGTCAAGAGTACTCAATGAGATAAGATTTCTCTTCAAATTCAGAATATGATGAACATCCGACAAAGTTCTGATGGTGCCATCAAACATTTTGATTTGGATATAATCAATGCCTGCAACCTTGCATGGTGTATTATCACCCATCAACACTGATCCACTTGGTGTAGTTTCATAGGTAATGAACCACTCGCAGTTCGGACTCATGTGAAAAGTACAGGCTAAATCAAGAATCCATTCATCACTAGTTTTGGAATCACCGGCAAAGGCAACAAGAACATCTCCATCATAACCTTCTTTGGTGACAACGGTGGCTCTAGGTTCATCATCTTGTTGATCCTTCTTGAAATTGTTATTCCTTCTCCTTGTTCTGCAACTTCCAACACTCGGATATGTCATGACCATCCTTCTCGCAATACCTGCATGACTTCCTGTTCTTGGATTTAGATCTGCTTTTGCTTCTGCCGTTTGGATTGTCATTTGAACCCTTCTCGTATTGCCTGCCACAGATAGACAAACCTTCTGCATGCGTAGTTGAACTTTCACCCGGAACCATAAGTTTTATCTTTTCTTTAGTATACAGAGCTTCATAAACTTCACTGAGAGTAAAGAGTATCTCAGCTATATAGAATAGTATCTCTAAAAATAGAGTACGAATTGGGAAGAGAGTATAGCAAAATAAGACCTAAATCTTCATCATACTTTACCTACATTGCTTCGAGGTCTGCAATAACTTCCTTGAAAGTTGTCAGGTGGTTCAACAATGAGGCACCCTCCGCCATGTTTTGGGAATAAAGCTTCTGCTTCAGATGCATCTTTCTGGTCAGGTCCTTGGTTATGCAAATCTACTCCAGCTTCAGCCATAATGTGGCGGCGGATGTCTTCTTTATAATCTCCTATAAAATATTATTTGATAGATGAAGATGAATTTGAGATAAAGCCTTATGATCTTTACGTTTCTTCTCATTAGTGGACAATGCGGCTGGCATCTTGTCGATTCCCAAAAGTGCATCATCCAAATCAGGCTGTGATAAAATGGCTTGCATCTTGACTTGCCATAGAGAAAACCTCGTGTCGTGATCCAATAGCGGAAGATCATACTTCAAAGTCACCATGCAGAAGAAAACCAATTTTTGCTGGTATGAATCTGTATATACCTAGCAAACTTCTCGCAAGTGCAAAACTCTAGGTAGACTCCTGTGTGCACAAAGCAAATCTCACTGGAAAATCCACACATGAGCAAATCGAAGATGAAATTTGGACACTATTGGACCCATGGACACCCGAATTTCCATTTTTGGCCCCCAAATGAAAAAAATTCCAGATTTGGACCCCTCCTCACCGCACGTTTACGACAGCGCGACACGTGTCCCCGGTCGTGCGGTGTGGTACCGCACGACCGGTCGTGCGGTCAAAACCCGAGTCGTGCGGTCAAAAAATCGGTCGTGCGCTCAAAAAATCGGTCGTGCGGTCAAAAAATCAAAACGGGCGACCGGCACAAAGGGCGAGGCGGTCGTGCGGTGTGGTACCGCACGACCCGTGCTACAGTGCGGTCGTGCGGTACCACACCGCACGACCGGACACGTGTCGACTCCACGTGAAACGTGCGCTCAGACGGGGTCCAGTTTTGGATTTTTTTTTTGATTGGGGCCAAAAATGGAATTTCGGGTGTTTAAGGGTCTACATGTGTCCAAAATTCGAGCAAATCAGTAGCAACTCGATGCATGATTGTTTTTCTTTTCCTAGAATTCTGTGCCACTTTATTTCTTCTGATTGCTTTTTTTTCTGGTTTCTCTCTTCTGCACTTGGTTTTTTCTCTGCGTTGGCTTGATGTGATTTCCCAGCCACACGTGGATCGAGGAACGGAGATGACTTGCGATGATGCTACTACTGTCGCCCACACTGCAAGAAATCAAGTGCTCAGCTTTTGTTACATTGGCGAACACCGGCTCCAAGATGAAGTTGACACCGAATCAAAGAGGGCAACGCGTCTCGGATTTGACGACCAGGTTCGGATCTAACGAAAAATACGTCGGAAATATTTTCTTCACTAACCTCCTGTGCTCTAATCTCCTGTGCTCTAATATAACTTGTTGCAAATAATACATATAAAAATATAGACAAGAGACTAATTTTTATGTGGAAAACCCTTGCAGGAAAAGAAACCACGAGCGTTCAAAGGCAAATTACTATAATGAGTTTACAATGTGACGCTTTCTCTTCCTATGGGCTACTAGGGTACATATATATAGTGTGAGGGAAAAGAGTCACACTGAGAGAACTGAATCAGAGTTAGTTGCTACAGATTGACACCACGTCTGATACAACCTGTGCATGCACCTACCATACCACGTCTAGCATGAGGTGATAAAGTGTCCTCCACAGACACAATACGAATTCGGATCAAGTTTAACACTTTACATAACTAAGATCATTATGACTGTACTTTCCTGTAAGATAATACCCAAGGTTAGAAATACCGGAACCGGGTCAAATCTTGCCGGGCGGGCGATAATGTTAACCAGCCTATTACAGAAAAATTGGTGAAAACTCGGACGAATTTTGCCAAATGAAAATTTGAATAGGGGTGGTTTGGGGACGATAACCAGATCGGTTACTGGTCAAAAACCGGAAAAACTAGTGGAAAATCGAAAAACCCGGTGGAAACCTGGTTAATGGTAGTTAGATAGTCGAGTAATGCAAAAAATTAAATGGAAAGTATTTAATGAAGTATCAAGACCTCAAGTTGTACATAAAAATTGCTTATTACTACCTTGACCATGTATCAAAGCCCTCTTCTCCCAAGTGTCATGCCGCATCTGAAATAATGAAAACACAAGTTTATAATAATGAATGGTAACTTGAGTAGTATACTAAAAAGTGAAAACAATAATGGAGTATCAATTCGTACTAATACATTATTGAGAAACACGAAGGTTGTGCACTGTACTCATTGTTATCAATTAGGACAAGTCCTTCAAAATGAGCTAGGTGGGCTTTATATTGATCCCAAGTGTATGTTAGATGGGCATGTTGTACCCAATGATTATAAACTTGTTGGTAATATGCAGGTTCTGCCCACTGGTAAATAATTCTTGCGTTGGGTTGATTTGTATAATGGTAAGATAAGAAGAGATGTCTGAGGATGAATAAAAATCATCACCAGAAGATAGTATATTGGCATTTCAACGCCCATAAGTTGGAAAAGAGTATGAGTTATCATGGGATGCATAGAAAGAAGAAGTCTTGTGGCCGAGAATGATCTCGTTGACGGTCCTTAGCCCTCGTATAGGTCTTATTAATTGTTTTTTATGCATGACAACCATGGTCTTCATCCTAGGTAGCATGCGTGAAAATTTTCTTAATGGTGAATTTCAATGGTTGATATGTGTTTTGTTGGTCTTGTACTCTATCGTGAGATGTCCCACCATCAGCACCATCATCAGACGTCAAGGAATAGCATCCCTGATATGGGGTTGCCCGATCTTCTCGATGTAGGATTGGATACTCATGTGCCCTCTCTTGAATTGTAGTGATCCTCCATTGCAAATACAAGAACAAACGCTCTTTAATTCGCAAGATTACACGCGCCAGACTTCACGACCACCAAACGAAAACCCTATCGCGCTCTCAATTCTCAGCAGAAAGATTGAACGATCTCAAATTGTAAAAACTCTCAAATTTCTCTATTGAATTTGATTGGGATCAATAGATCAAAATTATGCACAAGCTCTCCCAAAATTATCTAGTCGCTCGCTTCCCTTTTCTGTTTTCTCCCATCCATCTCTTTTTCTAACCTCGTTTCTAGTTCCTCCCCCTCGTTCCGTGATGGCGGCAGTATACTTATATGGTTCATACTCGATACAACCACCACGCCGTGTATATGGGCCTAATGCCAACTGGCTCTTGTTCGGTGAGACCTGAGGCAAGTCCAACTCAACTAACAAAGTCCAAATCTTTTCTCTAAGCTAATGACCGTATTAGTAGATAGCTAATTACATGGCCAATAATTGGACCCAAACGGAACTGTATTATATTCGTGCAACCCAATCGATCTTGCTCACGTGCAATTAACCATGCATGGCTGCATCATGCATTGTTTTTCCCTTCCTGCAGATGGAGTTCGACTGATTTTGGGTTGCATGCATGCATGTCCTTTCTTTGTCCATCTCCATATTCTCTTGATTCAAACCTGAGAATGTATAAAGAACTTGCATTAGGTAGTATACTATTCTTGTTAATAGAAGGGAATGAATTAAAAAACAAATTCACCTGATAATATTTAATACGACATAATACTTCTTTCCAGTTAAATAATATTTTTAACTAAAAACATGTAAGACATAGGCGTATCCGCATCATCCTCCCCTTCTTCAAGAAAAATCGTCATCAACTTTTGATAGCCTGAAATTATACTAAACAAAGAATACAATGTGTATGCATGGTATATATATTTGACAATTATACTTCTTCTGTTTTGTATATCATGTACATCTGAAGGTGTAGTAAACAAAAAGAACAACACAAATGCAGGTATATGTATGAATCAATTTTTGTATCTTTCTCATTGTTTTGCACAAAGCATTTAATACAACAATAGCCATAAAATGTATGCATTACAATATTACCATTCACACCATTCACATTATTCTCCCTCCCATGAGAAAAAGTCATCCTCGACTTTTCGACTACTTTGCTACGCTTTATCCTCTTTGATCGAGTGTAGTCCTCTTCTTCCTTTCGCATAACAGCAGTCGCTGCTCTTCTCTTTGAGCCGCTGCATATCGTAAAAGTCTTTATGATGCTGTCGCTTCTCTTTGAGCTGCCGCCCCGAGCTTCTAAGGCCGCCACGCTTCCCTTCTGCACCGCCGTTGTTTCGAGCTTTAATCTGCGTCGCTATGCTTATATCTCTCTCTTCAGCTTGATTTGACAGCTTTCTCTATTTGTGTCATCTTCCACATTCTCTTCATCGTGTTGTCGCGGTCGACTTTACTCCTGCTTACCTCTACTTTCCCAGCCTCTGCACTTTATGTTTTCTGAGCTGTTGCGTGATTTCAGATGGGAGGTGATATTTTGATACTCAACACAATTTTCCAAGCACCGCACACTATCACAATATCTTCAAGACTCAGACTCAGACTTTTCTATTTTAGTGTCAACTTTTTCAAATGCAATACTATTGCATATGCCTTGCATTTAAGAAGGGGTGTTAAGGGTATTAGTGTCTTTTTCTAGCTTTTAGGGTTTGGTTTCATATACTTTATATATTATCCCTTTAGGGTTATGCAATACAACGAGCCATTCATCTACTCCAGACTTGTAACAGACCTCACACTCATGCATCCCCGCGCTACACCACCTGGAACTCTATTTTGCCTACCTTCAGAAACCATCTATACCAGTATAGAAGTTTTTGTAACAAGTGGTTGAACTACTGCTGGTTTATACAAGTCAGTTACACCACACATGATATCTTATTTCCTATGCAAGCTGTATACTTGCACACTAACTGTAGTGTACTATAAATGTCAGCCCTCCCTGTTCCTAATTTCGGTTCTGACTGGCTTTGCTTATACTGTTTAAGTCAAATGTGCAGATGTGGTCAGTCACTAATTCATTCATTTGAGTTGTCATCAGTGTACGCTTAAGTCTGATATCATGTTCTGTGAGAAATAATTAATCCTCTGCAGATACTTAATATTCATGTGTTAATCAAACAACAGGACAGGGAATCAATCTTTAGTCCCATCCTATCCCTGCCTTCTGTTTCTCTAATACTCTCGGACTCGGTCTCTGTCCACCAAACAAGAGCATAAACCTTTTTTTAAAATCTATTTTACTGAATAGCTGTTTAGTATGTGAAAAAGATTGGTGCATTTGCATTGGAATAGTAGCTATCTGCCAGTCTTATTAGTTTAAGAACCAACGTGAATATATTGGAACAATATTTTGTAGGGTGCTAGTGAAATGAATGACAAACTCATACCTGATATTCAACACCTTGGGTTACTTGATAAGTAGTCATATTAAATACACCGGTGGAATCTACTTGTTCAATGGCTTGGTAATTTATGAGAATTGCTGCATGCTTGATTCATACTACACTATCCAATTTAGGCGTTGTTTTAGGAAGGTAATTTTGGTTTACAAATACATATCATTTCGGTTTTTTATGTCAACTTTCCCACTACCCTATTAAAATGCTGATTGGTGGGGAACATGTCATAAACTATGACATTAGCTCATTTCTTGTTCTCTGTGTGTGAGCTAAAATGACATCTATTTTTGGACTAGCTGGTGGTAACAGCTTTGCACATATTTTGCATGTTATTTTTAGCATGGTTTACTTTTAAGAGTTTGTTGTATGACATTTTGGATCAACTCCCCCCTGAGCTGAAGTTCTTTTCCCCCTTTTGTGCTTTTAGGTTTTATGGATGTCTGGGGCCAACCAGCTCAGGACTATGAGAAATTATTCTAATCTGCTGCCGCGGGCCCAAATTGTTTAGTAATTTGACATATAAACATGAGTAGCATATCATAGGCGAGAATAAGTAGACTATGCTTCATCTCAAAGAAATGCTGTATCCATCGAATTTTGGCAGTAGAGAAATTCTAGGCGTTAATACCAGTTTGATGGAGCAAGTTGCTGATTCAAAGGTGGTTTTATGTGTAGACATGCAGCTTGATATTGGAGGATGGATGGATTGATTGACTGCTGTTTTAAGCATGCCTTTATTGGATGATCAGTCACACCCACACTGTCCGTATGACTGTCATGCTAGGCGGGTGCCTTACGGTTTTATATTTTTGTCCTTAGAATTTATGGTCCGTACATATTACCATTTATACTGTGAGATAAACATACGCATAGAACCAAACCCTATATGCTATGTAATTCGCACCTTTATCGTAAAGTGTTTTGCCAGGTTAGACATAGATTATTACTATAATTTTTTGCAATAATATATTTATACTACCTAAAAGAGATAGTTGATTATGGTGGTCCATCTTCTCATCCTAACTCCCCTTTGCACCCCCTAAAAAATTCCAATAAAAATAGATGATTTTTTATTTATAATAAAACACGAGTATTCAATTAGTTACTACAAAAAAAGACTAAACAAAGCAAATAGCTTACAAGGCCTAACACCTGTCGAGCCAAGGCAGCTCGGCAAACCTATGGGGCGCAGGCTAGCTCGGCAAGCCTATGGGGCTCGTTGACTCCTACACCTTGTCCTCACTAGCTTGTCGCTGTTGCGTTGTCCTGTCAAGCTTTGGTGGTGTGGCAGAAGACACGTCTCGTCGGCCACGACTATTGAGCTCGAGCACAGAGCTAGAATAGTAAAAAGGATGTGTGGAGGTAAATTTGCAGAAAAAAATCGTACTACAGAGTAAATATGTAAACAGTTGTGTTATGCAACCGACAGGTATGATCCGTTTAGTCGTGATTAGGCTGCAAATGGGCCGTAGTGAGATAGAGAGACCTACAATTGCCTTCCTTCTCGATGTACTTGGTTTTGCACATCAGTTGAGAAATGAAGTAGAAAGGATTTATTGATCATATACCCTCCATTTAGATGGAAATTCAGGATTTACCCTCCTGGCCCACGTGTCAGTGACTTATGATGACCTCACGTGTCATTGAGATGATGAGGATAAATCCCAAATTTTCCAACTAAAGAAAGGGTATATGATTCAATCCCCTAAGTAGAAATAACCATATAGGCGTCAGCTTCTGTGCAAGACGACTAGACGAGGCAAGAAGACACATAGCAAGTTACATAATCGCATGGCTTATATTACTGCTTTCTGATGCAACCACAGATGTTCATACATTACAAAACCATCAAGCAGAAGACTTCTCAAAAGGAAGAACACGAACGCAGGACTTCATCTCGAAGTCAATCACGGGCGATCCTATACCTATATACGCGGGAAGTTCACTGGCGCAGGGGACGCGAGACCCCTGTGGTAGAGCAGCTCGCTCATAAGTCATGACACTGTACGCGTGCTGCGTCAGGTGGACGCCGTCCCAGCTGACGGCGTCCACCAGACGTGCTCGTCTGACACCGCCGTCCCCAGTGCGCCGCACATCATGTCCATGTCGGAGTTGTACGCGTCGTCGCCCATGCCGCAACACGCCATGGTCAGGGCCGCCCCGTCGAACCCCAACTCGGGCGTGGCCTCGAGCATCTGGACATACGTTGAAAAGTAGTCGGCGTACACGATCGTCGCGGCCGGGTACAGCTGGCGCAGCTCGTGGATGCGCTGTTGGAAATAATCTTGTTGTTGTTGAGTGGCCGTGCCTGTACTGTGGTCGTAGCTACTATTCAGAGTTGGTTGGTAGTCAAAGTACTCAGTGTGTTGGAGTACTGTGTCGTCGTGTGTTGAGTACTATATAGTGGTCATACCCAACTATACTCGTGTGTCGAGTACTGCACAGTGGTCGTAGCCAACTATACTCATGTGTCGAGTATTGTGCTTTGGTCGAAGCCAGCAGTCGATAAGCCATGGTCAAAGGCGCAGCTGAGAAGTCGTGGTCGATGCCATGGTCGAAGGCGCAGTCAACAAAGCTGTGGTTGATACCATGGTCGAAGGCGCAGTCGACAAGCCGTGGTCGATGCCATGGTCGAAGGCATAGTCGACAAGCCGTGGTCGATGCCATGGTCGAAGGCGCAGTCGACAAGCCATGGTCGATGCCGCAGTTGGAGGAGTGGTCAATACTCGGTAGTCGTAGCTACCGCGATCAATGGTTGGTAGTTAGAGCTACCATGGTCGATGGTCAGTAGTCGGAGCTACCGTGGTCGATAGTCGGTAGTCGTAGCTGCCGTGGTCAATAGTCGGTAGTCGTAGTTACCATGGTCGATGGTCGGTTTTGACCACGTTGTACATGGTCGTAACGACCAAGTTGTTGTGTGCATAGTGATTACGACCACGTTGTGTGTGATCGTAAAGGGGTACCATTGTGTGTGGTCGTAACGACCAGCACGTGGCGCTTGTGTGAGTGGTCGATTACGATCAGTGTAGTCGTAGACGACCACGGTGTGTGTGGTCGGCTACGACCAGGTTGTGCTTGGTCGGTTACGACCATGGTGTGTGTGGTCGTAACGGCCATTACGGTAAGCGTCGGGGTCATGACGATGGTGTCTACAGTGGTCGTAAATGCAACACCGCGGTTGAAGCCAACGGTCAAGGAGCAGCTGAGGCCGTGCGGCCAGTCTATCAAGGAGTCAACGCTCCGATTGGGCAGCAGTAGCGGTAAGCACTGTAGCTGTCGTCAGCACTTGGCTCGGATTGGGCAACGGTTGCGGTGAGCATTGTAGCGATCGTCATGGGCTGTCAGCTATGGCAGTCGTGAGTCGACTGATTAGAGCAATAGAGTGGAGTCAGTGACCTGTGTCGTCAGCAGCTGTAGCAGTCGTGAGTTGACTGATTAGAGAGGCGCAGCGGAGTCAGTGACCCATGTCAGTCGTGAGTCGACTGATCAGAGCGGCGCAACGAAGTCGTAGTGTGTGGCTTGTGTGGCCTATTGTCTATATATACCTTGTACTCTTGTCAAGTCGGGTGAGTGAGTTTTGCGAAAATCAGAGTGAATACAGAGTGAAGTCGTAACCGACGTGTGTTGCCGGACGAGAAACAGTTGTCTCCTCTGCTTTTCGCTAGTTCTTCTCCCTACTCTCCCCCTGTGCTTCTTCCCCGATTAGTGTGGCCTGGGCAACACTTGGCATCAGAGCCAAGTTAATGCCGTAAGTTGGAAAAACGGGGCTCGTTGATTCCCGTTAGTTAGAGAATTAAAGCCGTGGGGCTCTCTATTCGTCGGAGAGGAAGAAGAAGCGCAGCTCCGTAAGTCGGAGGAGAAGCTTCCTCGGTGACTTCCGTTAGTCGGAAAACATGTCAAGAGGAGGAAGGAGTATGTCTCCGACCGCAACGCGAGGCTCGCTGTGAGTTGGTCTGTCCAACTCGCAGGTCGTGAAGAGGGAAAGCACGGTGACATTGACGTACCTGCAGCTCACCCGCACCAACTACACAATCTGGGCAATGAAGATGCGAGTCGCTCTTCAGGCTCAGAGCGTGTGGGATGCAGTCGAGCCTAGCGCTGCCGACTACCAGAAGGACCAGTTGGCGTTGTACACCATATACGAGTCTGTGGCAGAGGACGTCATGTCTTCCCTCGCTGGGAAAGACAAGGCGAAGTCGGCATGGGAGGCAATCAAGATGACGCACATGAGGCACGAGCGCGTGCGTGAAGGCAAGCTCCAGACTCTCAAAAGGGATTTTGAGGGGCTGAAAATGGGAGAAGGGGAGTCCGTTGAAGGCTTCGCCGGTTGGGTGACGTCTATCGTCACCGACATCCGAGCGTTGGGCGACACGACGGTAGATGAGATTTCCATTGTTCGCAGGTTCCTCCAGGCCACCCCGTCACAATACATGCAACTCGTGACCTCCATCGAGCAGTGCGTGGACTTGAAGACCCTCACCCCTTGAAGATCTCATCGGGAGGTACAAGACCTACAACGAGCGCGTCCGAACCAGGTTCGGTGATGCGAACCAGAGTGAGCATCTGTTTCTCACGCGCACGCAGTGGGAGACCCTCAACAAGGAGAAAAGAGGAGGGTCAAGCAGCGGCGCAAAGAAGGAACGTGGTCGTGACGGTGACCGCGCCAGGGGAGGCCGTGGTCGTAGAAACGACCAGGACGACAATGACTACGACAATAGCTAGCGTAAGACTTTTAAGTGCTACAACTATGGGGAACATGAGCACTTTGCTAGTAAGTGCCGCAAGCCAAAGAAAACAGGGCCGAAGGAGGAGGAGGCACATCTCATCATGGTTGGTGCTGATGATGAAACTAGCGCTCATGTAAAATTCGGCAAGGAGGCACTCACGAAGGATGACAACAAGATTAGGGGGTTGAATGTTGGAAATAATCTTGTTGTTGTTGAGTGGTCGTGCCTGTACTGTGGTCGTAGCTACTATTCAGTGTTGGTTGGTAGTCGAAGTACTCGGTGTGTTCAATTACTGTGTGGTCATTATCATGTCGTCTTGTGTTGAGTACTGTACAATGGTCGTAGCCAACTATACTCGTGTGTCGAGTATTGTGCTATGGTCGTAGCCATAGTGGTCGAAGCTAGTAGTCGACAAGCTGTGGTCGAAGGAGCAGCTGAGAAGCCGTGGTCGATGCCATGGTCGAAGGCGTAGTCGACAAAGCCGTGGTTGAAGGCGTAGTCGACAAGCCGTGGTCAATGCCATGGTCGAAGGCGCAGTCGACAAGCCGTGGTCAATGCCGCGTTGGAGGAGTGGTCGATACTCGGTAGTCGTAGCTACCACGATCAATGTCAGTAGTCGGAGCTAATATGGTCCATGGTCGGTAGTCGGAGCTACCGTGGTCGATAGTCGGTAGTCGTGGCTACCGTGGTCGATAGTCGGTAGTCGTAGCTACCATGGTCGATGATCGGTTTCAACCACGTTGTATGTGATCGTAACGACCAGGTTGTTGTTGTGTGTGGTCGGTTATGACCACGTTGTGTGTGGTCGTAACTGGGTACCATTGTGTGTGGACGTAACGACCAGCGCATGGCGCTTGTGTGAGTGGTTGATCACGATCAGTGTCGTAGACGACCACGGTGTGTGTGGTCGACTATGACCAGGTTGTGCTTGGTCAGTTACGACCATGGTGTGTGTGGTCGTAACGGCTAGTATGGTAAGCGTCGGGGTCATGACGATGGAGTCTACAGTGGTCGTAAATGCAACACCACGGTCGAAGCCAACGATCAAGGAGCAGCTGAGGTCATGCGGCCAGTCTGTCGAGGAGTCAGCGCTCCGATTGGACAGCAATAACTGTGAGCACTGTAGCTGTCGTCAGCGCTCGGCTCGAATTGGGCAGCGGTTGCGGTGAGCATTGTAGCGATCGTCATGGGCTATCAGCTATGGCAGTCGTGAGTCGACTGATTAGAGCAACAGAGCGGAGTCAGTGACCTGTGTCGTCAGCAGCTGTAGCAGTCGTGAGTCGACTGATTAGAGAGGTGCAGCAGAGTCAGTGACCCGTGTCAATCATGAGTCGACTGATCAGAGCGGCGCAGCGGAGTCATAGTGTGTGGCTTGTGTGGCATATTGTCTATATATACCTTGTACTCTTGTCAAGTCGAGTGAGTGAGTTTTGGGAAAATCAGAGTGAATACAGAGTGAAGTCGTAACCGGCGTATGTTGTTGGACGAGAAACAGTTGTCTCCTCTGCTTTTCGCTCATTCTTCTCCCAGCTCTCCCCCTGCGCTTCTTCCCCGATTAGTGTGGCCTGGGCAACATGTGTTGCTGCAGCAGCACGTTGTGCGTATCTGCGCGAAGAGGTTGAGGCCAACAAGGCAGTCGTTGCCTGGTACGCCGCCAAGTCCTTCTCATTTACGGTGTCCAGGTAGCTCGGCACGCACCCGAGCGGGAAGTTGCCCAGGATGACCATCCGCGCCGCACCCATGTCGAGTAGCTCCTTAGCCGAAATATTATGGACTGCACGACTTCTAGGACAAGGACCACCGATTCAACCGCGCCGGTGATCATGCGGCCGATGTTGTAGAGGCTACGTCCGTCGTCCACTCATGGCCGTTTCATGGCGAAGCCGTAGTTATAGTCGTTTCCGCCGATCTCTCCAACCATGGCCAGTGAGTTCGCCAGCTTCTCGCGCACCTTGAAAGAGGATTTGGAAGTGGTGCTCATGAAGTCCTTGAACCATTGGAGCTGGTGTGGGGCACGCGGATCCCTATCCTTGAGAGGGTCGCCGTGTCGAGGGCGGTGGTGCCCGTGACGGCGACGTTAACGCCATGCTTCAAGTCGGCGCCCTTGTCAAGGTATGGCCTGAGCGACGGCAGTCCAAGGTCCTTAGCAAGAAAGTCGATCATAGGGTAGCCGTCGGAGCATTGTCCAGTGGCACCTTCGTCGATGGCAGCGCCATAGGGGAGGCCCGTGGTGTGCTGCATCATGCCAGCGGCGCCTTCCCAAAGGAGATTCCCGGTGTCCGATATCGAATCCCCGTAGTTGTAGATGGCCGTGATCCCGTCGACCGTCCTCGGTGTCGTACGCCGGAGGCGACGGACCGGCCTCCGGGCGCAACAGCCGAGGAGGGGGAGGAGGAGCACGAGTAAGACACTGAGAGCGTTAGCCGTCGCCATGCGCAAGTTGCAGTGCTACCGCGGGCAGTGCCTGTTGCTACGCAGGTTTCTTGGCGTGGACTATGGAGAAGTTTGTGGCCGTGGCGTCCCTACTTATGCATCACGCTGCTCGCGACTTCGCTCGCTGTTCGGACAAATTCACCTGGTCGGAAAACGGTTGGACGAAGCAACTCCGATTCCGAGGTAGCCATGGAACCCGAATCCGACCGGGATAACCGGTCCAATCAAAATTTACGCGTTGACAAAGTACAACTGCAAAGCTGCTGTAGCTACATGATGCTGTAGCTGTGCATCGGTGTATTGCGCAGGAACATTTCCCGCTATGAAAGGGGCACCCATGGCCTGGAGCTCTTGATGGCATCTGCATCTCGTTGTCTCGTGGTTTCGTACATTGCATTGTACGATCGACAAGCCTGCATCAAGCTGGGTCGGTGCTCGGTAACGAGGCTGGGACTAATCGGTCATGGTCCTATCTCCGGCGACCTGTGGCTTGAATTGCAGCAATACAAGGGCATGTTGGTATTACTGCTAATGGAACAACAATGTGCAACCTTTATTGCATTGCATGCAGTAAGGATCAGGCCGATCAGCGCATCCAACTAAAGCACAACAGCAACCTTGCGATCCTCTACAGCACCAAATCCAGGAGTGCATCAACAAGTTACAGGTAGATCGTACTGCTATCAAGAATAATCAACAGAAAGCATAAAAGTCTGAACAACAGAAAGAAGACACAAAGATACAGCAAAATAACAATGATATGCCGTTATATCCATGACAAAGACAAGTCGTACAGGCATGATAGCCGAATATCTAGTCTGCTCGGGACTGACCAGCACGAGATGACAAGATGATACCAACAATAAGGCCATAGAGTGCGAGAGCTTCAGCAAAGATGAGGATGAGGATCATGCCCACAAACAATTTTGGCTGCTGAGCATTCGCCCTGAGAACAATGTAGATCGCATTAGAACAGCATCAAGCAAAGCGTAACACTCGAAATTCTTCTGTCATTCCTAGACATAGGATTCTTGAAACAGTACTAAATGTTATTCTATAATATTTACAGTCAGTCAAACAGTTACGAACATAATCATTAACGGATCTTCATGCATGATTTTTATCTTTCTTAGGAAGCACAAGCAGTAATTTGTTAATACAGAGTACAAATATACTAGCTCCAATGCTCCATGGCCTGTCACAATTAGATAATTTGTTCGTCTTGTCAAAAGTAGAACCTACTTAACATTAGATCTAACTAAGAGAAAATCATTGTAATCATGATTGGAATTTAAAATAGATTATGCACCATCGAATGCACCCAACCCCAAATACACCAACAGAATCTCAGCTGTGATCATATTACCTAAAATATATGTACGCTTAATGCACTATATTGACCGCATAGGCCATAAGTTTGGTTGAAGTACAAGGGCACAGGGTTGCATGAGATATCAAAAGTATATCAACAATCATGCATAGCCTCTAGAATGGCTAAAATGTGACTGAACAATGGCAAAGTCAAACCATAGCAATTGTAGTAAATTCTAGTTGTTATGTTCCTGAATTATCTGGGACATTTGGTTACTTCTGCTACGCATTCACCAGTATCAAGATACATGCCTTATATCCATACAGATTTGGTACAACTTTGATACATACAGTTTGACAAGGACAGCCATATAGCAAAAAGGTCAATGTTCAGAGCCAAGTGAAACTCTTTGTGTATTTAATATGGTGGATTTGTGCATATTATATGGAAATGGAATGCATCTAGAATGAGGGTCAAGGTTTCTAGCGGTACTCAATGCTCACTAGTTCTACCACTAGAATACTAGATACATACCGGATATGCATCTGACTATGTTATATCCGAAGTGCATAAGTATAGAAATGGTTCACACTCCTCCAACCCTTGTGTCTGTATCCTTATAAACAAAAACGCCATGCTACCATGTATAAAATAATACTAGTATTGTACTAGTGTCATATACTGATATTCGTGCTACAGGGATGGCACTCCAAGATAATTTCATTATATAGTCTATTTCACTGAAATAACATCCTGTCACACTAACTTCTAAAGCTGCCAAAAGATGCAAATTCCTCCATTTCTGACCCAACTAACATATGCAAAAATAAATGCTAAAACCAACAGTTCTACAGCAAATTCAGAAATATATAACCCCTACACGACATGTTAGAGCCCTCCTTGATTAACCAACTTGTTCTGTCCTATGTAGCACCGACACGCGTCCAAACCGCCGTATCCGTGTCTGACACGTGTCGGACACGGATACGACACGGACACGGCTCGGACACGTGTCCGCGACGTATCGGGCGATTTTGAAATTAATTTTAATTATTAAAATTCTCGACACGTGTCGGACACGATAAATACACGAATCGGACACGGCCCAGGACACAGCCAGCCCAGGAGCCGGCCCAGAACAGCCGGCCCATGACTTCCCTGCCCCTAACCCTAGGCCGGCTGCTGCCTCCCGAGCGCCGCACCGCACTCGCACTTCTCCCATCCCCCACGCGTGCGCCGCACCACCACTTGCGCTCGTTCCCGTCGCCCGCATCGCGCCGCCGCCCGCCAGCGCGCGCATCGCCCGTGCTCCGCCAGCTCCCACATCTCCCGTGCGCCGCCGCGTTGAGGTGGAGACGGAGTACTTACCAGATCTGACGGAGATCCCCGCGCGCCGCCGGCTGCTGCCTCCCCGCGCTCCACCGGCTGCTGCCTCTCCGCGCACCGCCGGCTGCTGCCTCCCCGCGCTCCACCGGCTGCTGCCTCCCCGTGCGCCGCCGGCTGCTGCCTCCCCGCGCGTCGCCGGCGTCCCCGCTGCTGCTTCCCCGCGCGCCGGCTGCTGCCTCCCCGAGCTCCACCAGCTGCTGCCTCCCCGCGCTCCACCGGCTGCTGCCTTCCCACGCGTCGCCGGCATCTCCGCTGCTGCCTCCCCGTGCGCCGCCGGCTGCTGCCTCCCTGTGCTTCCCCGGCGTCGCCGCTGCTGCCTCCCCGCGCGTCGCCGACCAAGGTATGTGGCTTTTATCTTGAGATTTCCTGCTCACTTGCTCAGGCCGGTGGTGACTGGTGACAAGGCATAAAAATGCCAGCGAAGGCCGGTGGTGACTGGTGCTTTTAATAAAATCTTGATGTTAATGAAAGCCACCGCCCAGTCACTCACTAGATTATTATTCCCATCCATGTCCTGCTCAGGCCGGTTGATATAAATTATTATTCACATCCATGTCATTGTAATTGTAAGTTTGTAACTTATGCTTGATTGCCTGTTTCATCATTCAAGAACAATGGAAGCCGCTAATTCTAGTGCTAGAGAGGAGGAAAACACAAACATTGCAGAAACATAGAAAATAATACATATATATATATATATATATATATATAATTTATTTATTTATTATTTAAATATATATAGCCGTGTCGCCGTATCGGTCTTTTTGGGAAAACGGCGAATTCCCGTGTCGGTGTCGTGTCGTGTCGACGTATCCGTGTCCGTGCTACATAGGTTCTGTCTCATGCCATAAACAAACAAATTGGCTTTCAGATAAAGCTGGGCAGTAAGCCTGTTAAATAAACAACCTAATCCTATTGTTTCACCGACCAACCAAATGCTGTGAAGAGAGGCAAAAATCTCCCACCACACAAACTAATCACACATGTAATAGCATTAACGAGACGGTTTAAGACATACAGATGCTGCAAGTTACCACATTAAGGGCCTGTTTGGTTCATGACCAGAAGTTGCCTAGCCACAAGTTAGGCGTGCCACAGTTTTTAGGTAGCTGTTTGGTTCACTGACGCAACTGTGGCATGCCACACTTTCTTAGCACCCTACCCTACACGTCATAGACTCAGTTTCTTGCCAAACTTTGCCACAAATGTGGCTTCGATTTTGTTAGCCACACTTTCTGTGGCAGCCACACATTGCCTAAGCTTAGGTATGGCAAACTTATGCACCAACCAAACAGGCCCTAACTAATCGCCATTAAAATAACAAAAAAGTTAGCTCCTTGGGGTGGGGGGATTCGGGGATCGGGATGACCTGACACCGGCGTCGCCGACGATGCCGATGGCCATTCCGGCGGCGAGCCCAGCGAGGCCGCACGCGAGCCCGGAGGAGAGGTGCGCGTAGCCATCGAAGAGGTAGTAGGGCTTGGCCTTGGGGTTGATCCCGGTGCTGATGATGACGGCGATGATGAGGCCGTAGATTCCGAGCACCCCCGCCATGACGACGGGCACGATCGACTTCATGACCAGCTCCGGCCGCATGACTCCCATCGAGGCCACCCCGACGCCGCTCTTGGCCGTGCCGTACGCGGCGCCCATGCACGAGAAGACCAGCGCCGCAGCGGCGCCCAGGAACCCGAAGAAGGGCGCCGTCTCGTCGCCGCTGAAGGTGGATGCAGCCATAGCTTGGCTTGGGATCTCCCTTCCTTCGCCTTATTTTCTTGTCGAAACCCTAGACGTTTGATCGAGAAGAGCTTGGTGTTTTGTGTCGGGTTGGAGTTTTTTCGGGGAGGACAGGATGGTGCGGGTGGGGAGGAGAGCACGACGACTGGACTAGTCAGTAGCCACGAATGTCATGACGGAAATGACTGCTTTGCCCATGGCTGGTGTTTGCAATTATTTTATTTGGTCTGGAGCTGGGCCGGTCCGGCGTGCGCACAGCATGGGCCCGCCTTGGCGTGCGTTTTGCACACCACGACAAACCATATGTAGTGAGTTTTTTTACTCGGTTTGAAGCGGATAATCGGACGGTTTTCTAAATTTAAAATTATATATATTATTTTCCGAGAGGGAGATCCGTCAAGAACGCAACGTCCTTTAGAGTGACCATCATCTCATCCCAATGAAAGTGAAATATGTACATCTCGGGCCTCCACCTGTCCACCAGTGCCGCGAGCAGGCTACCGTCGATGGTGAACTCATGCCTGCTGGAGACCAGCCTCGCAAAGGGCAACAAGCTTGTGGCCCACAAGGTTGGGACGTAGCACTCGTCCAGCGCCCACGGATCCGTCCCCGCCACAGCCTGAATGGCGAAGGGCCAGCCGCATCACCCGTCATCCATGCATGGCAATGATGTTTCTCATCGTACGAATGTTTCAGAAGCTCTGGTAGAACCATACCTACCAATACATACGACAGATGAAATATTAGTGCAAACATTAATAATTACTTCATAATACAATTTACATTAATTGTGACTAACTAAATAACAGTAAATATGACTATAGGAATAACATCGAAAGCATGCTATAAAAAATTACCTATCTTTCGGGGGAACTAATCAGCACTGCCGTGTCCTCAATGACTTATGCACTGCCTTCTTTAAATATTTAGGTACGCACTATTAGTTTTGATGGTACCTTGCAACAAATGCGACAGACAGAATATTACTGCGAATATTCATAATGACATCAATATACTACATGTCAATAATTACATGCGTGCGTGAATACTTCACTACTTACCAATAATTTGATTACTCATCCAAAAAAGACGAGCCATTCATTACCGTCGTCCTTGGCACTAACTCATTACTTATCCCGAACTAACAAATTATGGGTACCGTATGTACACAATAATAGTACAAACTATGTCTAAATTACTACGACATACTTACTTTATAATACCAACTACATTAATCACAACTAACTAAATAATACTAACTGGCTACAATTACAAGAATAATGTCGAAAGAATACAATAAAAAATTACCTGTCTTTGCAGAGAAGAAATCAGTACTGTTAATTTTGAGCTACGCACTGGCTTCTCGAACTAATGAGCAACGACCACACCAATGACCTTCTGCGATGAGTGACTGGGACACTGTTTTCTTAATATAATGAGCTACGCACTCACCAAAGGTGCATATTTATGCCTAAGCGAAAGAATTCATTATCACTACCATCGCTTCGGGTGAGGGGGACCACATCGTAAGAATGACAGACGTGCAAACGAGAGAGCAGGCGAGGAGGGACGACACTCAAATAATGACATTAGTGCGAACAGGAGAGTGCGCAAGAGGGGCACATACAGAGAGAATGACAATTGTGTGAACCAGATAGCCGCAAATAATATATACCACGATTGCCCAACACATGACACTTCAAAACAAGCATTACGATCATTAAGTTCATGGTTAAGTTAATCCAAACAAACATGGCTAATTCAGACCGCATAAAATTCCTAAAAAATTACATAATAACTATTACTACATCGGGAGGCTTGACATAAAATTTCATAATTTTTAGTGCACATTTGCTATATGTAAAAACTAGTAAAAATATCGAAATTGTATGGATTTTTTAGCAACATTCGTCATGGATAAAATTCCTAAAAAATTATACTACGAGGAAAGTTGTGTCGGAAGGCTGTACATAAAATTTCATAATTTTTTGAGCTCATTTCATATATTTAAAAATTCAAATAAACACTAAACGAAAAAATTAGGCAGGCAATTATGCCAGCTAATTACCTGCTGCCTGATGGCTGGGCGGCAGGCTTACCTGCCATCTGCTCCCTGGGCAACAGGCTGCATACCGTCCAGCCACCAGGCGACAGGTGCTTGCCGCCGGCGGCAACGCTACATGTCGCCTCGCGGGCGCTGCCGCTAGCTTGCCAGACGACAAAAACGATATTTTTGTTAATATGATAGGTATACTGCTATTTTTGTAAATACGATATAAAACAGTGCTAAAAGTGACTTTGATTCCCATTGTACCATGGTTGCTATACTACGGCGTGGAATGTAGTTAGTTACACGAATCTTTACGAAGGACAACATTTTATTGTTATGGCTCAAAAGAAAAGGCAGTTGTAAGCAATTTTGTATTAAAACTGCAAAATAGAAGGTTTTTTGGCAGCCACGTAGTGCCAAATGGTCAACCTAAGAAGTACACTACCACCTACACAGCTACACTATGTGCCGCACGATCAACTACTGCCACAGTTGTCAGCTTGTAGGTCCAATTCTCAAACTCTTTCGATCAAGCTATTCAATGCACCAATGCGATGCTTATGCAAATATGTAGGTACTTGAATTCAGAATTTTTCGTACGGATAATCTTTTTTTATTCGAAAATACAGAAATATACCCGCGGGAAATTTTTTTACAAAAATAGGCTCCAGTCGCCCAATAGGAGGCGACTGCAGCCTTTCGCCCAACCGGGAGGCGACATTTGGTAAATATGAGAACCGTTAGGCGAATCATTGCTGTCGCCTGAGCGTTGGGCGACTGAATTGCAGTCACTGTACGGTTGGACGACTGTAATTGCAGTCGCCCAACGCCAGGGCGACAGGGGGGTTTTAAGACAGCACAGCCGGTCGCCGCCCACTACCTACCACTTTTTTCACTCATTCTGCGCACAAAGAAGAAACGAGAGAAGAAGAGAAAAGAAGAGGAGAGGACGAAGGGGAAGAAAAGGAGGGGAGAAGAGAGGAATGAGGAGGAGAAGAGGAGAAGTAGAGGAGGACAGGGTAGGAGGAGGTGAGGGAGGAAGGAGGACTGGAAGCTATTCCATCCATTTGGATCCAGGTTTTTTTTTGATTATGGTGTATTTGCATTATTATTTATATGAAATGTTGGTGTTAGTAAAAATTTTAGATGTAGAAAATTTAGTACAATTTTAGTATGAAAATATTAGTGTAAAAAAGTTTTAGTATATATTTTGTAGTATGGAACATTTTGTAGTATAGAAATTTTAGCACAATTTTTAGTATAGAAATTTTAGTATTGTGCGATGTTATTTGACATGTCGCAAAATTGAAACATATATGCAGGCTGACATCATTAATGGCCACTACATTGAGAGTGTATGACGGAGCTGGAACCATTCGTGAAGGTTCGAATGGTGTGGATTTGAGCGATTTTCCGCAAGTCACTCTCGTACTTCCGGGTGATGAGAATGCTCGAATGACAGATGTGCAGCATTGGTTGACCCGGAGTTTTTCATTGGACCCTAAGGTGTGCAGCGTCGTCGTGCAAGGGCTTTGGAGCCAGTCTCCCACGGACATCAGATGGGAGTTGAAGACATTGGTGCGCTCTGCTTCGTGGAAGGACTTTGTGCAAGAGTGCCGGCGCCGCGGATACGAGTGTGTGTTGCTTGTGCAACCGTGCTCACTACAAGCAGCTGCGCAAGCTCGTGCGTCCGCCTTTGCTCTGGGAGATGCTAGCAATTCGGGCGGGTCGCATGTTAGCGAAGATGATAAAGTTGCTTGTCATGAAGCCGATGCGGTACATAGAGGAGAGTTACAGCTGTCAAGCCATAGAGAGGCAACTGGACAAGCCGATGAAGGAGAGCATGAGTACATCATGCAGCAGATGGACTCTGATGACCAGAGGGCATGGGATGAAGAGGAAGCTGTAGAGGACGACGACGAGGACAGTTCCGATGAGGATGAAGTTCCTATCCACCAGGAATGGAACCAGTTTAATACCGAAGGTGTTTCCGCACATGATAAGCATGAATCACCATGGGAGTATCATGAGACAGAGGTTCGGTTGCATGCTATGTTTGCTGACAAGGAAGCGTTGCAGGATGTCATCAAGCTTTGGGCCCTTTCAATGCAGCGGACATTTCGTGTCGTCAAATCAAGCCAGGAGCAGTACACTGTGAAGTGCGAGCAGGCTGGTTGTCCTTGGAGGGTGCACGCACGTAGACCCAAGTATGAGATTCACTGGATTGTGTCCAAAGTTGAGCCACACTCCTGCATTCTAAACACTGTCTTGGCGAGGCATCATAACTTGATGTCCAGATTTATAGCCAATTTGATGTATGGGGAGATAGTGGAGAAGAAAGACATGGCGGCCACGCATATTGTGGTAGCTATCGAGAATAAATTCAATATATGATTAGCTACGCGAAAGCGTGACGTGCCAAGCAAAAGGCGTTGGAAAAACGTTTTAGCACTTTTGAGGCAGTGTACGACAACCTACCTCGTATGCTCAAGGTCTTGCATGAAAGGAACCCGGGCACGTACATCGCCATGCACGACAAGCCGTCCATAAGTCCACCAGGATATGCGGTGTTGCAGAGAGCATTGTTTGCATTTGGTGCTAGCATCGAAGCATTCAGGCACATGCTGCCAGTGATCCCAGTTGACGGGACCTTCTTGACAGGCAAATACAAAGGGCAGATCCTGACAGCCATAGGCATTGATGGTAACAATCAAATATTATCGCTGGTCATTGCATTTGTGGAGAGTGAGAATTATGAGAGCTGACTGTGGTTTCTCATACATGTGAGGGCTAGAGTTGTAGGCACTCGTCCTGGTGTGTGCATAATCCATGATCGCCACACCGGTATTATAAAGGCTATAAGAAAACTTCAAGAAGACCCCAATGAGCCCTTTCCTTGGCTAGATATGAGGAACCGGTGGTGCAGTCGTCACTTAGGGGCAAACGTTTTTAAGCAATTCCCGAAACAATCTTTGATGAAACTATTCAAGAGGTTGGCTAGGCAGAACCAGCAGAGGAAATTTGATGCTTTGTGGGGGTTGTTGGATGAGCACACCAGGAAGAACGTCGAAGAGAGGAGCAAGGGGCCAGTCACTCCTGGGGCGCCACAACCACAATGCTTGCCAGCAATCGATGAGCATAACCCAAGTGGTCCAAGAAGGAGGAGCTCACGAAACATCAAGTGCTTCTCGCAGTGGATCGAGGGGGAACCATTGGAGAAATGGTCACTGTTGCACGACACGGATGGCGCAAGGTATGGAATAATGACAACTAACCTTGCCGAGATCTACAATTGGGTTCTCAGGGGTCTCCGTTCTCAGACCCTTGTCGCCATCGTAGAATGTGTTCTTCACAGCACAATCCGCTACTTCATGGAGAGGCACGCGACTGCCGCACTTCATGCGGCCAATCCCGGGGTCCTGTATTCGTCAAAAATTACGGCGTACATGGAGACGAAGGCACAAAAGGGTCAATTGCACACAATGCAGGTCATGGGCAACAGGGAGCATCGTTTTGAGGTGATACTCCGTGATAGAGCCGGATTTGGGATGGCTCGTTCACTTGTTACCCACAAGGTATGCCTTGGAGATCATGCAAACGAACCTAACTGCACGTGCAACAAGCTTAAGTTGTTACACAAGCTATGCTCTCATGTCCTCGCTGCATGCGGGACCGTGGGCATGGATCCTTCGAACTTCATGTCCGAGTACTTCTTTAAGGAGAGGATACTGCAGGCTTGGTGTGGAGAGCTCCGAAGGTTCAGGGTGGTAGGAAACTTCGCCACTTTGAACATTGCATCGAGGACCTGGGTTCCGGATGTCAACATGCTGAAGGGTGGGAAGGGTCGGCGACAGAGCCGACATATTAAAAATGACATGGATGAATCACAAGTTGGAACACCGGGTACACGTTGTGAGCGATGCGGTCAGGAGGGGCATACAGCTAGACGATGCAATGCTTGTCCTGATCAGTAGTTGTTGGAGACTACAGCTAAATTTCATGTACCATTTGTAAAACTTGCATGTTACATCCCTTTTCTATAATGTAGTTGGTGTTGTGCTGGTAACTTAGTATTGCTCTGTTTACTTATTTACTAGATGTATTTGCTGTTCGTTAAAATGCGATATTTTTGTGGCTCGTGATAACAACTGCATGAAGATAACAACTAATCCATGATATGCTTAACAACATTGCATATTATTTCGATCGACACTTGTACATACTACGGTACAACCATACAGTTCATTGCCTATATGCCAAACGAGCCTCGTGGCACCCATATGGAGAATTGCTGAGGGGGACGCCTCGGATGGGGCTGGTCATCATTGTAGTGGCACGCACATATGCAACTAGGGTTTGCACAGCAACAAGTCGAATCGTACGAGCTCCTATGTTGACAACCTCCACGTTGCCCCTCTCGCGTTGCATCTGTTGGCGGAGGTCGTTGTTCTTCTCATTGAGAGTGTCGAGTCGCTCTTCCAATTCAAAGATTCGATCCCACAATGTAACCACGTAGTTAACAATATACAGTTCATGAGGAGGGCCGATCCACCGGGTGAAGTCGCATTTTGCCATCTGCGAAAAAATCGGTTAACAAAGAGGCTATGTAAGCAGTAACGAAAAATATACTATTAGCAATTTGTACCCCAGAGTATGGGCATCGAAAGAAACGTCGCCTGCCATCGAAATGCCATTCGATGAACTGGACGACCGCATACTCATTGTGTCTGCATTTTGGCCAAACTGGTTGAGCACGCCTCCTGGGTATCAAGCGGCAGTTAGGGCCGAAGTCCTCCCTCCTTTGCAAGGGAAGGTCTTCTTTGGGTGACCCCGCTCCGACTGGCCCCTCGGCGTCCGCCATAGTATATACTAGCACGACGGAGAAGGTACTTTTTCGATCGATTTAGAGGGTTTGATTCATGGGACCGCACCTGTGCTCTTTATATAGAACAAGAGAACTTACTGCAATGGAGTATTGCTGACAAAACGGGCTTTGCTCAGTGAGATGACCAAAGAGGCCAGCTTTGCGCAATGAGATGACAAAAGACGCCAGCTTTGCGCAGTGACATGACAAAACAGGGTAGCTTTGCTCAGTGAGATGACCAAAGAGGTCAGCTTTGCGCAGTGAGATGACAAAAGAGGCCAGCTTTGCGCAGTGACATAACAACACAGGGCAGCTTTGTTCAGTGAGATGACAAAAGAGGTCAGTTTTGCTCAGTGACATGACAACACTGGGCAACTTTGCTCAGTGAGATGACAAAAGAGGCCAGCTTTGTGTAGTGAGATGACAAAAGAGGCCAGCTTTGCGCAGTGACATGACAAATTGACGCAGCTTTGTGCAGTGAGATGACAAAAGACACCAGCTTTGCTCAGTCACATGGCATCACGACGCAGCCTTTTTTACAGTGATACGGCAGAACGCCCAGCTTTACTCAGTGCTACGACCACGCGGACCAGCTTTACACGTTAGAGTAGAGATAAAATGGACCTTATAAATTGGTGTGCATTCCATTTCGCAGGCCACACTGCACTTCCAAACCCCACACTACACCGCGCTTTCTTCACCCCACCAGGATGGACAAAAATCAGAAGAAGCAATGGGACAAGATGGTGAAGGAATGGGAGGAGACCCGTGACCTAGCACAATCAGCTGCCGCCCGCGATGCAAAAATAAGGGCTATTGCGGCCCGGGTAGAACAAACCCAGCGTGCTATGAGGTGAGCTCCCCGCAATGAGCGGCCGCGTAGCAACAACCCCATCCCGAACGGCCTCACCGAGCGTTCGCCGTAACTCCCACCTGAGGGGGAGACACCCCCCTTTGTTGGTGCGGGGACACGTGCAAGTTTTTCAAGTCTAAGCACCGCATCAGCCTAGGTATGCGTTACTGGGGTTGCGCAAACTACTCCACTGACTACCCCGACCGCTGTTTTGACACGGCAACCTATCAACAGCCGGTAACAACCACATCACCATTTTCCCCTACCTTTTCTCCTTCACAGCACACACTAACAATCTCTGCCCTGTATTTACAGTCTCCGGAGCCCCTATGTGGCTACCGCAAATAGAACAATCTTGAGATCCACCCTGCGGATCAATGGATCCTCGACTTCGAGGAGTGGAATGTCACACGGGAAAAGGAGTTGCTGGAGGAGGAGCACCGCAAGAACGAGCAAACCCTGTGTATACAACGCGAGACGCAAGCTCATCTCGAAGCGTGCACGCGTAGAGAGCGGGAGGCTGTAACAGCCCAGGTTTTTGTTAAAATAAAATAAATAAAGAAATAAATAAAAATCAATTAAAATTAAAATTTAATCTAAAATAAGTGTTTTGTTGCCTAAAGTTTAAATTTGGATTTGCTCTGAATTTCTGCTTTTGAAAAGCTGGATTTAAAAAGCATTTTCAGAAAAACCTAAAATTATTATTAAATAAAATGATATTTTGATTTTATATGAAAATCCTAGTTCAAATTAATTATTTGGAGTTATTTGGCTTTTATTTGGTTTCCTGGATTTTCTGGAGTTTAAAAATGTATTTTTGAAATTAAAAAGTATGTTAAAGTATGAAAATTAAATACCAACATTAGTTGGAAATATTTTTATTAAGTCCAAAATGTCACCAGGAGCTTCTGTGAATTTTCCTGGAATTTTTGGAAGTTTTTTGGTATTTTTCTGAGGCTTATTGAATTTTCTGGGATTTTCTGAAAATCCTAAATTAAAAATCAAAAATAAAAATCCCCTCCTCTCCCTCCGGCCGCCACGTGGACGGGCGGATTGCGCCCACGTCACCCCGCCGCCACATCCCGCCTTCCCCCTCCGGATGCCCGCCACGTCGCCCCCTCGGCCCATCCGAGTCATCCCCGCCTCGCCCTCTTCCGGCCACCCGATCTCGCCCTTGGCCACGTGGCCAAATCCCCGCCGGCCGTGCCCCTCTCTCGCTGGCCGCCCGGCCCCACCCGTCGGCAGCCGCCCCACTTCCCCTCTCTCCTCCTCCTCGGCCCCACTCGGCAGCCGCTCCCCTCCGCCCCGTCTCTCTGTCCACGGGTCCCACCCGTCAGCGACTCCCGTTCCCTCCTCCGCTGCCACCCCGGGCCCGCGTGTCGGCTTCGTCTTCCTCCCGTGCCTCCCCCTTCCTTCCGCCGCCGCCCTGGCCGCCATTGCCGTCTCCGCCCTAGCCGGCTTTCTCCGCTCTCCCGCGCGCGGCCCACCTCCCTTTCTTCCCCCGCACGTCGCGCACCCGCCTCCTTCCCCAATCCGCGCCGTTGTTTCCCCCCTAATCCCCGCCATTTCCGCCGCCATCCCCGCGCTATCACCGGCGAGAAATTCGCGCCGGCCCGTTGCTCTCCGGCCCCTATAAAAAGCTCCCTCGGCCTCCCCTCTCTCCGCACCACCTCCCCCTCCGCTCCTCTCTCCCTCCCGAGCTCTCCCCTCCCTTCGCTCCGTGCGCCATCTCCCCGAGCGCCGGCGAAAGCAACGGCGAGCAATCGCCGCCGTCTCCGACCTCCCCGCGCCACGCCGTCGCCTCCCTCGGCTTCCTCGCCTCGCCGCGAAGCCCCTCCGCATCTCCGCCGTGCTCCCCGGCCACCGGAGCCCCGCCGCGCCATTGGACCTGAGCGCGCCACCGCCTCGGCCGCCGCCAGCTCGCCGCCGTTCGCCGCCGGTAAGGCCGCACCCACCGCCGTATTCCCCCGCGCCTCCTCTCCCTTCCGCACCACTCGCCGCCGCCCGCCGCCCGCCGGAGCGCCGGCGAGCTCCCTTCCCCGAGCGCCACCACCGGCCGCCGGTCCACATCACCCGACCAGCCCGCGTGGCAGCTACGTGGCACGCCACGTCGGCGCCACCTCGGCCGCTTCTGCCCCGTCGGTGCCACGCCAGCCCGGCCCCGCCACCCGTGCCACCTCACCACTCCCTCTCCTCTGTAGGCTCAGTCCATGGACCGAGGGCCCACCTGTCAGCCGGCACCCCCCAGGGCTGACGTCAGCTGGCGCAATAAAGCCCATTTTTCAGTATAAAAATAATTCAGCCGAAAAGAAATTCCATGCTGACGTCATAATCCCCAATTTTCCTTTAGGAAAATAATTCCAGAAAATCTCTTTTTCCATTTTCTCTGAATTTAAACTTCCCGGAGCCCGTTCTTCTTCATCCTAACTCCGTTTGAGCCCATTCAAATTTCTAAATTCATCAAAAATTCCCCTCTATCCATTTCTAGCCTCAATTAAAATATTTGAAGTCAATTTGAATTTAATTTGAATTTATTTGAATTTGGTGGGTTATTTTCACGTGTAGACTTCGACGATTCAGGAAATTTCTTCGACGAAGATTCAAGCCAAGTTGAAGAGCAAGGCAAGTCACACTCCTTGATCATGTTGATCCCAGAATTTCAAATAAAATTATGTTGATTTAAATTATATTGCATGCATAATTTTATTCAATGTATTTCAATTCAGTTTAAACTTTAGTTAATCCCTGTTTGTTAATACCTCCTTTGACATTGAAAATCCTTATACCTTGTCACCTTAGAATCAAACTCTGGTTAGTACACTAGTATTGGCTAGAGAATTTTAAATCAAATGCTTAGATCTGCTTAGATAAAATATTGATTTTGGGGTACCTTTTCGCATAAAATGATGACCCTGTTTACATAAAATGATATGAACTCTTGACTTTGGTGAGTCAAGGAGTGTTATGAAATATTTGGAAAACAAAATATAAAACTGGTTTAGACTTAGGCAATTGGTTAGAGTGGTGGGTGCAGACATGCCCTGTTGGTTGGAGCCGCAGTGGTTGATTGTCGTGCACGGGGGTATGTGGTTGGGCCTGAGTCAATTAAGGACCGGTCTGTGAGCTACTGTTGCAAAGCCCTAATCGTACTACCACATGGCTGGTATGGGACAGCCCTGGCTGAATAATTTGTGAAGTCCCAACCTGAGTCAAGTCGTAGGTTGAAAGTGAGCGTGGTTGGTGCCATGTGAAGTCTCACTTGGGCAAGCGTGGTTAAGCCATGAGAAGTCTCGTCTAGGCTCAAGAGGGGGTCCCGGTCTGGTGGATTCCTTACTGGGGTGAAACCTTAGAGTTGGCTCGACCAGGTTGAAGGCTTTGCATTGTAAAGGCCTTGTCACGACTCCTCGCCGCACACCAAAGGAAGTGTGTAAACCGGTGGCAATATGGGATGATCGTGTCTTGTGGGTAAAGTTGTACAACCTCTGCAGAGTGTATAATCTATCCTGGATAGCCGTGCCCACGGTCATGGGCATGCTGAGTAAAGTTTTTCATGGATTAGACTTTGTTTTTCAAAAATGTTTTCGAAAACCTTGCGGATGGATGGAATCCGTGAGAGATTGAAATCTGGTGAATGGATGGAATTTATCAGAGTTGCGCAGTGAAAGCGTGTGGATGGATGGAATCCATACGTGATCTTTTGGAAAAGATGGTCCGGGTGGGATGCCCGTGGATAGGTTGGTGTTTGGTCGGAGCCTGCGCTGACGGTAATATTTTCAATTACAAGTATTGTTTTACTTATTGTATCAAGTTCAGCAATTTCAATCTATTTACTGTATTTCATTAAATGCTGTTTTATGCAAAC
Organism: Dendrocalamus latiflorus; assembly: GCA_017311315.1. Lineage (NCBI taxonomy): Eukaryota > Viridiplantae > Streptophyta > Magnoliopsida > Poales > Poaceae > Dendrocalamus > Dendrocalamus latiflorus. The sequence goes on from CM029610.1 coordinate 28,530,332, forward strand.
TAACCCTATGAGCCTTCCATTGAAGCCTTTATCATTATATTGCATTTCTCCGTGTGACTTGCGGAGTACAAGTTTGTACTCATTGTTGCTATCTCCACACAGAGGAAGACGACTTCGACTACGGTGAAGACCAGAACGAGTAGGCCACGTCTTGCAGTTGTTTGCCTGTGGGCAGGCTTGGGCTTCGCCTTTTTCAGTTTCGCTTCCGCAGTTTCTTTTGCAGTTATTTTTGCCAATACGCACTGATGTAAACGCTGGCCATAAGGCCGTACTCTTTAAATTAAATAAAAGTCATTATGCTTGGTATTTATCTTTGTTGTTCACTGTGTGCACTAGCTGATCCTGGACTAGTGCGATTTACACAGAGGATCCAGGAGTCGTTACTCCGGGTTCCGACAGAGATGGTATCAGAGCCTTAATGACTCCAAGACGTGACCGTAGGTAGAATAGATTGGTCAGACCATAAGGACTTATTTTTAATAGTCAGTAGTTTTAAAAAGTTTTGCTTAAACCTTACCTTTCAAATCTTTGCTTATCCTTATCTCAATCCTTTCTCGTCTTTATATCATTTTTGAAAAGCCTATTTCTGCCTCTTCCCTTGTTCCAAAACAATTATAGATGGCAACAGCTGAAATTCTTCGACCCTGTCGCCACTTCAATCTTCGCCTTGAAGGATCATGAGTAGTATCTCGAGAGCCATGCAGGATGACTCCAAGACGACCCTTACCCATTTAGGATGAGTTGTTAGGCTAGTTAATAAAACGTTGTTATGAGCTGTCAGTTTTCTCTTTTGTCGACAGCCAAAACTATTAATTAATAAAAGGGTTTTGTTGAGTTTTGTTGGGTTGTGCAAAATATCCCCTATTCCCCCTTTGCCTTGAGTCTCCTCTCTCCTAATTCTTAAAGCACCCAGCAGATGGTTAACACAAGGAGCAACAACAACGACAATGTTCACGACAACAACACTACTGGCAACCAGGCTGCACCTATCCCTCCACCACCTCCTGCCAATGGACCGGATTGGGCTCAAATGATGGCCAATCAGAATCAGCTTATCCAACTACTAGTGCAGACCATTAACAACCCTGCACAACCTGCTCCACTAGTGCCAGCACAAGCTCCCCAGCCAAGCCTGGCTGAATTTATGAGGTTGCGTCCCCCGACCTTCTCCAGCAGCGCTGACCCCATGGATGCAGATGACTGGCTTAGAGTCATAGGCAAGAAGCTGGACATCATCCAATGCAGTGACCGGGAAAAAGTCTTATTCGCTTCTCATCAGTTGAACGGACCAGCGTCAGAATGGTGGGACACTTACACCGCTGCTAATGCCAACGCACAAGCCATAACATGGGATGGGTTTATGCGGAGTTTCCGCAAAGCTCATATTCCAACCGGCACCATCACTCTCAAGAAAAGGGAATTCCGAACTCTGCGCCAAAAAAGCTGCACCGTGAATGAGTATCTACGGAAGTTCAACCAATTGGCACGTTACGCGCCAGAAGACGTTACTACCGATGAAGCTAAGCAGGAAAGGTTCCTTGAAGGACTCAATGATGACCTGTCGGTTCAACTTCTCTCCAACGACTACACTGACTTCCATCAGCTGGTCAGCAAGGCGATTCGCCAAGAGTCTAAGCACCAAGAAATGGAGAATCGGAAGAGACGGATGAACGCCCAGCACATGAACACCAGAAGTTTTCCCAAGATCAGAAGGACTCCACCACATGCCAACAGATTTCAGTCTTCATCTTCAGCCGAAGAACAAGTCCAGACCAACACTTTCCCCGACACCGAAGACAACAAAGCCTTGGCAATTGGCTTCCCAAAGGACTCCAACCCTGCAGCCGGAGTCACCTGTTTCAACTGTCATGAGACCGGGCATTACGCCAACAACTGCCCCAAGAAGCAACAGGTAGTGAAGAATGGAACACCAGGAGCACCAACTGCCAACCACCTTCAAGCAGGAAGAAAAAGGCCCCAGAAGTTCGTGAAAGGACGACTGAATCAGATCTCGGCACAAACCATGCAGGGTAAGATCCAAACCCATTTCTTTGCTAGCCCGTGCGAATCTCGGGGACGAGATTCTTTTTAAGGGGGGTAGATTGTAACAGCCCAGGTTTTTGTTAAAATAAAATAAATAAAGAAATAAATAAAAATCAATTAAAATTAAAATTTAATCTAAAATAAGTGTTTTGTTGCCTAAAGTTTAAATTTGGATTTGCTCTGAATTTCTGCTTTTGAAAAGCTGGATTTAAAAAGCATTTTCAGAAAAACCTAAAATTATTATTAAATAAAATGATATTTTGATTTTATATGAAAATCCTAGTTCAAATTAATTATTTGGAGTTATTTGGTTTTCTGGATTTTCTGGAGTTTAAAAATGTATTTTTGAAATTAAAAAGTATGTTAAAGTATGAAAATTAAATACCAACATTAGTTGGAAATATTTTTATTAAGTCCAAAATGTCACCAGGAGCTTCTGTGAATTTTCCTGGAATTTTTGGAAGTTTTTTGGTATTTTTCTGAGGCTTATTGAATTTTCTGGGATTTTCTGAAAATCCTAAATTAAAAATCAAAAATAAAAATCCCCTCCTCTCCCTCCGGCCGCCACGTGGACGGGCGGATTGCGCCCACGTCACCCCGTCGCCACATCCCGCCTTCCCCCTCCGGATGCCCGCCACGTCGCCCCCTCGGCCCATCCGAACCATCCCCGCCTCGCCCTCTTCCGGCCACCCGATCTCGCCCTTGGCCACGTGGCCAAATCCCCGCCGGCCGTGCCCCTCTCTCGCTGGCCGCCCGGCCCCACCCGTCGGCAGCCGCCCCACTTCCCCTCTCTCCTCCTCCTCGGCCCCACTCGGCAGCCGCTCCCCTCCGCCCCGTCTCTCTGTCCACGGGTCCCACCCGTCAGCGACTCCCGTTCCCTCCTCCGCTGCCACCCCGGGCCCGCGTGTCGGCTTCGTCTTCCTCCCGTGCCTCCCCCTTCCTTCCGCCGCCGCCCTGGCCGCCATTGCCGTCTCCGCCCTAGCCGGCTTTCCCCGCTCTCCCGCGCGCGGCCCACATCCCTTTCTTCCCCCGCACGTCGCGCACCCGCCTCCTTCCCCAATCCGCGCCGTTGTTTCCCCCCTAATCCCCGCCATTTCCGCCGCCATCCCCGCGCTATCACCGGCGAGAAATTCGCGCCGGCCCGTTGCTCTCCGGCCCCTATAAAAAGCTCCCTCGGCCTCCCCTCTCTCCGCACCACCTCCCCCTCCGCTCCTCTCTCCCTCCCGAGCTCTCCCCTCCCTTCGCTCCGTGCGCCATCTCCCCGAGCGCCGGCGAAAGCAACGGCGAGCAATCGCCGCCGTCTCCGACCTCCCCGCGCCACGCCGTCGCCTCCCTCGGCTTCCTCGCCTCGCCGCGAAGCCCCTCCGCATCTCCGCCGTGCTCCCAGGCCACCGGAGCCCCGCCGCGCCATTGGACCTGAGCGCGCCACCGCCTCGGCCGCCGCCAGCTCGCCGCCGTTCGCCGCCGGTAAGGCCGCACCCACCGCCGTATTCCCCCGCGCCTCCTCTCCCTTCCGCACCACTCGCCGCCGCCCGCCGCCCGCCGGAGCGCCGGCGAGCTCCCTTCCCCGAGCGCCACCACCGGCCGCCGGTCCACGTCACCCGACCAGCCCGCGTGGCAGCTACGTGGCACGCCACGTCGGCGCCACCTCGGCCGCTTCTGCCCCGTCGGTGCCACGCCAGCCCGGCCCCGCCACCCGTGCCACCTCACCACTCCCTCTCCTCTGTAGGCTCAGTCCATGGACCGAGGGCCCACCTGTCAGCCGGCACCCCCCAGGGCTGACGTCAGCTGGCGCAATAAAGCCCATTTTTCAGTATAAAAATAATTCAGCCGAAAAGAAATTCCATGCTGACGTCATAATCCCCAATTTTCCTTTAGGAAAATAATTCCAGAAAATCTCTTTTTCCATTTTCTCTGAATTTAAACTTCCCGGAGCCCGTTCTTCTTCATCCTAACTCCGTTTGAGCCCATTCAAATTTCTAAATTCATCAAAAATTCCCCTCTATCCATTTCTAGCCTCAATTAAAATATTTGAAGTCAATTTGAATTTAATTTGAATTTATTTGAATTTGGTGGGTTATTTTCACGTGTAGACTTCAACGATTCAGGAAATTTCTTCGACGAAGATTCAAGCCAAGTTGAAGAGCAAGGCAAGTCACACTCCTTGATCATGTTGATCCCAGAATTTCAAATAAAATTATGTTGATTTAAATTATATTGCATGCATAATTTTATTCAATGTATTTCAATTCAGTTTAAACTTTAGTTAATCCCTGTTTGTTAATACCTCCTTTGACATTGAAAATCCTTATACCTTGTCACCTTAGAATCAAACTCTGGTTAGTACACTAGTATTGGCTAGAGAATTTTAAATCAAATGCTTAGATCTGCTTAGATAAAATATTGATTTTGGGGTACCTTTTCGCATAAAATGATGACCCTGTTTACATAAAATGATATGAACTCTTGACTTTGGTGAGTCAAGGAGTGTTATGAAATATTTGGAAAACAAAATATAAAACTGGTTTAGACTTAGGCAATTGGTTAGAGTGGTGGGTGCAGACATGCCCTGTTGGTTGGAGCCGCAGTGGTTGATTGTCGTGCACGGGGGTATGTGGTTGGGCCTGAGTCAATTAAGGACCGGTCTGTGAGCTACTGTTGCAAAGCCCTAATCGTACTACCACATGGCTGGTATGGGACAGCCCTGGCTGAATAATTTGTGAAGTCCCAACCTGAGTCAAGTCGTAGGTTGAAAGTGAGCGTGGTTGGTGCCATGTGAAGTCTCACTTGGGCGAGCGTGGTTAAGCCATGAGAAGTCTCGTCTAGGCTCAAGAGGGGGTCCCGGTCTGGTGGATTCCTTACTGGGGTGAAACCTTAGAGTTGGCTCGACCAGGTTGAAGGCTTTGCATTGTAAAGGCCTTGTTACGACTCCTCGCCGCACACCAAAGGAAGTGTGTAAACCGGTGGCAATATGGGATGATCGTGTCTTGTGGGTAAAGCTGTACAACCTCTGCAGAGTGTATAATCTATCCTGGATAGCCGTGCCCGCGGTCATGGGCATGCTGAGTAAAGTTTTTCATGGATTAGACTTTGTTTTTCAAAAATGTTTTCGAAAACCTTGCGGATGGATGGAATCCGTGAGAGATTGAAATCTGGTGAATGGATGGAATTTATCAGAGTTGCGCAGTGAAAGCGTGTGGATGGATGGAATCCATACGTGATCTTTTGGAAAAGATGGTCCGGGTGGGATGCCCGTGGATAGGTTGGTGTTTGGTCGGAGCCTGCGCTGACGGTAATATTTTCAATTACAAGTATTGTTTTACTTATTGTATCAAGTTCAGCAATTTCAATCTATTTACTGTATTTCATTAAATGCTGTTTTATGCAAACTAACCCTATGAGCCTTCCATTGAAGCCTTTATCATTATATTGCATTTCTCCGTGTGACTTGCGGAGTACAAGTTTGTACTCATTGTTGCTATCTCCACACAGAGGAAGACGACTTCAACTACGGTGAAGACCAGAACGAGTAGGTCACGTCTTGCAGTTGTTTGCCTGTGGGCAGGCTTGGGCTTCGCCTTTTTCAGTTTCGCTTCCGCAGTTTCTTTTGCAGTTATTTTTGCCAATGCGCACTGATGTAAACGCTGGCCATAAGGCCGTACTCTTTAAATTAAATAAAAGTCATTATGCTTGGTATTTATCTTTGTTGTTCACTGTGTGCACTAGCTGATCCTGGACTAGTGCGATTTACACAGAGGATCCAGGAGTCGTTACTCCGGGTTCCGACAGAGGCTCGCGAGAGGGAGCACGAGAGAAAGAGGGAAATGGTGGCTAAGGCAAAAGAGGCCGCGGAGGAGTTCAACGCCGAGCGGGTAAGGAAAGGAAAGTGGCCCTGGTCCACACAGTAGGTCGTACGAGCAGTTGGGTGAGTTAATCGCATATCATGCTATATGTTATGCATGTAATAAATATGTACGTGGCATGTTACTCCCAACTGTATTATGAAGTTTATTTCTATTAACATAAGCTTATTATCTCGTCTGTTCGCATTCAATGATTCAGATAGCAAGTCATTTAACAATATTAACATACCGGTTCTCTCCGTACACTAATTCTCAGTAACATCAAAATATCACTTACCACTGTATGTATCGATCGTTCTACGGTCAATCGTTCTTAAAAAAATTTCCAAAATTTTTTATGCACCTATAACATACAATGAACATAAACTTTTATTACAACTACACCATATTTTTTCCCAGTTTAAAACTACAAAATTGACAAAACTCTAAAAAATCACAGGGGACTGAGTAAAGTCGCCCTCTATTGAGCGACTACATTGCAAGTCGCCCACCCATTGGGCGACTGCATGTAAGTCGCTCAATAGGCAGACGACTGATTGCAGTCGCTCGAGAGTACAACGATAAAATTCTGTCGGTGTCTGGTTGGGCGATTAGCTCCAGTCGCCTAATGGGGGGCGACTGGAGCCTATTTTTGTAAAAACATTTCCCGCGGGTATATTTATGTATTTTCGAATAAAAAAGATTATCCGTACAAAAATTTCCTTGAATTCGAGTCTTAAATTGATGATGGATCAACACATTTGACTTGTTTAGACTCTGTTTAACGGTGACGTGGCTTTTGACTGAATTACTATTATAGTAGCTTTAAATTTTTTTTAAAAAGTATTTAATTGAAAAATAGAAAAAAAATAAAAAACATTATTATTATATCAGATAACACAGAAAAAAGAAAAAGAAGAAAAAACTATGTTACAAATTAATGTGTTCTGAATGACTTCTGGAACTCAGAAGCTATCGATGAATGTGGCCTTAGTAAATAAACTGGTTTGTGTCTGACTCTAAATTCAAAACGTATTTACCTGGACTCTTTTTGACATATAAAGGCACTGTATATATATGAGCTACCCAACGCAGCTGGGAAAAAACGTACACGTACTAGGAAATCACTCAAGAGTGCATCATATGTTTTTAGCATGAGCGGCTACATAAACTACAAAAGGGAAACGAAGTACGAAAAGAAATAAAAGGTCCCACCGGGATTCGAACCCAGGTCGCCAGATTCAAAGTCTGGAGTGCTAACCACTACACTATGGAACCGTATTTGACTCTCTCTCTTTCCGTAAAATTTATTTATCCACATTGGCGGACTTTAATACATACGGCGATACTACCAGCGCCTTCATAGTCCAGTTTTTTTTCATCAAAGGAGGTGTCGACTGCTGAATTCTAGAACATGCAACACGATAAGATAGTAACAGATTCACCCAGTTCAATAAGATAGTAACGGATTCATCCTATTCTACTAGTAATTGCCCGGTTCAATAAGATGTAACAGATTCATCCAATTCTACTAGTAATTGCCCAATTCAATAAGATAGTAACATATTCATCCAATTCTACTAGTAATTGTAGCCTATTGAGAGAGAGGGAGAGATTAATGCAGTCAACACTCAAAGTACGTTTGCAAGACAGTTCATATGGTTGAGCCCAAGCAAGTATAAGAATAAACCATGGTTAAGCCCAAGCAAGTATAAGAACAAACGAATATAAAAAGCATTTGCTCTTCTTTTTTAGGATTTTGGTTTCTCCGAAAGTCGAAACAAAAGAAAAACAAATATAAAATACATTTGCTCTTTTTTTAGGGTTTTGGTTTCTCCAAAAGTCGAAACAAACAAAATGGCTTCTTCAAATAGATTCTCTAAACAACTTTTTAATTCAAAAACTATGTATGCCGTCCATATCGACGTCTCCACTATCCGCTGTTGCCTTATATATATATATATATATATATATATATATATATATATATATATATATATATATATATATATATATATATATATATATATATATATATATATATATATATATATATATATATATATATATATATATATATATATATATATATATATATATATATATATATATATATATATATATAGTATAAATAACAGGGGCACCATGGTGTCCAGGCTCCATGATTAAGACTTTCCATCCATGATTGAAACTTTCCATTCATAATTAAGACCTTCCATCCTGATATTATATATCATTGCACTTGCACGCATCTAAAAGCAATCTAAAGGCAGGGAGGTTTGGTAAGATACTCCAATGTGAACCATATAAAAAAATTGTAAGGAAGTCCATAGTTTATATATATATATATATATATATATATATATATATATATATATATATATATATATATATATATATATATATATAGGAAGCCTCTTTTCTACTCCCGGGTGTAATTACACCCTATGTCGTATCTCACAACATAGGTAGTATCTCGCGTAACGGAGAGTATGTACGTGTAGTATACTAGTATTTAAGATCATATAGGTGGTATGAATAATTTTTCAGAGGTGGTATGCATACTTTTTTAACATACTCCTTTTTATGTACGTATATAAAGGTATTTATAAAATACGCTAAAAACTATGGACTTCCTTACAATTTTTTCGTGTGGTTCACATTGGAGTATCTTATAATTAGTATATGAGTATACCTAAAGTGATAAAGGAGTATTTCAAGTTTGTTTAGGTGGTATATTAGAGGTGGGTGTAATTACACCCGGGAGTAAAAGGTATTTTTCCTATATATATATATATATATATATATATATATATATATATATATATATATATATATATATATATCATTAGTCACAGTCTAAAAGAAAAGACCTTTGTTGTGAGAGGAAATTAAGAGACTGTTCATATTAGCTTCTGCGTCTGACTTCTACTTACAGAAGCAGAAGCCAATATGAAAGTCCCAGTTTCTATAAGCCACATTAGTCACAATCTAAAAGAAAAGACATTAGTCACAGTCCAAAAAAAAGACCTTTGTTGTGAGAGGAAATTAAGGGCCTGATCATATTGGCTTCTACTTCAATAGAAGCTAATATGAAAGCATTAATTTTTATAAACCGCTTCTATCAGTTGTTACTATTCATCGACCACTACTTTTCGTTCTCACATATTGTAATATATTTTGTATTTTATTATATCACAATTCCGTAAGTCGCACAGTAGTCTGAATGTTGTAATGTCTTTCGTTGCACCGTCTTTCTTATATAATACACTACTATTCATCGTCCGCTTTTATCAGCTACTTCTATCAGCCACTATTATTTATCAGCTATAACTAAAAAATATCAGCAAAAATCAATATGAACATGCCCTAAAATTCAAATTGATGCCATACCTTTCAATGGTTATATGGCCCGGGTTTGGGCTGGAAATGGCAGTGAGTCCAAATACCATGAATGTTTCGTCACTAATGACAGCTCCTCTTTGCTCTATGCCGCTCAGTTGAACTAAAATAAGTTGATTTATAACTAAAATTATACTATAGCTGGTTGAAATTATATTGTAGCTGATGGTAATTTATTTACCGTAACTAAATTTAAAAATAGAAAAAATAGGTTGGTCCATCATGAACAACATAAACGTATACGGAAAAAAGAACCAACAAAAAAACTAAAAAATGAAATTTAGAAATAATAAAAAATAAACCATAAGTTCTCAAGCCAATGGAGGCCTAAGTCTCAGAAATTGAAGAGAAAAAGTCAAAAAAAAAAAGAGGGAAAAACAGCTCCCCAAAGGCCCCAACCAAGCGCCGACGAGTCTGACACTAGATGGCGGCGGCGCCGGCGGCGAGGAAGGGGAAGCGGAAGTGCGGTTTCTCCCAGGACGACGTGTACCTCCTCCTGCACAGGTCCGTGCTTCTCCTCGCACTCCCCGCTCACCCGCACCGCACCTCCCCCGATTCGCTCTAGGGTTTTAGCGTGCCGCCCAATCTTTCCGCAGGTACACGCCGGCGACAATCCTGACGGCGCTGCAGGAGGTGGCGCAGCACGTGGAGAGGAGGGAGATCGACTGGAGGGCGCTGGTGGGCAAGACGGCCACGGGGATCACCTCCGCTCGCGAGTACCAGATGCTCTGGCGCCACTTCGCCTACCGGCAGGACCTCGCCGAGAACGTGGACGACAGCGTCCAGCCTGTGGTTTGTGCCCACAAACCTTGGATTTTTCTGCCAGTTTTGATTAGCTCGTAAGGTGTCCAGTAGCTAGGATTCTCGTAGTTGGGACTGTTAAGATCGTAAGGTAGTATTACTAGTAGTACACAGAAATTCAGTTTGTTCAACTGTTGGCTGCTCTTTATCTAATGGTCTTGTGGTACTTGTGTTGCGCTGATTGATGATGGTAGGGCGATGAGAGCGACCTGGAATGTGAGGTTGAACCTGTTCCTACCCCAAGCAACGAAGCATTAGTTGAGGCCTCAACGTTTGCCAAGGTGCCACCTTGTGTTTTGTCAAAAGCATATCTTGCTGTATTGTAGCATATACTTTTGAATAGCAAATGCTACTTTTGAATTTAAGGTGCCAAACTGTTAAATTTTCTTTTTCACCCCCTTGCCTCATTTGTGTGTTTATCTAGCTACCCACCTATTAACTTCAACACATTCCAGTGTAATTAGTACTCGTTCTATTTGATTCTTTGGCTTACAATATTTAGGATGAATGCTGTATTTTTATTGGCTTGCCCAAGGAGACCTTTTATTATGATCTTATCCATAAGGAGTTGCAAAATTTGATCGACTCGGATGACTTATTAGTTATGCTGGTGTGCATTCAGAATTTCATACAGTAAGCATGCGTGTAACTGTAACATATTCAGTATGAACCTATTGTAGACTGGTTGATGCTCAATGTTGGTTCTGTTCAAAAGCTTGGTCAATGCCTCATTTTACAACTGGAAGATAAAGCACCGTGTGGTTTCACTAGAAATCAGAGGATAATGAAATATTTTTGGATGTATGGTGTAAAAAATGTAAGGACTTGTCAATAAAAATTGAGTTCTTATGAGAACTCTTTAAGTTTCTTGTTATTTTTCAGTGATTGTAGCCTTCCGTTTCATTTAATAATTTTACAAGATGGATATCACTGAATGCCTCACAACTCTGTCTTGTGAGTTTTCAAGAACTTAAAATAGCGTCTACTGATAAACTAATAGTTCTTGCATCTACCAATTCTTCAACTGCAATTATGAGTGACGAGTCTGTCTCTGTATGCATAAATATATAAAAGGGCCGTCATGTTTAGTAGTTTATGAAAAATGTAAGGATGAAAAAGTTGAGTTCTTATGAGAGCTCTTTAAGTTTCTTGCTCTTTTCCAGTGAGTGTATTCTTCCATTTCTTTTAATAATTTTATAATATTCGTAGAATGCTTCACAACTCTCTTTATTTTTAAGAACTTAGGATAGTATCTACTCATGGACTTATAGTGCTTGCATTTGCTAATTCCACAACCACACTTATTGTGTCTTTCTCTGTATGCACAAAGACATAAAAGGGCCATCGTGTTTTAGTTCATGGAAAATATTTCTTTTTATGCCTATGTGATGCTGCAAAGAACTACATAACCTCTAGTTTCTTTGGCAATTTTGTATCGTTTACTATGTCAACTGCCATGCAATCATGTCTTGTACTCTTGTTCTATCATTTATTTGCACTATAACTTTGTTGATATCTTAGATATGTGCAATGGTACTTTATCCTGTCATATGAATTGCAGATCTTAATCTCTGGATCTTCACATGGGCAAGCCTCTAGTCATCGTGTTAGCTTGGAAGCACCTGTCCTAAACACTCCAAATGAAAAGATACCTCGTGTTCCATCTGATAAACAGCTTTCCCAGAGTCACCGTACAAATGGTACACGTCCAGTTTCCAACTCAAAACAGGCATCCCATACAGGGTTATCTCCTGATCCTTTGGATGCAAATGGACCTCCTAAAAAGAAAAAGAAGCCTAAACCATGGTCTAAAGAGGAGGATGCAGAGCTAGCAGCTGGTGTACAGAAGTGTGGTGAAGGAAATTGGCTGGACGTTCTGCATAAATATAGCTTTGATAATACAAGAACGGCTGTTCAGTTGTCTCAGGTAACACTGCGATCACCTTGTCAACTGTATACTAGCATCCATTATTATGTGACCGCTAATCCTTATTTACATGTGTGGGATTACCATACTTGAAATCATCCCAACTTATGGTAACCTGCTTTGCAAATCTTTATCTCTATTGAAGCTGAGTGCAAAACGAAGAACAAGAGAGTGACACATCATCACATTCACGCATTGTCGTCCGATTCCAATCCAACGAATACAATGCACTAAAAAAGGACACTCAATAGAGCATACGTCTACAAGACATTAAGGGGGTGTTCGTATTGGTTGCAGCTGATGGGTTTCGACTGAAAAAAGTGGTTTTTAGGAGGGGTTGAGCGGTGGACAAAGTGAGGGAGAGATATGCATGCGAGACGTGAGCTAGAGAAATAGGGTACGTGATGCGCCTGTGACCCCTTGCTTTATCCTCGGAGCAAGAGGAGTGAAAAAGCCGATTTGAGAAACCAGATGTTCATGTTGGCTTCTGGCTTCTGCAAGTATAAGTTAGAAGCAGAAGCTAATACGAACACCCTCCTAAGTGACTCCATAGATCATACTTCTAGAACCATCTATTATACGGAACAATAAAACTTGATAATATAAATTTCTCATTACACTAAATTGCAAATCAAGAATAGGATTACCACAACATCGTGCGGGCACAATCCCACATATGTGAATCTGTTGCAAGTATTTATCCAAAGTTCCAAACAGTTGTGCTGCTTGTTGCAATTGTTTGGTTGCTTCTCATCTATGCCTAGACATAAGTTCCATCTCAACCTTGCTGGGTCTGTTTGGTTAGTTTTCTTATGCATCTTACAGTTGTGAATATGATGATAACCATGAATTGTTATATCCTTTTGTCCTCACGTGGACATCTGTCTATAGAATAGTTAAAATATATTGTTATTTTCAGAGATGGGCGCTAATTTGCAAGCGTCAAGGAACAACCAAGCCTGCTAATGCTAAACCAGTCAGTGTGGTTAGCTCAGAGGAAAGAAAGGCAGATCGAAATGCATTTTCTATGGCTCTTGATATGCCTATGACTGGATTATGTAAGTTAAGATTAGGTATTTACAGAATTCATAAGCGTTATTAGTAAAGGCTGGGTCATTTAGAATAATGTTTCTTTGCTGAATTATCAACAACTCAAACATTGTTCTGTAGCTTTGTTACATATCTCGGCTGTAAATCCGTTTTGTGCAATCTTTGGAGTGACCTTGTGCTGGCCTTTTGATGCTTGTTTAAACTGTGTATGCAGGAGCTCTACAACAAAGCATTCAACATCCTTCTCCAGTGTTTGGTACTATGACACCTGAGGTGAAATCTACAACTGCCCCTTCATCATTGCCGGTGCCAGTACCAGTGCCAGTTGCTGTTCCTGTGCTAGTACAAGTGCAGTTGCCACTGTTAGATATGTGTATAACCTAGGGGCTTATTTGCACTTTGTATGGATGTATATATTGTATTGGCCTGTTGGCCTCTTCGTAAATACTGAGCCAAACCATTTACATGGTATTAGAGCAAGGATAGGGTTAGGGTTCCTGGTCGGCCGCCGCCCACCGCCGCCGCCGCCGGAATCCCTTCCCCATTCCCTTCCTCCCTTTCCTCCGTTCCCCTCCTCCATTTCATCGTCCCCGTCGTCTCCCTCGCCGCCCGGTGCAGCTGCCGCTTCGGGACGCCGTCGCCTCTTGTCCGCTGGATCCGGCCGCTGCCGTCCTAGATCCGGCCCGAGCCGCCGGATCCGGCTCTCTCCTCCAAGCCGCCGCCGCCTCGGGTCGCCTCCAGCCCCGAAGTCGCCGCCGCCTCGGGTCGCCTCCAGCCCCGAAGCCGTCGCCGCCCGAAAGCCGCCGCCACCTAGGGTCGCCGACGCCCGGAAGTCGCCGCCGCTGCCGTCGCCGCCCGGAAGACTCCGCTGCCTGGGATCGCCGCCGCCGCCCGGAAGACTCCGCTGGCTGGGATCGCCGCCGCCGCTCGGGCCTGGGCTCCTGCCGCTCGTGTGAGCTCCCTCTGCCTTTAACAAGGCATTTCGGTACAGTTCAAAAAAAAGAAAGAAAAGGGCAAAAAAAAAGCAAAAAAAAGGCAAAAAAAAAGAAAAAAAAGGAGAGAAAGCCAAAAAAAAAGGCTAATGGTTCTTTTGCCATCCCACTCCCCGCTGTTCGTTTTGATGGTACCAACTTCCGGGAGTGAGCAGTGCACCTGCGGATTCTCCTCAACAGTCAGCGTCTGTGGGGTCATCTCACTGGTGATGATCCCTGTCCGCCTCGTCCTACACCGCCCATCCAGCCTGCTCTCTCAGCTAATGCAGATCAGGCGTCTCGGGACGAGGCCAATGCCGCGTTGGAGGAGGCCCTGGAGCTCTATCAGTCTGCCCTGCACACCTATGAGCTATGGCAGACGGATGAGGCTCGTGCTACTGCCATCCTGGTAGGTAGCATGACCGTGGCTACCTCTATGGATGTGGCGGAGCTGCCGATGACACAGCTTATGTGGGAGCGTCTCCGAGCTCATTATCAGCCGACGAGTGATGCTATGTATCTCTCAGTCGTGCACCGGGCGCACTCCCTTCAGCAGCTTGATGCCACCGTCGACGACTTCTACCAGCAGATGTCAGAGGTGTGGCATCAGCTTGACTCTCTGGGGCCGGATGTTTGCCGGACCTGTCCCTGCTGTGTGCGGCTCCGTGCTCATCAGGAGACTCACCGTCTCTATGACTTTCTGACGCGTCTCCGACCTGAGTTCGAGACTGTGCGGGCTCAGCTCCTGACTCGCCACTTGCGCCCGAGCCTAGTGGAGGCTCTCACAGCTATGCATGCTGAGGAGACTCGTCTTCGTGGTACAGTTCAGATACAGGCAGTCTTGTCTGCCTCTGCGCCTGCCTCTTCAGCATCGGTCGAGCTCTCTTCCCCAGCTCCCACCGCCCCTGTAGCTGCTGCTTCTACTACAGGCCTTCACTGCACCTACTGCCAGCGTGATGGTCACAGGTACCAGGACTGCTACAAGAGGAGGAAGGACCAGAGTCGTCGGGGTGGACGTCCCCCGAAGGGCTCTGGCAGTTCCTCCTCTCGCCAGGATCGCCAGGGCTCCACCAGTGACGCCGCACAGCAGTTGCTCTCGCTTCTCCAACGCCTTGGTGTCGGCTCATCCTCAGACTCTTCGGGTTCAGCTCGTCTGGCTCTTGCTTCTCAGCAGTCTTCCACGCCTCCGCCTCCTCCCTCATCAGGTACTTTATCTCCGTGGATCTTAGACTCTGGTGCTTCTTTTCACATGACACCAGATTCCACACATCTCACCTCTATACGGCCCACAGTTCCTTCTACTGTTTAGACTGCAGATGGTACCCCTCTGCCTGTTGTAGGTCGAGGCACGTTGTCTACCTCCTCCTTTCATGTTCTTGCAGTTTCTCATGTTCCTCATCTTACTTTGCAGCTTTTGTCGGCTGGTCAGATCACTGATCACGACTGTCGAGTTATTCTTGAGTCTAACTCTTGTTTCGTTCAGGATCGTCGCACGGGGACTCTGCTTGGTACTGGCCCTCGCCGCCGTGATTCGCAGCGTCTCTGGGAGCTCGACTGGCTTCATCTGCCCTCTGCTCTCTCCACCAGCCAGTCAGCTACGACCACTCCCTCTGGGCTTGCTGCGTCCACTACCTCCTTCGCTCAGTGGCACCATCGTCTCGGTCATCTTTGTGGTTCACGTCTTTCGTCACTTGTTGGTCGTGGTGTTCTTGGGTCTGTTTCTGGGGATACTTCTTTACATTGTATGGGTTGCAAGCTTGGCAAACAGCTGCAACTCCCCTATCCCTCTAGTGACTCTATTTCTGCTCGTCTTTTTGATCTTGTACACTCTGATGTTTGGGGTCCTGCCCCCTTCGTTTCGAAAGGGGGTCATCGCTACTATGCGATCTTCATTGATGATTATTCTCGCTATACTTGGCTCTATTTTATGTCCTCTCGCAGTCAGATTCTCTCTATTTATCAGCGCTTCGCCACTATGATTCGCACTCAGTTCGATTTGACTATTCGTGTGTTTCGTGCTAACTCTGCTGGCGAGTATCTCTCTACAGCCTTCCGCTCTTTTCTCGCTGAACAGGGTACTCTTCCCCAGTATTCCTGTCCTGGTGCTCATGCTCAGAATGGGGTCTCTGAGCGTAAGCATCGTCACTTACTTGAGACTGCTTGAGCCCTCATGCTTGCCTCCTCTGTTCCCCCTCATTTTTGGGCTGAGGCTGTCTCCACTACAGCGTTCCTTATCAACATGCAGCCTTCCACCGCCCTTCGGGGATTCACTCCTGTTGAGCGTCTTCTTGGTCGAGCCCCAGAGTATGGTCACCTTCGCTGTTTTGGTTGTGTCTGCTTTGTTCTCCTCCCACCTCGTGAGCGCACTAAGCTGACTGCTCAGTCAGCTGAGTGTGTTTTTCTTGGCTATAGTCTTGAGCATAAGGGTTATCGCTGCTATGACCCTGTGGCACGTCGGATGCAGATTTCCCGGGATGTCACTTTCGACGAGTCTCGACCTTACTATCCTCGTTCTCCCCCAGTCAGATCTGATTCACTTGCTGAGTCAGTCTCCTTTCTGACTTTTCCTCATTCTCCACCTGCTTCCACTACTACTTTGCCTCGTCCACCTCCACCTCCTTCGGCCTCGTCTTCGCCTGATCCTCCTCCACCTACGTCGGAGAACCATTCCCACTCTTTTATTGAGATTTCACCTTTTCCTTTGCACTACTCTCGTCGGCCTCGACCTCCTCCTTCTTCAGTTGGCACTCCCTCCTTGCTGGGCCCTGTTCCCAGTTCCTCTTATACATCCTTGTCAGATCCTGCTCCCAGATACGACCTTCGTGATCGTCACACTGTTAGGCAGCCTGAGCGCTATGGTTTTGCGGCCACTACCTCTTCTGAGCCTCTGACTTATCGTGAGGCTGTTGCTCATCTTGAGTGGCAACTTGCGATGTCTGAGGAGCTTGTTGCTTTGGAGCGTACCGGCACTTGGGATCTTGTACCCTTACCTGCACATGTCACTCCCATCACGTGCAAGTGGGTATACAAGATCAAGACTCGCTCGGATGGTTCCCTTGAGCGCTACAAGGCTCGTCTTGTGGCACATGGTTTTCAGCAGGAGTATGGTCGTGACTATGATGAGACATTTGCTCCTGTTGCTCACATGACCACCGTTCGCACTCTCCTTGTTGTTGCCTCCGTTCGACAGTGGTCCATCTCTCAGTTAGATGTCAAGAATGCCTTTCTCAATGGCGAGCTACGCGAGGAGGTCTACATGCGGCCGCCCCCTGGGTATTCTGTCCCTGACAGTATGGTCTGTCGCCTTCGTCACTCTCTCTATGGGTTAAAGCAAGCTCCTCGTGCTTGGTTTGCCCGGTTCTCATCTGTTGTCACTGCCGCTGGTTTCTCTGCCAGTAATCATGACCCTGCTCTTTTTGTTCACACCTCTTCTCGGGGTCGGACGCTTCTCCTTCTATATGTTGATGATATGATCATTACTGGTGATGACTCTCACTACATTGCTTTTGTGAAGGAGCGTCTCCGTGAGCAGTTCTTGATGTCTGATCTGGGTCCTCTTCATTACTTTCTTGATATTGAGGTTACTGCTACCTCCGAGGGCTACTATCTCTCCCAGGAGCGTTACATTCAAGATATCCTTACTCGTGCTTGCCTTACTTATCAGCGTACAGTGGATACTCCTATGGAGCTTAGTGCTCATCTTCGACCTACCGATGTCGAGCCTCTTGAGGATCCCACTCGCTACCGCCATCTTGTTGGGAGTCTTGTATATCTTGGCATCACTCGTCCTGACATCTCTCATGCAGTTCACATTTTAAGTCAGTTCGTCTCTGCTCCTACTCAACTCTATTATAGTCACCTTCTTCGTGTCCAGCGGTATCTTCGTGGGACTATCACTCGTCGTCTTTTCTTTCCCCACTCTAGTTCATTGCATCTTCAGGAATACTCTGATGCAACCTGGGCTAGTGATCCTTCTGATCGCCGATCTCTTTCTGCCTATTGCGTTTTTCTTGGTTCCTCCTTGATTGCCTGGAAGACCAAGAAACAGACTGTTGTTTCCCGTTCGAGTGCTGAGGCTGGGTTGAGAGCCATGACGTCATTGACAGCTGAGATCACATGGCTTCGGTGGCTACTTGAGGATTTTGGTGTTTCCACTCCTGCACCGACTCCTCTCTTATCAGATAGTACTGGCGCGATCAACATTGCTCGAGATCCTGTGAAGCATGAGCTCACTAAGCACATTGGAGTAGCTGCTTCATACATACGCTCACAGGTGCAAGACAAAGTTATTGCTCTTCAGTATGTGCCCTCGGAGCTTCAGTTAGCAGATTTCTTCACCAAGGTGCAGACGGTTGCTCAGCATCGGTTCTACATTTCCAAACTCAGTGTTGTTGACCCACCATGAGTTTGAGGGGGGTGTTAGATATGTGTATAACCTAGGGGCTTATTTGCATTTTGTATGGATGTATATATTGTATTGGCCTGTTGGCCTCTTCGTAAATACTGAGCCAAACCATTTACAGCCACTTCCTCAGGTGCAACAAGTGCCTGCCCAAGCTGCGCCCTTGAAAATGTCAAATACTTTAAACAAGTCACGAAATAACTCGAAGAAGCAAGCTGCCCAACCAAATCCTACAAATGGTCCTTCCTCAATACAAGCAGCAGCCATTGCTGCTGGTGGGCGAATCGCCACACCAAGCATTGCCACCAACTTGTTAAAAGCTGCACAATCCACGAAAGCTGTGCGCATAAGATCTCGAGGAACAGGATTTTCAAAATCTTTTACGAGTTCTAAAGCATCTACTATGGCTGGTGAGCCTGGTACACAGCTTGGCAGTGTTCAACACCCAGAACCTCCAAATACTTGTGCCCCTACATCATCTCTGTTGGTTTTGACTACGCATGCATCCAAGCAAGTTGGCGATGTTTCAGAAGTTGCAGGAGTTAATTCCCCGGGACAATCTGCTGGGGTGCATTTGTCGGAAACTAAGAGAACATTGAGCACCGCACCAGTGTCTGCCCCGTGCAACAATGTGGAAAACGACGATGTCACTACATTTTGTGTTGTCACGATGGAGGACTTGTTTCCTGAAGAAGCAAAGCAGCCAGATATTGTAGATCCTAAGGCTGAGGAGATCATAGACCCCAAGGATGCGGACATGATAGAGTTTGATTGCTTTGTTGCCCAAGGATGCTTAAATATCGATTAAGAGCAACGCTCCCAGCGCCCTAAAAAACAGGTATTTATATGATTCGGTTTTTTCGGTAAAAACCGAGGAAAAACCGAAAATCCCAAAAAACCGAACAGCCCAGCGCCCAGTCACCAGCAGTGCCGACGGCCCGGCCCGCCCGACGCACGCGCGGGCGGGCGCAAGACGGCACCGAAAAGGGGAAAACCCTAGCGCTGCGCCGCCAGACCGAGTGAGTGAGAGACTGAGAGTCTGAGAGAGCGTGAGTGAGTGACCGACGCGGCGACGCCCCTCGCCACAGTCGCTCTGGCCCAGATCCGAGCTCCTCCCCGGCCGGTGCTCCCTCCCCGGCTCCCCGCCCGGTGCCCCCTCGGTCCCTCGCCGGCTCCCCGCCCGGTGCTCCCTCGGTCCCTCCCCGGCTCCCCGCCCGCCCGCCCGCCCGGTGCTCGGCGCCTCCGCCTGACCGCCTCCTTCAGTCCTTCGGGCTCTGGACCTCCGGTGCCGGTGCTCCGCGCCTCCGCCTCTTTCAGTGCTCCAGTGCTCCGCCTCCGCGCCTCCGCCTCCCTCTCCCAACTCCCAAGACGCCGGAATCAATTGGATCTTGCGAAGTAAGTTCTTTGTGGCTTTCTCTCTGTTTCATCAATTGGATGATCTCTGGATGACTCTAAATCTCTAATAGCAAATAGAGTTGTATGATAAATGTGTTAACTGTCAAGTGTTAACTGTTAACTGTTAAGACACAGAAGAAGTTCCCTTCGTACATTAATTTGTATGATAAATTTGTATAAGAAATGCTATGATTAATTGCAATGGGGTCTTGGTCCATATATAGCTAACTAGCAACCTGCAGCTCGCAACATCACACATGTTCAGTATAAATTTTGACCATATTGACAAGAACATAAATTGCAGGTATTGTTATAATAAGATGGATTTATGGATTTACTTACATTGGCTATGATAATCATCATACAAACGTTGCCGATGCATCATAATCCCTAATGCACTGCCATGCGTAAGAGCTAATATTGTAAGCAATATGGGTGCCCTGCACTGAACATATATGCACCAGTTAATTTGTAATGTGTTTGTGTAGCTTCCTCTGTCCAGTACTGGACAATTTAGAGATGTTGCATTTTTTGTGTAGCTTCCTCATTTGTGCTTAACTGCTGGTTTATTTGCTGCTGCTGCTAGCTGCTGCTGGAGGGCTGGAGTACTGCTGCTTGATGCTTTTGTTATTATCTGCTACTGCTGGTATTATGTATGGATGTTTTATTGTTTTTATGTACTGCTACTGCTGTTGTCCTGTACTCCTGTGAGGCTGTGAGGCTGTGATTCCTGAGTGAAGTGAAGTGATGCTGGACTGCTGGTATTATCTGATGCTTTTGTTATTATCAATGAAGTGATGCACTGATGCTTCATGCTGTGATAAACTGAATGTGTTTGGCTGATTGCTGATTTGCTGTGATGCACATGCACTGATGCTTGCTGTCGGCTGTGAGCTGCCCCTGCCCTGTCCGACTGCATTCTGCTGCACAGCATTTCTGCGTCACTACTGCGTGGTGCGTGCGGTCTGCCAGACAGCCAGAGTGCCACAGGCTAGTCACTCACAGTGCCACTGCAGCACTGCTATTAGCCATTTAGAATGGAGAATTAACGTTTAGAATTGGTTGTAGAATAGAGAAGAGAATTAATGTTTAGCAATTCGCGCAAAGTTTGGTAAAATTGGTATTAACCGATACCGTACCGAAATAAAATGGTATTTACCGATACCGAACCGTATTTAGAAAAATACCGTATTTCCCGAAATACTAAAACCGTATTTACCGATTAAACCGTATTTACCGAACCGTATAAACCGAAAAAACCGAACGCACAGCCCTAAGAGGAAGGAAGGCAGCTGCTCCTGATACCATAGGCAGTCAAAGTACTGTCCAGAAGTAGCATACCGCGAACTCAAAAGGTAACGCAGGATGCCCAAGAGTGCGGCTGTCGGCACTGGAACGCCAGCCCTTATTTTTTGGACCAAGTACGGAAGGAACACATTTGATTGGATTGAGCTTATCTGGTAGTACCACTAATTAACATCACTAGCCTCCTGTGATGTTTAAAGCGATATTGGCTTTCTATATTTTCTGGACAGTGTCCTGCGTCTGTTATCACTGTGGTCTGTTGGAATTGTGACTATGGCAAGTCAAGCTGTCCCATCAGCATGATGCTTGGAAAATTGAGTTGCTTGCTTTGGCGTCGGACGGCTTTTAATTTTGTTTTTTTGTGTTTTTTAATTCTTTTATATTGTTTGTGATGATATAATGGTTTTTTCTTTATTTTTTATTTTTCTATTTTTTATTAGAAAAAACTAACATTCGTTATAATACAATTTCAGCTATAAGTCAAAAGTCATAGCTAAAAGTTTAAGCCATAGGTGGTGATTGGTTCGGCTGAAAAACTCATGGCTGAAAAAAGCACTGTAGCTAACAGAGGCTTATTTAGCATAATTAAATTTAAAAAAATTTAAAAATATAAAAAATATGTTAGCCCATTACGTATAATACAAACAAATACGGGGAAAAAAAGAACCGGCAAAAAAGCTCAACAAAAAGTCAAAAGTTTAGAAAAAGACGAAACTTATGAATAGTGAAAAATAAGCCAGAAGCCAGAAGCCGAAGCCGAGTTGATCAATCTAGTTAAAGCTGAGCCTTTATTTGAACTAATTATCTGGTGTTGGATCAGATATTACTAATTATTGGTCCCTTCTTTTTGGTTATTTCTTTTCAGCTTAGGTTTCTCTTAAACAAAGAAAAAGAATGATTTCTTAGTTGTTTTTTAGAAATAGTTTATCAGGATAGTCTTTTTAAAGTGGTTTATCGGTTTATTAGGATTTGATTCATTTAAATAAGGGTTTATACTAAGATTAAAAATCATCAGTCATAATCATTAACTATCAACCGTAGCTAAAAATAATGCGGCCATTGCTAACAGAAATAGGTGTGTGTGAGAGACTTGAATGGCTCGTGTTAACCATCGCATCAAATCAGAGGATGGAAGAACATTATTTGGTGCAGGTGTCACTCATGGCATATGGCTCTATTCTTAGCCTTTTTTAAACGGTTTTTTTTAGTCCGTCATCCATCACATCTTAAAAAGAAAAAGTAGCAAAAAGCTATTTACCATATCTCACGAGAACATGCACATGGTCAACCTGCACCATCAGATGTCATACCACGTGTACTGAAGTTGTTGACATTTCGTCACCTCAAGTGTCCCTTGCATTTTAGTCTGGTCATGACTTGTTGTTTTGTTTTTTTAGACGTGTTGTTTTCATTTTTCCCATCGTGACACTTGAGTGCCTGCCTCTAATTGCGAAAATTAAGATGATACCTATTTGGATTTAAAGTTTATGTTTATGACTTTTTTTTACTGTAGCAGTCGAAAATGAACTGTAACTGCTTAGCTTTTTCAATGTGATTAAATTTTAAAAAAATAATAATAATAAATTTATCATCACGGATAATACAAAGAAATAAGAAGAAAAAAGCAAAAGGTCCAAAAAAATCAAAAAAAGCTAAAACAAACGAAATTAAGAAGCCAGAAGCTGAAATGAGCGGGCCACTTTGGCTAAAAAAGACGAAATTAAGAAGTCAGAAACCTTGGCATAGATACAAGAACTAAATTAGGTGGTGCTCATTAGAGCTTAAGCTTTTAACTCATTAATTTCGTCTTTTTCTGGCCTTTTGTATTTTCTTTTTCTGTATTTTTTGTATTGTCCATGATGATATAATATTTTTATTATTTATTATTTTCTAATTTAATTACGTTGAAAACCTATCCGTACATATAGTAAAAAAGCTGCTACAGTAACAAAACTAGAAGCTTAAACTTTAAAAGTCCAAATTTAGTTGGATTTAAAGTCACTGGGAACCAAATGATACGACCGACACATTTGAAGCACTGACTTAATTGGGATGCTCGGATGCTGCACAGAAAAGACCGGAGAAATATAAGCTCCGTTTTGACACATTCATGGCGAGATATATGTGTGTCAAGTTCTGAAAAGCCCATAAAAATTTAAACCAAAATTTTTCTTGATTTTTACTGCTTTTTTGGGTGAATTTCTGGAAACTTTCCTTTTTGGGAAAGTTCCCCTCGCTGCCGCTTTTCTTTTTCGGTCGGGCACCTCCCCTCTCCGCTGGCGCCCCGCCTCTTTCCGCTTTCTTCTCTCCCCGGCGCTCGCGCCCCTCCCCGCTAGCGCCTTCCTCCCCCGCCTCCCTCCCTTCCCGCCTCCTCTCCTCCCTGGCGCCGCTCCCTCCCTTCTCCCGCTGGCGCCCTTGCTCCTCCCCGCCTTCTCCCCGCGCACGCGCTTGCGCTGCGCGCTGCGCCGCGCCGCGCCTGTCTCCGCGCCGCCCCGGGTTCGCCTCGCGCCCGCGCCGTCCCGACCGCCTCGGTCTGAAGGGGTGGACGCCCTCGCGCCACGTCGCCCCGCCTCTACTCCGGCCCACCTGGCAGTCGCCGCGCCTCCCTCTCCCGCGCGCGGACGCGCCTTCGCCCCTGCGCAGCTCACCTGCTCCCCCTCCTGTCGCCTCGCCATTAAGCCGCTACAGGGCCGTGCGTCACTCCCCCTGCGTAGAGGAGACCCTCCACCAACTCCCTATCCCCTCCTGTTGACTCCCCGGCCGCGCCCGTTGCCTTCTCCCCGAAGAAACTCCTCCCTCCGCCCGGGCATAAAAAGCCTCCTCCCGGCTTCCTTCTCCTCCTTTGCTTCCCCAGTGCCTCCACTGCCTCCGTTCCATTCCTGCCACCCCAGAGGACCTCTCTGAGCAGCCGATTGAACCCCCGTCGCCCCAGTCGCCGCCGCCACCCTCCCCTGCGCCGGCGGCACCGTAAAGCTGATCTCTCCCTCTCCTCCTCCACCTTCCGATTACGTTCGTCCAGAGCATCCTCATCCTCCCCTAATCACTCTACCGTCCTCCTCTGGCCAGGTAAAGCCCCGAGGAACGCCGCCATCGAGACTCCCTTCCGGCCGTCGCACCCCTCCCGTGGCCAGCTCTGCAGGAGGCTCCCCAGCTCCCATCTCCACCGCAAATGTGAGCACCCCACTCCCCTGACCGTGTAACTCTCGCCGATTGGGCTCACTCCGCCCCGGTGGCCCCCTTCGCCGCCGTTTAACCGAAGCACTCCCATCTCCCTCCCGCTCTCTCCTTTGGCCTCCTTGAGCCCCAAATCCCCAAAATGGATTCCCCGTGATGAACTCTACCCGGTGGTGCCCTTCCTTGCCATCGGAAGCCCTTGCTGTCGCTGGAGCGCGGAGGCGCCGCCATCTCCGCCTCTCTGTTTCACGCGCGCAGTGGGAGGAAGAAGACGACGACGTGGCTCCCTCTCCGCCGTTCACCCTCCCCGTTGCCGTCTAACCACAGCCGCCAGATCTAACTTTCCCTGCCACCGTTGGATCTTCATAAAACTCCCTCTCCGCCTCCGTCGGATCCTCCCCCGTACCGTTTCGCCCCACCGCATCGGCGCCGTCCGTCTCGAGACGCGCGTCACACATCCGTCCCGAGTGGGCGCAGCGCGTATGGGCCGCTCCCCTCGGCCCACTCTTTTCTCGCGCGTGCGCGCGCGCGTTGGGCCGCGTCGGCCGCTCAGCCGAGCGGGCCGTTCCCCGGGCCAGGCCACACTGTAGCAACGAGGTCGGGCCTATACTGTTCACAACAATTTCCCCGATTTAATCTTTTCTAAAATCCCAGAAAATCCAAATAAATCCTAGAAAATCACAAAAAATCCCAAAAAATTCCAAATTTCACCACCTTGCTCCAAATAATATCCTGGATCCATTTTTGGCCTCCACTTCCCCCAAATTCATCCCAGATAAATTCCTAAAATTCCATTTGAGGGATTTATGCATTTTACTCCTTTTTAATTAGTTTATTTTTCCCTCGCTTGATTAGGCTCAAGCAGGACTTATGTTATTTTATGTGTTTGCGCTAGTTCGAAGATCCCGGAAGTTCAAGTGCAGGCTCAGGACCCAGGTGTTTCTTCGTTCAAGCTAGCTGAGATCATCCGGATTGACGGCAAGTACCAAATCCTTTGATTATGTTGTAACCCGTGATATTTAATTATGATATTATGCTATTTGCATTATGCTAGTTCTGAAATGTTAGTTTGAAAATAAAATAAAATGTTTAGAATGACTTGTTATGTAGCTAAACCTACCACCGACAAATGCCATGCTAAATTTGTTGCCATGCCTTTGTAACCCTAGAAATAATTATCTGTTAATCTAGTTAACTATATGTTATTATTATCATGCAAAGTGTTACACTAATAAGGTTGTGGCTGTGGGCCAATAGAATTTCGAAAACCTGACTCTAAGGTAGGGTGGTATGAGACACCGTATCTTAGAGCGGAGAGTGCCGGCGTGCACAAGGTAGGGTAAGGGTTGGGGAAGAGCCGCGAGACGGTCCTCGCCCATCTTTTACCCTAAGGTTGAAGGTAGGGTAAGGGTGTTGTGGGAAACCACGAGACGGTCTACGCCCACCGCTTACCCTTGGTTGGGTCGCGGGCCTGGCGAGGTTGCGGACCATGTGAAAATATAAGGACTGAAACCCTTACGCTGAGCAAATGTCATAGTGATCGCTCAACCACAGGAGTTGACTTGTCAACACTGGTCTAGTAGCTGCTCAACTCGATTGAAACTCTACAGGTGTGGAGGAGGATGAGGATTAGCAATGAGGTTAGGCAGGCCGTGCTGCGGGTGCCTAACAACGGTAGAGTTCACTCGAAGCGGACGTTTGTTTTCTCTGTTTGTGGGTGTGTGTGTGTGAGTCAGACCTGAGTGAATTCTACCGGGTAGAGCCTATATAAAGAATTGAGCAGTGAAACGACCTGACTTCCTTAACTCTGTCGTGGGAGTTAAGGGATCGTGTGGGTAAAGCTGAGCAAACTCTGCAGAGTCAAATAAATGGTATTCGAATACGCTGTGCTTCCGGTTAATGGAGCTGTGTCACTTGGGTGATTCCAGCAGCGAAGCTTAAGTAGTTTTGTAAATGTTTTAACTTGATTAGGTTGGTTAATTAACTCTTCATGAAAAACCCCTGAGATCTTAAGGAGTAGTTTTGGGTCCATTTTATTAAAATGTTTGCAAATAAAACTGCATCCACTCAAAGTTAATAAACCAAGTATACTCCCTTCCTTTGATGTTTCGTGCATGTAGTAAGATAGAGTCCCTTTGGGACTTGCTGAGCCGGTTGTTTGGCTCACGACTTGCTTAATCCACTCTTTAGAGGATCAAGACGAAGGTGAAGGTCTCCCCGTCGAGGACGTACCGGAGGATCTCTTCTCCGACGAGGACCTGTGGCTTTAGGTCTTGGCCGCGCTCAAGCGGATTCTGGAGTTTTTGTGATGTAAGTATGCTTTGGGCTTGCACGCCCCGCTGTCGAAAATGGATGTTAATCCATATGTAAAATATATGATGGACTTTTGTTGTAAGCATGCAATTGTATACTCTTGCGCGACGTTCCATAACTGTTCATGCGTGAATAGTTGCGGAATGCCATGTCCGTACGCGCCCCTGGAAACGGGGGCGTTACAAGTTCCCAGCAGAATTGAAATAGCCTCTCATTAATAATTCATTAACAAGTGTTTACCGTCGAGCTAGCCATGCCCTCCGAGCAGGGGTGCCAAATGAATTTGGATTATCTATTTTATTCGATATCTAAATAGAAGTATATATAATAAACAAAAATACATTTATATTGTAAAACGAATCGAATCCAGATGGTATCTAGGTTTTTTTAATCAAATATGAATACAAATATGGTATGTAAAATAGGCGTCAAATCGAATACGAATATGAATAATATTCAGATTCAGCTGACATAATAGTAATAGCTAGCTAATACGTATCTTTTGTATTTAACCTCTAAATAGGGCATATTATATATGCATTTCGATTATTTACATGAGGCTTTCATCATGGTGGACTCTAATTTGGCACTTCATATTTTTTATTTTGGCACATCCCCAATAAAACTTTTTGTATGCTCTTTGTAGCTAAATTTAATACATTTATAACTAATTTATTTGTAATATATCTAGAATTAGTTAAGATTAGTGAAAAAATGACACCAATAATCAATGATTATATGATAAGCTAGAGGAAAAGGGGCGTAAATATTATTATAAAATCGGTGTCAATTTGTTAAACTTCATTATGCCATAGGATATTCGTATATGGCCGAATTGAGTAGGTATTCGATTTGTATTTGTTATAATATTCTATTTATATTTGTATTCGAGTATATTCATATTTATTTAAAAAATATAAAAACGAATATGAGAAGATCTATTCAATTTATATTCATCCGTTGATACCCTACCTAGAGCATTAATATTCGTTTTGACAAAAGAACACACGCGCACCTAGACACACAAATAGATATACAAGTTTGGAACGAGAAATTTCACAAGTATTTCTCACCGGTTTTTATGGAAACAGTTCAATTCCTACGTAACTTTAAAAAATTCTCACATTTCAAAACCAAGATGCTCCAAAAAAAATAGTAATAGTTTGTAAAGAGTTGTATGGAGAGAAACTCGCGTGCGATTTTAGCTGCTATAAATGAAATCACTATAGTATGTACTACAATCAACTAGTAGACTCCGTTTTATAAAGACTATCTGTTTAAGGCCCTGATCAATTCGGTTTAAACTTCTAACTTCCGGTTTATTTTTTACTATTCACAAATTTCGTCTTTTCTGAATTTTTGGCCTTTTTTGTGCTTTTTTACCGGTTCTATTTTCCCGTATTTGTTTGTATTATACGTAATATTTTTTATATTTTTTTAAATTTAATTATGCTAAATAAGCCTCTGTCAGCTACAGTGTTTTTTTCAGCCAGCTACAGTGCTTTCAGTCATAAGCCACAAAAAAAAGCCCAACTGATCACCACCTAAAAGTTATGTACTATAGAAAAACTATTACCGTAGAAAAGCAGCTTTTAGAAGCTAATATAAACAAATCATAACCTTTGCATTTTTGGTGAAGTTTCGAAGCAAACAGAAAAGAATAGCTCACGCGACCTACCCCTTTCATCTTATGCATATTTCATCCTCAAATCAAAATCTTATAAATAGAAGAATCGGTGGTCAAGGAGAGCTGGGGAGGGGAAAGCGCAGGCATCACCATCACTCGCCCTACCAAAAGTCAAAAGTAAATACCGGGGAGCTGATGCTAACATCGTATTTCCCACGTGTCCGCGCCTTGCGCCGTCTTAATACGACTGTGATATATTGATATATATCCCCCTAATTTCTACCAAACAAACAATGTGAGATATTCTCATTCCACTCCTCTTTGGACTGGCCTCTCACAAAATGCACCTCATCTTTCAGGAATTTTGGATACATGCCCTGTGTAGGCCCCTTTGGAACACGATAATTTCCCCAAATTTTTTTAGAAAAACTATTTCATGTGAAATCATTTTGTTCCAAATAGATCTTTAGTGTTTTGATTGTCTCATTTTATCTTTATCCATAAAGGGAGGGAAAAGAGCCACAAATCTATCAATATAGTGTGGCAATTAATTTCATTTGAAGCATAGGATTCAGTTCGGATTCTAGACTCTGAAGAGATATAGATGGTGCAAACGTACATGGAGTGATTTTTGTGTCGTGTGAAACTAAAGCAAAGGAACTGGCAATCCTTACATGCAATTACGGTTCTATTTGGAACACATAATTTCGTGGGATTTTTTTTTTGCAAGAAACAACTCAATTATAACTTATTTAAGCCCTATCTGGAATGAAGAACTCTTGTGTGAATTTTGTGGAAAATCTTACGTAAAATAAAAGTGAATGTTCCATTTCCTCTCAAATTCCTATAAAATTCATGTCTAGTCCTACGTTCCAATCAATGCCCTCTATGTTTCTTTGCAGTAACCGGCAACCCCTGCAAGGCTTTCTATGTTTCTTTAAGAACAATCACCATTCCCTGCACGCTGCCTGCAAAGGACTAAGTTGAAAAAAGTAATAAACGAAAGGTTTATATGATGAATAATCTAGACTAGTAGAACTAGTCAGCAACATTTAGGGGTCATCACATGCCACGATGGCTCATTGCTAGAGATGATAATGGTTAATAATTTTTGATTTATTCGGATTATTTTTGAATATAGGTTCCATCTGTTTGGATATTTATTTGATAGTGTCAGATTAAAAATAAATATGAATTCGTTAACTCACTGTCCGTCGAATATGAATAGAGATTTGAATTATTAAGATATTTAGGAAGCTGAATATTCGAGTGTATATCCCCTATTTTCAACCTAGCTTATTTATATAATACTTTAGGAGCTTATTATGTATTAACATATACATCAATACATAGACTTCGCAAATGAACCTTAGCCAAAATTCCTAATCCCCAATCCCATTCATGCTGTTTACATGTTTTCATTGATTTTCTGTATACAATTCAAGGGATTTTCGTATTTAAAAAATATTCGTGACCATATTCAATTCTATTATATTCACTTTGTATTTTTATTCAACGTTATTTATATTTATATTTATATCCGAATATTTGTATCCACGTCCGTATCTAAAAAGTATAAAAAATAAATATAGGAAGACCATGACCCATCTTTTCACACCTGTTACACGCTGCATGCATATCTTGCCACATCATCTAATCACCCCATAAACTAATCCCAATGGGGGATTGGATCATATACCCTCCCTTTAGTTTTGAAATTCAAGATTTACCCTTTTTATCTCAATGATACGTAGGGTCATCATAAGTCACTGACACGTGGGTCAGGAGGGTAAATCCTGAATTTCCATCTAAATGGAGGGTATATGATCAATAAATCCATATAAATAAAAGAAGCCTCCTGCTTAAGCTTCGAATCCTTTCCCATTCCCTCCTCCTCGCGCTATCGTCCTCTTCCTCTAGTCTCCACCCCAACAACAAGCAAGCAAGCAAGCAGAGCTTCCCGAGACCAAAACCCCCCAAATTCCCCACGCCCTCGCCTCCAATCCGATCGAGCTAGCTTCGAATCGATGGAGAAGTACGAGCTCCTCAAGGACATCGGCTCGGGCAACTTCGGTGTGGCGCGGCTGATGCGGAACAAGGAGACCCAGGAGCTCGTCGCCATGAAGTACACCCCGCGGGGGCAGAAGGTGCGGCGGCCCTGGTTCGGATTCTCAAAATCCCTGCGGAATTTGTGCCCTTTCTAGGTCGAATCCTGACGTGTGTCCCTGCTGAATTTGTGTGCAGGTTGATGAGAATGTGGCAAGGGAGATCATAAACCACCGCTCGCTGCGGCACCCCAACATAATCCGGTTCAAGGAGGTGAGCAAAAATTCGGATTTTTTTTCTGCGTGGAGATTTGTTGTTCTCGGTGGAGGGAATTTGATCGTTTCGGTCCGTTTGGGGGCGTGTTGTTAGGTCGTGCTCACGCCTACGCACCTCGCGATCGTCATGGAGTACGCCGCCGGCGGCGAGCTGTTCGACCGGATCTGCAGCGCCGGTAGATTCAGCGAGGATGAGGTGTTCATTACTTTGCTCGAATTAGATGGCTCCGAATCTTTCCTATTTTTCCCAAATATTTTTAGTTTGGTATCCTAATTTTTTTCTCTTCTTGGTGGCGTCGATACTATTCTAGGCGAGGTATTTCTTCCAGCAGTTAATTTGTGGTGTTAGCTACTGCCACTTCATGGTGAGAACAGCAACCAAGTAAAAGAAATAAACTTTTTTTTCTCTGGAATAAATGTTTAAAAAAAATTGTGCTGACGAGGTGTGGGATTGCAAATTTGTTTGAGCTTGCAGCAAATTTGCCACCGGGATTTGAAGCTGGAGAACACGCTGCTGGATGGGCGGCCGGCGCCGAGCCTCAAGATCTGCGACTTTGGCTACTCCAAGGTACCAATTTTTTTATTTGTTTTGTTCTTTCTTACTATGTTTTCTTTGACAAGGTGCACTGAAAGACGCCTTTCTTGTTTAGCTTTGCATACTGGAAGACCAAAATTTTGACACGAAACTGGGTTTATTCCCTCAATTGTGCTTATGAAACTCGTGCCTTTATTGCCTAATTAAAAAGAAAACCAAATTTGGACCAATTTCTAGCTTTATTGAGTGATGTTACCAACAGATCGTTTGGAACCGTATTTTTGCAAGAGAAAAAGACAGCGGTTAATCAAACAAAATCAGCATACTCTGTTGTTCCTCATTGTGGATGTATACTCGGTTACTCACACCTCTCTTTTGCAATGTTTCGTCGGCGCAGTCCTCGCTGCTGCACTCGAAGCCCAAGTCCACGGTCGGCACTCCGGCGTACATTGCTCCGGAGGTGCTCTCACGCCGGGAGTATGATGGCAAGGTCAGTTTTGTCATTTTGCACGTCTCTTACGCTTAATTTCACTGCAACTGGGTCCCGCTATGAGGGGTCGTCCCTACTGCAGCTATGCTTGTGCCGGTCTGCCGCAATACCCTATGGCCCCAACGTCGTCTCATCGTTCCTTTGCATTCCTAGACCCAGTGCATGAAAGCACACTTGGATTGGTATGTGGCCCCAATGCAGCATACATCCGTGCCTTGTAGAATAGGCTCCTCGTTGACCTCCCTTATCAGTCGTTTTGGATTATGGAATTTTGTTCTGAGGTCAAGTAGACAGGGAGTGGGCCTGGCCCCACGTGTCAGTATTGGTGTGTTGTCCTAGGGATACAAATCTCAGTGCCGGAGTTAAACCCGCTCCGCAGCCGGTAATGGTAACCGGCCGGTAACCGGATGAATTTCGAATATTGAAATTTAAATTTGGGCTGTTTTGAAACCGGTAATTGGAACGGTTACCGCGCGAAAACCAAAAAACCGCTACGAAAACCGGGAAAAGCGAGAGAAAACCGGTTATGGGTAATTAGCAATTGGAATAATGCAAATAGTAATTAGAAAGTGTTTAATAAAATAACAAGCAAGTGATCCCAATTGTATGTTTGATGGCCATATTCCAATTAGCATGTACTAGCTATGCTAGTTTGTCTAAAAAATGTTGAGACTTGCAAGTACAATAATTGAAGCATATTTAACTCATACAATATTTAATCTAGCAAAAAAGGCTTAAACCAACCTAGAAAATGTATTGTGCAATTATACATTTAAATTTCAATTTGAAAAAAATTGGCCGGTTTTTTCTCTCGATTCCCACTGGTTTTTCTGGTTACCGCGGATTTTTTCCCCTGGTTGTCCGTATCCCTGTAGGGGGATTCCAAGTATTATTTGTGTTGACAATTTTGTCAAAGAAGCAGGGGGAAGATATAGTCTAACGAAATGTTCTTAATGTTCATTCAGTATCACCAATCACATCATGCTTGATTGTGATCTTTGCCCTACTGGGTGTGCCTGCTATTATTGCATGCATAAATTCTACCCTTGATCGGGTTCACAGTCGATTTACATGGTGGAGCCCTGTCTGCGTGGTGTTGTTGAGGTAATGGCCTCAAAAGAAAGTTCGATTTGCTGGAGAAAAGCACAAGATTCTGTTGATGCAGATCTTGTTATCATGCTTAATTTAAATGATCTACTTGAAGTGAGGATTAATAAAATATTTTTTGTGAACGTTGTTGTGTGCTGAACCCTTGACCAACAAGCAAACATTACTTCATCTTGCCTAAAAAATTTGTGAAGCTCCAAAATAAAGCACTTGTCTCTGCAGAGGTACACTGAGAAAGGAAGCATGGAAAGAACTGAAAATCCTTGCGCGTGG
This sequence comes from Dendrocalamus latiflorus, assembly GCA_017311315.1. Classification (NCBI taxonomy): domain Eukaryota; kingdom Viridiplantae; phylum Streptophyta; class Magnoliopsida; order Poales; family Poaceae; genus Dendrocalamus; species Dendrocalamus latiflorus. Next base: position 28,563,310 of record CM029610.1, read on the forward strand.
CTTTGTATTGTGTAGACGCCCTGTGGGCATGTTTCATGAGTCGTATATTGTTCCCATTCGTCATGCTTCAAGTCCTTTTCTGGACCGTGTTTCCATCATGTTTCCAGCCCTAATTGATGTGTACCACGGGGCCCTCAACCTGATCTTTTCATCTAGCCGTGTTAAGACTGAACATATGGTTGGTCACCTGTCGTTCTTTGGAGCTATTTTTCTTTGTCCTCTTTGTCTTCCTTTTGTCATCTATTACTTGTCCTGCTTATGTAGATGCTATTTCACGAATGGTTATTGCGCTTTATTTCTTACCTTTTGCGATGTCATGCCAAACTGCTGGCAAAATTTCCTTCCCAGCGTGCAAAATTAGTTGCCTTTGCTTGTGAAAGAGAAACTGTAGGAAGGCATCGAGATTAGTTTTGGAAATGGACACTTGTGATTTTTTTTATATTGTTGATTTCTAGAAGAAGTGTTTTAGTTTCTGTGAACTGGAATTACTTTCCAGACGTGCACAGTTCTCTGCCATTAGTTCTGTACTCTGGGGCTGCTCCAGAACTCCGCTATCCTCCAATAGTGTTCTTCGCTTTATCTTTGGCCCTGTTTGGATCCCTCCATTTAAAGTTTAGTCACTAAATTTTAGATTTAAAGTCTCCAAACAGGTGGTCTAAAGTTAGATCTAAACTTTAGCTAACCCCTAAAAAACACTTTAGACCATTAGTCCACCAAAGTGAACTAAAGTGGTCTAAAGTTTTGGGTTCTTAGGCACAAAGATGTGTTTACCCATGCATGTTGGTCTCTCACCTCTCATTTAATGGCTGACGCACGAAACGAGAAGAGGTAGTATGGTCTTTTTGAAACTTTAGTCCTATCCATTAGTACAGGATCCAAACAGGACATTCGACTAAAGTTTAGTGGCTAAAGTTTAGCCAACTAAAGTTTAGTCCAAAACTTTAGACAACTAAACTTTAAACCATGGGATCCAAACAAGGCCTTTCTCTATCTATTTTATATTCTATTTCTATTTTATGAGTGTTTCAATTTCAAGGAAAATGACTTTCATGAATACGTTTGTCGCATCTTAACATTTTAAATGAGTTATTATGTTTGAAGTTCTCAAGTGACAAAATTTGTAAACCAATCATTTTTATATGTTCTTATATTATGTATAGTGGGTGTTTTATTTGTGCACATTATTTAGTGTTATTTGTTCTAGGTTCACATATAACCAACTCCCAAGTGACTTGTTTCACTTAAATTCGCTGCTTCACACTTGTCTGTTTGAACAAGTGAACAGTGTTTCTTTGAAGTTTTGCTACCTGTGGATATGCTTTTAAGAGCCCCATGCTTACACTATAGACATTCTTCAGTTCTTGGGTTGATACTGTTGTTGCATATGCTCCTCTTTTTTTGTGATGTAGTTTAAGTGTTTGCATTGTGTAATCGATGGTTTTTTTTTGGTGCAGATGGCAGACGTGTGGTCTTGTGGAGTGACCCTTTACGTGATGCTCGTTGGTGCTTACCCTTTTGAGGACCCTGATGATCCCAAGAATTTCAGAAAGACGTTTGGGGTCATATTTCACTCGCTTCTTCCAACAGTTCGTCTAAACCCCTCCTACGTAAGTCTTGAGAATATACTAACATATTGTGCGCACTTTTTTTTTTTGCAGAGAATTGTGTCCATTCAATACAAAATACCGGAGTATGCCCACATATCGCAAGACTGTAGGCAACTCCTCTCTAGGATCTTTGTCGCGGATCCCGCGAAGGTATAATTTCATTGGAGAGCGAAGCCTGCAAAACTTTTATGTTTGGAAAAAAAACTGCGAAAGCTCAATCTTTTGTTTCATTTTTTTTATCATTACCCCCATATCATGCAGAGAATAACGATCAGGGAGATCCGAAACCACCCCTGGTTCCTGAAGAACTTGCCTAGAGAGCTAACAGAAGCGGCGCAAGCAAAGTACTATAAGAAGGTCAACGGCGCCCCGACCTACTCTGATCAGACTGACGAAGAGATCATGAGGATTGTTGAGGAGGCACGGACGCCACCTCCGTCATCTACTCCGGTGGCTGGTTTCGGTTGGGCTGAGGAGGAAGAGCAAGAAGATGGCAGGAAACCCGATGAGGAAGACAGGAACGAGGATGAGGAGGAGTATGATGAAGAGGACGAGTACGACAAGCAGGTGAAGCAAGTCCATGCCAGCGGCCAGTTTCAGATCAGCTGATGAGATCGAGCTGCCAGCAGGAGGAAGTTTTCGGACATGAGATACTGCTATCCGTGGTAGCTATGTTGAACCCTAGGAGTTAGTTATGGTAGCCTTGTAACTTCAGTTGTTGAGGGTCTTCTTCTTTTTGCTGGTTTGATGCTACAGCTTTGTAAATTACCACACTGGCTTCCTTGCGGCCTATGTAATTGTATTGAACGGTTGAGTGATTAAGCTAGCAAGATGGAATGTAATTTGTGGAATAATACCTTCTATCTTGATGGAATTTTGGGGGCTTTGATGTACTTAAGCAAGTGCTATAATAATACCAGGAATTTGCTGAAAACATTTTGTCTTGTCTTTAGCCCTGTCTGGAATACACGAATTAATGCATGTGAAAAATACAGAAATTGGGGGTGTCATGACCTATTGATTTCTACAGGAACTAAAAACACAAGAAAACTTCGAAAGTGTTGTTTCGACGTCACACAAGAAAAGCACAGGAATTCAACACACAGAGGAATTTAAAAGAAAATAGCCCGTCGCATAGGTATTTCAAAGGAATTATTAGGGGCTATTTCTTTGTTATCAAATGGCTTCGCAGGAATTCTTCTTTCTGTACAATTTGAATCCTCCAAAGATTCTTGGCTTTTCCTTTGTTCCGTATGCTATCTGGCCTCGCTTATTTCGACTTGGGTTTCTGACTTATTTTTCACTATTCAACAATTTCGTCTTTTTTTGATTTTTAGCTTTTTTTTAAGTTTTTTTGTCGGTTCTTTTTTTCTCCCGTATTCGTTTGTACTATCAGTGACGGGCTAACATATTTTTTTTTCTATTTTTAATTTTTTTAAATTTAATTACACCAAATAAGCCACTATCAGCTATAATGTTTTTTCAGCCAGCTACAGTACTTCTCAGTCATAAACCACTAAAATAAGCCCTTTTGAGCAGGGTGTATAAAATTTGTGTTAGAGAACGGGTGAGTTCTTTTCAACCATGATTTAACTTTCTACAGTAACTATCTTTTAAGTAGAGTATTTTTTTAACACATGATCTATAAAATTGATCATAGTTAATATTATCATAACTTTATCTATATTAACTAAAATCATATATAAATATTAAAAATTATAAACTATAGCCTAAAGAACACATCTGCCGTCCTTTTTTCCACTTGGGAACTCTCTGTTGCAGAGGGGTCTGCTATTAGGGCTGGCAAAAAAGCTCGGGCTCGTGGAGGCTTGGCTCGGCTCGTGAATGAAACGAGCCGAGCCGAGCCAGCAAAAAAGCTTGTGATCTAAACGAGCCGAGCCCGAGCCAGCTCGCGAGCGGCTCGGTTGGCTCGCGAGCCAACTAAAAAGTAAAAGTTATGTGTCATATAATCATCTAATGTGATGCAAAATGTTGATTTTTAACATCACAAATCATGCTTTCCATTCTAACATGTTGCTGGGAATAGGGATGGCAATCGGGCGCGGCGGGTACGGGTAGTGCTCGCCCGTACCCGTACCCGCGACCCCAATTTTCGCCCACGGGCATACCCGTATCCGCCCACGGGTAAAAAACCCCGCCCATACCCGTCGCCCGCGGGTACCCGTCACCCGCGGGCATACCCGTTTACCCGCGAACTGAGTACATCACATATTCACATTCAAACATCACCAATGCATCACAGATTCACATATTCAACAACTTTAATGGAAGCACACATTATAGAAACAAAATATGTGTTCTCATAAGTTACGATAATAACCATACCCTTAAATCTTGCTCATATCAACGTCTGCAAGCACAAATTCCAGAAACAATTTCCTATTATGCATCACTATGCAAGCACACATTCCAGAGACCATCCATAATAGCAGTTAGTAAGCACTGATGAAACAACCATAGATGATGGAAGTTTGTTCATTTTTAAGAGATTCATCAAAAGTTCAGCTACGAGCAACAAACTTTGACTGTGCATATGTTTCTGGAAATGCAAGCACTAACAATCAGGCCACGTTAACCATATGTGTTCATATCTCAGAAGTTACAACAACTACATGAAGCAATAAGAGGTACTCCCATTATCCCATACGAAGACGAAGCAAAAATGAAAAATAAAGCACCTCTTGAATTACAACATGTTCAACCAAATTTATAAACCAGCTCAAGAAAGTCTAGCTATATATAACCAGTAGCTGCACTACACATATGGCACAGCACCAACCTATACTAAACTTTGCAATTTGCATAAAAGGGATCAACTTTAGGTCAAACCATAGTACATTAGTACCATACTCAGAGCAACCGAAATTAAGCGTCCAGTATCCGCATTTGCAACCTTATTTACCACACTTCATAACCAAGAAAGAAGAAGAAATAGCGTAGATCTTGAAGGACATTGGCATTATTTACCACACTTCACAACCTTATTTAGACATTGGTATTTGCCGCCGTAGATCTTGAAGGACGGGACGTAGAAGAGCCGCCGCTCCAGCGTGTTGGTCACCGCCACGCGGAGCGCCTCCCGGTTCCCCGTCGAGGCCGAGGCCGAGGCCGGCGCGGCCGCCATGGCCGCGAGCTGACGAGTGGTGGCGGCTGCTAGGGTTTGGGAGGGCGAGTGGGGTTTTACGGCGGATCTGGGCGAGGCGGATTTGGGGGCGGAGGAGGAGGCCGGCGGCCGGGGGGCGGAGGAGGAGGAGGAGGAGGTGGATCTGGGGGCGGAGGAGGCGGCCGGCGGCCGGGTGCGACGGCAGATATGGGCGATGCGGCCGGGTACGATGGCAGATATGGGCGGATTTGGGGGCGGAAGAGGAGGCCGGCGGCTGGGGGGCGGAGGAGGAGGTGGATCTGGGGGCGGAGGAGGCGGTCGGCGGCCGGGTGGGGGTGGTGGAGGCGGCCGGCGGCCGGGTGCGACGGCAGATATGGGCGGATTTGGGGGCGGAGGAGGAGGCCGGCGGCCGGGGGGCGGAGGAGGAGGAGGCCGGAGGCCGGCGGCCGGGTGGGGGGCTGGGGGCGGAGGCGGCGGATCTGGCCGGGTGGGGGGCTGCGGGCGGACGCGGAGTGGATGAAGCGAGTGAGAGCCGGGGGCGGTCGGGCGGAGAGCGAGTGAGACGGGGGGTCGGGGGCGGTCGGGCGGAGAGTAGGGTTTATTATTTTAGATGGCCCACCTGTCAGTGTATTTCACGGGTAAACGGGCGAGACGGGTACGGGTAGAGCTAACCCATACCCGTACCCGTTTACCCGATGGGTAAATATTTCCCCCCATTTTCATACCCGTGGGCAAAGAATACATCCCATACCCGGCTCCATTAGGGTATTTACCCACGGGTACACGGGTAAACGGGCACAATTGCCATCCCTAGCTGGGAAAGTATTTGCATTGCAAAAATCTCGTATTAGTCTAATGCTTAATTGGATTTATATATATATATATCTAACATGTTGCTGGCTCGCGAGCCCTCGCGAGCTGGCTCGAGCCGCATCACGAGCCGAATCGAGCCCACAAAAAAACTTGATATCCTAACCGAGCCGAGCCGAGCCTCTATTCCACCAAGCTTTCACGAGCCGAGCCGAGCCTCGGCTCGGCTCGTTGCCACCCCCTATCTGCTATAGCTCTACAGCAGCCGCAGAAGAGCCGCACGTGTTTCTGAAGAACGAATGGCAACTGGTCGTCCGTCCCGAATCCTCTTTTTGCCAACGCCGCCGAGCGAAACCCCTCCGCCTCTAGTCGGAGATCCTTCCGCCGAAGGAAGCACGCTTGCCACCTCGAAGCGAATGAGCTCTTCCCCCTCGTAGGCGTCCTCCTCCTCCTCTGCGTGGTTCCTTGAGTTGGTAAGGAAGCCCTAGCCCCCAGCTTGCTTGGTTTCTTGTTCGTTTTGCTCTGGTCTTCTCTTTGCTGTCGATCCAGCCAGATCTTTCTTTCTTCTTCAAGATCGATCCCATTGATAGGACTATCCATGGTACCCTGAACTAGTACCACCAATAGCAGTTTAGTTCATTTCCAAAAAAAAAAAGGTTTGACGCGTAGCGGCCCCTGCCCGAATTAGGGTACGGATAGTTGATTACCAAGCTCTAGTCTTGAAGAGACGTTTAGTTGCTTTTCTGATTCGTGAGCTAGGTTTCGGGTTTTGGTCAACGTTGATGCCATTTCTTTGGGGGTTTTGCAGCCATGGTGAACACTGATGGTGAAGGCGGCAGCGATGGCGGGGGCGGAGACCCGATGTGTGTCGATGAGAATGCCGGCGTTGTTGGGGAGATGGCCATTGCTGTAGACCAAGGCGAAGGAGTTGGGCCGCAGGAGGATGGTATTGGCAACGATGGGATCAGGGGAGGAGGGCAGGGGGCGGTTTCCAACTCCGGCGATGAGATGGGGAGGGTAGGGTATGCTGATGAAGCTGAGAATGAAGAGGCGGCGACGGTTCATGGCAGCAAGGAGGGGACCGAGGAGTTGCTCCGGAAGGTAGTGTACAGCGAGGAAGAGGCGTACAAGCTGTACTGTGACTACGGGCACCGAATGGGGTTCAGCATCCGGAAGGGGAAGCAGTCCTATTTTACTGGCACGAAGAGGATCAGGACCAAGGATTACTTCTGCTCCAAGGAGGGCCTCAAGGAAGGGGAGAAGCTTACCGACGCAAACTTCAATGACCCGCACACCAGGACGAATTGCAAGGCCATGGTCCGCTTCAGAGTGAACGACCAGGGTGAGTGGAAGGTCATCCGGCTTGTCTCTGATCACAACCACAACTTGGCAAGACCTGAAGAACGGCACCTTTTGCGGTCCGCAAGGTCACTCATAGCGGGGAGGTCAAGTTCTGTGGAGGGAATGTTGTATGGTGGGTACCAGGTAACGGTTGCACCTTCCCAAATGACTGTAAGCGCTAGTGTAACCAACAATGCAGAGACATCGAAGCAAGATTTCCTCCCTTATACTAGTATGGCAAGGACATCGGCCATAGGGAATGGAGACTTGCAGAGCCTCGTAAAACACCTTAAGAGCAGAGCAAATGAAGATGGCATGTTTTATTGGGATGTTCAAATAGACCAAGGTGGTCGGATGACTAATTTCTTTTGGCGCGATGGTAGGAGCAGGATTGACTATGACTGTTTTGGTGATGTAGTTGTGTTTGATTCAACTTATCGCTTAAACAAACAGAACTTAATATGTGTACCTTTTGTTGGCGTGAACCACCATTGGCAGAACACTATGTATGGCTGTGCACTGTTAGCTGACGAGTCAATGTCATCTTTTGTGTGGCTGTTTGAATCTTTCTTGGAGGCAATGGGGAACCGGCATCCTCGATCTATTTTTACCAATCAAGACCAAGCTATGTCAAAAGCAATTGAGCAAGTGTTTCCAAATACATGCCATCGCATTGCTCACTGGCACATTCAAAAGAATGCTGCTTCTCGTCTTGGTGCACTTAATGGTTCGAAAGCATTTAACAAGATGTTTACCAAGTGTATGCAGGGATGCGACTCAGAAGCAGAGTTTGAGGAAACATGGGCTGAGATGTTCCGTGAGTTTAAGTTGCAGGATAATAAGTGGCTTAAGAAACTTTATAAGCTCAAGCAGAAGTGGTGTGGTGCTCTCAACAAGTGCACTTTTGATGGTGGGGTCGAGAATGAGCCACAATGTGACAGTTTGAGTAACATATTCAATTGCATTGCTGATAAATTGACTCCTCTTTCCGCAATTGTTGTTGCTGTGGATAAGCTGACCGAAGATTGGCGTGAAAAAGAGTTTGATGAGGACATGCGGTGTTGCCAAAAGCCACCTGCTTGTATTATAAAGCACAGTGATATTTTGAATCATGCAGCAAAAGTTTATACACACAGAATCTACAAGTTGTTCGAGACAGATTTTCTTGATGGGTGTGGAGCCACAAAATTCAAGGAGCTTCAATGTGAAGACAGTAACACATATCGATTTGAGATGACCATGCAGGGGAGAGGGTCAAGAGTCTGCATAGTTCATCTCAATATGTCTACAATGCAACTCACTTGCAGCTGTAGTAAGTTCGAGACAATGGGTTTACTCTGTCCACATGCTCTGAAAGCTCTTAGTATCAAGAATGTATGCAAAATTCCAGAAACCTATATACTGAAGCGGTGGACCAAGGATGCTAAGAAGTGGGTTTTTAATCCAAAGCAATACGAATCATCATACCAGGAATGTATGGACCATGAAGATGCGTACTGCAACCATGTTATGCGGTACGCGTATGACCTTGTGATGAAGAGTCAAGGGCAGGAGGAATTGAGGAAATCACTTTGGGAGACTCTTGAGAGAGGAGAAAAAGAATTGGAGAAATACCTAGAAAATGTTACCCAATATGCACTCTCTTATGCCACTTGAAAGAAGCATCAATTAACATTTTTGGACTTACTGCTGAGGGTAAGCAAGGTGTAATTCTGGGTTATGCTGACTCAAACTCTACTCTAAGAAATGAAAATAAAAATTCCAAAAAAAGATACAAGTTTGAGTAAGTCATTATTTTTTCAGCTCTTCCTTTTTATTTCTTGTTTCGATTCCCTGTGCTCTACTCTATACTACTGTCTTTGGTACCACATATTTGCCAATGCTCATGAATCCATGATGTTTGTTAAATTGTTATGATGAAAATCCAGTAGTTTTCGTTTTAGGTTTGTATTGGTTGCTGCGTATTGGGGCCAACTGCCCAGTTTGAATCCTGCAAAGATTTGCCATCTTGAGGCAAGTGTACGATGAATATGAGTGAGTTTAGGTTGCTTGAGTTTGGGTTGATCGACATTTCTAGATACCACAATTGAATGTTTCAGAACTATTCAAGGAGAGAGAAAGAACAATTATGGTTCCTTTGTACCCACTTTTTAGCTGATGTTGGTTGTTTAGTAGCTTGTTTCTTAGTGAGATATGGCACCTAATGCATCTGCCTATGATGTAAGATGTGAACTCACCAGCTTAGGACTACTATGCTCGTATATCAATGGTAACTGGCTTGAAACTGGCCATGGTAACATGACAAGAACCAGGATGCCAAACCTTGTAGTATTGTGTAAATGGGAATTTTGTAGCCAATAGACATAAACGATATGGCAAGCACCAATTGCTAATCCAGTGCCATCATCCATGACCGCTAGGAAAAACCCTGCTGTGGCACATTCTAATAAGTCTTTCCTCCGCAGCCTTGAAAATAGGGAAAATACATATTCTTTTTTTTTTCATATTATATGAATATTTGACATGTGCAGCCAATTGAGTTTCCGACCTGTACTTTGTGATTGTGCATTATGAATTTATGATTGTTAGCGAACTAATATTTTTCTACCATGGATTCAGTTAGTACAAGATTTCACCTACTTTTCGAAAAGATTCTTGATGAAACCCATGGAAAATTAAAGTACGGAAGTTCGATACATCCATCAACTGATAGTAGACAAATGTACTTCAGTTCTTTCCTCGTGAATGCTGTTCAAACATTCTGTGTCACTCCTACGGCGACACCACTGTGTGGGCTCTCATCGTGGCGGGTGATGTCATTGAGCTCACCCTCCGCCCAGATAGCATATGCCTCCTCACCATGCACAGCGTCATCTCCGATAAGCAGCTGCTCATCAGCAATCCGGAGGGGCAGGACTGCGCTGATGAGGATACAGATGATGGAGGTGATAACAACATTCCAGGCACCGACGAAGAGTGCACCAGCAATCTGCTTCGCAAACTGTGATCCACCAACACCACCATAAAATGCTCCTCTGGAGCCTGGGATGGAGAGGAAGAGGCTGCAGAGGATGGGCTCGGCAAAGAGTCCAGTGGTGGCGCCACCAAGGAACCCAGCCACGGCGTGGGTGTGGAAGACGCCGAGCGTGTCGTCAATCCGCTGCATCAAGGACCATTTCCTGTGCAGCACCATCATGGTGTACCAGGGAATGCTACCGGAGAGAATTCCCATCGCGATAGCTGCCCAACCTTGCACCAGGCCTGTTGAACGACGCATCTAGTCAACCTTTGTTGGCCAATTAAAATGGAGAATATCTGCAGTTTGATGTAAAGGTTTGTTGATTACACCTGGGTAGTTTACTGCCATGCTAATCTGTATCATGAAATTTCTCCATGCCCACTTTATTTATGTCTGTTATCTTGTATGTCTCCTTGGTTTTGTGACTTGTCCAGTGTCTACTTCCGTGATATTTAGACTTGTCTGGAGTCTACTTCGTGATATTTAGGGGGGAAATCTCCAAAAGAAAAAAAAATGGGGGATAGTTTTGTTTCCTGTGTGTGTGCACCCAAGCGTGTGTTTTGGAGCTGGAGGGGTGTCATATAGAACCAGGTAAATTTCGAAATCTGAACTTGGTATCAACTGAAAGATTGCTATCAGGATTCAGGAAGATTGCTATCAACTGAAAGAATAAAAGTAATTTGGAAGGTGAAGCTAAGGTCAGAGTCGTGTGCCAGTCAGTCACGATGGGTAATTATCCTTGAATATTCGTGGTAAGAAAGTGACACAAAATTTTCAGGCCAGTGGAGAGGCAAAGCAAAACTAGTCCAAAGTGTGACAAAATAGTGGCTTCTTTCATCATATAATAAGTTAGTTTAGCTTTTACTAAAAGCAAGATGAGAGTTTTGAGGAATAGCAGCTAAATCCATATCTGATAAAATGTCAATCAGTAGCGTTAAATGGCTGGAATCTGAATGCTTCAGAAGAGTGAAGGGTCATTTGTTTTAAAAATCCAGGTCAATTGACGCCCTTTGATGGTAGCTTAGTAGCAACTGTGTCACCTCATAGAAGACAAGGTTACAAGTTACAAATTAAATACATGGAAACCCTAATAAAATCATCGCGAGTTTCCAACATGGTAGTGGACCAAGTTATCTAAAGCCTGCCTTAGTAGGAGGGGCCTACACAGTCGTGTCGTAGCTGTGTTCATTTAGTTCAACGATTCACACTGGACTGAAAGAAACATTTTGTTCCATCTAAATGCGAATAGTACTGCGTGCGGAGAATATAGAAGATGCAGGCACTGGATTCTTGGTATTGACTTCGTCGGATGCCTGTTCTTTTCGGCTACAGCTTATGGTTTTTGGCTGAAATTTTTGAATTTTGATTGTTTACGGTAAAGATTACGGAGAGATAGATACTCACTTGTGATTTTGGCTGGTACAGATGTTGGGCTTTTAACGTGTAGATCGTTTAACTTGTAGACTCTGTCTTGAGAAAATACTCTATTTAAAAGTTAGGTGCTGTGAAAAAAAAACAGGCCCTAGATGAAGGTATTATCGCTTGTTTTCCCCTTATTTTGGACTTCGCAGTTGATTACTATGGCAGTAAAGTAGTAACGCAAATTGCTATAATTTAAGTGGTTAGGCCTCTTGGCTGAACCAGTCCATCTGCCAATGGAGGAAGGGAAGGCTTCTCACCTGCACCAGGTGTGATGCATACCAGGCCGGTGATCATGCCCTGCACTGCTCCGATCACCGATGGCTTCCCGAAGAAGACGACGTCGAGGAGCGTCCACACGAGCAGGCTGGTGGATGCGCAGATATGTGTGTTGAGCACTGCCATGGATGAATCAATGTTGGCCGAGTATGGGTCGCCGCCATTGAAGCCTGTCCATCCAAGCCAGAGCAGCCCCGCCCCTGCTAGCACCAGGAGTATGTTGCTGGGCGGGAACCGCTCTCTGTCTGATGCTGACCTCGGCCCCACCTGCGTGCCATGAGATGTCAGAACCATATATAGATACAGAGGTGGATGATGATGAATTTAATCAGAGATGTTTTGTGTACCCAGTAGGCGGCAGTGAGGCCGGCAATGCCGGAAGAGAGGTGGATGACGTAGCCACCGGAGTAGTCTATGACACCCCACTGGAAGAGGAAGCCACCACCCCAGAGCGAGAAGGCGCAGACAGTGTAGGAGAAGGTGATCCACAGCGGCACAAAGGCCATCCAGGCCTTGATGTTCATGCGCCCAAGGAGCGAGCCGGCGAGGATGATGACGGTGATGCTGGCGAACATGCACTGGAAGTACACCATGGTGGCAGCCGGGTAGAACGGCCTGAGCATGTCCGCCTCAGGCGATCCGTCGTGGTAGCGCATGGCGGTGGCGGTGAGCTCCGACCGCGCCACCAGGAAGCTCTGCCCGAGCGCAGGCCGCGCCTTTCCCCAGAAGGGCAGGAGCCGGTCGCCGAACGACATGTTGTACGCCCAGATGACCCAGCAGATCCAGACGGCTGCAAAGGCGTACAGCGCCATGAACGCCGAGTTGATGGCCCACTTCTTCTTGACAATGCTGCCGTACAGGATCACCAGCCCCGGCATGCTCTGCAGGCCGACGAAGGTCGCGGACGTCATCTGCCACGCGTTGTCGCCCTTGTTCAGCCAGTCCGGCGACGACGACGTGTTCTGGTACGCGACCGGCATCGCTCCCGCCATGGTCGGCACGGAACGATTGGCAGGAGCGGAGCAGGAGGCACAAGGGAGGATTTTTCTACTGAACTCGCTAATACAACTACATCCGCAAGGGCGGTGTCTCTGGTGGTGTATATATGCCTCCCTGACTAGAAACAAGAATGCTGCGGCTCACAGCCTCAAACCTTGCAGTGGGCATGATGCAAGTAAGATTCCCCTATTAACGCTGACATGTTTGTACTTGCAGGAACATATATTATATCAGGAATTGCTAACCAATACTCGAATTGAAAGACCGAAGATACTAACATAGAGGAAATGAAAGATGCCTTAATAAAATTTCCCTAAAACTTCACCAATACTTTAAAAGCTATATAGCGATAAAGATCAGATTAGATAGCTAACACGCAACCCAACAAAAGAAATCAGAGAAATCGGAACTACCGGCTTTATACCTACGGTACTGCCGTTGTGCAGTAGTACTGTTGTTATACCGACGGTACTACCACTCTCTCGATGAACAGGCAAAACAGCCTGAGTTTAAAAGCTAAAAATGATGGAGTTTTTTATCCATAGATCCAAATGATATGAAAATTTGTAGGGATCTACTCTAGGATATTGTGAATCTATTCTAACAAATGATTATGAAAATTATGGCCAAAGTTAAGACCTTTTTCAGTTTGAAGGAAAGATATACCACACCCGAATCAAACCCAACATTGGTGAATACAATTTGCTCGTGGGTGGATGATGACCAAGAGGGGTCTAGATGTATTATCATATATCACACCAAGTTAGATCACCAAACAAACTAGCCCAAAAACTCTCAAATCACGAGATGGATTATAGAGGCCAAAGTCACGCAAAACCGATTTTTCGTATAAACTTGCTATCAAAGTGTCTAGATGGATAGAGATATATTTTCAGAGATTATCTCCATCTCTTACACATCTTTGGCACAACAAGATCACGAGAAGGGAAGAGAAGAGATCAAAATCAACCAAAACCAAAGCACATCAAGATAGGTTTTATATCCACTCCATCTTAAAGGACAAAGAGCATGCAAAGTACTCACTCTCAAACCCTAACCCTAGAGATGAAATCACAAGAGAGATTGGTTGGATAAAAAAAAATCTCACACATGTCTCCATCCAACCCATTTTATAGGTGGGCTAACCAGCCACCTCTACCCTTAGTGGATATCATTCACTTAGTGTAATGGAGAAAACCCGTTAACCCCACACACATGGGTTTTACTCATACATGTTTACTTATGCATTCTTTTCAAAGTGCATAAGCTCTAATTTGCTAAATCCTTAGTCTTGATCCATCTCGATCAAATCAGCTCCACCTTGACCTAAACCGCTCTTCAACGTGTCACCCACACATCGTGATTTTGATCCAAGATAGTTTCCGGTATTTTGGTCAAACTACCAAAATACTCTTCGTTGACCCGGTCTTCATTTTCATTGCAATCAATTGCCATGCTTGCCACGTGTAGGTGCATCGCTAGCTTGCCACATGTCGCCAAGTCTCTCCCATTCCGGTTCCACCGAACCACGACTCACTTGACCCGTGTAAACTACATGATGCCACCTCGCCGTTTGAACTCGCCTTTAATATTTTTCGCATTTCTCGTGCCATGCTTAAGCTCATTATCTCACCCGACATCCTCCATTGTTCTGAGCCTCGGCTCTTCCCTGTGTATAGCCCCAATCCTCGCTGTCGACCATAGTGACTCCAAGCGTCCCTGCACATCAAAAGACAAAGAGATTATTTTTGGGTATAAGTTCTTCACAACTTGACCCACGTTAGCCGAAACATGCATCATGCGATCTTAATGCAATGACACATATCAACTCAACTCAATCCATGACTCAATTCTCATAATCCTGTTTTCTGTGGAAATCGATAGTACCGCTTGTAACACGCCGGTAGTACCGCACAGCGGTAGACCGGTCCCCAAATCGGTACTACCACTCCTTCGCACCTCGTACTGGATCTCTCTGGAAAATACGTACCGCAACTTACATCGGAACTATCGTTTTTTCGGTATTATCACACTCACAACGCCAGTACTTCTGCACTACGGTATGACCGCTCTAATACTTGTGGTACCATCGATTTTTCTGGAACTTTCAGAAAATAACCTAAACTAAATGTGTTCTTTGCAAAATCATATAACCACTCTACGAAATTTATATTGGTTATTCACAACATTATCCTAAACCTTCCTACATGATCCTTCACGAGTGTTTTTTTAGGTTTGATTATTCAAATTTCTCGCCATATGATTTTGCTAGTTGGAAGTTGGAATTATGACTTGAGTCTGAGAGATTCATTTTTGTCTGTATATTTTGTTTTTTCCCTTGCAGAAAGGGAGGGTGCCGGGCTAAGAAAAGGAAAGCGGCACGCAGAAAGGGACTTGGCTGACCTCTAGGCTGGACGAGCTGCATTTCAAGTCTAGAACGACTTGTAAAAGAGCTAGGAGGAGGAAGAGGTCACGCGTCCATCCTAAGCATGCCGTGCTCCAGTGAAGTATGAACTGCATCAACTCTGGCCGAGTTTGTTTGCAAATCGCAGCTTTGCAGGTGCTTCCGAGGAAGATATATGGAGCTATTTTCCGTGTTTGCTACTTGTCCAACGACGACTAGATCAAAAGGTAGTTGCTGTTGAAAATCTAGTCAATTTTCGGCATATTTTAATCCAGAAATTCAGCATATAAAACATGACATAAATAAGCATGAGTGATCTATCATCGACGTATTTATATTCGCTAACGAATAAGCTAACAGAAACATCTATTAACATATTCATAGCGCACAGAAACAAATACACCAGAAAAAGTTTCGGATTATACCCTCGGGCGGGGCCAGTGCCGGAGACACCGGAGGCGCCGTTACCATCAGTTGTCATGATGGCCTATTCGATGTAGTCGATCAAGGCGTGATGCAGGAAGAAGCTTGATGCAGGAAGATGTTCGCAGTGCAGTCCCGCGAACGATTCACCACCAGGAAGAAGACATCGCAGATTGAGTAGTCGCGCTGATGCGCTCCCCAAAAACTTGATCGCCCGCCTACCCGTGCAGGTACACAAACGGACGAAGTTCCGGAGGCCTACTCGCCCAGAAACTTGTGCGCGCAAAGTTCTGAACCGGAGATTGCAGAGAGCAGCGAAAACAGAGAGAGAGTTCTGTTCTTTCGTATCCCATTGGAATGGAGAGGAGAGCCCTCTTTTGTAACAGCAAAAACGAAGAGACTGGTAACTGCAGCCATTATTCACTAGTAACAGCAACCATTACTCGAAAGTAACCACAGCCATAATCGTGCACCGTTACTGGCAGCCATCAGTGCGTTTCGTTTTTCGAATAGATAAAGAAAAACGCGCCCGCACCCGACACGCCTGCGCGCGTACGTACGCACGCACACACACACGCACCGCACCGCACGGCGCGGCGCGGCGCGGCGCGGCGTGGCGAGGCGAGCGAGCGAGCGAGCGCGCGCGTGTAATGGCTCTCTCCAATTCCACAAGGGGGTTACCACATTCCACCTTTTAAAGTGGTGTAACTCCCATTCAATTCTCCATATGGGACTAAACAATTTTCTACCTAGCATTAGTTGTGGGCCTAGGAATTTCATTTGATTAATTGCTAAATTAAAATGGGCCAATCCCAATTAATCCAACAATCCCCACCAAATTTCAAGGCACACGAGAAATGCTCTCAGTTCTGCTGTTGTTTGATATACCAGTGTTTCGATGGAGACTGTTAAGTTGAACATCCACCTAGGAAAGGAGTTACACTCATCCACAACTGAACAATGGACTATGCCTTGAATTGACAGTTTTGTGCGAACAAGCTTTACCCAATTCCTTTACTAGTACTAGGCTGCCTAAAACATCCCCTCTGGTTGGAGCGTATAAGTCATACTCCAAGCCTATTCATGAGTATCTAGAGATCACCCAAATCTCATAGACTGTGACCAGCAGTCGAACTCATATAGGTGTGTTCTTTCTAAGATGTCCTGTAGGCCGACATCTCTGCTTTAAAAAGCCACTTGAATCACATTAAGGTAAAAACCAACCTGCCATACAGAATAGGAGAGAAGCGCATCACTGAAGAAATGAGCCCTGTAAAGGTCTCTCCTCCCAGTCAACCAACAGATTGTTTCACCATCCTACTTCACGGGATCTCCGATCACATAGAACAGGTTACCACTGTGGTATGACTCATGTGGGTCTCAGGCCCATCTCACTCGATGCACTATCTATCACATTACGTGATAAACCCTTTGTAAATTGGTCTGCCAGATTCTTAGCTGTCTGGACATAGTCCAGTGCTATAACTCCGGAGTTTTTCAGCTTTCTGACAGACTTCAACCGCCTCTTAACATGCCTAGATGACTTCATGTTGTCCTTAGAACTGTTCACCTTGATAATTACAGTCTGATTATCACAGTTCATCAGGATAGCCGGTATCGGTTTTTCAACCACCGGCAGATCCATAAGGAGTTCACGAAGCCACTCAGCCTCAACAGTGGCGGTATCTAACGCTGTGAGTTCTGCTTCAATTGTTGACCTCGTTAAGATGGTCTGCTTGCAAGACTTCCAGGAAACAGCACCACCTCCAAGTGTGAACACATATCCACTCGTGGCTTTTATATCATCAGCATCAGAGATCCAGTTTGAATCACTATATCCCTCCAGTACCTTTGGGTACCCAGCATAGTGAATGCCATAGCTCACAGTTGCCTTTAGATAGCGCATCACTCTCTCAAGAGCACGCCAATGATCATCTCCCGGATTTGAAACAAACCGGCTTAGCTTGCTCACAGCAAACGAGATGTCAGGCCTCGTAGCACTAGCTAAATACATCAATGAGCCAATGATCTGGGAGTATCTCAATTGATCCCTTGTTATTCTTCGGTTTTTCCTCAATAACACACTAGGATCATAAGGAGTAGAAGCAGGTTTGCAGTCACTATAACCAAAGCGACTCAAGACCTTATCCACATAGTGGGATTTCACGAGTGTAACCCCACCATCACCTTCTCTCAGTAGCTTAATGTTAAGAATCACATCAGCCACTCCCAAATCTTTCATCTCAAAATTCTTGGACAGAAAGTCCTTGACCTCCTCAATCACATTGAGGTTGGTCCCAAAAATCAGTATGTCATCAACATACAAGCACAAGATCACTCCTTCTCCCCCACCATAGCGATAGTACACACATTTGTCAGCTTCATTCACAACAAAGCCAGCAGATGTCAAAGTTTTGTCGAACTTCTCATGCCATTGCTTAGGTGCTTGCTTTAGGCCATACAAAGACTTTAACAACTTGCACACCTTTCCTTCTTGACCTTGTACCACAAACCCGTCTGGCTGATCCATATAAATCTCCTCCTCCAACTCTCCATTTAGGAAAGCTGTCTTAACGTCCATTTGATGAACGAGAAGACCATGAGAGGCAGCCAGGGCAAGTAGTACTCGAATTGTGGTCAGTCGGGCAACAGGTGAATAAGTATCAAAGAAGTCCTCGCCTTCTTTCTGGGTATAACCCTTGGCCACAAGCCTTGCCTTGTACTTTTCAATTGTACCATCAGGCCTAAGCTTTTTCTTGAAAATCCATTTACATCCTATAGGTTTACACCCATAAGGACGGTCAACGACCTCCCAAGTTCCATTAGACATAATAGAGTCCATCTCACTCCGTACTGCTTCCTTCCAATAGTCAGCGTCAGGAGAAGAATATGCCTCTTCCATGGTTCTTGGAGTGTCATCCACGAGATATACAATGAAATCATCACCAAAAGACTTTGCAATCCTCTGTCTCTTACTCTTTCGAGTAACTTCATTGTTATCCTCTTCAGGATTTTCCATAGGCGTTTCCTCAACATGTTCTATCGGCACAAAGGAATCAAGGGAAATTATAGGTTCTTGACTAGATGAGCTAGGTACATCATTATTCATAGGAAATTCATTCTCAAAAAATGTAGCATCTTTGGACTCTATGATTGTACCAATACGCACGTCAGGCACTCCAGATTTTATAATTAAGAACCTATAACCCACGCTGTGTATAGCATAACCAAGGAATACACAATCTACGGTTTTTGGTCCAAGTTTGCGCTTCTTGATAATTGGCACGTTAACTTTGGCCAAACATCCCCAGGTGCGCAGGTATGAGAGAGTCAACTTCTTCTTTTCCCATTCCTCGAATGGTGTTACTTCTTTGTTCTTTGTAGGAACTCTATTCAGGACATGACATGCGGTCAATATAGCCTCACCCCACCATTCCTTAGAAAGTCCCGCAGTGTCTAACATGGCGTTAACCAAATCAGTTAGAGTGCGGTTCTTTCTTTCAGCAATCCCGTTTGATTCAGGAGAATAGGGAGGCGTCCTCTCATGAATAATTTCATGTTCCTCGCAGAATACAGTAAACTCATTTGAAAAATACTCTCCTCCACGATCAGACCTTACCCGCTTGATTTTCCTTTCAAGTTAGTTTTCTACCTCAGCTTTATAGATCTTAAAGTAATTCAATGCTTCATCTTTTGTTTTCAATAAGTACACGTAGCAAAATCTAGTGCAATCATCTATAAGCGTCATGAAATATTTCTTTCCACCTTTAGTCAACACGCCATTCATCTCGCATAAATCAGAATGAATGAGTTCTAACGGTGCCAAATTCCTCGCCTCTTTTGCTGCCTTGTGAGGCTTGCGAGGTTGTTTCGATTGAACACACGCATGGCACTTAGAACCTTTGACCAAAGTGAATTTCGGGATTAAACTCATATTAGCTAAGCGCGTCATACACCCAAAATTAACATGACAAAGTCGTGAATGCCAAACATTAGACTCATCATCATCATTACACACATGGTTCACAATTTTATTACAGGAATCCATCAAAGAAAAACGGAACAAACCTCCGCTCTCATAGCCTTTACCAACAAATGTTCCATACTTAGACACGACACATTTATTGGACTCAAAAGCAAGCCTAAAACCATCTCTACATAGTAGAGATCCGCTAACGAGATTCTTCTTTATGGAGGGGACATGCTGCACGTTCTTCAACTGCACAGTCTTTCCCGAAGTAAACTTCAGATCGACCGTACCAACACCATGAACAGCTGCATGCGATCCGTTCCCCATCAACAAGGAGCAACCTCGACCGACCTGATAAGATGAAAACAAGGAAATATCAGCACAAACATGAATATTAGCACCAGTGTCAACCCATCACTCAGGTGATTGACAAACAGAAAGAACTGTAGGTAAATAATTACCGTACCCCGATGTTCCTCCAGCATCACTAATAACCATGTTGGCAGACTTCTTCTGCTTATCCTTGCGATCTGGACAATCCTTAGCCCAATGGCCAGAATCACCGCACACAAAGCAGCTGCCCTTCCCTTTGCCTTTCTTCTTAAACTCAGTGGTAGCCTTGGGCTTGACAAAAGGCTTATTTTTCTTTTTGTTGTGGAAAGCCTGAGGATTCTTCTTCTGCACCAAATTGGCGCTAGAACCTCCCTCAGCAGCAACTTTCTTGCCACGAGTATCTTTTGCCCTCGCCTTCTCTTCAACACCAAGAGTGCCAATGAGATCAGTAACACTGAACTCCTGCCTCTTGTGCTTTAGAGAAGTAGCAAAATCCGACCAAGAGGGTGGTAACTTAGCGATAATACCGCCAGCCACAAACTTGTCCGGTAACTCGCACTTATTGTTCTCAAGCTCCTTTGCCAGCGCCTGAATCTCATGAGCTTGCTCTACTACAGAACGGTCATCGACCATCTTGTAGTCATAGAACTGCTCCATGACATACAGCTCACTGCCAGCATCAGAAACTCCGAACTTGGCCTCAAGTGCATTCCACATATCTTTTCCCGTAGGCAAATGCATGTACACATCCACAATGTTATCCGCCAGAATGTTGACAAGCGCACCTCGGAAAAAGTTATCCGCTACATTGAACTTGCGTTCATCCTCATCAGACAGAGGCTCAGCGGGCTTTCCTTGTGCAACATGAAAACATTCCATGGCAGTAAACCACAGGATCGCGCGTGCACGCCATCTCTTAAAATTTGAACCATCAAACGGAGGGTGTGGCTTAAGCGACGCAGCAAAGCCAACTACCGAAAAAGACCTATCAAGTTTTTGGATTGTTGAAAATCTAGTCAATTTTCAGCATATTTTAATCCAGAAATTCAGCATATAAAACATGACATAAACAAGCATGAGTGATCTATCATCGACGTATTTATATTCGCTAACGAATAAGCTAACAGAAACATCTATTAACATATTCATAGCGCACAGAAACAAATACACCAGAAAAGGTTTCGGATTATACCCTCGGGCGGGGCCAGTGCCGGAGACACCGGAGGCGCCGTTACCATCAGTTGTCATGATGGCCTATTCGATGTAGTCGATCAAGGCGTGATGCAGGAAGATGTTCGCAGTGCAGTCCCGCGAACGATTCACCACCAGGAAGAAGACGTCGCAGATTGAGTAGTCGCGCTGATGCGCTCCCCAAAAACTTGATCGCCCGCCTACCCGTGCAGGTACACAAACGGACGAAGTTCCGGAGGCCTACTCGCCCAGAAACTTGTGCGCGCAAATTCACTAGTAACAGCAACCATTACTCGAAAGTAACCACAGCCATAATCGTGCACCGTTACTGGCAGCCATCAGTGCGTTTCGTTTTTCGAATAGATAAAGAAAAACGCGCCCGCACCCGACACGCCTGCGCGCGTACGCACGCACACGCACACGCACACGCACACGCACACGCACGGCACGGCGCGGCGAGCGAGCGAGCGAGCGAGCGCGCGCGTGTAATGGCTCTCTCCAATTCCACAAGGGGGTTACCACATTCCACCTTTTAAAGTGGTGTAACTCCCATTCAATTCTCCATATGGGACTAAACAATTTTGTACCTAGCATTAGTTGTGGGCCTAGGAATTTCATTTGATTAATTACTAAATTAAAATGGGCCAATCCCAATTAATCCAACAGTTGCAGCATGTAGTTCGGCATTAATGGTTCTCCTTCCCTACCGGAATTCACACCAAAAAAAAAGAGAACAGTACTAGCCAGTACAGTTTTTTTTTGATTTGTCCAATGTCTTACCTGAAAATCGAAATAAACAAAACGATTTCTTAAAACGAATTCTTCAAATAGCTTTTTGAACTTAAAATTATGTGCATCATCCGTGTCGGTATTTACACCGTTCGCTACTGTCTAGAAAGGCATAGATAAAAATCATCATCCGCAGTAAAAAAAATCATCAGTTACAGTTCAAAAAATTAGGACCATATATCAGAACTAGTAGAGCTTAGAATCACATCCTTGGGGAGAGAAGTTCCAATCTCCAACCAGTGTAACATCCCTGCTTTCACAAGCTATGTTGTAATCCGGCAATTTAGAATGCCTGCTCCAACGCCCGCTTCTTATGCTAGTCATATCCATCTATGCTGTCGTGTGCTACTGTGCTGTCAAGGAAACAAAGAAGTGAGAAGGCGACGTCCCTAGCATCTTCTCTAAGCCTGACAGCTACTGATTTGGTCATCACTAGTTTCGAAGCAAAGGGATTGGCTGGCTCGATCAGTGGTCGTCGAGAATCTTCACCGATCGTGAGGCATGCAGGGAGTCAAAAGAAAGATCCAAGGATAGACTGATCATACACGGTAGACGTACGAATCTTCGTGGGCGTTCACGTTCTTCTACGTCGTATATAAAAACCACAGTTTGATGCTGCTGTGATGTTCTTATTTTTAAAAATGGTGTGGCAAAAGCTATAAAAATTATATTACTTTGTTTGGTGAATCAGATTAAAGTTAGATGAATTCGATTATCTAATGATTATTCTCTCACATTATATCTCATATGTTCTGAAACATTATATGTGTGTGTGTGTGGGGGGGGGGGGGGGGTTGGGTGGGGAATAATTCCATACTATTGGGAGTACGTGTGTTGGGGGGAAGGATAATTTCATACTACTGGAGAGTACGTACTCCCACTTGTTATATACAGCTTAAATGATATTGTGATGCCTCTTCATCTTTTTGAGTATACTCTAATAATGACTATACACACACTTCTGGGAGTACGTACTCGCACTTCTAATATACCCTTTTAATGGTGTTGTTATACCTCTTTGTCTATTTAAGCATACTCTAATAATGATCATAAAATACTTCAAAGTGAGTTTCATAAAAATTTCATGAAAGTACACTTTTAATATCATAATTTGTGTATGTCCTCCTTTTATACATAGAAAAGTGCATATAGCAAAAATAAAGGGCTCCGACGAAAATTTTTCAACTAAGTTACATTGGAGTATCTTAGAATTAGTACATAAGTATACCGAAAGTTATAAAGAGGTATAAAATAATCGTTTAAGTGGTATATTCGAAGTGGGAGTATTACTCCCAGGAGTATGACAAAGCTTAGGGAGAGATTTACTAACCAGCGCGTAGGTGTAGAATACGTGGACATTTATGAATGAATTTACCATCTGTTCTGAATGAAGTTATGTCAACCCTTCGCAATGTTGAAAAGTTATTATCAGTTCTGCATGAAATTACCATCGGTAATGAGTGAAGTTACTGCTAATGCTCACAATACGTAGCCAGTGGTAACTTTCTTTACAGCCGATGATAACTTCTCAAACAACCAGTGATAATTTGCCGGAGTGCAAAACTGCCCGTAGAATACACGTGCACACAAAAATAGCGCTACAATGAAGATCTTTGCCAAGCCCCCTCCTCCACTCTGCCTCGAAATCGTGACGACTTTGGACGGGAAAACGACGCTGACGGTCTACAGGACTCATGTAATGGCATCCGGTGGCTGGCGCAACGCTCATCCTACGACGACGACGGTGCGGAGGCAGCATGACCCGACAGGTGGTGATCAATTCGGCTTAAGCTTTTAGCTTCCGGCTTATTTTTCACTATTCATAAATTTCGTCTTTTTCTGAACTTTTGGCTTTTTGTTGAGCTTTTTTGCCAGTTCTTTTTTTCCCCATATTTGTTTGTATTATACGTAATGGGCTAACATATTTTTTATATTTTTAATTTTTTAAATTTAATTATGCTAAATAATCCTCTGTCAGCTACAGTGTTTTTTCAGTCAGCTACAGTGCTTTTCAGCCATAAGCCACTCAAAATAAGCCAAAATGATCACACCCTAACGGTTAGAAACAAAGCGATGATCGCATTGGCTTGACTGGTGTGCATTCGGGTATAGTAGCCAGGGAGGTGATAGCAATGGCGTGGTCGGCCTGGCCTGCGTCAAACTCGACATGGCTTCAGGCGTGGTTGACTTCAGTGTGCACAGGGACAAGGATCTGGCGGCGGGCATGCCGGTGTTCTAGCCAGTGAGCATGTTGGCGTATAGGTTGGCTAGTCAGCCGTAGCCTGTAGAGCAGTCGATGATGATAACATATTGACAAACTAGTGTCATCGAGCGATCTAAAAGCCAATCAACACAACTAGAAAACGAGAACAATCACACAATCAACTAATGCAAAAGTAAATGAACATTTGACACGAGATAAGTAAAAGAACTATTGGCGATCTTCTTTATTAATCTCAATCGATGTGTATCTCTACTATAATTGACCAATTGAAATTACACTTAGTCCACCCAAGAATATGTCCCCCGCTGAGAGCACCAACCTTCGTGCACCCACAAAAATGCACCCAGCAAATTGTCTTCATTAAAATCAAAGGCTAAACAAAAACTCTCCCTGGCTTCAACCCAATCGTGCGGCTGGATGGAACGTACGCTTCAACGCGAGGCTTCAACACGAGGCGCCTCCTCCGCCCTCGCTCCTCCTCCGCCTCCGTCTCCCCCGCTCCTCCTCCTCCCCCGCTCAGCCGCCGCCTCCTCCTCCCCCCACCCTGCGCCGCCACCGCCTCCTCCTCCTCCCCACCCCACCCTGCGCCGCCGCCTCCTCCTCCCCTCCCCACCCCGCGCCGCGTCTCCCCAGTCCCCACGTTCTCCACCACTCCTCCTCCCTCGCGTCCTCCCCCCACCCCGCACCGCCGCGCGCTCGCTCCTCCTCCTCCCCCGCTCCGCCGCCGTCTCCTCCTCCCCCCGTCCGCTCCGCCGCCGCCTCCTCCTCCTCCCCACCCCGCGCCGCCGCCTCCGCCTCCCCCCGAAACCCTAGCCAACCGTCGCCATGGCAGCGGCCGCCCTCCTCCGCCGCCTCCCCGCCGCGCGCGCCCCGGCTACGGCGCTCATCGCCGCGTGCCCGATCGCCGACTCCACGGCCGCGCTCACCATCGAGACCTCCGTGCCCTTCACCTCCCACATCGTCGACCCGCCGTCCCGCGACGTCACCACCACCCCCGCCGAGCTCCTCACCTTCTTCCGCGACATGTCCGTGATGCGCCGCATGGAGATCGCCGCCGATTCGCTCTACAAGGCCAAGCTCATCCGTGGGTTCTGCCACCTATACGACGGCCAGGAGGCCGTCGCCATCGGCATGGAGGCCGCCATCACCCGCTCCGACTCTATCATCACCGCCTACCGCGACCACTGCACCTACCTCGCCCGTGGCGGGGACCTCGTCTCCGCCTTCTCCGAGCGTCACCTACGGTTAGGGTTCCGGCGACCTAGGGCGGCGATTGAGGGAGAGATCCATGTCCGCTGACCCGCCTCCGCACCCGCCGCCCGGCGCGGCGGATCCCGACCCCGCGCCGCCGACCGAGCCCTCCGAGGTGATGCACAAGTTGGAACCCTAGGTATTCCTCACTCAGTTCTCCTCCCTCTGATTCCTCACTCGATTTTCGCTTCTTCATCCTCCCAAGTTGGAACCCTAGGTGCACCCTTCTTTCTCTGATTAAATCAGTAGGCGGCGGCGGCTCCAGGCATCTTGAGGAGGCTGTGCTTCCATCAATAGTGCTGCAGAAGGGCACCTCCGTGCAGCTCATCTCGCCGAGGTTGCATCCGCCGGTGTCTGTATTCGTTTACGTCAGCACCACCTTGTTGTACCCGCTTGACACCTGTAAGTCCAAGTGAGGTCGAGCTCCAGACCCAACTAGGCACACACAAATTCAGGTATAGCTAATTTGTTTCTTCTCTGTTCTTTGGATGCATCAGAGGCAGTCCATGAGAATTTGGATGTAGGGGTTCTTGATTTTGCAGAGGATATTTGGGATGATTGGGATTTCCTGTGAATTATCAATTGATGTGATGGATGGAAGAATCTTATCTCTACTATAATTGACCAATTGAAATTACACTCAGTCCACCCAAGAATACGTCCCCCGCTGAGAGCACCAACCTTCGTGCACCCACAAAAATGCACCCAGCAAATTGTCTGCATTAAAATCAAGGGCTAAAAAAAAACTCTCCCTAGCTTCAACCCAATCGTGCGGCCTGGATGGAACGTACGCTTCAACGCGAGGCTTCAACACGAGAGGCGCCCGCCCGCGATTCAACACTGTCCGCCCGCCCCGCAAACCCTCGCGTCCTAATCCCGTGCGCCGCGCCGCCGCTCCGTCCCCCCGGCTCCCGAGCCCGCAGCCGGCCCCAAACCCTCACGCGCGCCTCGCTTCTCCACCGCCGCGCCCCACTCTGCCCCCGCGCCGCCCCCCTGCGCCGCCGATCTCCTGCGCCGAACATCCGTCCCACTCCGCCCCCGCGCCGCCCCCCTGCGCCGCCGCTCCGTCCCACTCCGCCCCTCTACCTCCGGTCGGCCCCGGCTAGCCCGGCCGCCTCCACCTAGCGCTGCGCCGCCTAACACCGCTCCGCCGTGGAGCCGTGAGGGTGCTGCCGCCGGATCCACCGTCTTCTTCTTCATCGGCGCCGCCTTCGACAAGCTCTGCGACGCTGCGCAAGCGCCGCCGCGCCGAGCTTGAGGTCAAGGTCAACGGCACATAGCCGCAGTTGCCCACCTCGACCTTTTCGCTCTTCCTCGAGGAGGAGGACCTGCAGCGCAAGGAGTCCGTCGAGTGGGTCAACATGGTCCTCGCCGCCAACGACGACGAACCCCATGCCGCCACATCGCGCCGGCGGCGACACGAGCGCGTTCTTCGCGGCGACGCTGGTGTTGTGGGCGGTGTCGGCCGGATTCGAGATCGGCGCGCGGGGGCGCTGCAAGCTGTCACCCGTGGCCGCCGGCTTCGTCTTCTTCCAGGCCGCCAACGCCGCCGTCCGCGCCGCCGTCTCCCTCGACCCCCTTTTCATCAACACCGCCGTCTCCCTCCTCCACTCCTCCCTCACCTCCGCCTCTGGTATGGCCCCTCTTTCCCCAAATCCCCACCTTTGGTTCCGTCGCTTTTCCCATTCGCGTTCTTTAGATTCAGTAGGATACCGGTGTGCCTGCTTGCCGAGATGAGTCCCGCGGCAGCTGCGGCCAGTAGGGCCGCCTTCGCGTCCGTGCTGCTCCCGCCGCCGCGCGCGCTCAGGGCCCGCCGCGCCTCCTCCCCCGCCGCCACGGCTTACGGTGAGGCCGCAAGTTGTACTTACTGTATGTTTAGTTTGTTCGTGGCATTTATTTATCACAGGATGATGAAAGGTAGTACAGGCGTATGCCTGTTTTCTGTGGGCGGGCGTCGACTCGTAGCACAACAATGTGAGACGCCTGTTAACAGGCTCAGCTGCACATTTAAGAAATGTGATTAAGCAGTTTATTCATCAGGATCCAAGTGAAGTTGCAGCTTAACATAGCACATTTCTTGCCCGAGCCTGTTGTGTGTCCATTCATGGTATCTGATGCTGGGCGCTTTTCTGCCCGTTGCTTGCACGATCCATGCAATAATCAGCATCGCTCTATTTCAAATCCTTGATGAAATCTGTTCGAGTGTGAACACATCTTTTCCTTTTATTGTTAATTAACCGGGGTTTCTGATAGTTTTCCTGCTGCAATTCAGATCATGTGTCGTTTTTAAGGAAATCGCCGCAACCGATCCCCCGGAGCATCTTAACTCTTTGTTGAAGTGCTTCAGGCACGAGGTAGGACTTCACATGTCTCACCAAGATTTTTATTCCTCCTGGATGCTTCAGTGCTGTCCACCCTTGGTCATGCAAGTTGGAGTCATCTATTATTGGGTTTCAGTTCAGCAACAACACCCATCTAATTGGTTTCTCTATTTCACTGACACTTCTAATTTGAGTTTTGCATGAGGTGATGTCTTCTTAGAACAGTCACAATAGAAGTATACTGTTAAAATCTAGCCACTGGGACTCTCCTGACCTCGGTGTCGAAAATATATTTGGCAGGTGAAAAGTTAGTTTCTCCTGGAGCTAAAATAGGGCTGATTCCACTTGTTGTTCCCTTGTCAGAAAGTCCAGCAGGTTTGGTCGGTTCTAAACTGAATTATTCACTTGGACAATGATCACTACCATTTCTGATCTTAATTGGAAAGCCTCTGCTTCTACCTGACAGTATTAGTCGAAATGTAGGTAATTTAACATCCCTACTGAGATGGCCAACTGCTCCAAGTGGGTAAGTTGCCCCTCCGTAGTCCATATGCAGATATGCTCTTGAGTTTTTATACTTGTTGCACCTTTGGAATTGGTATCTAAATATTAGGTATGTATACATCTGCTTGCCCTTTATAGGATGGAAATGCCTGTAGTGGAAGTCCGTAATCATGGGATATGGCTGTTGGCTAAGAACGTAAGTTTATATTGCTACTTGCTAATAATGTTTTAAGTTTACTGCATGTGAACATACAGTAAGTTTCTGTTTACAAATTTGCTCATATAATCCTCAGGTGAACGAATATATCCACAGAATACTCGTCGAGGCTGATATCAGTGCTGAGAGCAGTGATGATTTGTGTTCTGCTGCAGGGGAAGCTGGCAAAAGCCTTTACACAAATAATCTACGCTTGAACCAGATTGGCTAATTGTGAGTACTGTGTGTCTTAATTTTTTCCTTTTTAATCTAGAAAATATTGTAAGTACTGTGAGTACTGTGTGGCTAATTGTGAGTACTGTGTGGGCGAGTCTTCAAAAAGCAAACCTCCTGCAAAAAATATTGTAAAGAAGAGTCCATCTTTTAATAAGGATAGCAAGAAAATGAAAACAATGAAAAATTCTCAGTTCTCAAAGACAATGAAGGTCCCTCCTGGATCTGGTGGTGGACAGAAATGGACTAAGTTGGTGCACAATGGTGTTATTTTCCCCCCTCCATACAAGCCTCATGGTGTCAAAATGCTTTACAATGGGCAATCTGTTGATCTGACTCCAGAGCAGGAGGAGGTGATATATAGTGTTAGCTGTTTATTACCTTGTTTTGCAACTTTAGATTTATAACGATAATAATGATATAGTAACTTGGTTTCTCCTGAATCGAAATCACACTTCTATGGTCAGCTCTGCAATTTCAGTCATTTCCTTGTTTTCATGATATCGTATGAAGATAATGCTGACACTAAAAGCTTTTGTTTTCACTAACAATCACTGTTCTTTGTTTCAGGGGCTTCATCTCATTTATCTTTCTCTGCGCATGAATATATCTTGGACTGGTTATATTGTCTTGAGGTGATTCTTACGTTTTCATATTGCAATCAGCTGTGTTCTTCTTGTGTTGACATGCTCATTATGTGAGTAATAGCACTGCAATGCAGGATTACAGGAGGCATTTGCTCTATTATTAGGAAAAACACAAATATAGCATTGCAAGATTTACAGCACTGTAGACATGTAGTCCACTGTGTGAATCATAGCATTGCAAAATAGTACTTTTCCTTGAGGATAAAAGGGAAAAGATTTTCTAAAGAAAATAGGGGAAAAGAGTTATATATTTTAGAGCCTTGTAGACTTAGTCTGCATCCCTTCACTGATTTAGGATATAATATCAGGATATTGGCTTGGATCTTCCGCCCCAAACATAAAAATGGTCAGTACATGCAGGAGCACTCTTTTTCTCTCTTAATTCTCATCTAGACGTTTTCCTCTGTACTCCTGAAGTCGTTTGTGCTCTAAAAGAAAAGCAGAGGATATTCAGTTGAGTTTTCCAACATCAAAGATTGTGCAACTATCAGCAGGGACCAACTTGATTGGTCATTCAAGCTATATATCCTCAGAGCTAAGGCCTGCGCTATAAGTAAACAGGCGCCAACCCATCCATTAAAGGTTGACAT
This sequence comes from Dendrocalamus latiflorus, assembly GCA_017311315.1. Taxonomy (NCBI): domain Eukaryota; kingdom Viridiplantae; phylum Streptophyta; class Magnoliopsida; order Poales; family Poaceae; genus Dendrocalamus; species Dendrocalamus latiflorus. The sequence continues at coordinate 28,592,985 of CM029610.1, forward strand.
GATACACTTGTTTTCTTCAGTCATATGTTTTCTGGGAATTCCTTAAAAAACTTCCTTGGAATGGTACTGCAAAATGTCCAATCCCTGCATTTTTTTAATTTTTTGTGCCATCAGCATTTTACTTGTGAATAATGAGGAAATGTCAATCACAGGATTTCATTAATAGTTTCAAATGGTCACGCCAACAAGTCCACGTGTTCGAACGGCTACCTGAGTGGTCGTACGGCAACAGAAGTGGTTAGAACCAGTCGTAATTGATTGGAACGTAGCGTTAGCACGGGCACACTACTATCACTGCAAGGTTGTCATTTGGTTGTTTTCATGTGTATCCCTCAAATGCCGCCGTAGCGTTAGCACGGGCACTCTACTAGTTACAATAAAAGTATCTTCTTATATTTATAGTTTAAGAGTCTTTTTGTTATACACCCATATCTTCTACTTATGAAAAAGAAATTGTGTGGGGCCCATGGTGTAACCGTACCCTCGACAAGGGGTTAATTTCGTAACAGGATCATCCAAACGATGCCGCTGAGACCGAGCTCCACACCACTGTGGCCCGCCACCGAGATCCTCACCGTGGCCACCACCCCGCCCTTGGGCTCCGCGGCATGGTTGCCACCCCGTCCTCGCCGTGCTGCTGCTCCGCCCCTGAGCTCCATGCCATAGCCGCCACCCAGCTCCTGAGTTCTCGGCTACTGCCACCGCCTCACTCACAAGCTCCTCGCTGCAGCTGCCACCGGGCCCACGAGCTCCTTGCCGTGGACATTGCACGCTGCCGCACCCACCAACTTCCTTACTCTTTCCCTATGGATAGGGGTGAAAACGGATCAGATAGTTTTCGACCGATCCGGATGAAAACGGATACGGATTGTGTCGGATTGGATTTTTTCGGATAATTCTCGGATCGGATACGAATATAGATTTTTTTGTCAGATACGGATACGAATACAGTAGGCCTGATATCCGGCGAATACGGATACGAATACGGATTATCCGGATAATATGAAAACGGATATCCGGATTTCAGCCCAACATTGCCCAGCCCAAGTCAGCCTCTCTCATCTCCCTTGCCACCAGCCCACTAGCCCAACCAAGCCATAAGCCTCCATTACCATTAGGCATTAGGTTCCTTAGTCATATTAAATTACAAACACCACTAGCAAATATTTATGTTTATTAAAAAATAAATTTAATATGGACGGTGGATTAAAATTTGTATCGATTAAATTGATGTACTCCCATTTAAATCATTTTGATGCAAATTTAAATACTTAATTAATTTATTAGTCACATTTAAATGCTGTAAAATCCATTAAGAATTATTTAGGACTTTAGAAAAAATTAACTGCCACTTGAAGATTTAAAATCTGTACAACGGTATGACTATTGTGGATAAAAATACTTATGCTTGTTTAGATTTCATGAATGTTTTGACAAGATAAACTATTTATGTGTTTTCATTGATTTTAGATGTATAGTTTAAGGGGTTTTTCATGTTCCGATAAATATTCGTGACCGTATTCGTTTCGATTCGTATTCGCTCTGTATCTGTATTCGATATTATTCGTATTTGTATTCGTATCCGAGGTATCCGTATTCGTATCCGCATCCGAGAAAAAAAAATGAAAACAAATATGGTAGAGACATTATCCGTCTGTATTCGATCCGTTTACATCCCTACCTATGGACGCACCGGCCCGTTTGGACCAGCCCAGCTAACCAACGGCATCGATGAAAGCTCAGCCCAGCCTAGCTAAGAAACCCAGCCCAAGCTGCTCAAAGCTAAACACATGCCATCGCTAAACACAGTGCCCGCAACTGCTACGCGCCTACGCATTGGCTGCTTGTTGCTTGTTAATTTTTCTTACTTGATAGAGAAATCATATCAAAGCACAAAACAGCACACTACAAAAGGGACTCCATTTTCAGACAACATATCTGTCAATACCATTTGACATCCAATCACATGATATGCTCTGTCAAAACTTCCCATTTTCACAGATTACTTGACATAATCATATAAAGCAGAAGGTCAACACACTGCAAAGGGAGCTCAATTTTCAGACAACATTCTCTTATCAAAAATCATTTAACACTAAAAAAATCAGTTGCCCATTGACATTTTTCACACAGCACAGTACCAAAAACGTTGTTACAGATCACTTGATCTAGAGATCAAAGAAAAAGCAGAAGCAGTAATGGACCGCCTGTTCGATCGATGGGTATCTTCAGACAATATTCTCTGTCAAATCCATGTACTACCACCTTATCTGTGAGTATTTTCAGTAACTACCACTACTAGTAGTTTCAGTAAAGGTACGAGCAAAACTATCACCATCCAGGACACTGAGCCGAAGAAATGGGAGAGAACCGAGCTAGTTAGTCCTCAGTACTGATCCAACTGATCCAAGCAGTAGTGAAAGAATAGAGCAAATCCAATGATATCACCTCACTTCTGTAGGATGTCCAAAACTTTTATGGAAGCAAAATCGGTTTGAAAACATGAATTCTTCGGGTAGCACTTCTCCGCTCATCCCTTCCTTTGACTTTCCTAACCGGAAATGTTTGTTTTTATCGGGATTCCTCGGTTGTACAATATATCAGCTCATTTCTTGAGTTGAAAAAAGAAGCAATTGCGGAAATGGGTGTTTTGTTTTTGTTTTTTTTCCCCAATCCCTCGTTGTAAGAAGATACTCTGATTCTTGCTTGGGTCATCCTAAAGTTATGGATCCTTTTGGTTGGACTCAACTTTGCTGTATGAGTTGACTATACGGATGATTACGCTGATTCCAGCTTCCCTGTGCTGAACAGAAGTGCTATTCTAACGAATAAAGATTTGCTCCTTTCTCTGCATTTCTACATGCCTACGTTTCAAACCCGTTTAATTTGCTGCCTATGTCCTATGAAGACAAGTCATCCAAAGTGTGCAATGTGTGTTTCTTTCTTATAAATTTGAAGTTGTGCTTGTGTTCAAGAAACGGACATATCAAAAGTTTTCCCTAGTCCTCTAGTTGGATATTCCGGTATGTGAAGTCTCAATTCTGGAAAACGTTCATGTTTTTTTTTGAATTCGCAACATGTTTGCTAGTTGTTGCGAGCAGGTGGTAATGCTTTATTTGGAGGTTGACTGGCTACCTGAAAAAACCATTTTTTTTCTCTTCTAATATCTTTTTTTTACCTTGCCACCCGGATGAGTCAGGACTACTGGCGAAAAAAAAGAGACTTTTGTCAGGTACAAGAGTAAATCATGTTATAATATCATGTATTATTTTACAAGTTGCAGATAAATCGAAGGTATGTTAATAAGTGGCACATAATTCCACGAAATCATACTAACTTTGAATACAAGGCAAGAGCTCCCGGCCATCCCTCGCCGCTGCAGTCACCAATCACACACACACATATAATATAATATAATATAATATAATATCAGATGTCGGCCCACTCCTTAGTCCATTATCTTGCTCACTCGCTCTTGTCCAACCATCCATCCATTCTTGTGCCATATACTCGCTCGCTTGCTCTCGTCCAACCATCTATCCATCCCTCTCTCTTGCTCTCCTCCTCCCCGACGGTTTGTCCCTGCCCGACCTCATACACGACGACAACCATAGCCCCAGCCACCCTAACCATGGCGCCGACGCTACCGGATCTGATTGCTGCCGTCGACTTCCTCTTTAGCAGTCCTCAAGCGCGGACCAGATCTGGAGCGACGATTGTCGGATCACCTTGTTCGAGCTCGCCACGGTCTCCTGTGTCATCTCGCCACCACCTGGCTCCTCCGCGGGTGGCCGCGAGGGTGCCGCCATGATGGACGAGCTCGACATTGACCGCGATGGCTTCATCGACTTGGGAGTGTTCGCCGGACGACGAGCTCAAGGCTGAGCTGTGCGTCGCCTTTGATGTCTACAACATCGACGATGATTTACATTGTTGTGTTGTTTTTTGATTTAATGTATACAATATTTTGATTTTATGTATGCAACAATCACCAATAACTAGTGCAACTTTGATATTTTTTATTAATATTTTTATTGCATGTATGGTCAAGAAATATTGCACACATAGACGAGATATGTTGCGCCTGATCGTACGGAGCTCATCCGGCGCTAGCAAATCCCATATAGGCCCCGTTTGGCACAGCTCAGCTTCACTAGTGAAGCTGTTTTTTTGGTTTCAGCTTCACGAGCAGCTTCACCGGTGAAGCTAAAGCTGTTTTGGAAAACTGTTTGGCAAAATAGCTTCACCAACAGCTTCATGCATGGCTGAGAGAGGGCAATTGTCTAAGATGCCCCTGTCTACCTGACTTGTTCTAACATTCAGAGTTGTATGTTTGTATATGGTCATATGAATTAAAAAATAATATATTTGAATGAGTATGAATTAAAAAATTAAAATAATAAAGTAATAAAAAAATTAAAATCAGTGCGAACAGTAGAGAAGTGCGAACGGGAGGAGAGGAAACAGGCGTGGGGACCCAGTGGCAAAGTGCTGTAATTTCTGTCAACTACAAGGACAGTGGGTTCATAGAACTGCGAGACTGAGGGAGAGAGCTGTGAAAAGCTACTATTTTCAGCTTCACCCCACCCCATTCCCTTGTGAGAGCATGATTTAAGGAGCTTCATCCATGAAGCTGTTTGCAAAAAGGGTGTTTGGCAAAAAACAGCTCACAACAACTCATGAAGTTGTTGGTGAAGCTGTACCAAACAGGCCCTAATATACCTGGGATTTCGTGCAACTTATGCCTTGAAATAGCCCTAAACCAAGAAGCAAGAGCGGTAAAAATAATTGCACGCCGAAGTCCGCAAAGTTACACATATCTAGGCCAGAGCCCAATGTTTTACTCGATTCCAGGCAGGCTCCAGCCCACTCCGACCGACCAGGCAGGCTCCATCCGTCCAAAGCCGTCCTCCTACGCCTCCTTCCCCGAGATCTCGATCCCACCATGGCCGCCTCCTCTCCTCCGCCACCGGCGACCGCCGCGCCGCCCGACCTCTCCATCCCCTTTGACCTCGCCACGCGCGGGCAGTGGCAGGCGCTCCTCGCCCACCTCTCCCACCCCTCCCAGACCCACCACCGCCTCCTCCTCTCCGCCCTCTCCGCGCTCTCCCTCGCCAAGCTCCGCCGCTTCCCCGACGCCGCCGCCCTCCTCGCCTCCCTCCACCCGGACCCCGCCTGCCCGCCGCCGCCCTTCCTACTCCGCCTCCTCCATGCCCTCCTCCCGCTCTTCCTCCCCGACCGCCCCCTCGCGCTCGACCGCCTCTACACTCTCCTCTCCTCCGTCCGCGCGCGCCCCGACGCCCGCCACCCCGAGTGGCGCCGCCGCGACGCCCTCGTCTCGTCACTCCTCGTCGCCGACCACCTCGCCCACCGCGAGTTCGACGTCGCCCTCGCACTCCTCGCCGACCTCGTCGCCCGCGAGCCGGACAACCCGGTCCTCCTCTCCCGCTTCGCCTACGCACACCTCCAGATCGGCAACCTCGCAGCCGCCTCCTCCGTCTTCCGCCACGTGGAGTCCGTCGCGGCCGACGACCCCTCGCACGCCAACCTCCTCGCCCGCAACCGCGCGCTCGAGTGCATCGTGGCCAAGGACTACGCTGCGGCGGTGCGGGAGTACGAGCGCTGCATCGAGGCGGACCCCGCGGACGCCATCGCCGTGAACAACAAGGCGCTCTGCCTCATGTACTCCCGGGACCTTGGCGACGCCATCAAGGTGCTCGAGGGCGCGCTGGAGAGGGTGCCCACGGCGGCGCTCAACGAGACGGTGGTGGTGAACCTGTGCAGCATGTACGAGCTCGCCTACGTCAACCACGGGGATGTCAAGCGGACCCTCGTCGACTGGATCGCCAGGGTCGCGCCCGACGACTTCGACACGTCCTGCACGCGCATGTAGGAGGTACTGGCTACCGGAGTTCAGCTTTGAATTATTTCACCCTGCTGCTATGATCCGTTCTTTGACAAGAGAGATGGGTGTTGCTCTAGTTGTTCCACACACTGGAATCTGATTGTCCATGTTTCCATGGAATTTATTGATTTTCTTTGGCAGCAATGGAAGTTGTGAGCTTGTAGTGATTTGCTGAACTTGAATGCACAATGTAGTTAACAAATACTGGGGATTTTGTAGAGAATTGTATTTTACTGCTTGAAATGCAATGATCATGCATGTTTGGAATACGCATATATCTTTTTTTTTTTTAAAAAAAATATCCATACGTGTTTTAGAATGTTCTAGTTTGGGGCGAAAGATTGAAGCTTTGTCGTGTGGAATTCATGAGGTTTGATGTTTGACTTGGGAGTTTGTTGCCATTGTTGTCCATTTTGGAAGCAATTCTACATGTAACATTATATTGCTCTGAAGGATTTTCCTCAGTGGCCTGATAAACCAGGAGTACTAATGTGTGATTAAAAATGCAAATATTGAAGAATGCCTGAATCAAAGCCCGAAAGATGGCACATATACAAGTATACAATATAAATATTGTCGTCAGAAGAATACTGTGGACTGGTGAAATATATAACATTTTGCTTGGTGCTAACAGTTGCACCCTCACAATCCAATGGTGTGGAATACGGAGAGGGAATGTATTTTGCTTTTTTTTTAACAAACAGTAGTATCAAGGTCATGGGAGCATACGCTACTTAATATCTGGAAGTACTGTTCAATTTGTACCGTCATGCCAGTAGTCCAGTACGGTAATAGATACTAGAATCATATCATCAACTATAGCTAAAATAAAAATGACCTACTACGGCTCGTATTGTGTATGTGTTGTTATCGATCAAACTTCAGATTTCCATTTCATGCCTCCTTTAACAATTGCTGAAGTGAAGCTGCCATCAAAGAACAGCACATAACACTCCAGATAACATTTGAAGAATTTAGGTGCTTAAAGCAGTTGAGTAATCTCTTGTGGTTGCAGACATGCGGTACAAATCCTTTCCCCGTTGCCTGCCGGTAAGCCCACACAATTGGGCAGCGCAAGCAGTCTGGGAGACCTTGTTCTCCCGTAGTTACTTAACAATCTGCAATGCCTGCATGCATGGAACTCTGCATCGGCAACAAGACCATTCACCACAGCCTTCACAAAGGCCACGAGCACCTCCAGGCTCCAGTCCTCCACTCCCTTGAGCCGTTGAACTTGTTCTCCGATCTCCACAACGACGGTGTTGTGTGGCACAGTGTCCCACACATCATGGACACCAAAGTAAATTAGCACTGAGTCATTAATCTAGTGCAATCGACTTATAAATCTCACCTTGAAAAAATACTTTATTTGAAAGATACTCACTATAAAGAAACTAAGCCATAAGTCTAAAAGAACCTAACCAATTTGTCAATGGCATAGTAGTCAGTACTCAGTGGAGCTTCTCAGTGGTCACAGGCTATGTTTCTGAAACCGTGTTAATGTCCAAAATCATACTTATTTGTGATTGAAGAGAGGAGTACAGTGCTAGCATATCTGGAGCTGCGTAACAAACGACATGTTAGATCGATCATCAAGAATAATTTAGTTTGGAATTATTGCGGAAGCCTAAGGGCATGTACAACGCCCGTCTTTATCCCGTCTCGAAGACGGCTTTTTTCTAAAAAAACCCTCGGCTGGGCTCACAGACGATCGCCCCGTCGCCTCGCGAAGCGACGGCGAGGGCCCGTGGACCGAGGCCGAACCGACGAGCGCGGCAGCGTTGTACGGCCCTCGTCTCCGCGACTTGACCCGCACTCGGATCCCGCGCGGCGCGCGCGTACTCTGGTTTCTCTACGCGCCAAATCCATCCCCAGCTCCATATCTTCCCGCGCGGCGGCCGCGCAGGCGTGACGGTGGCCGCGCTCCGGCGGCGTGGGTGCCCCGCGCAGCCGGCACCGCCTCCTGGGTCGGTGTACCGCAGCCACCTCGCAGGGGCGGACCTGCCCTTCGGGCGAGCCCCGGCGGCCGCCCGAGCTCCCCTCGCCGGCCGGACCCCCCCAAAGAACCCATTGCTCCTCCAGCCCTGCCGCCTCTGAATCACAACCTCCTCGGCCCCAGCCGGGGAACTCCCCACCGTCTCCGCCGGCGAAGAAGTTACCCGAGAAGATGACCTCGCGGAGGAGTCGCGCAGCCGCCTCGTGCACGACACCTGCAGGGCGCCATTCTTGCCCTTGATGAGGAGAGTGAGGAGATTTCGTGGGTTCTTGGGCCGCCCCACCACGCCGATGCTTCTGTCGCGACCTTGTTAATGGGCTTCCCACTGCAATCTGAGGACTGCATTGAGGTGCTCATGGAGAGGGAGGAGGAGCACCTGCCCATGGAGGGCTACTCCCAGCGGCTGCTGCAGCAGCCCGAGGGGCTCGATTTGGTGGCCATCAGGAGCGATGCCATTGACTGGATTTGGGAGGTGAGTTTTTCTTTCTTATTTCGTCCCTTCTTGGTATTTCTGATGAGATGTTGTGTGAGAAATTTTGGTAAAAATGCCTCCTTTATTGCTTTATTCGTGTTCTTTTGTTCTTGATTTGGTTCTTGTTGATTTACGGATCCTGCATTGTATGACATTCGTATTGGTGATTGATTGAGTCTGTTGTTTGTGATGAATAGGTCCATGGGCATTACAAGTTTGGGCCTTTGACGGCAGTCTTGTCAGCGAACTACTTGAACCGGTTCCTCTCTGTGTGCGATCTTCCTGTAAGGATCTTTCTCAGCATTACACTATTCCTACATTTCCTGCAATCCTGGATGTTGTCGAGATAACTGCCAAGTCACGGCGCAATTGCTTTCTGATTACAGCAAGGCAAGGCTTTCTGAATAGGTCCATGAAAAAGAAAACAGGACAAAATTTGTTCTATAGCTTCAAACAATCAAGAAACAAAAAGCTCAATAGAAGGGGTCTAGCTGTTCTTTTCCTAGTTCTAGCTACTAGCTGAAGATTCTGGGATCATGATGTGAATAACTGAGTGCGGAGTTCTACATCTTTGTGAGCGTATTCCCCTCTTTACCTTTTTTTGTGTTTAAGATGGTGAATGCTCAGGATAATACTATATAATCAGCTTGTTCTAAAAGAAAAGTTTTTTTTACATAATATTGTAGTACTTGGAAATTGCAGACTACTGACTAGGTGTATAAGAGAACCTGGATCCAGCTTCCCTTCATGCACATTTCAAGGTTAAATATTTTTTATTTAGCACAGTCGTGGTGTCTGTAGACTGTAGTTTTTGTAGTATTGGTCGATGGCATGAAGCACATGATTAACTTTGAGAATGCTGGGTCCCTTCTCTTTTATCTTGAAAGCAGCTGCCAGTGCGATATATTATATTTTGCTGCACTAGACATGAGAGCATTCTGATGAGTGAAATATGTTCTTCCTATTCAGGCATGGTCCCCTGCCAAAGTGTTTCAGTAATGCAAATGAAATGGAAAGATGTTGTGCTGTTAGGTGAGTAGGTGCATAGATCAGTCAGTTCTTAAGAGTAAATCTGATGGAAACCTTGTTTTTACTTCTAATTCTTCTTATGTAATAGCCCTTTGATTACGAATGTGACAGCTTTTGCTTGCTGTTGCTACCATTTTCTGCTAAATAAGAATGTGCACTGGACTATTTTGCAGGTTCGTTTGCCATCAATGGATGGAAGGGTTGCACTAGTTCCTTGGGCAGATATGCTTAACCATAGCCCTGAGGTATTACATTTTGTATTTTTTTACAATGAATCATTATCAACAATGCACAGAAGTCCTTAAGAATCCCAGGTCCCATTGTTTTACTTTTTATCATTACTTGGGTCCCATTGTTTTACTTTTTATCATTATTTCGCAAGTCTTCTGACTTTCATAGTGCTGTAGAATTTTACTTATTAGCAAAATAATTTTCCAGGTGGAAACATTCTTGGATTATGATAAGTCATCGCAAGGAATAGTTTTCACTACAGACCGTTCATATCAACCAGGTGAGCAGGTAACAGTTTGCATTTGTGCTTTAGATCCATTCTCAGTTTTCTTCCTGCCAAATTAATTATCAAGAGGCAATCAGTAACTTTTAATCTATAGGTAATGATGATAACTACATCAGTACTAGTGCAAGTTTTCAAAAGCCCATTCAGCATATTCATTTGATGTTTCAGAATTGGGAATTTTAGCTCAACCTTGAGAATATGGTTAGCTGAAATCTTATTACTCTTTCATTTAGCGTAGTGGTCAAGAGGCTGGTATTTTAAGATCCGAGTCTTCTTGAGTCTTGATATTCAGGCCTTGTCCACTAAAGCTCTGCACTCCATTCATTTTATCCATTTTCATTTGTACAGACATCACATACTTGACTTCAGGTGGGCTACATGGAATAAAATTTGAATTTGTCCTGATCATGTTCTGTATGGGTTAAGTCCAAGGGTCATCAGCTTTTTCATGCATATATTACCTCTTAACCCCTGTCCGTTTCTATTTATACTCTTCAGGTATTCATATCCTATGGGAAGAAATCCAGTGGTGAGCTATTGCTTTCATATGGTTTTGTTCCTATCAAATAGCAACACAATAGTATACAAAATGATATTCATGATTGATCTTGGCTACATGTAACACATTAAATAGCTTGCAGACAGTGAAACAGACAGTCCATTGTATGATCTGTCTTTTTAGCTGTCTGTATACCAGATTCGAGGCTCTTACAGACGACCCCCCGTCTGTGGGTTGTACATGCCCTAACTATGCAGTTCCATCTCCAAGTGAAAAAGGCGGCTAGAAACATAAAGCTAAAGTAGAGTGATTGCTTGATTTAATTGATTCACATGTTACCATTTTCCCAGTGAAAAAGAACGGGGTTCCAGAGGCAAGCTGTTAATTTTCGTGGACCCGTTAATGTTAAGGTCTGAAGATAACACATGTACAAAATCCGATAATTAAAAAGGACATCGTAACAACTTCACATGAAATAAATAGCGGAGCTAATAACTGCCAGGACTCGGGACAGATACAGGAAGGTCAAAACTCAGAGGGCACCTCGAAAATTAAGCCTCCTCAAGACAACTTCAAATGAAAAATCAGAAAATCATCATCATCTGCAGGTTCCCCTCTCTACAGCCTTCTCCTGCTGCAGGATTCCTTTAATCTCGCACGAATAACTACACCACCTTCAATCTTCATGGGCTCGTCTTGGCCGGTGCTCTTCCTCGCCTTGCCCAGAGAAATACATCATGACAACAAGAACAGCAACCAAGAAGATGAGAATGTACAACGCATTCACACCGAGAAGTGTTGGGGAATGACCACCACCCACTTTCTTCTTTGTCGTTCTTCCTGCCCTATATCCCTCAAGGAAACGGCTAATTTGGGATCCATGGTCACCTTCTTCAAGACTCTCTGAACCCTCAACCTTCAGCAAGAAGCGTTTCAATCAATCACATAGCACAACTAAACAGATAAGCAAGATGGCAATGCCAAGTTTATTAAAGGTTGGGGCGTAAGCAACAAAATATAAAGAGATAACTTTGAACAGAAAATGCGATGGCAGCATGAGACAATAATTCAACATAACAAATGCATATGAACATACCATGTGACGTGTCTAAGAAAAGATACAAGCTTTTCGTTGCAACAAAAAATATGATACTTCTAAATTTGGTCATATATGGTATAAGTATGACAAATTAACCGGAGTTAAAAATTGTTCTACTTACTACTTCAAATTCCTCATTTCTGTCCCAGACTATCATCTTTGGCAGCTGTGAGCTCTTTGAAACATCAAAAGTCGCAGTGAATTCCTCCCACTGCTGGACTCCCACATATCCAAACACTAGGTCATGGTTTGCATTGGCTGCAGACCTCAAAACTTTTATCAACTGCATGGAATTTTCATCTGACTCATCCTCCAAAATTGTAAGAACAACTTTCCTGTCATCATCATTCAACATCTTGACAGTTTCTGAGCTGATGGGCACAGTTAAAGGCAGTAGGGATTGCCGTATAAAATCCTCCAAGAAGGTTCCTGCATCCACAAAAATTGTTGCTATGTACCATCAATCTGGAAAAGACATGCATTACAAACAATCAAAGTGTCCATATTTTTTTCAGTTCATACATGACAGAGTGTCCGCTAGGTGAATTACATATTTACATCAGCAGAAAAGCAGAGGGCACAAAACAAACAATAGGAATGAGAGTGATGATTAAGGCAATAAATTATTTTCCCCCTCATAGCACATGTTTCAAGAAACATATAGAAAATAGTTATCCCAAGCATACCTTCAAATGGGCCATAGAATACACTTTGCTCATTATACTTTGGGTTAAGAGAAACCAATGCCGGAAACTTGTCAAAATCATACACAACCATCATATCCTCGGAGAAATCCTTTGCTGCAGAAAACCATGCCTTCTTCTTGTACTTCGCTCCATATTCAGCAATCAACGATTCATCCACCCCAAATCCAATAAACAATGGAAATCCTATGCCAGAAGCCTCAACAAAGATTTTGATTGCCGAATCCGACTCGAGAATAGAAACATCAGGTGCGACAAGCTTCCTAAGGTTCTCAATGAGCAAATCAGCCTTCCTTGAACCGGTGTACTCCGTGGGGACTCCATGGTCAAATAGCATCAGAGTAGGGAAGCCACTGCATTGAGAAAACCACAAACAGTACGCATTTCAAACTCGTGTCTGTTTAGTGTAACCGAACTAGTAAAGCTATCCCGGTTGCTTACTCTACTCCATATTTGGACCCAAGCTTCTTGTACTTGTCGGCATTTACTTTGGCGACTACGATGGGCGTGCTCAGACCAGCAAGCACCGGAGCAGCTTCATCTAACTGCAAAAGGCAACGTGAGCAGCAGCTTATCAGTTCACAATGAGGCAGGTCGCGCAGATGCTGGAGGAAAGAGAGTGCGCCCTGCCTGTCTTGATGAGAGTCATAGTACAACTGTACAAGCGAAAACAGATGAGTGGAACTTCTGTCTCCCATTTTGGTGGATCTTGATGCACTGGTGCTGATTTCATTTTCTTTCTACAACCCAACCCAATCCATCTCTTGCATCACTCACTACTCAGCATCAACTAAAAGATATCCCTTTCCCCGTTCGCACTAACCTACTTGATTCCTATTTATCCTCGCAAACTCTCACGAACGAACCCTAAGTTTCTAACAGCTCGACCGATTCGAATTGGGCAAAGACTAGACCAGTAGAGTGGCTACTAGAATTGGTGGTGGTAGTGGAATGGAAGGGTGGATAGGGTACCTGGGGGGCGAGGCGCTTGCAGTGGCCGCACCAGGGAGCGTAGAAGTCGACGAAGAGGAGGTCGACGGCGCCCACCGCCGCCTCGAAGTTGCCCTCGTCCAGCTCCACCACACTCCCAACCCGGGGGATCTCGAACTCCGTCCGCTCCCCTCCGCCGCTCGCCACGCAGGTCGCCGGCGGCAGCACCAGGACGAGGACGAGGAGATCGACCAGCCGCCGCGGCAGCGATAGCGGCTTGTCCACCGGCGCCATGCGTTCGCCCGATTCGATCTCGCAGGCTCCTCTTAGTGACTGCACTGCGTGTTGTTACTGTTGTTTGTGCTAGCACACACTACACAGTTGACCATGCCACGTAGCAAGCGCCTTCGAGATCAGAAGGCGTAAGTTTTGTCAGGGAGAAGGCGCAAGTGCCTGCGAGAAGACGTAAACCTGCAGGATAAATAAAAAGGGCTATTCCTGTGACTTTTAAGTTTGTGAGTTGTGAACATCAACTAAAAGTTGTACCTTCTGTAGTCCAAGCAAAAACAAGTTTCCGCCATCGGAACCCTAAAGCTCCAAGAGGATCTTAGGAATCTACGAATGTAAAAAATGATATTTGACTTGCCAGAACAACCATTTCTGAGGACTCATCAGCCATCTCATCTCCCCCATAGAGCGGCAACAGTCTCAGCAAACAGCGCTGGTGTGACTAACAATTCAATGGCTCTACGCCGAAATTCAGAATACAGACCACACTAGTCATCGGCAGATGTAACATCGTTAAGAAGCCAATGTGACAAGGAAAAGTGGGGAAAGACAACTATAGAACATCCCAGTATGGTTTCTCTTTCTCCACAACTTGGGAAAGTCGAAGCTGCCGTATTATTTGACAGAAAAGAAACGAGTATTACTACATCAGAAGACAAGAAACGAAGTATCAACCTGTGGAAAGGGGCAAAAACAGGCAGTGACCAATGTAAAACTGAAGCTCCAGCCTGAACTTCTCAAAATGCTACTGAAAAGAAAGAAATCTCATGGACAGGTGTTTCAAGTTGTGCTGTCTCTGGCATGTTGCTTATGCAGAGGCGGTCTTCTTCTGCTGGAAAACAACTGCGTACACAGGGACTGCAACGCCAATGCCAACTGCAGCCACCACGGAGAGAGTCACCTTCAGCTGCTGATGCTTCATCCTGTGAAGGTTGTACATGTGCTTGGCATGGAGGTAGTATGGCTCATCATGGGTGTGCGCTCCCATCCTCCTCACACCAGTGGCATGGAATCCACGAGAAGCTGAGGCATGCACCAACAAGTCAGGAAAGCAAAATAAACATGGGCTAAACTGCACAGAAAGACTAGACTGCCTTACTAATTTGAGTATGAAAACATAAAAAAAATATTATGAATAAAATGAACAGTAAAACGAAAACAATCTGTATCCACAGAGTCCAACCAACATCATGCTTGCAAGATGCTTTTCCAAACTCTAATAATGTTATGCAATGATATTTAAGAAATACAGGCATTCATTTCAAGAGTTCACGTTGTAATCTGCTTAGCATAATCATGTTGGTTTTGAACATGAAAATTTTGCGCAGAGTTAATATGATTGATGCAGTTATACAATGACATTCTGACAGAGAATCTTGTTTAGCTAGATTACTAATGCATTTATACATTGACAGTGTAACAAAGAATCTTGATTAATTACATGAGGAAGAAAGACGGGTCAATTGTAACAAGGTACAATGTTGGCATTTTCCAAAAGAGAAAAAGATTACAGAAAATACATAGAGCATTTGGAGTGATGCAAAACTATCAAAGTTCCATGTAAAGAAGTGTATATGTACTAATGTCATTTCGACATTTGGAGTTCCAGTAATCAGAACCAGCAGCTATATCAATCTAAGTTATAACAGCTATAACTGTTGCACTCTCAAGTCTCCAATAGTATGTAGTGCTATATCTATCCGTTTTTCCTGCTTGACCATGCTATATCTAAAATATCCACCCCTTGCAGTACCTCACCTAGAGATTTCAAGTTACAAGAAAGGTCCATGGAGAATGACCCTACCAATGGTTGACAAAAAAACCAATCACAAATACATCAATACATGAAGAACAAGATTACCAACTATCAAGGGAAAACAACAAAACGATCATATAATCATACAGCTATCACCTACAGGATTTAGACTCTTAACTTCAGGAAGAGTCAAAGACAACATTTTCATTCTGATTGTACAGTACAATTTGCCAACATTATTAATATGCTAGGAGAGTGCAAGCGCCCAGTGGGTGAGAATACGGAATCCTTGATACCGAGGAGTTTGATTCTGACCTCAAACTAATGCCAATCAACATACCCAAAGAAAAGGGTTTAAAAAAAACATACCCAAAGAAAAGACATGTACCCCAAAATCATATCCTTGCTGAAAGAAAATGAGTTCACAATCCCCATTTGTTCACATAATCCACCTAGACAACATTAACATTTGCTTCCTATCGCTTCAGATCAAATGAGAGGCCACCTCTAACGGACCACAATTCCATGATAAATTTCAGGGTACTTTGTAAATAACCATTGTCTTTCTCTCAAAATTTAACGAACATTTGCAAACGCAGACGCATCTTGTGCCCAAATCGAGCACCACAAGAAACATTTCGCCAACAATTCTATCATTCTCTAGATACCGTCACACGCATCCGGAGCAATCCAAACAACCAAGAGCAACAGCGAGAACGACACGATCAAATCGTGTCAGCGAAAAAGAAACCCCGATCTCGGATCGTGGTGGGGCGGTGCAGGCAAGGTCAAGAGGGTCTTACCTGGTGCAGAGGCTGCCTCGGTGCCGGATGCGAGGAGGCGGAGGCCGGAGAGGATACCGCGGTTGAGAGCCATCTCTTCCGGTGGTCGCCGCCGATTCGCGGTGCGCGTGAGCGAAGAATGGGATAAATCACGGGCCGAGCTCTCTGCTCCGGTATACCGGGAAAATGTTAATAATCTTTTCTCTACATCAAGCTAGCAAAATCTAAACCATCTTCAATTCTCCTTTCATTAAAAATTAGATCTAAATTATAATACAATTAGGAACAAATTACTAACCATAGATAGTCAAGAACTTAATGGATTTATAATCACTCTTGCCAAAATAGTCTTATTTCACCAAATGGTCTCAAAGCCCTGCCTCCAGCTCAAAGCAGCAGCCTAAATATGGAATTTAAGACAGAGGGTTGGCGGGGCTGCACGCAATTAATATACTGAAATTATCATAGGCGGTTTTTAATACAAAACATCTGTGATAACTTAATTATCACAGATGGTTTTAATAAAAACTGTTTGTGAAGTATCACATACGGTTCAAATAAAAAATCATATGTGATATTTGGTAAAATCATAGACGGTTCTTATTAATAACCATATGTGATACTTCATAGATGGTTTTCACCATGAACCGTATGTGATATTACCTCTTCATAGACGTTTTTAGCACTGGCAACAATATATACGGTCTCTAAACTAAAACCGTCTATGATTATATTTAATACTGACGATTTTGAGTAATCGCCTGTGATGTGGCATCTAATATTAGGCATTTTGTAGTAGTGGATAAAGGTGAATGGGTCAATCATATGAAAGAAAAAGGCATCATCGCATTAAACCTTAAAAGAACTTTGAAGTTAAATGAGCCCGGGTGAGAGAAAAGTTAGGATGGGTGATCTTCGGGAATTTGGACGAATTTTATGGATGTTACAACGAAAAAACATCATAAAACATATTGCCCGTAGCCTACCAAACCAGACAAGCCTAATTCACAAGGTTTTTAGGCTCAAGTTCATCAAATTGAAGAGAATCGAGTCTAGCTCACAAGAACATCAAAAACCTAATTCTCAAATTACTTCTTACTCATGAGGATCTAAGACATGATATCTTCTAGATCTATTCTCACATGTCCTAGGAAGATAATGCAAATAAGAGATTGGGCTAGAACTCTTACGAATTCGAAAACACAAATCTAGCTCAACAATAAAAAAATGCCAAACAAGAACATAAGCAATAACATGATTGAGACAAAGTTTTGATCTATTTCAGAGGAGGATGAAGTTTACATGCTCATGGATGATTACAAGGTACAACCAAAACACCACTCT
Source organism: Dendrocalamus latiflorus (assembly GCA_017311315.1). NCBI lineage: Eukaryota > Viridiplantae > Streptophyta > Magnoliopsida > Poales > Poaceae > Dendrocalamus > Dendrocalamus latiflorus. The sequence continues at coordinate 28,610,306 of CM029610.1, forward strand.
TTCCTCTCTCAAGATCTTTCGCACACAACTATGGAAGGAGACAAGGTAGTAGTGCAAAACCTAACCCTAGAAGTCTTGATCCAACTGCCTCCTCTCCTTCCCTCTAAATAATTAGCATACACCTTAATGGGTTCAACCCATTAAGCTTACCGGAAAAACCTTTTACACGTGTTTTACATACACCGCTTTTCAAAGCGTTTACAAAACTCAACCCACTGACTCTTTAGCAATTAATCCACTTGTCAAATCCAACTCTCCTTGACCTAAACCACTCCTCAGCGGTTTTGATCTAGACACCTACCCAGTATTTGGCCAACCTCCAAAATACCATTGATGAAGCTTCCGGGCACCTTTCTTTGACTCCGTCTTCAACTTCGCCTCAAAGTATCTCCAGATGTCTTGACACACAGCCTGTAGTGGCCAATGACTAGCCGTCATATATTCACGCACTCAGACTCTCCCGAACTGTCTCTACATGCATCAGCCTCGTCACTTGGTGCACCATATGCATCAACTCGTCTCTCCACGATCCTTACCTTCTATGTGCTCCCGCTTGAGCCACATAGCCTCACCCAGACTTACATGACCGCTCGTATCTCAGCTCCTCTGTTTAGTCCCGGTCCATTGCCTCCGATCGCTACGTCCTCTAAGTCACCGCATATCCAGTACAACTTCTATGCACTTGACTCGCGTTTGTAAAAATCATGCATCATACAAAGCAACATAACCATCCCATGGCCCCATGTCATGTTCACACTCAATAACCACTTGACCAACCCAATTTGTCAACAACTGGCTTGACCATCATTACCAGCTGGTCAGACTGTTGGGGCTGGTCTGACTGCTTAACTTCATCAGAAAATATCTTCTCTAGAATTTTAGTTAAGTCCTATATAGTTTCAGCTCTATTTTCAATTTTAGTGGCACCAAGTGCAAACTCATCTCCAAACAAGCCTAAACAATAGTTTGTGTCTAATTTCCCAAAGGCCCATGGCTAGTCTAACCGCACACCCCATGGCAGTCAAACCGTCGAAGAATCAGCGGTTAGACTGGCTGAACTCTGACAACACATACTGAGATTTGAATTTTCTAAACCTGTTATAAAATTTAAATCCAACTCAATCAAATATTAATTGTTATTATAATATCTCTTAGACGTAGCATATGCTCTCTCAAAAACAATGTCTGGTTAATACACTAAACAATACGTACTCCTATGAGATCATTCTTGGCGGCCGGAAGGAGGTGAGGAATGAAAAGAAGAGAAGGTATCCCGTATCCGATTTCGATCGATCCTGCCTGATCCGTCGGTTGGGAACTCGAGAAAGGAATGTTGGCTGCGGCCGGCAATCGATCGCATCCTACCACCTCACCCATTTCATGATCTCGTCAGTCGTCCCGCTGCCACACCAGTGGCATCGATCCAACATGCATGCCACGGTCACACGACACAGTGTACTGGGATGCTCCTATTATTAACACAAAAAAAAAACAAGCATGCGCTTGCTCTTCCTAAATTTGAAACACGATTTCTTCTCATCAAGCAGAGTCGGACAGGGAAGTTTAAGCCATGTTTCCAGCGCAGGAACATGGGTACTTGAATTTTGCTACACAATACTTTCGGTGGCGAACAAGTGTATATATGCCAACAGGGGCGAAGTTAGCATTATGGCATTGGGATCCTGTGACACCAATGTGGCCCAGTAGTGCACTGAGTAGCTCATATTTTTTTTTGTAGGTGAACCCAGTAACATAAATCAAATGAACCTAGTCCAAGCCACAGCAGCTCTCATTACCCATCAGCCCAAGGCATGAAGCCATTTCCACCTGGCAGCCCAAGACCCCTAGTCCAGGCATCTAGCGCATGCATCAGGCCATCAGTTGAGCTCCCTCTATCCCTCATCACTTAACCTAACCTGCTAACCAGCCCCGCCTCTGGTAGAAACCGGCACTGTGGAAACAAAGAAGCATATTTCTTTTCCTTTGGTGTATCGACTTCTAAAGCTAGTGCTAATTTTGCCTATTGCCACGGCATCAGTGGAGAGATGCTTTTCAGCCATGAATATTGTCAAGACCGTGTTGCGTAATAAAATTGGAGATGAGTTCATGAGTGACTGTCTAATTTGCTATGTGGAGAAGTACATGTTTTCTATTATTCAGAATGATGCCGTGATTGATCGCTTCATGAAGATGAAAACTCGCAAAGCACAACTATAAATTGTGAGTCACTTCACATGTTTCGCTCAATGATATTCCTTTAGTCTATAAAATTTTCGTACTACCATTGTCAATTTTGAATTATAACATGTGGTATTTATTCATTGCTTTCAGGAAGCTAGAATTGAAGCTACAAAGTTTTCTTTTGGGACTTGGTTTCTTTTCTCCTAAATTATGTAAACGAGTGGTTTCATGACTTTACCCTAACTGGTATGTCTTACCTTTTGAATATAGAAAAACTATTATGTCTATGTATTTTCAAATGTTTATGTAATCTTTTGGTGTGAGATATTCTAATTGTTACATAGCATGAATTGTACTCTACTAGTACTATAATTAGTTTATGCTCTAGTGGCCTAGTGATCCCAATGTCTAGTTTTCCTAGCTTCGCCCCTGTATGCCAAATATGGTCAGTGCTGCTAATTTTGGCGACGTTGGCTTCAAATCAAATAGGCCCAACATATTTGCACTTCGAGACATATATAGTATGACACCCACACAACAAACCTTGTGCATTGATATATGCTGAAAGTGTTATTCAAGATAAATCTACGAATATTAATTTTCATGTTGGAATCTAGATATTCATAAAGATATCAATAAACATTTTTTATGACTAGAGGGAGTAATTAATTATCATAGGTTAAGTATATCTTAGAATACTCCTCTATGTGTGCAGTTTTAATTTACCAAGACATGAACAACTCTAGCTTCCACCGCGAAAAATATGACCTAGCATTGTACGCAAAAGAAAGCAAAGGTGATGCCATTCTACATAGTCCATTTCGTCACTTTGCTCTCTCTCGTCAAAGTGAGATACACTACAATCTCGGTGATAGATGCTATCACCACCTTTCTTAGCATTGTTCACATCTGTACCATCGGTTTCTTCTTTACATAGTTCCATCTACCTCTAGTACAACAGTAAATATGTACGCAGACACAGTTACACATTTATTTCAAGGTCTGACGGTCTTGGTCTAGCTGATGGTGATGCTGCATTACTGAACTATCTAGCAGTAATTTAGAAGCGTGGAATTGTTTTTTTCGAAAGGGAGAAGTGTGGAATTGTGGATATAACCTAGCATTGTACGCAAGAGAAACCGAAGGTAATGCCATTCTACATCATCCATTTCGTCACTATGCTCTCTCTCTCGTCAAAGTGATATACACTACAATCTTGGCGACGGATGCTATCACCACCTTTCTTAGCACCATTCACATCTATACCAGCGGTTTCTTCTTTACATAGTTACATCTACCTCTAGTACAGCAGGAAATACGTGAGCATCTGGTGGTCTTGGTCTAACTGATGGTGATGCTTCATTGCTGAACTATCTAGCATTAATTTAGAATGTGGAATTGTGGATATATATACGTATCCATATTAATTATTCCATAGCCCAATGCTCGATCAGTTAACCTTGGCATTTTCTCCCAAATGAAACCTGATGGAGTGCTAGCTATTACTTCCAAGTTCTAGTTAAGCAAGGAGATAAGTGCATCCTCATTAAACCGAACGAAAATCCCTCTTTATTAACCTCAGATAACTATACTTATACAATAAGCTAAGTGTGATTCTCTGATCATTTGGAGCGACAACATGATGTTGCGTCCTCACACTAGGACCAAGGTTTCAAATAGCCGGCTAAGACATTTAGCGGATGGGTTCCGCAGAGGTTACAAAGCTATAGCCTCAAATAGCCTCATTTAGCGGATTAGTAAAAGTATATGTAAAAAACTCAGAATTCAATGTTTTATGCACATACAAGCATATAATCAAGGATATTTTAGCATACAAAAACATTCATAGCAGCAAATAGTGAGGCATAGTGCATTCCTTCAGGACATTATCAAACAAACACATAAGTTCAATAGATTACAGTCCATAATTCGGCCCACTTCAGGGTTTTTTCCTCCTTAGCGGGCTAAATAGCAGTCCATTTAGCGGATTTAGCGGGCTAAATCCGGCTAATAGCGGCAAACACTGTTTAGTGCTAAAATTGAATTCTCTTAGCCCTTAGCCTTCCTAAAGGCTAAATCCGGCTATAGCGGTGGCTATAGCCGGCTATTTGAAACCTTGACTAGGACGCAGCGCATCAACGCCCAGGTCCTGAGATAGACCGACGCATGCAACGCTGATGCTCCAACAACAAAGCTGCAGGCGACATGGACACCAAACCTGACAGGCGACCCTCCAACCGCTGCCAACGATCAGCGTCTGCCGCTAGCTAGCTCGATGATCCATCCGAGAGATCGGTTGACCGTTTCGATCGACGATTAATTGGTCGTCGCAAAACAGTAATTCATCACACTTTTCTCATCTATATAGACTTGCTAACAAACTTAAAAATCATTGTACCACAGTACTGTCTTGTCCATGGTACTCTGAACATACTACTTGCTGAAAGCTACTTCTCGAGGGCTGGCTGGCTGGCTGCAGGTGTGAGATTAGAAATCACGCATCCATTACAGGAAAAAGGCTGAAGATGTTGCAAAGATAGTATAGTATGTACATGTACTAAGGTTGATCCGTTGGCAATCATGCATGAAGCGTCGACCTCAGGCACAGCACACTGGCGATCGAAATGGCGACGTGTGTGTGTGTACACACACACACATGTGTGCAGTAGTACTTCAATGCCTCCCAAGTCCAAGCTCTGAACCATTAATTACAGCAACCATCAAAGAACTGCGAGCTAGCCATGTGATGGATATACGATCTCAAGTACGGTCGATCGTGCGAGGACGACGCGTACACTAGAGTTAATCTAGTTATCTTATGGTTTGGTCGAATATATGATCAAAGTATGTCTATGACTATGACAGTCTACGACTACAGCAGTCTATACGATCAGTTTGAGTACTATAGCAATCAGTGGTCATAAAGTATTGCATCAGTCGTAGTCGTAAAAATACTATAACGGTCGTAGTCGTAAATTCAGAGTCCGTTTAGGATTCAGAGTGATTTCAAAGGAAAGTCAGGGTGTGTTCATATAGGAATCTCAACGTGAGATGCCACGTTGGTTATGGAGTCTTGTATGTTGCTTCTCTATATAAGAAAGACGAAAAGAACGTACACGTATCACGTCGAAAAAAGAAATCAACCTATGTTTACTCATGTTTGCGTGTGTGATCATAAGGTTCAAGTTCATCGCTTGTCTAGACCTGGGCAAATTCCCCAACAATTGGTATTAGAGATTAAGAGGATGGAGTGATAGCCGGCAGCGCTGTTGATCTGTCGAAGTCAAGAGCGCTCGTCGAGACTACGGGCAACGAGCTCGATCCATAAAGTCAGGCATGTTCATCAAGCCGATGGCAAGAAGCGCTTATCCCGATTCAATACCCGTTGTTGAGCGAAACGAATTACTGCATATGGGCTATCAAGATGAAGTTAATCTTGCGTTCGCTAGGGGTATGGTTGGCGGTCGAAAATGGAGACGATGTGGTGACAAGGATGAAGGTGCGATGGTGGCCATCTCACAAGCGGTGCTAGATGACATGATGATGTCAATCGCCGAAAAGGAGATGGTAAAAGAAGCCTGGATCGTACTCAGGGAGATGCGAGTAGGCGAAGATCGCGTCAAGAAGACATGCGCTCAAGTGCTGAAACAGCAACTGAGCAAGATGTAAATGGGGGACTCAAAGATGATCACCGAGTACTCCATGAAACTCACTACGCTGATGCGTAAGATCCGTTCACTCGGCACGAAGCTGGAAGAGCGCGACGTCGTCGAGAAACTGTTTAGTTCGGTTCCTGATCGATTCCTTTAGATTATCGGAATGATCAAACAGTTCGGCGATGTCACAACGATGTCGCTCACGGAGGTGATCGGTCACCTCAGAACCTACGAGGAAGGACTCAAGGGTCGACGACATTCAAAGGACAGAGGAGATAAGCTACTCTTTACCCAAAACAAGTGGGAAGAGAGGAGCATGAAGTCTAAGAAGAATGAGGGCTCTAGCAGCGCTCAGAGAGGAGGTCACAACGGAAGAGGTTGGGGATGCGGTCGTGGACAAGGCAGAGGCCGAGGTGAAGGTGATCGCGTTGTCGATGAATGAATGCCGCACAACACCAACAAGATCAAGGTCAAGTGCTTCAATTGTAACAAGTATGGGCATTTTGCAAAAGAGTATCCAAAGCCAACCGAAGAGGAAGGGCCAATCTCGTAGCAAAGAAAAATGACAATGATCCTCAATTGCTGATGGTTGAAGCATGTGAACTCATCCATACAGTCCCGATGCTGAAGAGGAGATATTCTTGCACGAAGATAAGGTGATGCTGAAGCTTAGCGTCACTCAAAACAAGACTTGATATCTTGATACTGGTGCAAGTAACCACATGACTGGCTGCAAGGAGCAATTCGCCGAAATTGACACGATGGTGAAATGCTTAGTCAAATTTGGAGATGGTTCAGCTGTGGAGATATAAGGAAGGGGCTTGGTACTATTGGTGTGTTATACGGGTGAACATCATATCCTCACGAATGTTTACTACATCTCGAAGCTAAGAAGTAATATAATTAGTCTTGGACAGCTGGATGAGAATGGCTGCAAGATAGTGGTCGAAGGAGGAGTAATGTTGATCTTAGACAGATATCACAAGACGTTGGCCAAAGTGAACAGATTAAGAAACTAGATGTATGTGTTACACATCAATCCGGCTCTCCTAGAGTGTCTTCTAGCAAGAAGCACGGAAGAGGCGTGGCAATGGCATGCCAGGTACATGCATGTGAACTTTCATGGTCTGAAGGATCTGGCTCACAAGAAGATGGTGCATGAGATGCTCATGATCGAGCATGTGGATCACATTTGCGATGGTTGTCTAGTCAGCATGCAACATCAGAACCTGCTTTCGATCACGTCTCTTTACCGAGTAGACGTTCCTCATGAGCTATGGCATGATGACATCTGCGGGCCAATCACTCCGACCACACATGGAGGAGATCGATTCTTCCTACTATTGGTAGATGACTGTACAAAGTTTATGTGGCTGATGTTACTTTAAAGCAAAGATGAAGCATTCGAGGCATTCAAGAAGATCAAGGTTGCAGCCGAGATGGAGAAAAATATAAGGCTAAAAGCTCTATGCACTGACTGTGGTGGCGAGTTTACTTCGAACGAGTTCATGGACTACTGTGAGCTGTTGGGAATTAGGCGTTATCTGATAGTGCTTTATTCTCCTCAATAGAATGACGTGGTTAAAAGAAGGAACCAGACAATGGTTGGTATGGCAAGGAGTCTGTTGAAGAGTATGGGGGTCCCAGGAGAATTTTGGGGAGAAGCAGCATTGACTGTAGTTTATCTCCTAAATTGGACACCAACGAAGAGTGTCATCGACAAAAACTCCTTACGAAGCTTACTACGACTGCAAGCCAAGTGTTGGTCACATTCGCACTTTCGGATGCGTTGCACATGTGAAGATGACCACGCCACACCTTCCTAAACTAGCATATCAAAGCAAGCCAATGGTGTTTATTGAGTATGATTCGAAGACGAAAGGCTATCGGATGTTTGATCTAGAGTCATGAGTTATGGTGACTCGTGATGCAGTGTTTAAGGAGGAGAGAAAGTGGGAGTGGAGTAGAGATCCCTCAGTAGAGGTACAACTGATTGAAGACATCTTCACAATACATTACTCTCCTGACACTGATACAGGTCTTGAGGGCCACATGGTGGCTTCCGACACTACAACCACGGTGGATGTAGTCGAAGGACACGACCATGAAGCAGTAACTCTGGGCACGACCATGACCAGCACGAGCACGGGGTCTGGGACACCTAGCTCATCTTCACCACACACTCCTACAGCAATGTTGAGAGCACCGGTCTCACCTGGAGTTCTGCTAAGGATGAAGTTCGGTGAAGCGGAGCCATCGGTGGCCATGCTCCGGCTAGTTAGATTCCTCTTTCGAGGCTGAGTGATCCCACTCCTACCTCGTCATCTCTTCTCGCTCTGGTGCGCGCTCTTTTTGCAGTTTTTGGGTGCTTTATCATGAATTTTTGAGCAGTTGTACTGTAGCATCTAATCCATTGGGATGATGCGGCGCTTCCTTTTAAACGGAGTAGTCTTCATGGAGAGGTATTATTCTTCCTGACAAAGCATAAATCTCGTCCAATTTCATTTAAATTTGCTTATGAGAATTGCTATTTCAAGAAGGAAAATTTCAAGGGATGTAGCATTTGTGATCAAAATAGCGTGAGGTATATGCAAGTTTTATTGACAGAAGGACAAGAAACAGTAATTTTTTTGGACAAGCTGCAATACTAATTTCAGAAGCTGTACACCAGCTTGAACTCATCAGACTTAATAGAGTAAATTGTTGGTTAAGTGTACGTACGATACCGATTCCTTTGCCATATTGTTTTGTTAGTTTAGTTGCTTAAGTATGTTTGCTGATGTAGTCTCTCTCTTTTTGTTCACAAAAGATGTAACTTTATCTAAAAATCTCCTAATGCTAATTTTATTGTACTAGTCATCAGGGTTTGTTCAACACTGCGAGTACAACAACTATTTCTAGTCAAATAGTAAGAGGAATGATTGATTCAGAGTAGCACTAATCTCAAAGCAAATGAAGAGATAAGTAACATCTATCTACCATTCATCATGCTTTAAAAATTATACAAATCACTATTAATAAAAGTATAGAAGCACCTCCTTAGAAATTATCATCATCCTGTGCTCATTTGTGTGTTGTTGTTTAAGTTGTACAACACTTGAAGTGTGCATTTTCCAACTGGTGCTCTTCACTTCGTGCTAAACTGTAAATATCATGAAATATTTCCACTTGAAAACTCTAAGGAACTGGTATTTGTCCCCAGGAGCACATTTATTTCATTGCAGGGAGACTGGTTATTTTTGTCGATCATTGCAACTGCAAATAATCTGAAGTAGGTTCAGGCCAGTATTTGCCTATGCTTCCTTTTGGTTCTCAATCTCTTTATGCCCTTAATACAATTTGAAGATGCAGAAGAACATCTTATTTTTATGTCACAGAAGCTATATTTAGAAAACTTTTGGATGTAGCTACTCATGCACAAAGATTTTTCTTATCTGAAGGGGGTTTGGATAAGAATGAGAAGAGTGATCATTCTAAAGAGGAAAGGTGTATCCAGTCTAAACACAGGAATATCGCCAAATAATTTGTCTTGATTCTTCTTGTTGGGCTTCATTTATTGCATATATCAATCCAGAATTGTGCGCCTGATAGAGATTAGGTAACAGATTCTCCTTTCCCCTTTTAGGTACATGAGATTCTGGTCGATACCTGACCGCATTTAATGGGTTATGTGAATAGTACAAGAATTGGTATGGTTTACATTCCAACTTTCAGGTTACCCAACAATCATGATGAAGAAGCTTGTAGCTAACTTTGTTCTGATAGCTTCATTGAATTATGTTATCATGGCAAGGTACTTACCTGATGAGTCCATGTATATGTGTACTTCAGAAGTATTCTGTAGCTACCAATGCATCATGCATGTATCATGTCCGTTGACATGTTGCCTAATTCCTTGATGGCTAGCAAGCAACTAGTTAAATTGTGGCTTGTTGCTTCCATGCTCGAACACAATTTATGCCTGTACCTAACTGTATTTGGTTGGCACAACTTGGCCTGTTAGGACTAACTATTTCTAATAACAATGTTCCTTCACTCATATGCAAGGTTTAAGAAAGCGCTAGGCGCTAGGTGGGCAGTGGCCTGGAGCCTAGCGCCTAGGTAGACTAGGTGGTGCCCAGATGACCGGCTTGGCAACAGTGCAGATAAGCCCACAACAAGAATAATATGATAAATTAAGCAATCATCAGGCTTCAAATTGAGCAGGATAGAAGGATAATTACATGAAGAAGCAAGACATGGGCAATTTGATGTAGTCATGTATATTATCTCCCCTCTGAAAGCTTGATGTAAATATGTATGTAACCAAATAATCATGTAAACCTGCATATTTAATTAATGATGAGTTATTTTGTTATTGTGTGAGAAAGAATATATGAATGATTCATGAATGAATGAAAGTATGAAACATATGTATATATGCAGCCACACATCTCAAAGACTTAACATAGAATATATCATAACATGATAGTGCGAACTTCACATAATCTCACTCTCACACAATAAGGCATAGAACCACAAATAGATTGATAGACATAGACATAGTCTTAGATTCTTAGAAGCAAGTAAAATACTAATAGAGTTTATGATGAATTGATAAGATGACTCAATCTGTCAATGATGAGTTAATGTCTTCGTCCTCCTCCTCATAATTCTTGGTAACAACCACTTCATCTTGGTCGGATTCAAACTCAATGCCGCCCTCCCCCTCATTGACATCCTCTTCGGAATCAGACGAGAAATCATCTTCATAGAGGTTCCGCACTCTTGCGCTCCTACGAGGTTGCATGGCTTTACTGGCCCCAGATGCTTCATCAATGAGCTTCCATGTAAGCCTCATACCGGCCTCAACCTCTTGATCGTCATCACCACCTTCAATTATCCACCCTTGAGCTTGTGTAGCATCCGAAGCGAGAATGACATCGATGTTCTTCACATTGTTTTTCTTTTTTTCTTAACAATCTTGCATTAAAGTGAACATAGACTAAATTGTTAAGACGTTTCGCATCTAGCCTATTTCTTCTCTTTGAATGTATCTACGAATTGTAAAGTAGAGTGTAGTGAGCTACATAGTTGACAACTTAACAATTGACATATTGAAAATGAGATAGTTCATACTTTATAGTTGAGAGTTGAGACTTACCATATAAAAAATGATCTAATTTGTTTCACATCCGGATGAACCTAAGGTCAAGGAGAGGATTCTTATGGCCATTTTTTGCAAAGTAGGAACTTGATATCCAAAAGTAGATCATTAGGTTGCTAGACATTACAAAAAGAACAAGGATATTAATACAAGACAAATGGTCAAATAAGCATGCATTGAGTTGAAATCATGATTGTGAGCATAATTTACCGGGATTAAAATTACTTTTTTTTATATTCAAGTTTGCCGGTAGGTTTTTGAAAGACCCCTTCTTGATCTTTAAAATTGTGCTAGTCCTCATTAAGCACTTGAACTTACATTTCATCATTACCATGATAAAATATTTCAACACATTCAAATAATGCATCCATGATATTTGTATATTGCAAAATGGTTTTATTGTTGTAACTATAATGTGAATTCAAAAGGTATGCTGTCAAGTGCAATGGATAATCAAGCTTCCCCACCATCTTTCCATCAATTGCATCCATGATCAATTGTAGTTGCCATCCAACTTGCTCAAGGCTACCTTGATTTGCTTTATTGCTTGTAGTATTTCTCCATAAACAAATGCCAAAGATGGACCATCTCCATCTATCATATGAAGAACTTTCATCAATGGTTCAAAAACCCTCAATCAATGCAATACACAAGGTTATGAAATAGCAAACAATGCAAGAATGACATAATGGACATCACATATTCACATGGATATGATGATTGGCTATACCTTCAAACAAGTAGACACACCATTCCAAATGGCTTACTCATTAGTGTATTAGTTGCCGTCTTGACTTTTTGTGTTTTAGTGTGAATGCTATCCTCCCATTCCGAACTAAGTGGCATCGACCTTAGTGCGTCCTTCTTATCAGTCAAACTCTGCCAAGCAAGAAAAGCCAAAGCAAATCTAGTCACCCTAGGCCTTATGATATCTCTCCTCTTTGTGTGTTTCCTCATCAAAGACAATGTCCTATGATGTGCATAGATAAATATGGTGAATGCATTGGCTTGATCGATTGTCTTCTTATACTTTGACATATTCTTGACAATTGCTTCTAACATCAAGTTAATGGTGTGAGTTGCACATGAGCTCAAAAAGATATTTGGTCTCTTGTCCTTCAATAATGCCTTTGCTCCCATGTTGTTGGAAGCATTGTTTGTGACTATTTGAACTATATTTGTTGGACCTAGTTGTTCCATGTAAGTATCCATGTACTCGAAGATGTACTCACTTGTGTGCACATAATTCGATGCTTTCTTTGATTATATGAAACTTGTCCCCAATCTATAATGCACATACATATTCATAATGCTCCTTCTCTTTTGATCGGTCCAAGCATCGGTCACGATGGAGTACCTGGTCAAGCCTCTCTCTTCTTAATGTGTCTTTAATTAATCCTTAGTTCTTTCTACTTCCTTCTTCAACAACTTCTCTTGACATTTATTCCACATCCTCCTTCGACAACTTCTCCCGACATTCATGTTAAGAAGGTCCTACAAACCCCATTATAAAGCAACCAATAGCTTCACATATTTATTGGAACTCATCATTGTTGATGGCATTGAAAGGGACACCTAAACATAAAACCATACAATATCAATATGAGACTAGCAATCAATAGTTAAACGAAAGGATAACAATCATGAGAGAACGAGAGTTGCAAATAAATTATACTATGAGCAAAAAGCCGCCTCACAACATATTGTTTCACCTTATGATCCTTTCTTTCCAAAGTGCATCTTTAATATTTTGTTGCTGACCCATCAAAGCAATGGAAGGATCAAATAGGGCAAGCAAAATTATCCATTGGCTCTAATCTATGATGTGTTGAGCCTCCAACAACTTTAAGGTCTCCATCTTCATTAGGGTCATATTCTTTTTCAATTATCACCTCATTTCTAAGCTCTTCTTCTTTTGCTTTCTTTGCCTTCTTTAATGCTTGTGTAACCTCTATAGACTTCCTACATTTCGCTTGTTCTTCTTGTGTAGACTTAAGATATTTACCAACGTTCCTGCGATTATGACCAATATGTTGTTTGAGCCTATACACCCCTCCGTGAATTACCTTTTGACACAAGGGACATTTCACTTTATCCAAGTTGGTTGGATCATCTAAATACCCAAATTACCATCTTATTTCTTCGGAATTCCTCTTAAGGATGCTTGAACTTGCCGCACCTCCGGAAGCAACAGATGACATCTTGATCTTGAGTCTTGATAAAATGACAAATCAATGTCAATAACATATGTTACATATCAATATATTTTTAACATAGCTAGAACTCATATGCAAATTAGATTTGTAAAAGTGTGCTTCTATGATTTAATTAGCACCATGCCAATTATAAACTGATTCTAAATGAACAAAGATTCATAATACTCAAACAACATGTCACTTATTATTACTGTTTCTTATAGTAGCAATCAATTAACCCACGAAGCTACATAAGTGCATGATACTATGGTCTTCACTTGCTATGCCATGTGATCTTCATAGATTTCATAGAACTTTTGGCAGACAATACTAGAATTTATGAGCACATCAATGTAACAAAAGAATCTAGAACAAGCTGATAATATTACAAAGTATTTAAGTCAAGTATTTAAGCATCATGCAAATTCAGAGCTGTACAAGTACATTATAACATGCAAAGCATGCGAACATTAATAGTTTATTTAGGATGTAGTTAGGGATGAGTAACATCTCCAGTGAAGTTCTAGTAGCATTTCTAGTGAAGTCTCCTATACTTTTACATGATCATTTTTCAAATATATTAGCACAACCAACTACCCTTAATCCCATATTGTTTCTAACACATTTTTCAGAGGTTTATCATTACAATTTACAAGGCATAAACCACCACAAGATTGAAAACAAAGGTAATTGATTGTCCAAGGCTCAAAGCTTTGTGTGTGTGAATGTACAAACCACCACAAGTCAACATTGAAACAAAAGGGACCTGTTGTAGGGGTGGCCCCCACCTAAACCCAGCAGGCCTGGTAGAAGGTTATAAAGTCCAGAATAGGCCATGTGTAATGACATAAGTGCCCCTGAAGGGGATACTCAGATGTAAGGGTATAATTGTAAAAGCACTCCCCATGTGTATATATATATGGAATACAGGCCATGGGGGAGGACCCAAGCCATTACCGATCACACTCTCCCAACTCTCCACTACCACATCTCTCTCTGTTTGGTCTGTAACCACAACAGTTGGCGCCGTCCGTGGGGAGGACAGGAGCAAGCCTGAGATCCGAAGAGGGATGGCATCAAAGAAAGTTTCGTCGGCGGCGGCGAAGGGAAAGAAGTCGGCTGGGTCGGAGCGTCGCGTGGGTACCAGGGCTTCGGCATCGGCTGTGGCGGGCGCGGGTGACGATGCAGGCGCGGTGGTCGAGGACGTCGACGCTCCCGCTGCGATGACCAACCCCGTCATCGCCGCTGCGACGACCAACCCCGTCATCGGCGCTGCGACGACTAACCCCGTCATCGGCGCTGCGACGACCAAACCCGTCATCGGCGCTGCGACGACCGACCCCGCCGACGCGACAGCAACCGACCTCGCCGCCCTCGCCGCAACGCTCGTCGGTAGCGCGGACCGGGCGGTTGGAGGTAGCCACGACGGAGCGACCGGCAGCTCGGGAGCTCGCAGAGCGACCCCGCCCGCGCCGGCGGTGGAAGGCGCCCTGCGGACGGCCTTCAAAGCGTTCCGGAAGGAGCAAGGGGATCTTCGCGGGACTGTTCGAGACATGCAAGAGGCTCGCAGCCAGCAGGCCGCGCCAGTGGTCGCGCCAAAGCCCACGCCGGAAAGGGCAGGCAGCCGCGCGCCGCTGCGGCGCGTCGATCCAGAGTCCCCGCTCTCGGCAGGGCTACAGCGGGCGGCGTGGCCCGAAGACTTCAAATTCCCCAATGTCATCGGGCCATACAAAGGCGATACGGACCCCCGCGAGTTCGTGTGTGTCTACGAAACCGCAATTGAAGCCGCGGGGGGAGACGACACTACAAAGGCGAAGGGAATCCCCCTCGCGTTGCAAGGAGTGGCGCTTTCCTGGTTTTTTACCATAAAGCCAAACTCCATCTACGCATGGGAGCAGATCCGCGATCGCCTTCACAACAACTTTCAAGGGAACTATGCTGAGCAAGTCGACGCGAGCCAGCTCTTCGCCGTGAAGCAGAAGCCTTCGGAGAAGCTCCGGGACTATTTCAAACGCTTCGCGAGCGTGCGATGCCAGGTCAAGGACGTGAACGAGACAACCGTCATCAACGCGGCCATACAGGGCCTCCGCCCGGGCCCCCTGGCCGAATACAACGCGCGCAAGCCTATCAAGACAGTCGCCAAGCTCTTCGACAAAATGGAGGGGTAAGCGCGGGCCGAGGAAGATGCGCGGAGACACCGCACCCCCGCCCCCGACCTCGCCCACGACGAGGTGGGCGATGATTCCCCGAAGAAGGGTCGCAGTCGCGAACCCCGGGAGGACACTCCTGGAGGTGACGGCCCCGGGGAGCAGGAAGGCTCGTTAAAGAGCAGGCGCAAGCCCCGGCATCACCAGCGCAGACCACGCAAGGTCCGCCATGTCCTCGGTATCGGGAACGCCCTTCGAGGACCTGCCCCCATACCGTGGAAAGGAGGCCAGGGATGCGAAGGCGGACCAGGTCATGGCAAGCGACCCCGCGCGGAGCAAGAGCTTCGGGGCTATGGCAAGTGGTGCGAGGTACATGGTTACGGCGATCACTACACGAAGGCGTGCACCGTAGTCATGGAACTGCGACGGATGATGGCCGAGTCTCGGGCCTCGTCTCCTCGGCCCCTTGCCGAAGTCCATGAGCGGAACCCAAGAGGTGGTCCCCTGCGAGCCTCCGACAGGGAAGACGTGCAGCACCGCACAGTCAACGTCATCACTGGAGGTTCCCTATCAGGGGCCCCCGGGGAGCGGTCGATACCGTGGGTGCCGCCCTGCAACATCACCTTCACCCTGAATGACGCCAGGGGCGTAGAGTTCCCTCACCAAGACCCTTTAGTCATTCAGGCTCACATCGCTGTCGGGCCCCCGGATTACCAAACCCGGACCCTCTGTGTATTACAGCACTAGTCCCAGATCAAAGCTAGTGCACACAGTCAAACAGAATGGAAAAACATCACCATCAACGATTTATTACAATAAATAAGAGTACTGACCACAGGGTCTCATTATTACATTGGAGGTTTAAAACCTCGCACACAAGAAATAAAGCGGAAGCAAAGATAACTCGAGGACGACCCATCAATTCGCCACAGGCAATTGACTGGGGAAGCGCGACCTAGTCCTCCGGGAAGAATCCGTCGCAGCCACAAGCGAAGCAGTAGTCATAGTCACCTTCTTGAGCTTCAACTTCCTCTGAGATTTTATTTTTAAGTGTAGCATGTGAGTACATAAAGTACTCCGCAAGTCTTGGTAAAAATGCATAGATGCAAGGCTTGACAAAGGAAGGCTATATGGTTCTTTTGCACAAAGCAATATTTTAAATTCAATTACTACTAATTATTTTCGAAGGCATCAATTTAATGAAGTAAATGTTTTAACAGAATTAACTTTCTAGTGAAGGTTCCAACTACCAACACTAGCTAACCAATTACCATTGGTCAAGTTTTAAACTGCGGGTTCCATCCACCCTCTCTGGCTCCATCCGCCAGGATTCCCTTCCGAGAGTTCCCTCCACTCTTGGAATACAAAACTTTTGATTTTAAATCCAAAACCAGAAATCTACCATGTGAATGCATTCCTTGCCCGCCCTTGACCGTGGGCACGGCTATTCGAATAGTTTTACACTCTGCAGAGGTTGTACAACTTTACCCACAAGAGATAAATTATCCTAAAAGTCAACACGCTTCCTTTGGCATGAGACCCAGACAAAATATCACAAAGCCTTTACCTTACTCTAATCTAGCTAGATACCACCCGCTGAGGTTTCACCGCAGAAGGGTTAAATCCGCCCAATCTGAAGCCCCCTCTTGCGCCATATGAGTACAGTAAATCCCTGTCCCTCACTGTGAATAACCAGTCCATCCCTGGCATCCACTTTCCACTGATGGCACCTAAACTAGACTATCGTAAGTTAGTCAGCTAGGTCGTACCCATATAGACTTGTGGCTGTACGGTTAATGCTCAGTTTGGACAAACACAAGCGTCTGTCCTTAATTGACTAGGGTGGAACATACACTTAACAAGTTCTCGTGCTTACTGCACCAACCCAAACAGCCATCCACCCTAATCTAAACCAACTTTCATATTTTTTTATTTTATTTTGAAAGATCAGTGGCAACTCCAATTACCACTACATTTATAAACACAAGGGTCCAGTCATAATTTCCCATTTTCAAGATTTTCCAAAGTTATTAGATAGCATGACTAAGCATTAACCTACCATTCTAATATTCACAAAGATTAATAGTAATCTCATTATTGAGACAAAGGAAGTTCTAGGGTGACAATGTACATGGCAATCAATGTCAAATGAGGGCATAACAAAGTTGGAATAACTAATTTCTAAAGATTTGAACTAGGGATTTTATGTAAATAGCAATGCACATAGTTTAAAATATTTAAAATATTTCAAAAGCATAGGTTCAAGATGATCAAAGGAGACTTGCCTTCTTGCAGGGTTTCTGGGTCTTCTTGTTGCTGTGAAGAGGGATCGTCGACAACGTCGGAATCTACGCGAGAAAAGACGAAGCAAACAAAGCAAATAAATACAAACGAAAATTCAAATAAAATCCAAAAATTCAACAGAGGCCATGGTTGGATAGATTATGATTTTAGATGAATTTAGAAATTTGAATGGCTGGATTTGGAGTTAAAATGAGAAAGTTATGTTCATTTGAAAATCTCAGATTTGAATAAATCTAGAAATTCCCAAATTTCTGACAGGTGGGGCCCTCTGGAATATTAGATTTTAATTTCTATTTTTATTCTGAGAGACTGACAGGTGGGGCCCACTGAACAGTAACCACTGGCGGTCACTGACATGTGGGACCCACTGGACAGTGAGCCCACTGACTCGACCTCTGACACATGGGACCCACTGGACTCCGGGCCCACTGACTGGCGGCCGGAAAAGGAAGGGAGGGGGAAGAAACGGGAAAGGGGAGGCAGGGAAGGAAGGGAGGCGCGGAGATCGGGGATTTGTTTCCCGGCGGGGCTCGGGGTTGCCAAAACCGGGGAGAGGCAGGGAAGGCAAGGCCGGATCCGGCGCGGATTGGTTGCCGGCGCAAAGAAGGAAAGCGGGGAGAGAAGAAAGGAAGGAGGCGGCTCCGCGGGGACGACGGGCCTGACAGGCGGGGCCGGGTGGCAGCGGGAGCGAGAGCGCGTGCGGCTGACGGGCGGGGCCCGCGGGTCAGTAAGGTGAGGGCGGAAGTGAGAGCGGGCGGCTGGATGGCCCGTGCGGAGACTCGGCTCATCCGAGCCGTCCACGCGTCGGGCGCGGAGGAGGGAAGGCGGGGCCGCCGGCTGACGGGCCGGGCCCGCTGGACAGCGAGGGAGAGGGAGGTGCGGCCTGGATTGGCCGAGCGACGACGTGGGTGGATCTGGGCCGTCCACGCGTCGGCCGAAGGGGCAGGGAGGAATTTTTAATGATTTTTAATTTCAGAAAAGGCTAGGAATTTATTTAGGCCTCAGAAAAATATGGAAATAACTCCAGAAATTCCAGAAAAATTCACAGAAGCTCCTGGAGATATTTTGGATTTAATAAAATTATTTCCAACTACTGTTGATATTTAATTTTCATATTTTGAATTACTTTTTAAATTTTAAAAATAGGTTTTAAACTCCAGAAAATTTCAGAAAAGCCAGATAAAATCCAATTACCTTAAAATAATTAATTTGAATTTAAATATTTCAAAAAGCCAAATTTTGGGATGTTACAAACCTACCCCCCTTAGAAAGAATCTCGACCCCGAGATTCGGACGGACTGGGAAAAAGGTCGGGGAACTCTTCTTTCAGATCCTCTTCACGTTCCCAAGTCGCTTCCGATTCTGAATGGTTGCTCCACTGCACTTTACAGAACTTGATAACCTTGCTGCGCGTACGGCGCTCTGCTTCCTCCAATATCTTGACTGGATACTCTGGATAGGTGAGGTCCTCCTTCACGTTTATTTCATCTAGAGGCATCTGCTCTTCTGGAACTCTGAGACACTTTCTTAGCTGAGACACATGGAATACGTCATGCACCTTTGACAGTTGTGGTGGAAGCTCCAACTGGTAAGCAACTTCTCCTCGTTTCGCCACCACAGGAAAGGGTCCAATGAATCTGGGAGCTAGCTTTCCACTGACTCCAAAACGTCTCATTCCTTTGAGGGGTGACACCTTCAGATAAACATGATCCCCAGGTACAATTTCTAAGCTTCTACATCGATTGTCCGCATAGCTCTTCTGTCTGGTTTGTGCTATTTTTAATTTGTCCTGGATTAGACGAACCTGTTCTTCTGCTTGCTTCAACACATCTGGTCCAAATATTTGTCCTTCTCCTGTCTCCTTCCAATACAATGGAGTCCTACATTTTCTGCCATATAGGGCTTCGAACGGAGACATTTGCAAACTGGATTGATAACTGTTGTTATAGGAAAACTCTGCATAGGGTAGACTTTGATCCCAGTTAGCCTTGTTTGCTAGAACACAAGCCCTCAACATATCTTCCAGAATTTGATTTACTCTTTCTGTTTGTCCATCTGTCTGTGGATGATAAGCTGTACTGAAGTTTAAGTTTGTGCCCAAAAGTTCATGTAGCTTTTGCCAAAATCTCGAAGTGAACTGGGTTCCTCGATCTGACACAATCTTCTTTGGGATCCCATGCAAGCACACAATTCTTGACATGTACAACTCTGTAAGTCTATCCCCGGAGTATGTGGTCTTTACTAGAATGAAATGGGCGACTTTTCTCAAACGATCCACTATAACCCAAATTGAATCGTGCCCTGTTTTGGTTCTTGGCAATCCAGTTATAAAATCCATACCAATTTCTTCCCATTTCCACTCAGGTATCTGCAAAGGTTGTAGGAGCCCAGCGGGTCTCTGATGCTCCGCTTTAATTCGCTGGCACACATCGCACAAAGCTACATATTCTGCAATTTCCCTTTTCATGCTTGACCACCAATACCTTTCCTTGAGATCTTGGTACATCTTGGTACTTCCGGGGTGAATTGAGTATCCAGATTCATGAGCTTCCTTCAGGATTAACTCCTTTATCTCTTTCTTTTCGGGTACCATAATTCTTTTCCCAAACCATAGGGTACCTTCTTCATCCTCTGAAAATTCTGGTGCCTTTCCTTTTCTTCATGTTTTCTTTGATTTCCTTAACGTACTTATCCTCTACTTGAGCTGCCTTGATTTGGTCCTGTAGCGTGGGTTGAACCTCTAGAGTAGCCAGGAACCCTTCCTCTACCACTTCCAAGTTGAGCCGCTCAAATTCTTCTTGAAGGGCAGGCATACTGTCCTTAATCCACAGCTTGGCACAGTAACTCTTTCTGCTCAAGGCATCTGCTACCACATTAGCCTTTCCTGGGTGATAATGTATTCCAATATCATAATCCTTTATTAACTCAAGCCATCTCCTTTGCCTCATGTTAAGATCGGGTTGAGTAAATATGTACTTCAGGCTTTTGTGATCCGTGTAAATCTCGCAGCGGTTACCAATCAAGTAATGCCTCCATATTTTCAGTGCATGCACTACGGCAGCAAGCTCTAAATCATGAGTTGGGTAATTTCCTTCATGGGATCGCAGCTGCCTCGAGGCATATGCTACTACCTTTCTTTCTTGCATCAGTACACAGCCTAGTCCCTGCCTTGACGCATCACAGAAGACTTCGAAATCCTTCCTAATGTCTGGAAGCGTCAACACTGGTGCAGAAGTTAACCTCTTCTTCAGCTCTTGGAAACTATCCTCGCATGGTCTACTCCATTCAAACTTCTTTTCCTTCTTCAGCAACAGGGTGAGAGGTCTTGCGAGCTTGGAGAAACCTTCAATAAATCGACGATAGTAACCAGCCAATCCAAGAAAACTTCTGATCTCGGATACTGACTTTGGTTGTGTCCAATTGAGCACATCATTTACTTTCTCAGGGTCTACGGACACTCCCCCTGCTGAAATCACATGGCCCAAGAAAGCTACTTTCTTCAACCAAAATTCACACTTACTAAACTTGGCATACAACTGATTCTCTCTGAGCTTTTCCAAAACTATCCTCAAGTGTTCTGCGTGCTCTTCCTCATTCTTGGAGTATATCAGAATATCGTCGATAAACACAACCACGAACTTATCCAAATATTCCATGAACACCTTATTCATCAGATTCATGAAGTATGCGGGGGCATTGGTTAGACCGAAAGACATCACTGTATACTCGTATAATCCATAACGAGTAGCAAATGCTGTCTTGGGTATGTCTTCTGGTCTTATCTTCAATTGGTGATAACCTGATCGAAGATCAATCTTAGAGAAGACACATGATCCTTTCAACTGATCAAACAGATCATCTATTCTGGGCAAAGGGTACTTGTTCTTGATCGTCACATCATTCAAGGATCGATAGTCCACACACATGCGAAGACTTCCGTCCTTCTTCTTCACTAACAGTACTGGTGCTCCCCAAGGTGACGAGCTTGGCCTTACAAATCCTTTATCCTGCAGCTCTTCAATTTGTTTCTTAACTTCCGCCAAATCATTTGCGGACATCCGATAAGGTCTCTTGGAAATTGGAGCTGTACCAGGTACCAGATTTATAACAAATTCAATCTCTCTATCTGGTGGCAATCCTGGCAAATCTTCAGGAAATACATCTGGGTATTCACATGCTATAGGCACTGTTTCCAAAGTTATTACCTTCAAACTGGTTAACTTACTCTTCTTCTGGGAAGGTGCATTGGACTGGAACCTTACTCGAATTCCTTCAGAATTGGTAAGAGTAACAGCTCGGTCGGCACAATCTATCTGCCCTTTATACTTGGTTAACCAATCCATACCAAGTATTACATCTAAACCCTTGGAGTCTATTATAATAAGATTCGCTAAGAACTTAACTCCATTTATATCCACAGTTGCGTCAGGGCAAACTGTGTTAGTCCTCATTTCCTTTCCAGGGGACTGGACTAGCATGGGGTTCTGTAGTTTACTCACATCCCAATTATACCTTTCAACCACATCTTTTGACACAAAAGAATGCGAAGCTCCAGAATCAAATAATGCTGATGCAATTACTGAGTTGACAAGAAACTTACCCAGAACTACATCAGGTGCATCCTGGGCTGCTTCCGCGGTCACATGGTTGAGATGCCCTCTGCTCACCACTTGTGGAGCCCTTGGGGTCTGAGGTGTCCCACGGCCTTGTCCTGCATTTGGAGCTCGTGCTGGTGTAGTCCCTAGATTGAAACGAACTGGGGTCATTGCTGGGCGTTTCTGGGGACAGTTGCTGGCATAGTGCCCCATGTTCTTGCAGTTAAAACACTGCACTCCTGCTGCTGAAGTCTTGTTCTGCTGGGGTTGGCCACCGTTGCTTGCCCGGGGAGTTTGTGGATTTGGGCGAGGTCCTGAAAAGGGAGTCCTTGGTATGCTTGACTCTGAAGGTTTGTGAAAGTGAGGTGCGTTGGGGCGGAATCGAGAGCTGCTTGCTCCTTGTTGGGCTTGAAACTTCCTCTTCCGAGTTTCGTATAGCTGACGCTGAGCATCTTCTTGGACAAAGGCCTTGTTCACTAGGTGCTGGAAGGTCGGGAAATCATTGGACACCAGCTGCACCTTGAGGTTGGGGTCAAGTCCCTGCGTAAACCTCCAAATCTTGGTCGCCTCCGATGTGACCTCTTCAGATGCATACCTGGACAGTTGGGTGAACTTGTTCAGGTATTCGGAAACACTGAGGTTTCCCTGCTGTAGTTGGTAGAATTCTCTTTTCTTCATTTCCATTATCCCCGTGGGGATATGGGCGGTGCGGAAAGCTTCAACAAACTCATCCCAAGTGATGGCTTGTACATTTTGATGGGCGGCGCGGTAGTTTTCCCACCAGTTAGCAGCCATTCCCTTGAGCTGGTGAGCGGCATACAACACCTCCTCATTATCGTTGCACTGAGCTAGGACCAATTTCCTTTCCACATCCTTGATCCAATCATCTGCCTCCAGGGGATCCACTGATCCAGCAAAAGTGGGAGGCCTTGTCCTCATGAATTCTCCCAACTTAGACTGGGGTGCCTGGTTGGGTGCCTGCTGGGCTGGCTGCACTTGGTTTTGTGCTAAGGCCTGAAGAAGCTGAAGTTGCATGGCCATCATCTGCTCCAAGTTGGGGGCCTGAGCAGGAGGTGGAATGTTGTCCTCTGGCTGATTGTTGGCGTCACGGCTGTTGCCAGGGTTGCTCCTCGTGTTCACCATCTGAAGCGGTTTAGGTTAGCAGAAGGTAAGAGGGAAATAGCAAAGGTAAGAGATTAGGGGAACTAAATCACATCCCAAGCCAACACAAAAGAAAGAACTAGCAACCACTTAGGGGAAAACTTTTATTAAAATCAAGATAACTCCATGGATGGCTGTACCACAAGTGCACATTGGCCTGGTACAGTCCATCTAGCACACCAAAACATAGCAATAAGCGTTCTAAGGACGCGGACATTTTATTTGGGTACTACTGACTCAAAAGACTACTAATCCTCTCCAAAGACGCGCTTCTGGATCCTCCTCCGGGTCCTCTTCTGGATCCTCCTCCGGGTCTTCCTGATGCTCTCTCACGAGGTGCCTCGAACAATCACAAGTGGCCGAAGCGCGGGGACGGTTACGACTGGAGGCAGTCGAACGCGAGCGGGAAGGAGAAGGAGCTTGCGCTTCTTAAGAGTGATGACAAGTGGCGGACTGGGGCGTCGCACCTTCTTGCGTGCTGTAAGTCTGATGTGGAGTCCTGAAAGTCGAGCTGGTGCCGGGTTGTTGGGGATGACAGCTGGTACTGGAGAAGACGGCGTGTAATCAACTACAGGTGAAGACGGCGTGTAGTCAGCTGCGGCCCTGAGACGTCCCAGCTCAAACTCAGCTACCTGGCTCTGGAGAAGCTGTGCGCGAAGCGTGTCGGAGTGCTGATAGCTGGAAGTGAGAAGCATCCGGAGTTGTCCAATCTCCTCCTGAGCTCTAGCATAAGTGACTGCCATCGCCTGGGTGAGCTGCACCTGATGTGACAGTCGAGGATCGTCAGCTAGAATATCAAAGGAATCTGGATACCTCTGTCCTACCCTGGGGTTGATGAAGAAGCAAAAAGGGGACTGATGTACAGTATCCTTGTGCAGGTGGCACAACTCGTCAATGGCGAGGCGTGCTGGGTCCTGGACAGCGTCGAAATAGCGGGACCGAGGGTGCTTGATGGGGTATGTGTGGGAGTTGAATTCCTCTTCCCGTGCATACAGGAATACCTCCATCGTCCAAGAGTCTCGATCTAGGATCCGCGTCTTCCGACCCCTGAAAATGGGCGGCTGACGGTACTCCAAGCACTGCATCAGCTGCCGGAGAAGGCTAGCGAATGCTCCAGCATCCTCTCCATGTGAGTAGTAGTCCCACGGGGCAGCGGAGGATGAACCAGCCATCTACAAAGTTGAGTAAAAGAAAAGATTAGTAAAAAGTTTTTAATAAAGGGAGTTGGAGACAAGAACGAGATTCTAAGTAGGAAGAGAGTAGAAGCAAAGAAGCTTATACATTTTTAATATACTCTTTTTATAAATATAAGTCCTTATGGTTTGCCATTCTTAATCTAGGTCACGTCCTACAGTCAAATTGGCTCTGATACCATCTCTGTCGGGCCCCCGGATTACCAAACCCGGACCCTCTGTGTATTACAGCACTAGTCCCAGATCAAAGCTAGTGCACACAGTCAAACAGAATGGAAAAACATCACCATCAACGATTTATTACAATAAATAAGAGTACTGACCACAGGGTCTCATTATTACATTGGAGGTTTAAAACCTCGCACACAAGAAATAAAGCGGAAGCAAAGATAACTCGAGGACGACCCATCAATTCGCCACAGGCAATTGACTGGGGAAGCGCGACCTAGTCCTCCGGGAAGAATCCGTCGCAGCCACAAGCGAAGCAGTAGTCATAGTCACCTTCTTGAGCTTCAACTTCCTCTGAGATTTTATTTTTAAGTGTAGCATGTGAGTACATAAAGTACTCCGCAAGTCTTGGTAAAAATGCATAGATGCAAGGCTTGACAAAGGAAGGCTATATGGTTCTTTTGCACAAAGCAATATTTTAAATTCAATTACTACTAATTATTTTCGAAGGCATCAATTTAATGAAGTAAATGTTTTAACAGAATTAACTTTCTAGTGAAGGTTCCAACTACCAACACTAGCTAACCAATTACCATTGGTCAAGTTTTAAACTGCGGGTTCCATCCACCCTCTCTGGCTCCATCCGCCAGGATTCTCTTCCGAGAGTTCCCTCCACTCTTGGAATACAAAACTTTTGATTTTAAATCCAAAACCAGAAATCTACCATGTGAATGCATTCCTTGCCCGCCCTTGACCGTGGGCACGGCTATTCGAATAGTTTTACACTCTGCAGAGGTTGTACAACTTTACCCACAAGAGATAAATTATCCTAAAAGTCAACACGCTTCCTTTGGCATGAGACCCAGACAAAATATCACAAAGCCTTTACCTTACTCTAATCTAGCTAGATACCACCCGCTGAGGTTTCACCGCAGAAGGGTTAAATCCGCCCAATCTGAAGCCCCCTCTTGCGCCATATGAGTACAGTAAATCCCTGTCCCTCACTGTGAATAACCAGTCCATCCCTGGCATCCACTTTCCACTGGTGGCACCTAAACTAGACTATCGTAAGTTAGTCAGCTAGGTCGTACCCATATAGACTTGTGGCTGTACGGTTAATGCTCAGTTTGGACAAACACAAGCGTCTGTCCTTAATTGACTAGGGTGCAACATACACTTAACAAGTTCTCGTGCTTACTGCACCAACCCAAACAGCCATCCACCCTAATCTAAACCAACTTTCATATTTTTTTATTTTATTTTGAAAGATCAGTGGCAACTCCAATTACCACTACATTTATAAACACAAGGGTCCAGTCATAATTTCCCATTTTCAAGATTTTCCAAAGTTATTAGATAGCATGACTAAGCATTAACCTACCATTCTAATATTCACAAAGATTAATAGTAATCTCATTATTGAGACAAAGGAAGTTCTAGGGTGACAATGTACATGGCAATCAATGTCAAATGAGGGCATAACAAAGTTGGAATAACTAATTTCTAAAGATTTGAACTAGGGATTTTATGTAAATAGCAATGCACATAGTTTAAAATATTTAAAATATTTCAAAAGCATAGGTTCAAGATGATCAAAGGAGACTTGCCTTCTTGCAGGGTTTCTGGGTCTTCTTGTTGCTGTGAAGAGGGATCGTCGACAACGTCGGAATCTACGCGAGAAAAGACGAAGCAAACAAAGCAAATAAATACAAACGAAAATTCAAATAAAATCCAAAAATTCAACAGAGGCCATGGTTGGATAGATTATGATTTTAGATGAATTTAGAAATTTGAATGGCTGGATTTGGAGTTAAAATGAGAAAGTTATGTTCATTTGAAAATCTCAGATTTGAATAAATCTAGAAATTCCCAAATTTCTGACAGGTGGGGCCCTCTGGAATATTAGATTTTAATTTCTATTTTTATTCTGAGAGACTGACAGGTGGGGCCCACTGAACAGTAACCACTGGCGGTCACTGACATGTGGGACCCACTGGACAGTGAGCCCACTGACTCGACCTCTGACACATGGGACCCACTGGACTCCGGGCCCACTGACTGGCGGCCGGAAAAGGAAGGGAGGGGGAAGAAACGGGAAAGGGGAGGCAGGGAAGGAAGGGAGGCGCGGAGATCGGGGATTTGTTTCCCGGCGGGGCTCGGGGTTGCCAAAACCGGGGAGAGGCAGGGAAGGCAAGGCCGGATCCGGCGCGGATTGGTTGCCGGCGCAAAGAAGGAAAGCGGGGAGAGAAGAAAGGAAGGAGGCGGCTCCGCGGGGACGACGGGCCTGACAGGCGGGGCCGGGTGGCAGCGGGAGCGAGAGCGCGTGCGGCTGACGGGCGGGGCCCGCGGGTCAGTGAGGTGAGGGCGGAAGTGAGAGCGGGCGGCTGGATGGCCCGTGCGGAGACTCGGCTCATCCGAGCCGTCCACGCGTCGGGCGCGGAGGAGGGAAGGCGGGGCCGCCGGCTGACGGGCCGGGCCCGCTGGACAGCGAGGGAGATGGAGGTGCGGCCTGGATTGGCCGAGCGACGACGTGGGCGGATCTGGGCCGTCCACGCGTCGGCCGAAGGGGCAGGGAGGAATTTTTAATGATTTTTAATTTCAGAAAAGGCTAGGAATTTATTTAGGCCTCAGAAAAATATGGAAATAACTCCAGAAATTCCAGAAAAATTCACAGAAGCTCCTGGAGATATTTTGGATTTAATAAAATTATTTCCAACTACTGTTGATATTTAATTTTCATATTTTGAATTACTTTTTAAATTTTAAAAATAGGTTTTAAACTCCAGAAAATTTCAGAAAAGCCAGATAAAATCCAATTACCTTAAAATAATTAATTTGAATTTAAATATTTCAAAAAGCCAAATTTTGGGATGTTACAAACCTACCCCCCTTAGAAAGAATCTCGACCCCGAGATTCGGACGGACTGGGAAAAAGGTCGGGGAACTCTTCTTTCAAATCCTCTTCACGTTCCCAAGTCGCTTCCGATTCTGAATGGTTGCTCCACTGCACTTTACAGAACTTAATAACCTTGCTGCGCGTACGGCACTCTGCTTCCTCCAATATCTTGACTGGATACTCTGGATCGGCAGCAGGCGGCCAAGGTGGAGGTGGCGAAGCTTCTCCGGGCCGGGGTCATTCGCGAGGTCCATCACCCAGAGTGGCTCGCCAACCCCGTATTGGTCAAAAAGGCCAGCGGAGCCTGGCGTATGTGCATCGACTTCACGGCACTCAATAAGGCGTGCCCAAAGGACAATTACCCCTTGCCACGCATCGACCAATTGGTCGATGCTACCGCCGGGTCCGAACTAATGAGTTTCCTGGATGCTTACTCTGGTTATCATCCAGTTTCATCACACCAATCAGGACCTTCTGCTTCGTCAGGATGCCCTTTGGCCTGAAGAACGTCGGCGCCACCTTTACCCGCCTCGTCGCACTTGCCCTCGCCGCCCAGCTCGGGAGGAACGTGGAAGCGTACGTCGACGACGTGGTAGTCAAAACCCGGCAGCTCGCTTTGCACGGCCGGGACCTCCAGGAGACCTTCGACAACCTCAGGAAGGCCGGCATCAAGCTTAACCCCGACAAGTGCGTCTTCGGCGTCCAGGCGGGCAAACTACTGGGCTTCCTCGTATCCGGACGGGGCATCCAGGCGAATCCCGACAAGGTTGAGGCCATCCTGGGCATGGAGCCGCCCAAGACGACGAGGGAGGTCCAGAGGCTGGCGGGCCGCATGGCAGCCCTAAGCCTCTTCCTATCCAGGGCGGCGGAGCGGGGGTTGCCATTCTTCAAGACACTTCGCGGGTGCGACGGATTTCGTTGGGATAGCGACTGTGCGGAGGCCTTCAACGAGCTCAAGAAACACTTAGCAAGCCCCCCCACTCTGGTCGCCCCAGCACCAGAGGCTCCCCTCTTGCTCTATCTGGCCGCGTCGGTTACAGCTGTCAGTGCCGTCCTCGTCCTAGAAGAAGGCGCCATACAGCGGCCCGTATACTTCATCTCCGAAGCCCTCCAAGGCGCCAAGACGAGATATACGGAGCTGGAAAAGCTAGCTTACGCGTTGGTCATGGCCTCCAGGAAGTTTCGACATTACTTTCTGGCCCATTCGATCACAGTGCCTTCCTCATTTCCCCTAGCGGAGATGTTACACAATAAGGAGTCCACGGGGCGCATCGGCAAGTGGGCTGCCGAGCTCGCCCCGTTCTCCCTGACATACGCCTCGCGGACGGCAATCAAATCTCAAGTACTCGCCGACTTTCTCGTAGAATGGACTCCGCCGGCTCAGCCCGCCCAGAAGCACGACGACCTGGTCTGGACTCTCACCATCGACGGAGCCTACGGCGTCGCCGGCACGTGCTATACTCCCGAGGGGCAGCGCCTGCTATACTCGGCGCGCCTCGCGTTTCCGGCCACTAACAACACAGCCGAGTATGAAGCGCTGCTCTTCGGCTTGACAAAGCTCAAGGCAGTTGGTGCGCGGCGAGTGCTCGTCCGCACGGACTCACGTTTGGTGGCAGGCCACGTGGACAAGTCATACCAAGCCAAGGACCCTGAGCTAGCCAAATACCTCGCGGCTGTAAGAGCGAGGGAAAGGCATTTCTTTGGCGTCACGGTCAAGGCCATCCCTCGCGCGAAAAATGAGCAGGCCGACGCTCTCGCAAAGGCGGCCAGCTAACAATTGCCACCCCCTGACAGGGTGTTTTACGAAGTATTGCTGCAGGCGGCCATCGTGCAGGATAACCGAGACGCGGCTCTCGTTCACCAGATCGTCCAGCAGGGCGACTGGCGAGAGCCTATCTTCAATTTCCTGCAGGGCATTGCGGAGCCGGAGGACCCCGCCGAGCTCCGGCGTCTCCAACACCGTGCCAGATCCTTCCAGGTGTTCGAAGGGACACTCTACAAGAAGGGAGTCTACGCACCGCTCCTGCGCTGCCTCTCCCGCGAAGAGGGGAAAAAGCTCCTTGAAGAGATCCACGCGGGGGTGTGCGGGTCTCACCTCGCGCCGAGGTCATTGGTCGGCAAGACATTCAGGCAAGGCTTTTACTGGCCGACTGCCATCACCGACGCCCAGGACCTTGTGCGCCGGTGCCAGGGGTGCCAGTGGATGGGACGCATCATCCGCAGGCCCTCGACGAACCTCAACTCCATCCCTCCAGTGTGGCCACTGGCACGTTGGGGCGTCGACATAATAGGACCACTTCCCCGAGCTCCAGGGGACCTACGGTTCGTGGTAGTTGCGCTGGAAGATTTTTCCAGATGGCCGGAGGCGGTAGCCCTGGCCAAGATAACCTCGGCGGCCATGCAGCGCTTCATCTGGCAAAACATCATATGTCGCTTCGGCGTGCCCAGAGAGCTCACCGTCGACAACGGTCTGCAGTTCGACGCCACCCTATTCAAAGAGTTCTGTGACGGCATGGGCATCACGCTTCGGTTCGCCTCGGTTGGGCACCCCTAGTCCAACGGAGCAGTCGAGAGGGTGAACGGCGTCATCTCTGTCGCTGTTAAAAAGTGCCTTGTCGGGTTACCCAAGGGCAGGTGGCCGGGCGAGCTTCACAGCGTCCTCTGGTCCCTTCGCACAACTGTAACACGCCTGACGGGGTTCACGCCTTTCAAGCTCCTTTTTGGCGACGAGGCTGTGACGCCCGAAGAAATCAAGGCTGGCTCGCGGAGGGTCCTCATCCAAGCGCCCGACGAGGAGCGTCGCGTGTCCTTGGACCTCCTCGATGGGGCGCGGGAGAGCGCAGCCCAACATGTCAAAAAGTACGCGCGGCAGACAGTGCGTACTCGAGACCGGTCTGTATACCCGCGAAGGTTCAACCCTGGGGATCTCGTCCTCAGAACGGCGCTCCATGCGGAGACCGTCGGCAAGCTGGAGTCCAAGTGGAAAGGTCCATACATCGTGGCGGAAGCATTGCAGAAGGGAGCGTACCGCCTCGCCACACTCGAGGGACAGACTCTCCGCCACACATGGAACGCGGACAAGTTGCGGCGATATTACGCCTAGAAGCAAGACGAAGATTATAATGGCATCAGCCCCTCCGTGTACGATGCTCGCCCGCGCAAACGGGAGTTCAATAAAGCTCGCTGTTTCCAAAAGTAACAGTGTCTGGCTGCAACGTGCAGAGGATCACCCCCGCGCGCAGCTAAATCAAGTCGTAGCGTCGAGATCCGCCTCCGCACGCGCCAGTCTACGGACTCTAAATGAAGTCGTAGCGTCGAGGTCCGCCTCTGCACACGCCAGTCTACGGACTCTAAATGAAGTCGTAGCGTCGAGGCCCGCCTCCGCACGCGCCAGTCTACAGACTCTAAATCAAGTCGTAGCGTCGAGGCCCGCCTCCGCACGCGCCAGTCTACGGACTCTAAATCAAGTCGTAGCGTCGAGGCCCGCCTCCGCACGCGCCAGTCTACGGACTCTAAATCAAGTCGTAGCGTCGAGGCCCGCCTCCGCACGCGTCAGTCTACGGACTCTAAATCAAGTCGTAGCGTCGAGGCCCGCCTCCGCACGCGCCAGTCTACGGACTCTAAATCAAGTCGTAGCGTCGAGGTCCGCCTCCGCACGCGCCAGTCTACGGACTCTAAATCAAGTCGTAGCGTCGAGGTCCGCCTCCGCACGCGCCAGTCTACGGACTCTAAATCAAGTCGTAGCGTTGAGGCCCGCCTCCGCACGCGCCAGTCTACGGACTCTAAATGAAGTCGTAGCGTCGAGGTCCGCCTCCGCACGCGCCAGTCTACGGACTCTAAATAAGACGCGAATCCCGCGCACGCACAGGCGCTGCTCCTGCGCGTACTCCTCGGAGTATCAAAACAGCATACAGCATTAAGAACAGGTGCTACTTCAATTTACCGTAAAAGATATCAGGGTTACATGGCCATAAACAGGAGCGCACATTACACCACTCCCCTAACCAGCCGTTCATCCCTCACGTGGTGGCGGTGCCGGGGAACTCCTTCGAGCTAGCGGAAGAGGTCCCCGCCCCCGTGCAGCGTTTGTCGCACTGTGACCCTGGCTGCGTCCTCCCCGACATAGCCCCAGATCCGTCGGTGGAAGTTTTGAAGGTCGGGTTCGGTAAAGCGAATGGCGTCCGATATCGCCTCCGGCCGGGCAGGAAGGTCCAGGTGAGGGTTCGCCAGCTCATGGACATGTCTACACCCATGAGTGTGAAGCATGGCGAGGGCGAGGCAGGCGCCGAGGAAGCCGCAATGCTCGCCGAAGGTCATGGCACTGCGGAGAGCAACGCCGGCCCCTTCCTCGACCAGCCCGAGCGTCTCCGCCAAGTCCTCCAGCCCGTGGGTAGCGTCTGGCACGTCGACGCACAGGCCCTGGAGGGACCGGTTCAGAGACTCCATCGCCCTCCACGACGACATGGATGCATTGTCCAGGGCGTGGTCCTTCTCTGCAAGAGACTCCACCAGCTGGGCCTTCTCCTCCTCTAGCGTGGTGATCTGCTGCAAAAAGGAGGTATGTTCCTCCGTCGCGACGCGCCGGACCTCCTCGGTCTTCTGTTGCGCGGCCGCCAGGGCGCCCTCCAGCGCGTGAAGCTGTTCGTTCTTCGTGGCGTGGGCGTCATCTGCAGCACGAAGATCGACCTCCAGGGTTCTCCGCTCCCGGATGCGGGCCTCATCTAGCGCGTGGCCGAGGACAAGTGTCTGGAAATAGCAGAAAAGAGTCAGCAGGTGCCCGACAGTACTCTAGCACCCGCGAGCGCACTTACTTACCCTTATCTCCGAGGCCCGCAGCGCGAGCTCCAGGTGGTCTCCCTCGCACGACGACAACAGCTGTTGGTCAAAGCCGCCGCGGGCGCGCTCCGCGGCTTCATTAAAAGCGCGAAGCGTCTCCAGGCGCGGGAGGAAGTCGGAGAGGACAAGCCCCGCCCCCGCCACGTCAGGGGCTGCGGAGACTTCAACCACATCGACGGCGGCAGCCGCCTGCAGGACACCCTGTTCAGGCTTCGGCACGTCGTGCGCACCCCCGTTGCTCGATCCTTCACCACGTCCGGGAGACTTCGTCTCGCCTGATGTCGACGGAATGAGCGAGCAAATCGGGGAGAGTTTCGCGAAGTCGTGCGAGGAAAGCGAACTACGCCTACCTTCTGCACCCCCTACCGCGGCAGGAGGGGGTGCTTGTTCAACCGCCAGTTGGGGGACGAGTACCTCGGTAGGCGGTTGAGAAGACCCTTCGGCCGTGCCGGCCGCGTCGGGCACCGCAACTCCAAGCACAGGGCCGGCAACGTCGTACCGACCCCTTGGAGGCGCAAGGGACCGGACTCGAGGGCGTTTCGCCTGTGGTTCCACGGGCGATTCTTCCGCGACGTCGGTAGCCGTAGCTCCTGTCGTGCCTTCGGTCCCTACCACCCCGGGCGCGTCCTCGGCAGCCGCCGGAGGTGGCAAAGCACTGCCAGGAGCGGCGTCCTCCCCCGGGTTGGTAGGTTCCGGCACCACGAGGGGCGTACTCATGGGCTCAACAGCGCCGGCGGAGGGTGCCGCCAATGGGCTCGAGGCGACGCGCCCTCCCGAGCTGGTCCGGTCGGACCTATCACCGGCCGCACGTCCCGTCCCACCGATGCCAGCCGCCGAGGCGGCTGGCGGGCTGGAGGCGGCAACCTCGGTGCAGGCTCCCGCTTGGCTACCGCCACCACGACGACTCGAAGCCCTTGTGGGAGCCTCCGCCGGCACCGCGCGCTCGGGCACAGCAATGCGCAGAACCTCGCACGTGCGGTTTATCCGCCCCTGCTTCGCCGTTTTGGTCGCAGCCTCACGCAGCTTGTGCTCCTTGAGTGTGTACGGGCCTAGGAACGTCGCAACCACGCACTCCGCATCTTCCAGCCGAGCCACTGCACAAAAGGGAACAAGTCGGTCAGCCGCGGGTTACGCAGACACAAGGGGATGCGCACCAACGCACCGCGCGACTTACAAGGAGCGGAGGGCAGAGGCAGGCAAGACAACGACGGGCGCACCCCGTCCTCTCAGTCGTCGCCCCGTCGCCCGTACTTCCATCGGGCGGAGAGTGGCGCCACCCCGTACATCGTAAACTCTTCAGCCAAGTCGCGCATACTTAGCCGACGTGCAACGCCAGCAAGCCTCCATAACCTCCGTGCGTCATCAGCTTCCGGCTTCACACTTGGCGAGCTATTGAACGAGATTGGCCCACCTTGGCACAGCAGGCCACTCCTGCTAGCCACGATGTAATAAAACCACCGGCGCGTCCAGCCGGATTCCCACATCTCCAAGCAGGCCGACACAGGGAATAGCGTCATGCAGCACTCTCGTAGCACAAAATCCACACTGCCAAAATTGGATACAGCCCCCTCAACCTTCCTGGGTCGGCAGCACGCGTCGTGCAGGGTGGCGAACAGGCTTGCGCTGGGACGCCGGCCCTCCGTCCGCATGGCCCATGTGAAGACGGCTAGGCGGACTATGGCGTTTGGCGTCAGCTGCGCTAGCTCCAACCCGTAGGTCCGCAGGACTTCGCCCACAAACGTCGTTGAGAGCATTCGAAGGCCGGCGTCGAAGAACGCGACAAAAACGATCACCTCTGTTTCCTGGGGCTTCGGTTCCATCTCGTCGCGGCGGGGTAGGCGAGCCCCATCGCGCTCCTCGATCTTCCCTTCTCGTACAAGCCGCTGCAGCGTCTCCTCGGTCACGCGGCTCTTCCCCAGCACACGGGAGCAGCGACCTCCCGAGTATTCCATGGCATCCCACCGCTCGTCACCACACGAGCGCCCCCGCAGTACCAGCTCGCAATCCTCAGAAGGGAAGGACAACTCGTCCCGGCTAGACATGGAGCCGCCGCCGGGATGGCGGGGGGCACCGTCCTGACCGGCCATTGTTCTGAGATTAGGGCAAAAGGGCTATCAACACGAAGTAAGCAGAGATAGGCGGCAGGCGGGATAGAGCGCCCCCACCATAGCGAATGGCGCCTTATAAATCCCGCTCGCCTCCTCCATGACCAGAAGCGTAGCCAGATTAAAACCCCCAGCGGTTCGACTACCCACGATTGGAAAGAAGAACCACCGGCATCTGGAGGGGCATGCCTGGTAGGTGGCCAGGCAGCGCGCAACGCCAGACCGCGCCCGACACGCGTCCCGCTTGCCTAGGGAAGAGGCGAACGGCCGCGCTCACGCAACCGCTCACATCCCACGACGCACCAGGCATAAACCGCCGCGTGCCCCACCCACGGAAGGCAGACTGCACGACGCGACAACCTTCCACCTGACAGGCCAGGCGTCGGCACGATTTCAGCCGCCGTTAAAAGCGCACTACCAAACCGCGCGGTCACAACGGTTCCGAGGCATAGCGACATCGGCGGCGCAAGGCCCATTCTCACTATTTCGTCAGCCGTGACTCCGACTCGGTCCCCAACACCGACCCCGGAGCCAAGAGGTCTGACCTCGCCTCGGCAACTCTTCACTATCACATTCCCGGCGTCTACTTTGGCTAGGCGCCAGCTCCGCTGCCACCCGTTCGAAGGGTAGAAGATGGAGCGCGCACGCGTCTACTTCGGCTAGGCGCCAGCTCCACTGCCACTCGTTCGAAGTGTAGGGGACGAAGCGCGCGCGTGTCTACCTTGACTAGGCGCCAGCTCCGCTGCTACCCGTTCGAAGGGTAGGGGACGGAGCGCGTGCGCGTCTACCTTGACTAGGCGCCAGCTCCGCTGCCACCCGTTCGAAGGGTACCGCTGCCACCCGTTCGAAGGGTAGGGGACGGAGCGCGCGCGCGTCTACCTCGACTAGGCGCCAGCTCCGCTGCCACTCGTTCGAAGGGTAGGGGACGGAGCGCGTGCGCGTCTACCTCGACTAGGCGCCAGCTCCGCTGCCACCCGTTCGAAGGGTAGTAGACGGAGCGCGCGCGCGTCTACTTCGGCTAGGCACCAGCTCCGCTGCCACCCGTTCGAAGGGTACCGCTGCCACCCGTTCGAAGGGCAGGGGACGGAGCGCGCGCACGTCTACTTCGGCTAGGTGCCAGCTCCGCTGCCACCCGTTCGAAGGGTAGAGGACGGAGCGCGCGCGCGTCTACCTCGACTAGGCGCCAGCTCCGCTGCCACCCGTTCGAAGGGTAGGGGACGGAGAGCGCGCGCGTCTACTTTGGCTAGGCACCAGCTCCGCTGCCACCCGTTCGAAGGGTAGGGAACGGAGCGCGCGCGCGTCTACGTCGGCTAGACGCCAGCTCCGCTGCCACCCGTTCGAAGGGTAGGGGACGGAGCGCGCGCGCGTTTACTTCGGCTATTTCGAAGGGTAGGGGACGGAGCGCGCGCGCGTCTACCTTGACTAGGCGTCAGCTTCGCTGCCACCCGTTCGAAGGGTAGGGGACGGAGCGCGCGCGCGTCTACTTCGGCTAGGCGTCAGATCCGCTGCCACCCGTTCGAAGGGTAGGGGACGGAGCGCGCACGTGTCTACTTCGGCTAGGTGCCAGCTCCGCTGCCACCCGTCCGAAGGGTGGGGGACAGAGCACGCGCACGTGCCTACTTCGATTAGGCGCCACCTCGGAACGGAGCGCTCGCGCGTCTACCTCAACCACCAATCAAGGCTTCGGGTTCGGCTACGGCCTCAGCCTTCGGTCAAGTTCGGAAAAGTTCACAGGCCGCAGGGACGGAGGGGGCCAAAGGACTCGGCAACATGGCTTCGGCCCTGTGAAGCCCTTCACCATGAGAGGCTCCTATTGTAGGGGTGGCCCCCACCTAAACCCAGCAGGCCTGGTAGAAGGTTATAAAGTCCAGAATAGGTCATGTGTAATGACATAAGTGCCCCTGAAGGGGATACTCAGATGTAAGGGTATAATTGTAAAAGCACTCCCCATGTGTATATATATATGGAATACATGCCATGGGGGAGGACCCAAGCCATTACCGATCACACTCTCCCAACTCTCCACTACCACATCTCTCTCTGTTTGGTCTGTAACCACAACAGGACCCATGACCAAATTTCAAATACAACAAGA
Source organism: Dendrocalamus latiflorus (assembly GCA_017311315.1). Lineage (NCBI taxonomy): Eukaryota > Viridiplantae > Streptophyta > Magnoliopsida > Poales > Poaceae > Dendrocalamus > Dendrocalamus latiflorus. The sequence goes on from CM029610.1 coordinate 28,646,984, forward strand.
ATACACATAAAGCTGGAATTGGCACAACCAATCAAGACCAAGTAAAACAGACTTTACAGGAAAAGCATAATATGATAATTCACACGTAACCAAGACAAGGTTCTGTCTTCCCTCGGGTTACTCCATACCTATTATGTTGACCAATGCTACCAATAACCTACACACCTATGCTTAATCATCCTTAACTTTCTTTTCCCAAATGTGAAAAACAGATAAGTAAGATCATTAGAAAATTTGAAATTTTAGAGTAGCTCATTTGGATTGGATCCACACTTGTCTTTGGACAATAGAACTTTAAAGGATTTTGCAGCCAAGATTTATTTTACAAAACAACAACAATCCAACATCAACATGTGAAGGTATGTGAAAGAGAAAGAGTCATCTTCAATAATTGGTTACGCAAGTTACAAATATCATCAGAGCTCCAGAACTTCACAAGGTTTATTTACTAAGAAAGCTAGCAACTATAGAAAGGTACATCCAACTTATATGAGACACAAGGATTGCATCTAGCCTAGCTCAATGCCATCAACATTCACAATATGTTGGAATTGGATCACCATATCCACATTGTCATACAGGCTATCATTCCCTATTTCGATGTTTCTTACAAGTAAGATGGTTGAAGTCCACATTACGATAAAAAGGTAAGACAGTCAGAAGTTTGCTAGAAGCTCATTAACTAACTTCCCTAACAGAACCAAGGAACTAATAATATGAAGCTAGGATTATCACTACTAGCATATCTCAACTCTTTGGCACATGACTCTCCAATGGTGTATTCCTCTCATGAGTAACAATGTCATAAACATCAGTGACAATATCCCAATCCTAATTCTTACTTTCTTACTTAAGTACTAAATAGAAAGAGACACACACTACCATCCCAATACAACAAGAAAAACAATATTGATGAAAAACAATATTCAGTATGTCACCATGTTGATGAAAATTCAGTATGTCTAAAATGTGTGTCGACCACCAAGTGGAAAAGAAGCACCACCGCTGAGGTTGGTGCGGCAAGAGCAACGGAAGCGGCATGTGAAGTGCCCTTGTCTCAGGGACAGTAGTGCACTAGCGCAATGACAACGAGGGCAGCGACGGGCGACAGGGGAGGTCCCTCGATGACTGCACCGATAGCAAGGCAGGAAGCATGGCAAGCAAACGTAGTGTCTAGCACGAATCCTAGGGCCAACACTAACATCAGCACCGCCACCCTTACCGTGCAAGGAATGGGGAATGTCTTCCCTCCCATTGCAGGTACAAACAGAGACACCCTTGAAGCAATCTGTGGGATTGAGAGACCATGTGGAGGTCATCCCATGTGTGTGATGAGTAATTGACATCGGTTTAGGGAAGTCGAGTTTGTTTTGGTTGGTTCGGACCTTGACGTTGCGTGGTGCAATCGGGCTCGGTCGGACTTGGTCAAACCTGGTCAAGGTGCTTAGGTTACATATTCTGCTGTTTTGACAGGTTTGGACTTTATTATGCATAAGTATGATTTATTGATGCTATTATGCTTACATGTGTCGAGCGGTGCTATTTGATGTGTTTCTTGTCTATGATGGCTGCAGGACGTCGAGGCAGAGTCGTGGTGAGACACGAGGTGACCGGACTAGACACGGGCGGTGTCGAGGTCAGAACGGTCGGATGTGTCGAAGACGGCAAAAACTCGAGGTGGTTGCGAGGTTTGGACGACAAAGAACAAGGAAGCTTCCCAGAAGGTGCACGAGGAGCGTTTCGGTAAAAACGCAAGGCTGCACAGGCGGGAGCGGGTTCCGCTGGATCTGGTGGGCGTAACGCGTTGGAGACCCGTTAGCCAAGGGTTATATAAAGGAGGGAGTGGCTGCATGCCCCCTCATGGCTTTGGAAGAGAATTAGGGTTTGCTAGAGTCAAAAGAGGCTTTGTGAGTTTGTTTTGGCTTTAGACTTTAGTTGGTAAGAGTGGGTGTGGAACACAGGTTGTGTCTCCTTCGATGTCCCCTATGTGAGAGCTGTGTGTGTGTGTGTTCATCCCTCTTCCAAGCATGTAGGGTGTGTGTTCTTGGGATTATGAGAGGGAGAGGATGGATTGATGAGCTTGTAATCATTCCTCTTGTATCAATCATGTATCTCCTTTCCTCTTTATTAATATGAGATGGTGTTGTTTGAGTTTGATTCAGTTCTTGTCTCTCTGTTCTTTTTTCTCTTCGATGCCCTCTGTGCCTGATTCTTGATATTTTCGATTTCTTGTCGTTTCTTGCTGTAGAGGTCCAAAATAGGTTGCTCTATACTGGGATGATGCCTCAAGATCATTTGATCGAGTTTCCCAAGAGCAAATCGCATTTAATCTCAGATTTGATGTTTTGGACTTCCCTGTTCTTCAGTTTCATTTCTAGGGTTTGAGGTGGATGTTGTTTCCCTTCATGAGATGGCATGAAACTTGGTTCCTAGAGTCCAGAGGCTATCTTTTTACTATTCTCAAAGTTTCATGGCCAAAGGATCTAAGTTTGGGAAGTAATTGGGTTTTTGGTTCAGCTCGTGTTGATTTTCAGCTTTTTCCTCAAATCTGAAATTCATGTCCTTGAAGTTGATCTTTTTGTTTCCTTAGCACCTCTTGTTATTTAGGGTGTTTGTGTGTTGTTTTGGGCTGAAGAGATTGGGTGCTAACCCCCAATTTCTCAGTTTTCAAAGATCTGAAGTTTTGTCAAAATCCTGTGTTCAGTTTGCTGCCTCGGGTGCCCTGGAACCAGGGGAGCAGTCAGACCGCCATTTGGCTTGCGGTCAGACCGGAGTGTTAAAGGCGGTCAGACTAGCCTGTACTCACCGGTCAGACCGACCCAGCAAGACCGGTCAGACCGGCCTCCCCTTTGCGGTCAGACCGCCCAACCTATTTTAGTCATCCCGGGCCTTCTGTATTTTGTGATCTTTCTCTTCGTTTTTCTTTTGGGGGTTGTTCTCAATGAGTTTAGGGTTCCAGAGATCTTTTGAACTCCATTTCATAGCTCTCATAGCTATTGGAAGGAGGTTCGAGTGGAGGACGAATTTTTAAGAGTCGACATTCACCCCCTCTGTCGCCATTCCGGTCCAACAGAGATGCAACAGCAGAAGCTGGCTGACCTATGGCAAGCCATGCGCAAGATACAGGAGGGTCGAAACCAGTTGACTCCCACCGTGGTAGCAGGGGAGGCAATCGCGGCTGGAGTGGAGGGTCGATAGGCCCGCGCAGGAACCTCTCACTGCATGGATTTGGAGTCGCCTCTCTCCAGAGGACTACTACAGAGAGGCTAGCCGAAGGACTTCAAAGTACCTACCATGGAGCCGTACAAGGGCGAGATGGACTCCCGCGAATTTTGCGCATCTATGAGACGGCGATCGAAGCAACGATAGACGATGACATGACAAAGGCTAAGGGGCTACCCCTCGCTCTAGAGGGGATAACACTCTCCTAGTCACAGACTGCATGGTCGGTACTCATAGGCTTTGAATACTTCAATTTTTGTGATCTTCGAGTACCTCGAGTACTCGTGTCTAATGGGCCAGTGGTCTGACCGGCCTGTGCATGATGGTCAGACTAGTGTTTCTGAGCGGTCATTGCTACAGTTCCTTGTTGGTACTCGATACTCGGTAGGCAGTGCTACAGTACCTGGTCAGTACTCGATGATGGGAGTTGATATTCTGCATTCAGTATCTGGTTGGTACTCGGTGATTGGTACTCGTTGGTCAGTAGTCGATGGTGCAGTGACTAGTTGATGGTTAGTAGTTGTAAACTAGGAGTGTTACGATGCTTGTGATTCCTGAGTGTTCTGAGTTATCGTAATTCTAGAGTATTGTGGTTTTTGAGTACTCGTTGGCCAACGGTGTGACTGGCCTATGCATGGCGGTCATATCGATCGTTCTGAGTGGTCCAAGGTTAATTTCTGAAAAGCATGAAAATTATGGTCGTGGATGACTTGGTTCTTGTTGATGGATGATCAAAGGTATGGTTTGCGTGTGTGGGCTAATGTTGATCAAGATGGGAAGAACTTGTGTCAGGAAATATGTTCTTTAGTCTTTGCATGTGCAAGTTGGGCATGGAGACGGTCATGGTCGGTGACGAGGAGGACCAAGACTAGGATAGAGGAATATGAAGTCCAGGCAGTCGAGGATGTCATGAGGTGGTCGGGCTTTCGCTGGAGCACGTGAACAAAGGTGGATAATGCATGGAGAAGCTATGGGAGGTGTGGTCCTAGAGGCTTCAACATGTGAGGATGGTATGTGGAGAAGTTATAGGAGGTGCGGTCCTGAAGGTTTCATCATGTGATGAGTTGGGAGAAGTTATGGAAGGAGTCTGTAATTTGGAAGGTTTAGAGATATTGAAAAACCCGTGTTTGGAAGGGTTTCGGGTCCCTTGATTTTCGAAAGAGATATGATTTCGTGTTCGTGTTTGATGAGGACACGTTTCAAGCGTTAGCCTAGAAAAGCAGGGAGAGACTAAGGGTTAACGTGTGGTTTTTGGTAGGGCCTTTGAGAAAAGGCTTTTGTGCTAGGGTTTGAGGGGTGCCATGAGGGCACTTTGCAGCCACAGAACATGATCCAGAAATTAAAGATTAGATCTATTCCTTAGAAGCTAGTTGGTACCAGCGACATTGTTTTCTAGGCATCAATTTTGACTCATTCTCGTTACGAGAAGTGTAGTTCGTGACAAGATAGAGTTTCTTCGTCGACTTCACTTTCCTCGATCACATGTTGGTATGACCACTCGATCACGACCACTCAACCATTGACAACAGCAATGGTGTCGAAGCATTCATGTAGAGGAAGATTACGACCATGTGCAAAGGAGGTCAAGCTAGAGGTCAAATGCTGAGTGGTCGGAACCTTCATTGAGCACGCACAGAGCGATTGAGCTAGCGGTCGAGCAAGCGTGCAGTCGAAACCTTCATCAGGCACTACGAGATTCAAAAAAATGGGTGCAATCATTCACCCCCCCTCTGATTGCAATCAACGATCCTACAAGTTGTATCAGAGCGAGGTTGCAATGGTTGATCAGGATCAGTTTTCAGGTAGACCACCATTTTTTGATGGATCAAATTATCTCTTTTGGAAAATCCACATGGAGGTTTTTTTATAAGCTTAAGGTAATGGTATTTGGCAAAAAAATAAAAATTAATATATAGTGCCTCCTATTGTTACTAATGCAAATATTGCTGATATTGAAGCTAATACTAAGGCCAGAAATATTTTATTGCAAGGTTTAAGTAGAGACGAGTTTGTCAGAATTGCTCACATTAAATCTGCAAATAAAATGTAGACTACTCTAGCTAATTATCATGAAGGTTCTAAATCTGTTAAAGGTGTTCGATAGAACCAATTCAAAACGGAGTATTCTAAATTTGAGATGAAACCTAGAGAATCAGCAGATGCACTTTTTGATCGCTTCCATAAAATTGTTAGTGTTTTGCAATCTGTTGATGTCACATACTCTGATTCTGGCAATGTTCATCAAATTTTAAATGCTTTGGATACCTCTGTTTGGAATGTGTTAGTCATAACTACTAATCATTCTGTTAGCATGAAAACACTTACTTTGAATAATCTTTATTCCGTGATGAAAACACATGAGATTGATGTTTTGGCCAGGATAAACAAGTCTAATTCTTTGGGTTTAGTGACTAACCAAGCTGACAAATCTTCTGATTACTCTATTATTTCTTTGTTTGTATTGTACTCTATTTCAGATGAATAATTAGAGGAGATTCCAGAAGAGCAGCTTGTACTTCTCTCCAACAGAGTGACCAAGGCAATTAATAAATCAAATCAAGGTGGAGAGGAGGTCCAATCAAATGCTATGAATGTGGTGAGCAAAATCACATTAAGATAAATTACCCCAATAGAGGAGCAAGGAGCTCAAGGATGATAAGGCACCAACTTGTAGCTCCCAAGTCAAGATTGATCCAAACAAGAAGTGCAATTATCGCAGGGTGGCCAACAAAATAATTTTAGCACTTGATGAGATTGATTTAAGTGATGATGATTCTAGAAGCGACGATGAGGGCAATGGAACGAAGGGAAAGGAGGTGGACTTCATAGGGATGTGTTTTATGACAAACAGTGAGGAGCTCGACAATGATTATCTCTACAATGATCCAAATGAGGTGAAACCTTCTTATACAGATTTATCTCGTGTTATGCTTAGATTGACAGAGGAGCTTAAGAAGTATAAAAAGAAAATTAAAAATCATGATTTTGTTGTTGAGAGTTCAAATTCTGAAATTCGTAGACTTAGAGCTTCTATTTTTGATTATGAATATTGTGAGTCCTATCAAGTTTTTATATTCTGAGTTCAAGTTTGCTAGAAAAACTAATGCATCAAACTTGGTTTAATGTGGTGATGTAACTGCTAAACTTGATGAATTAAAATTGGCACATGACTCTTGTGATGAAAAGTTAAAACTTGCAGATGATAAAATTGAAAAACTCAAGTCTAATTCTTCTACATACTTAGAGACAAGTGTTTCAAATGCTCAATTTAAAACTTACTCTAATTGTGAATTACTAGAAGGTAGGCTTAATTCATCTCAGGAATTAATTCAACAAATGTTTTATCATCAGACTCTTTCTTACTGTAATTGTCCTAAGCTTAATACTAAAATAGAAGCGTTGACTAGACAACTTAATGATTTTGCTGAAAAAGAGAAATTGGCTCAGTCTAGTGCTTCTAAGGTTCTTGCAAATGAATTTATTAAGTGCTCATATTGTTCCTCACTGGCTAAAGAGAATGAGTATCTTAAGGACACTTTAGAAAGATTTTTTGTTTGGTAAGAAGAATTTGAATATGATCCTGAACAAGTCGAAACAAGTGTGAAAAATCATAGTTTAGGATTTAATTTTGTTGAGCATGCTAAGAACAATCCTCCTAAAGTTGTCAAGTTACTCAAAAACAAAATGTTTGAAGTAAAATCTAAATAAAAAATTATCTTTAAATCTACTGGTATTACAAAAGAGTTCTCTAGCAAAGTGATTGTTATGAAGCAGAAAGATACGACTGCTCATCAAGTCAATTATCAGTGCACCTATTGTGGTAGAGACGGTCATAGCTATAGTGCTTTATCATAGTCATAGACTTAGCAGTCTGTTGCCATAATCATATACTTCACGGACTGTTGTCATGGTCGTAGGCTTCAAGATATATTGTCTTAGACTTTGTGATCGATAGTAGTAGACTTTATGATCAATAGTTATAGACTTTGTGATTGGTAGTCGAAGACTTCACAGTCGGTACTCATAGGCTTCGAGTACTTCAATTCTTGTGATCTTCAAGTATCTCAATTATTGTGATCTTCGAGTACCTCAAGTACTCATGTCCGATGGGCCAGTAGTCTGACTGGCCTGTGTACGGCGATCAAACTAGTCTTTCTGAGCGGTCATTGCTACAGTACCCTGTTGGTACTCGGTACTCGGTAGGCGATGCTACAATACCTGGTTAGTACTCGATGATGGGAGTCAGTAGTCTGCATTCAGTACCTGATTGGTACTCAGAGATCGATACTTAATGGTTAGTAGTTGATGGTGCAGTGACTGGTTGATGGTTAGTAGTCATAGACTGGGAGTGCTACAATGCTTGTGATTCTCGAGTGTTCTAAATGATCATAATTCTGGAGTACTTGTGGTTTTTGAGTACTCATTGGGCCAGCGGTATGACCAGCCTATGTATAACGGTCATACCAATCATTTTCAGTGGTCTAAGGTTGATTTTTGAAAAGCGTGAAAATTGTGGTTGTGGATGACTTGGTTCATGTTGATGGATGATCAAAGGTGTGGTTTGCGTGTGTGGACTAATGTCGGTCAAGTTGAGAAGAACTTGTGCCGGGAAATATGTTATTCGGTCTTTCCATGTGCAGGTTGGGCGTGGAGATGGTCATGGTCGGTGATGAGGAGGACCAGGACTAGGATGGGGGAATCCGAGGTTCAGGCAGTCGAGGATGTCACGAGGTGGTTGAGCTCACAATGGAGCATATGGAGATCAAATGTAGATGATGCGTGGAGTAGCTACAGGAGGTACGGTCCTTGAGGCTTCAATATGTGAGGATGGTGCATGGAGAAGCTAGGGAGATGTCGTCTTGGAGGCTTTGTCACATGGTGAGTTGGTAGAAGTTATGAAAGGAGTTCGTAACTTGGAAGGTTTAGAGATATTGAAAAACCTGTGTTTGGAAGGGTTTCGGGTCCCTTGATTTTCGGAAGAGATAGGATTTCATGTTCGTGTTTGATGAGGACATGTTTCGGGAGTTAGCCTAGAAAAGTAGGGAGAGACTAAGGGTTAACGTGTGGTTTTTGGTAGGGCCTCTGAGATAAAGCTTTTGTGCTAGGGTTTGAGGGGTGCCATGAGGGCACTTTGTAGCCACAAAACATGATCCAGAAATAAAAAATCAGATCTATTCCTAAGAAGTTAGTTGGTGCCAACTGTGTTGTTTTCTAGGTGTTGATTTTGACTCGTTCTTGTTATGAGCAGAGTTGTTGGTGGCGAGATAGAGTTTTTTTGTTGACTTCACTTTCTTGGATCACGTGTTGGTACGACCACATGATCGTTGACAATAGCAATGGTGTCAAAGCATTCAAGCGGGGAAAGATTACGACTATATGCAAAGGTGATGAAGCTAGCGGTCGAATGCTGGGCGGTCAGAACCTTCATCAAGCACATGTAGTGTGGTTGAAACCTTCATCAGGCACTATGAGATTCAAAAAATGAGTGCAATCATTTACCTCCCTCTGATTGCCATTACGTTCTTATAGTTTCTTAGTCTCCAGGTGAGGAATTGAGGCCAACCCTAACAAGATAGATGCCATACTAACCATGGAGGCAATGAAGACAACCTGAGAGGTCCAGAGGCTCATGGGTCACCTGGTCACCCTTAGTTGCTTTCTCTCTAGGGGGTGAAGCGCATGTTGCCCTTCTTTAAAATGCTATGTGGCTCAGGCGATTTTCATTAGACAGACAATTGTGCACAAGCCTTTCACGATTTGAAGGAATACCTTGCCAAGCTCCACCACCTTGTGTGCTTGACACTAGAGGCTTCGGTCTTGTTGTACCTCGCGACGACCCCCTAGCTGTCAGTGCAGTGCTTATGCTGGAAGAGGGCCCATGCAGCAGCTCGTATACTACATGTTGGAGGCTCTTCAGGGAGCAAAGGCATGGTACACTAAGCTGGAGAAGCTGGCATATGCTCTACTCATGGCTTCATGCAAGTTGCAACACTACTTCTTGGCACATAGCATTACCCTACCCTCATCCTTCCCCTGGGGGAGATGCTGTGAAACAAGGAATCAGCTGGCCGCATCGGCAAATGGGCAGCTGAGCTCACCCCTACTCCATCACTACGTCACACAAACTACCATAAAGTCACAAGTGTTGGCAGATTTATCGCCGAATGGACCCCCAGGGCCTAGTAGGCTTGCAAAGAACCCCCAGAGCCAGTATGGGCTTTGCACACAGATGGGGCGTATTGTGCCACTGGGGCTAGCATGAGGGCCATCATCACAAAGCCTGAAGGTTAGAGCCTTGCCTACGCCATGTGCCTCGGCTTTCCTGCAACCAACAACGTAGTAGAGTATGAGGCCCTCCTATTTGGGCTGCACAAGGCGAAGGCACTAGGGGTGCGAAGGGTGCTCATACACATGGATTCCCATATCCTCGCATCACATATTAACAAATCTTATCAGGTCAAGGACCATGAGTTAGCCAAATACCTCGAGGTGGTCCAGGCAAGGGAACACCATTTTCTGGGAATCTATGTCAATTCAATACCAAGGGTCGCCAACAGCGAGGCGGACGTGCTAGCGAAGTTCACCAGCCAAGGAAGGGAACCACCCGCGGGAGTCTTTTTTGAAGTATTAACCCCCGTTGCAATCCTTCCTGGCCAGTCGCAAACTGCCGGTGTGCTGCACATTGCACATGACGACGACTAGAGACAACCCATCGTCACCTTCCTCCAGGGGGCAACGAACCAGACGACCCATGCCAAGGGCGGAGGATGATGCACCAAGCAAGGACCTTCGAGCTGGTCAATGACATCCTATACAAGCACAACATCTACGCATCGCTCCTCCATTGCCTCTCGAGGCATGAAGGCTAGGAGCTGCTAATGGAGATACATGCAGTCCTGTGTGGATCCCACTTAGCCGTAAGGGCCCCCGTTGGGAAGGCCTTCCGGTAGGGTTTTTATTGGCCAATGGCAGCATCAGATAAGAAGGCTAGGAGCTGCAATGCCAGTGGATGGGATAGTTCTCTCATGCCACGCCCACTCCCCTTCAGCCAATCTCCCCAGTATGGTTGCTGGCTCACAAGGGATCGACGTCATCGGCCCACTACCGCGCACTCCAAGAGATCGCCGGTTCATCATTTTCACCTAAGATTACTTCTTTAAGTGGGTCGAGGCTGTACTCCTTGCTAAAATCACCTCTGCGGTAGCCCAGAAGTTCTTCTGGCAAAACATTACATGTCACTTCAGAGTTCTTAGAAAGATCACCGTCGACAACAGCCTATAGTTTGATGCAGACGCAGTCCGCGAGTACTACGAGTGCATGGGTGTCAAGATGTTCTATGCCTCTGTCAGACAGCCACAATCCAATGGGGCCGTCGAATGCACAAATGGCACCATCTTTGATGGCATCAAGAAACGATTGGTTGACCTTCCCAAGGGGAAGTGCCTGGAGGAATTGTAGAAGGTCCTCTGGTCCATGCAAACCACAGTCTCTTGCCCAAAAGGCTTCGCCTTGTTCTGATTGCTCTTCGCGGATGAGGCCATGACCCCGGAAGAACTAAAGGCAAAGTCCCATAGAGTGGTAGCCCCTGGTGCTGGAAGAACGCAACGTGTCGCTTGACCTCATCGACGGAGATCGAATGCAGGTGATGCTCAACATCATGAAGTACCTTCGTATGACAATGACCTCGTACAACAAGAAAGTCAAGCCGTGGAGCCTTGTGGTGGGAGACCTCATCCTTAAGAAATCGCTCCACTCTGGGACGACAAGCAAGCTGGAGTCCAAATGGGAAGGGCCCTACATAGTCACGGCCTTGCTACAAGTGGGCCCATATCACCTCTCAACCCTTGACAGTGTCTATCTTAAACACACATTGAATGGCGACCATCTCCGTCACTACTACGCATGACCACCAACAGAGGGGTGGCCCTGTGGGGCACACGTGTACACACCTTGTAAACAAAAGCGTACCCATGCAAACAAGGGGCAATAAAGCATCTTCTTGACCCTACATATGGGGCGGATTCGTTTTGGCTTATTTGTGGCTTATGCTCGTACTATCTACAATAACTAGCTTTTAAACAGTGTGTTTTCCTGTGCGTATTGAGTTTAGCTGTACTGGCCAAAATCATATGTGACTATTTTCCTGTGCGTACTACCTCTCACGAACAGTTAGAATCCAAATATTTAAGCCATAAGCCATCGACCCAAAAGAACCCAGCCTTGGTTTGCCCTAGCTGGAGCACGAAGTCAATGGGCTCTGTGCCAAACACTACGGAGTATTAATGAAGTATAGGGTTTATGGGCCACATGCAAACTCTGCGGAGTATAAAGCACCAAGACCCTCGTGCGTCCCGGACACCTCTACAGAGTATAAACAGAGCGTGTGAACCTCTCCTCATCCTAAGATCAGCCTTTGTCAACCCTAAGTCCGAAGGGTAAGGGATAGAGCGTGCGAACCTCTCCTCGTCCTAAGGTCAGCCTTCGTTGACCCTAAATCCAAAGGGTGGGGGACAGAGCGCACGTGCCTCTCCTCATTCTGAGGTTAGCCTTCATTGACCCTAAGTCCGAATGGTAGGGAACAGAGCATGTGAACCTCTCCTCGTCCTAAGGCTCGCCTTCATCAACCCTAAGTCCAAAAGGTGGGGGGCAGAGCGCATGAACCTCTCCTCATCCTAAGGTCAACCTTCGTCAACCCTAAGTCTGAAGGGTGGGGGATGGAGCGCATGAACCTCTCATCATCCTAAGACCTGTCTTCATCAACCCTAAATCCGAAGGGTGGGGGATGAAGCCTTTAGTTTAATCAAATTGCACATCACACATCTCCTTAACTAAATTGGAGTTTTTGTTGAAGACACGGTAAGATTTACTATTAGATGAATAACCGAGAAGAAATCTAACATCACAATAACATTGGAATTTTGAAAGATGAATGCATTTCCATAAAATGCAACACTTTCAAAAAAAATATGAAAAATAAGGGACATTCGGTTTTCTTCCAATGAGAAGCTCACAGGAAGTCTTTTTCAAAAACCAATGTAAATAAAGAGGGTTTGTGGCATGACAAGCGGTATTAATTTCTTTCGCTAAAAAATTATCAGAAGTGTTATACTCATCAAACATTGTCCTTGCCATTTCAATTGGTGTTTGATTTTTCTTCTCTACAACTCTATTTGGCTCTGAAGTGTAGGTTGTAAAAAGTTCATGCTTTATTCTAAGTTCATCACAAAAATCTTAAATTTTGGTATTCTTTATTTTGAAATCAAATTCATTTTGGGCCCTTCTAGCAAAACCTTTGAAAATACCGGAGGTTTCGACTTTGTCATGCAAACAAAAAACCCTAGTGTACCTCGAACAATCATCCACAATAACTAAACAATAGCTATTGCCCCCAATGCTCTTATAGGTTGTTCGTCGAAATAAATCCATATGTAAGAGCTTCAATAGCCTAGAAATGGACATGATACTTTTCGAAGAATGAGAACTAGCCATTTGCTTTTTGGCTTGATAAGCACTACAAGCTTGTTTTTCTCAAACTTCACATATTGCAAGCTCACAACCAATTCATGTTTCAAAAGCTTTTTAGGTTGAATCATTCCCACATGAACTAGCTGCCTATGCCAAAGCCAACCCAAAGAGATTTTTGCAATTAAATATGTTTTCAAACACGAATCATTTCCAAATAGAGATTCCATAATGAAAGCATTTAAAAACCCAATCACCTTCTTTTTATTTTGAAATCAAGACACTATCTTGAGATAAAGTGCAAATGAGACCAAAATTACACAATTGAGCAACGAATAGTAAATTAAAATTTAATATCCCAACAAGAGATACATTAGAAATAGAAAGGTCATTTGAGATAGTGATTTTACCCAATCCTATTATCTTTCCTTTGCTATTGTCCCCAAATGTGATTGTCTTGTTGCCTCCACTTTCAAAAGTGGTGAACATCTTCTGGTCTCCAGTCAGGTGTTGAGTGCACCACTACACCGCTAGGTATCTAAATTTATTTGGGTCCTTAGATGTTAGTAACCAAGACTTTGGGCCCCAAATAGCATTCATTTTAGCACATAAAATAAAAGTGCTAACAAATTTAGCAATAACCTTACTATTCTTAAATTTCTTAAGTATGTAATATGAATCATAAATACCAATGGATGGAATCTTACCAACGGGACACAAATTTTGCAAATGTCCCACACCTCAACACTTATGGCAATATTTGCCACTTATTTTACAAAGCTCGTGGGCTTGTAAATTGCCTTATTACCTTTCTTGGAAATGAACCCAAGCCCTTCCTTGTTGAATGATCATCCTTGTTTACTCAATAACTTGTCAAGGGTAGTTTTGCCCTTGAAGCATCTCTTCAAGCTCCTACTTAGCTTTGTGACTTGCTCTTTTAATTCATTATTTTCAACAATGAGCAATGAGTCATATGGGTTAGCCATACATGTGCTAGAATCAATTTTAGAAGTGCATGGCATGGCTAATAAATCATTACAAGATGTAGAGACACTAGATTTAGCAATAATTCAAGTAGCTACCTCTACACTAGGCAAGTCATCAATGATATTGTAATTAATTTCAACACTAGAATGAGACTTAGTGAGGCCCTTAAGAAGGGGAGAGTTATTAGCTTCTTTTAACTCCTCATAAGAATTCTTTAGGGAGAAATTCTCTCTTCAAAACCTTAAACTTAGACTTCTCATTCCTGAGGTACTCATTGAAGTCCCCAAGCATATCCATTAGATAATCATAGGAAGGCTCATCATCATCAATAGATTTTACCTTATCACATTTTTCCATGAGGCATGTAGGAGAGAAGAAAAGAGATGGATCCTCTTTGATAGCAATGCCAACAAGTCCCTCTTCTTTGAGAGCCCGTCATCATCAGAGTCAGAATATTTTTCATCGGAGTTTTACTTTCCAATGTGTGCCTCGCCCTTGCCATCCTTTTGAAGCTTCTTAAAAAGCTTCTTCTTAGATGACTTGGTCTTGTTATCCTTCTTGTTTGAGCAATGAGAGGTAATGTGTCCCTTCTCATAGTACTCATAACAACGGATATTGTTATAGCACTTGTTGTTGTTGGAGGAGTGCCCTTCTTGCTCTTGTCAAAGTTAGCACTCCAATTTGAGTGCCCTTCATGAACTTCTTCATTCTTTTCACAACAAGAGTCATCTCCTCTTTGGAATCATCCTCATTATCATCTGTCTCATCACTTGATTCTGCTTTCACCTTGAAAATAGTAATATTCTTCTTGGAGGATGATTGCTCAAAAAGCTCATCCTTTTCCTTCTTGTATAACTCATTAGTTATGAGTTGCCCAAGAGTGTAGTTGGTGTCATTCTCAGCAACTCAGGTAAGTTGAGGAATAGAATCACCAATGTCTCGTATTTCTCCGGTAGAGCCCTAAGCATCTTGCAAACAATGTCAACATCGGTTAGAAAAGTGCCTAGGCCCTTAAGCTCATTTACAATGTTGTTAAGAGAAGAATACATCTCATTGATGTTTTCATCTGACAACATTGTAAATATTTCATATTTGATCCGAAGTCTATGCAATTTGGCCGCCTTGACTGTGGATGTGCCCTCATAATTTTTTGAGAGCATGGTCTATATCTCGTGAGTGGTTTCCAAGTTGCTCATTTTATTAAAGTCATCCATGTACAAAGCTCCAACAAGAGTGTTCATCGCTTGAGCATTGAGGTGATCATTTCGCTTCTCAACATCCGTGGGGTGTGTTGCATCAAGAGGCATAACAAACCCTCACTTAGAATTCTCCATATACTTAGCTCATGGCCTTTAAATATATAGTCATGCGAATTTTTCAATAAGCATAATTTGAGCCATCAAAAAGAGGTGTCTTCCCTAAAGATATACCCTCACTGGTCATCCTTGCTCTCTAGATAGTAAAGCTTAATAATGAGAAACCAAACTCTGATACCACTTATAGGATCAACAAAAACCGACTAGAGAGGGAATGAATAGGATGTTTTTTTGAAATGTTTTGACTAAATCATAATTTTTAGCAAGTATGAGCTTAATCAAAAACGTTTTGCACAATTAAAGCATAAATCTTCTAGGTTTCACTAAGACACCACAAGCAATGTCAATGCTAGATACACTTCTAACTACACGATTCAATTCAATATGAGTGCTAGAAATGTAAATGTGGAAAGTAAACGGATTAGACTTGCTGTGGTATCAAAGACTTGTCGGTCTTCGATAGTCCATATTGAGGTAAGCCTAAACGGATTAGACTGGCTTCATGAATTGAGCCTAAAGAGCTCAAATCCACTAGGGTTGATCTTCCTCCACTCCGGAGATGACGAGCACCACACCACTCACAAATAGTGTCAGCTCTCTTTATAATCTTCTTTTAAAGAGATCTCTGCACAACTCCTTCAAGCCATCTAAGTGTTTGCAACCATCAAGAGTAATGAACCACAACGCATGCTTGAAGATTATCAAGTGCCACAAAGATCAATTTTGTAATGCAATGCACTTGAATGCTCTCAACTACCTTAAGATATGAAATGTGAGCAAATAAGTAGTACAGAGTGCACAAGGAGCTCAAGGGTATTCAATAAAGTCAAGAAGAGAGCCCTTATTGCTGGTGGGGAGGTATTTATAGCCTCTACCCAACAGGATGACTGTTTGGGCTGAAATCCAAAGAAAATGATTTGTGGTACTACCGCCATGTAGTGGCCGGTACTACCACACCTATTGTTCAACAGCTATTTGAGGCTCATTAAATGCACAAAAACTAACCATTATTTCAAATATCAGTGGTACTGCCTTCACAGGGTCTGGTAGTACTGATCATACAGTAGTATCGTGCCCCAGCTATGGTAGTTCTAATATTTAGAGGAGAGAAAATACTCCAAAACATACCTCTCTAGAAATTAGCTACTGTCGTGTAAGTTTTTGTACTACCGATCTGCAGTAGTACCACCAATCATGCGGTCATATCGCTCTACGCCACTATCATGCAACACATGCGGTAGTACTGATTCAAGAAATACCAAAAGAATACCTTTTTGGAAATTAGATACTAGCATGTATCAGTCGGTAGTACCGATCGGTGGTACTACCGTTCAAGTTGTGTGGCCATACTGGTTTTTCAAAGGAGATTCACAGAAGGTTCCAATTGAAATTCAAATGCATGCATGAACATTTAATTAATCAAAATGGCATAAGTTAAGCTTCAAGCTACTAGCCATAATCCCTCTCTATAGTACAACACTATTCTACAAATCCGGTCTTTTCATCCAAACTCTGAGACTAGTAAAAGAATATAAAGAGGTCCTTAGACTATAATTTACCTTTGTCTTGAGCTTTATCTTGATCCACGTCAACCTTTGATCACTTTTTCTTGCCTTTTCTATGACATCATCAAATTCCAGGACTAAATATTTTAATTATCTCAATAAACAAGTTAGTCCCTTTAATTATTATCATCATTAGTTACCAAAATTATTTTTATGGGCCTAGAAGCTTTCATGTACCGAGGGCTGTATGATGCCTTTGTGGACCTGAGACTACAATTGAGACCTGGGATTGTGCTACAGCTAGACTCCTTGAAGTGAAGCTTCTACACACACAATAGGGGAAAGTCAGGGTATTGAGCAGGTGCTCGAGAAGCTGGCTCAATTGCTCACTGCAAAGGCGAGTGAGATGACATTGAGCCAAGCCATTGTTGCACATATGGAGCCAATCTAGGAGGCGGAATTGATGTTGAATGAGATAAAATTGGAGGGTAACAAAAATTATTTGAGTTGGTCTTAGAGGGCATTGCTAATCTTAAAGACAAAGGGACTAGAAGGCTTTGTGGAAGGGAAGGCAACTAAGCTAGCCGATAAGTCGAGTGTTGAATGGAAGACATGGAGCATTACCAATTCACTGGTGGTGGCCTGGTTGTTAAGCTCTTAGTCTCCAACCATTGCTGCAACAGTGGGGACCATCTCAAGTGCTGCTGAGGTATGAAAAACTTTATGAAAGTTGTACTCAGGAGAGGGTAATGTGATGTTGATGGTGCAAACACAAGAGAGAATTAGTGATCTAAAATAGGGGAGTGTTCAATGATGGAGTATGTTGCATAATTACAAAGGTTGTTGGCTGATCTAGATCACTATGATCATCTTGGTTGACACATTCAAAATGTGTAACCACTTTTAAGAAGTGGATTGAAAGCAGAAGGGTGATAGAATTCCTGAAGGGGCTGAATCTATAATTTGATGGAAGGCAAGTTGTTATGTTTCATCAGCCTTCTCTTCCTTCTTTAGAGGAAGCTATTGCAACAATTTCATAAGAGGAGACTAGATTGAAGGTGTTGTCTAGTTCCAAAGCACCAGAGACACCAATCCATCCTGCTTTTGCAGTAGTTGAAACCAGGGAGTGTTTCAACTTCGGTGAAAAGGGACACTTGATTCGCAATTGTCGTGCCCCATGCAAGGCTAATCATGAAAGTGGAAGAGGCAATGACAGAGGTGAACCAAGGGGAGGAGGTAGATGACATGGATATAGGGGTAATTACAAGCTAATGTGGTAGTGGCTGAATTATAAGATTCAAGGAATAAAGACAAAGGAACAACAACTGTTGTTGATAATGTTGCTAATCTTGCTCATTTAGATTCTCATAATTGGATACTAGATTTAGGTTCATCTCAACATGTCACGGGTATGTCCAATCAATTTAAATCATATACACCATACCCTATACACACAGTGAAACAATCCAAACTCCTGATGGAACATCTCACCCCATCAAAGGTGTTGGTACAGTACAATGCACTCCTTCTCTCACATTATCATTAGTTTTATATGTTCCCTCCTTTCTGATTAATTTAGTTTCAAAAAGTGCTTTAGATGATCATATGGACTATTGGGTTTCCCTTGATCATGAGATTTGTTTAATTTAGGAGAGATGAATAGGTAAGAGACTTGGGATTGGAGTTAGGCATGATGGACTTTGGTACTTAGATAAAGGGGAACAAGTGAAGCAGTGTGTCTTGCATTGATAACTGCTGCAAGTGAGGAAAAGGCTAAGGTAATACTTTTGTACTATCGATTAGGACGTATATCTTTTGAGACTATGAGCAAAATATTTTCTAATGAAATGAGTAAGGTGGATAAACATTTGAGAGACCATGTGGTTGTGACCCCATGTGTGTGATGAGTAATTGACAAGGGTTCTGAAAAGATTGAGTTTGGTTTGTGCTTTTCGTGCCAGGTTGGCATTTGGCTTAGTCGGGTTGGTTAGACGGGCTTATCGCATATTCTTTCTCCCGATTGGTCGTTTGGGTAAATTCATGCCTGAGTATGGCTCATTGATGCTATTTATGCTTACATGTGTCGAGCGGTGCTATTTGATGTATTTCTTGTCTGTGATGGCTGCAGGACGTCGAGGTGAAGTCATGGCGAGGCACGGAGAACCGGACTAGGCGCAGGTGGTGCCGAGGTCAGAACGGCCGGGGTGTGCCGAAGACGGCGAGGGCTCGAGG
This sequence comes from Dendrocalamus latiflorus, assembly GCA_017311315.1. NCBI lineage: Eukaryota > Viridiplantae > Streptophyta > Magnoliopsida > Poales > Poaceae > Dendrocalamus > Dendrocalamus latiflorus. Next base: position 28,665,708 of record CM029610.1, read on the forward strand.
TAGCTGCGAGGCTTGGGCGGCAAGAAATGAGGAAGCTTCCCGGAAGGTGCACGAGAGGCGTTTTGGTGAATACGCAAAGCTACACTAAAGAAAGTGGATTATGGATAAAGCACTAGAGTTGTTGAGGCTTAGCGGGTAAAGAGAGAGGCAAATCCATTAGGGGGAGGCTATAAAGGAGGGTGTCTCCTGCATGGTCTTCAAAAGGTTTTTTTGGGGCTGTTTTTGCTTTTCTCTTTAGTTGGTGAGGAGTAGGTGAGAGCAGGAGAGTGGATTTTGCTATTGTGCATGTCTCCCTGTGTGAGTTCTTGATGTAGTGCTCCTCTTCTCTCAAGCATGTAGTGAGAAGGAAGCAATTCCTTGTATCAATCGCGTATGGGGACGTAGCTCTTTGTATCTCTTGCAATCTTATATGGAAATGGTTTGAGTTTGTGCCTTATTGTGATGGATTTCAGTTTCCTTCGATGCTTTTGCTCTCTCTCTCTCTCTCTCTGTTGATTTCCAATTTTTTCGTTCTTGAGTTTGATTCTTGCTGAGAAGGTGCAAAATGGATTGCTCTGTGATGGGATTGAGTTTCTAGACCCTTTGGTCAGCTAATCCCAAGAGCAAAATGATTGAATCGGGAGAATCCATTTCTTTTGCAGCCTGTGCCCAGTTCTACCTCTATTTTTCTTGTTCTAGGGTTTGATGCCATTTTCGTTTTCCCTTGAAAGAGTGTGTCCAAGGTTGAGGCTCAGAATCCTAAGGCTATTCTCTAGCTAATCTCTAAATTTTGTGGTCTCTGGATCAAAGGTTAGAAAGAAATTTGAGTTTTTGTGCTTCTCTTTGAAAGGTTTCAGTTTTTGATCAAAATCTTAGATTCTCAGTCCTTTGATGATTTCTCTTGTTATTTGAGGTCCTCTAGTTGTTTAGAATATGGTTTTACTCTTTTGAGCAGAGGAGAATTGCAACCATCTCTCCTTTTGCCCAAAATCTGCATTTCTAGTAACTTCTGCGCAGCCTGTTGCTCACTGCCCGAACCTGTTTTTCAGTTAAGCGGTTGAACTGGCGGTGTAAGTCTGGTAAGACCGGCTCACCATGGGCGGTCAGACCGGCCCTATATGGGCGGTCAGATTGGCGGCCAGGGAGCGGTCTGATCGGCCCATATAAGGAGGTATGATCGGCCCTGCCTGCCTTGGCAGCTGATTCTCTCTGTTTTTGGTGTTTGCTGCTTAGTCTTTACTCGTTGTTTTTCTTTGTGTTAGCTTAAGTCTCAGTGAGCACTTGAATCCTTTTTATAGCTTCCATAGCTATTAGAGAGGAGATTTTTTTTTGGGGGGCAAGTTTTAAAAGTCGACATTCACCCCCCCTCTGTCGCCAAATTCGATCCAACAACATTAATCAGTATGTGATGCATGCGAGTTTAGAAAACATACGAGGACATCATATGTTAGCAGGGGACTTCGAAGTATATCACCCTTTATATTAATTCACTATGATGTGTAGACCTCTCCTGTTATTTCTGTGAGTGGAATGAAGTACATTGTTACTTTTATTGACTGCTATTCTCATATGACTTGGACATATATCTCATGAAATATAAGAATGAGGTGCTTAAATGCTTTCAAGACGTTTATGCTTACCTTAGAAACCGATTCAAGACTTGTGTTCAAATTATTAGAACTGATAATTGGACAAAGTATGTCAACAATGAATTTGGTAGTTTCCTCTCAACAGAAGGAATATTGCATCAAACTTCTTGTTCTCATACACCTCAAAATGGAGTGGCAAAAGGAAGAATTGACATCTCTTAGAGGTAGCTCGATCACTTATGTATACAATGAATGTGCCAAAATTCTTATGGAGCCAAGTAGTTATCACCGCTACATATCTTATTAATTGCATGCCATCATGCGTTGGGATGAAAGCTCCTTATGAAATGGTATTTAGGAAGAATGAATTTATTGTTCCTCAAGGTTTTTGGATGCACTTGTTTTGTTACAGATCATAGGCCTTCAATGGGAAAGCTGGATCCTTAAGCTATCAAGTGTATCTTTATTGGCTATTCATTTGGACAAAAGGGGTACAGATGTTGTAGTCCATCTGAAAGGCATACATTTGTGAGCATGGATGTGACCTTCAGAGAGTCCATCCCATTTGATGGAAGGAAAATAGATTTGAGTACCTTATTTGCTGATCTTGACCCCATTTATGTATGTGATGACTGTCAAGAAAAGGAGGATGGGATGCTAGACACTGAAGAGGATAAGCAATCAAAGAAGGTGGTGATTGGCCCAATCCCATGTCCTGTGAGTGAGTCCACATGTGGGCACAAATGGAGAAGACCGAACGAAGAAGAAAAGTTTGTAGGTTTACACAAGTAGAAAGTCAAAAACTTCAGTGATGCAACTAGGGGAGTAGCAATGGTATCAAGCTATTTTTGAGGTGGAAATCGGTCATCTAACTCTTTGAAGCTTGTGCAGCTATCCTCTGATGCAGTGGGAGAGGAGTCTGAAATAGGGGAGAGAAATTTGACTTCCCTATTGCTATAAGAAAGGGAAAGAGAAGATCTGCAAGAAAACCTCCATCAAGATATGGCTTTGAAGATATAACTACCAAAGATGATCATGATAATGACATAGCTAACTATGTCTCATATGTGCCTCTATCTCCTATCCACAAGGCCTTTATTGCATCATTACAATCAGTGATGATTCCGAACGATTGGATAGAAGCAAAACAAGATCCAAACTAGTACGAGGACATGTTGGAGGAGTTGGTGGCTTTTGAGAAAAACAAGACTTGAGATCTTGTACCTTTCCCAATGGGGAAGAACATAGTTAAGCTGCAATTAGGGTGTACATTGCGAAGCAAAATCCTGATGGGAAGATAGAGAGGTAGGTACAAAGCAAGGCTTATGGCGAAGGGGTACAACCAAACATATAGAGTTGACTATGATGAAACCTTTGCACCGGTGTCAAAGATGAGCACGGGGAGGATATTAGCATCTTGTGCAACTAACTTTGATTGGCCATTGTATCAACTAGATGTTAAGAATGTGTTCCTTCATGGAGACCTCTAGGAGGAAATATATATATGGAAATTCCACCTGGGTTCACCACATCACAAACTAAGGGAAAAGTACTGAGATTAAAGAAATTTTTATATGGTCTCAAGCAGTCACCAAGGGCATGGTTTGATCGATTCATATGTGCAATGTGTGGTTTGGGGTATAGACAATGTAATGGAGATCATACAGCGTTTTATTGCCATTCGGAAAGTCATATCACTATTCTTGATGTGTATGTGGATGATATGATTATTACAGGGGATGATACTTGGGAAATAGCTTGACTGAAGGAGAATCTAAGCAAGGAGTTTGAAGTCAAGGCCAACTCAAATATTTTTTTGGGCATTGAGATTGCAATATCCCATAGGGGGATAGTTCTTTCATAGTGAAAATATGTATTGGATCTACTTAATGACACGGGTATACTTGGATGTCGCCTAACTTCAACTCCTATTGAACCAAACCACAAGTTATGTGCCTAGTTAGGATATCTAGTGGATAAAGAGAGATATTAGAGGCTTGTGGGATGGTTGATTTATTTATGTCAAACTAGGCTAGATATAGCTTATGCTACGAGTGTGATAAGTCTATACATGTATGATCCTAGAAGTGGTCATTAGAAAGTTGTACTTAGAATCCTGAGATACTTAAAGGGAAGCCCAGGAAACGAGTTATGGTTCAAGAAGAATGAACACCTAAATGTGGAAGGATACTGTGATGCAGACTAGGCTAGTTGCCCTGGTGATAGGAGGTCAACTTCATGCTATTGTGTGTTTATAGGTAGTAATTTGGTGTCCTAGAGGAGTAGGAAGCAATCAGTGGTATCTTGCTCTACCATTGAAGCGGAATACAGGGAAAAGTGCACCAACACCTTAATTCTATGTCAATGTTTGCAATCCTATGGTGATAGGTAATCAATTCAATTGTAGAAATATAAATTGCATGAATATAAATGAGCACAAGAAAATAAATCACAATTGACATGGTCTTTTTTACCGTAGTGCTCAGAGACTTGCCAGTATCCCCTAGTCCACATTGAGGTAAGTCCAAATGAATTAGACCAGCTCTACGAATTAAACCAAATACCTCAATTCCACTAGTGGTAGCTCTTTTTCGCTTCTGATAGGTAAAGAATCTAGACCTACCATTATGAGTTAATAGCATGTTTTGGTAATTAATGACAATCACATTGGAGGACTAATATTTTTATTGAGGTGGATGAATAGGTTATATCCCATGGTGGTGAATGATTTGAGATGTACTCATGTGTTGATCGTCATCAAGTCATGTGTTGATGCTTATGGTCAAGAACCCGGACTTGGAGAGGAGATGTTTGTCATCAAGTTCTAAGTGGATGTGTAAGGCAAAGGTATAACTAGTATAGACTAAGAATTTATTCCTAGTCTTTTACCAGTCTCGGTATTTGGTTGGGAGACCGGATTGCTAGTATAAGTTTCCATACTATTAAGAGGCCTGAGTGCGTCATATGCTAATAGCTCATTTGCTTGCTCTAGCTCTCCATGGCATGATGTTATCGCTTGTGAATGTGTTTTACAAATAACTGAGGCTTATGCATAATCCTTATAACATGTGACTTAAGTTTGCAAATATGTTTTGCAAACAGTTTGAGTCCATATCACTAATCTCTATGGCATGATCCTAAAGTGTGCGAATGTATTTTGCAACTTATTGTGAATCAGCTTTTGACCTTTGTTTTCATGATACTGCAATTTTTTAATGTGTTTTGCAAATTGATTGGAGTATATGCATCTTGACCTGTGCTGACCTTGGCACACCAGTTAGACCGGCCATAAGTTGGTGGTCTGACTGGGGCTGGCAGTCAGACCGGCAATAAGCCTGTGGTCTAACCAGTGTTGGCAGTCAGACCGACCATGAGTTGGTGGTCTGACCGACATCACCGGTATGACTGGCCCTTGTTGCGGTCTGACCGACTGTGCTGTTTGACTAGGGTTTAGTAGCCGATTGTCTTTTTCTAGAATTTCTCTAAGTTTTTGTTCGATGGTTTGATCGGTTTTCTTAGCAGTCGACTGGCCCCTGTGAGGACAATCTAACTGACAGAGCCCACAACAGCTAGTTTTCTAGCTTTTGTGAGGAGGGCGATAGTACCGACCATTAGTTGGCGGTAGTACTGGCCTCCTACTGATTTCATCTCAATGGCTAGTTTTTAGGTGTAGGGTATAAATACCCCTTTGTGGTCGATTGGAAATAAGTAACTGGTACATTATTCTTCATTCTTGAGCTAAGGGAAAGCCCTCTCACCTTTTATATAGATATGTTGCACTTGGTGAGCTTGTAGAGGAAAATCTTTAGGCATGTGTTGCATTGGTGTTGGATTTAGTATCCATTGAGCTTTGACACTTAATTACTCAAGTGAGCATCTTTGACTTATTACTCTTGAAGATTATCGACTGCTAGACAGCTTTGGAGGCGTGGTGTTCCGGTGATCTTCTCAATGAAGCTTGTGAAAAGGCCTAGCATGTTGTATAGGTTGAAGCTCACCTACTTGAAGTGGGAAAGAGCTGTCACTAGTGAAAATTGAGGTGTTAGGCTTAATTCGTAAAGCTGGTCCAATTTGTTTGAACTTACCTTAACGTGGACTAGGAGAGACCGGCAAGTCTTTGAACACCACTGTAAAAATAAATTGTGTCAATTGTGGTTTGCTTTCTTGTACTCAATTTATATTCAAGTAATTTACATTCTTAGAATTAAATTAATTTCTTGTTACCCTAGGATTGCAAACCTTGACACAGATTTAGGGTGTTGGTACACTTGATGAATCTAGTTGATTTAGGCCTTAACTGTGCAAAACCGATTTGATTTACACTTCCACACATAAAATCGATTTTAGCAAAAGGAAGCCACAGGGACGTATTTATACCCCACATCAAGAAACTAGCTATTGGAACAAGATTTTAGTAAAAAAACAGGAGGGCAAGTAGCACCACATGCATAAGGCCAGTCGTACCGTTCTCCTCTGCAATAGCTAAAAAAGTAGTGGTTATAGCTGCTGCCAGTACTACCACCGCACAGGCCGGTCGGACCACATGACCAAGAACCAGAAAAATGGCTCTATAAAAAAAGCAATATGCACACAGGCCGATAGGACCGCATGGCTGATCCGATCGCTCACATAGAGCCGGTCGCACTACCGATCAGTCTGACCGCTCACATAGAGCCGATATGGCTGCTCACATGAAGCTGGTCCTACCACCATGAGAAGGCCAGTCCGATCGCTCACATCAAGCCGGTCTGACCGTTCACACAGAGCGGGTCTATAGCCAGCCAGTTTGATCACTCACATAGAACCAATTGTACTGCTCTCAATTTTCAGCAGAGACAGAATGCACGCACTTCAGCAAATTTGCAAAACACATTCACAAATTTTAGTACCATGCACACAAGGAATAAAGCATAATTCTCAACAAGTTGCAAAACACATTTGCATACTTTAAAACCATTGACACAAGGTCTAGGTACATGGACTCAACTGTTTGGAAAACACATTCTCAAACTTAAGTCACGTGCTATAAGGATTATATGTGAGTTTTGACTATTTGCAAACACATTTGCAAACCTAAGCATTAGGCCACAAAGAGTAGGTACATGGACTTCAACCATTTGTAAAACACATTTGCAAACTCTACTCACATGCTATAAGGATTTGATGCGTGGGACTTAACTATTTGCAAAATACATTTGCAAATACTAGCATCATGCCAAGGAAAACTAGATCAAACTAAACAAACTATCAACACATGACACACTCAAGGTACTAGCCAAGACCTCTCTTAATAGTATGACAACATATACTAACAATCCGGTCTTTCACCAAACAACAAGACCAGCAAAATGACTAAAAACATATGCTTAATTTATCCTAGTTATATCTTTACCTTACGCATCCTCTTAAAAACTGAGAACGAACATCTTCTCTCCAAGTCCGGGGTCTTGACTTCAACCATTAACAGATGATATCCTTTGCTTGATTTGATGACGATCAACACATGATGTCTTCCCAAGTCTTCCTCATCATTGGACATAATCTATTTATCCAACTCAATGAAATATTGGTTCCACAATATGATTATCATTAATTACCAAAATATAACATTAACTCATAATAACGGGTCTATATTCTTCACCAGTCTAACATGATCAAATGAAATATGTAGAGATAGATCGCTTCTTTATCAAAAAGGGATTGAATGAGCACTAAAGTTGGGTATTGTAATATCTGGAGAACAAGTAGTTGATTATCTAACAAAAGTTTAGATGTTAGAGAATGTATATCAGCATGTAACAAGATGGTAATGATAAATATCTATTGTCCATTTTAAGGGGAAGTGTTGGATTATAAGTGTGTTTCGACCCATTAGACCTATGCACATTTATATGTAAACTGCATGAGAGAGGAGGAATAGAATAAAAAAATCCCCATTCCACCTACTTAATACACAAGGAATGGCTGCACGGGGATCCTCCATTAAACAGGTCTTTTCTCTGTCTCTCTTTGTATGTTGGACTATCTACCTGCCACATGCATAACCTGTACCTCAGCTTCAATTTTCAAGTACAAAATACAGCTCTAATTAAGTAAGATGCCAATGGAGCATTGCTTGTAAACAACCAAATTAAATCAAAGGAGGAACAATCCAATCCAACACTGTTCTGATCAGTGAGTAGCGTGTGGTTAACAAATAATTTATTTTTTTTCAACAACTGTATGTTTCTTAATCACAAATGTGGAAGTATTGATTTGAGCAGTAACCGACAATTTATTCTTGCAAAGTTCGGTGCTTTCCAAAAAATGTGAAAAACACGATTTTTAAAAGAAAGACGAAGTGTTTTTTTTCAACCACACACTACTCCATTACTATATGCACTGTTTTAATACGTGTGCAAATTCATTTTTTAATCTGTTTATTGGAAACCTATGATAAAACTGACGAGTCTTAAACAGCGTCTGGTCCTGAGGTGGCACAAGATTACATGCAGTAATGCATGATGAACTGCCCTACTTAATTGGCGTCTGCAATTCTGCATCGAGCCACTCTAATTCCCCATGTAAGTTGTATAATTTCTCGTCATATACTCTCAGTGTACTTGCTTATCATTTCCTGATGTTGTTTTGCCACCTAACGCCTAACCCATTACGAAATTAATGTACTGATGTTATGTTTGCTGCTTATGATTGTTTGATCGATGTCATGCACAGTGAGCCCAATGCCCTGACTTCCCCGCTCCAGGTCAATGTAATTAGAACACAAATGACTCATCAATCATCAGATATGATCTGCAGAAGGTATGCTGGGTTCCTGTTTACATAATTCCGTCGGTGTTGAACAGATGATAGATGAAACTGGTGCCGAGTTATGAATACTAATGCACTATTCATAAATAATAATGTGCATTTTTGAAGAAAAATATAATACAGATACTGTTAATGATTGCTTCATATATTCTAGGAGAAAGCTAAGATTTCATTATGGAGGTGCTTTAGATATAGCTTTCAGAGGCACACCCTTTATGTGGCAGTATGTCCACTAGTACACCACAATTAGCTAGCCGGACCACTACTTTTTGTGCTTCATGGTTGCCTTGCAAATGTGAAGGTGACCTGTCTTGCACCATAATCAGACGGTGTACAAGCCAAAGAATATGGCGAATTAGTAGCATTTCTTTGCCATATTATGATGCTTTTTTTTCACCTTTTTGTGTTGTGTGAAATGGTTAAACCGCACTCGGGCCACTTTCAACAAGATTAGGTAGATCTGATGCGTACTTTATTGCATTATTGTGTCTGCCTATAGTAAGCCGTAAAGAATCACCAGTACCAAGTAGACGCCTGTTTCTCAGTAATTATGTTTCATATGTACATTCGATCGATCAAGAACTCTCTTCTTTTACTCTGTGATGATAACTATTTTTTTTTGTAGCCCGGAATGCGGGAGTAAAATGTTGGCTTTGATGGGAAAACAAACTCAATCAGGATCTAGTAAGAACCTGTCTATCAGAACCAAATCGTAGGGGGGGTTTTTTTTTTGTGAGCCAAATTAGGTTAGGTCAGTGTGCACCACAATCGTAGACAATGGCGAGAAGTTAAGATGAAAGTGAAAGAAGAGTCACCTCCAATTTTTCATGAGTTGAGATTTGTCCCATTAATTGTCCATTCGTTCTTCAGGCGTTACAAGACGATGCCTAATACTACAAATCGCATATCCTCTAATCTCAGGCAACTTCTAATAACTTGTGATCTTGCAGTTGTCTATTGTGAGCTGAAAATGCTCTCGTACTAGAAGCATGGAAAAGACATGTATATATGTCCGACGAAGCCATCAATCAACATCTACGCAATTGCAGGCAGAGGTTGCGTACAGTGGGATATACAGGCAGATGCAGGTGCAGATACATGCTCCTTTCCTGGCTTTGGCTCCCTCTCCCTTTCGGTTCCTTCTCTGCAGAGGTACTCGTTTGCTTTGCTTGCTGGGTATTTTTCTCTCCGATGCTTTCTCCTCGTCAAGCTGAACTGATGGCGCAATGCATACGGTTTGTGTGTCTCTGCTTGCTTGTGTTGGCATCCATGGTGCTTCCTAACTGAAAAGGGAAGAAAACAAAGGGGACGGGGGAGAAATGGAGAATGTTTTGGCGTAAGCCAACAATCATTTTACCGTGGACGCTTCGGTACTGATTTTTTAGGATTTTCGTACTTTACCTGCTTCACTAGCTCACTATATCGCGTAAGCCAACAATCATTTTACCGTGGACGTATTTTACCGTGTTCGCTTGCCATTATCGCGGTGCATCCGGTGAAAATGCGAGACGGTGAAAATTCCGTGAAAGTCGAACCTAGAAGTTTACCACAAAAAAAAAGATACAGGGAGGGTATTTTATATATCTTTGTAAAATTTTAAGATTAAACTCAATCGTATTTACGAGACACAAAATAGATAAATACGTGCTGAAATGTTGTTTTCACTATTTTGACTAAGTATTTATCTTTTTATATCTTATATATATTATTGATTTTAGTTTTTGAAATTTTGCAGAGATATAAAACATACGCTCTACATCTAATAATTTCTTTATATTTTTTAGAAATTTATAAGTTTGGTGAAAATGCTAATTTTCATGAAATGTGCATTTTAACATTACATTTTTGCCTGCCATTATACATGCCAACTCTCCTCTTTTTTTGCGAGGCTACATGCAAACATCGTAATTCACGGTGAATTATTGTCTCGTAACCGTACATACTGGCTGATGTGTTTTTGTTTTAGATTTAGCTTAAACAAATACAAAAGAAATGCTATCAATTGGCATAAGTGCGTACACGTACAATTTTGGGACACGAATTTAGGACAGGCATGATCGATCCATCTACATCCCAAACGAAAGGTGACAATTCAAAGCTAAGCTAATTAATCTCTTAGCGCATATCGTAAATGCTAAGAGATAAAAAGTACACTGTAAAAGCGCTGGAAGTATTACTTATACGATCGTGGTGACAAGATCAGTAGTGTATCACATCCAAGCTAGAGATCGTAGGGTTGGATTAACTACAGAGTTCCTTGCATCTGCTGCAACCTTAATTCTTTATCAACTCAAGCAGGATGTAGCAATTAGCAAATGATGAGCAGGCACTCGATATCGGTGCAGTTTGGCAAGGTAGTCGAAATGGAAAAACGGGTGAAAGCTAGTTCTGTCGCCGTCTCACGTACACGTGGGGGAGCGAGCGTACTAAATACTCCCCTTCTCCCGGTTACCGACTGTTCACACTTCACACATACGAAATTATAGCTATTTTTTTAAAAAAGGAATTGGATTTGGACATCCGTTATTATAAATCAAGCCCCTTTTTAAGCTTAACAGGTATCTACTGAGCTAGCGGCAATAGGAGGCCGGCCGGCGCTACGGCATGTTAATTAGCGTTAATTTATGCTTAATTAGTACTAATTACAATTAAGTTAATGACTAATGAAAACATGCCGATTCGTTGCTGCTCGGCAGCCACGGTGCTCAGCGGGTATTGCCGAACTCTGGTGATTTGATAGGACCTACTGAGCTAATGTAGCACGGCAGGCGATATGTGTTGCCTGCGTGGCTGTCGAGCTCACAAAGAGGATTATATTTACAAAAACAAACATGAAAGTCAAATTTGAAAAAAAAATCAAACTACAATGCCATATATATAAACAGTTCCCAATTACCTTTGCTGGCCATGCAAAGCTTGAAAGAGATGTGACGCACGACGTATCACCAGCTCAAGCTCAAATTGGAATGGAATACTATGTACCTCCTTTGAGATAGGTGTGATTGCAATATATTGCTTACCATCTCGTTTTTTTTCTACTTTTAGGTAAAAGAAGGATATTTGTTTCATACACAACACCTTGTTCCAATCCATGTTCGACAGAGCTAGCCATGGTTTGGCCGTATGATCACCATCCATCCTTTGATTGGAATCGATAACCCTCCGTCTTAATGTCAGACCGAGACTAATCTGATAAAAATGGTACTCTAATAAAGACGGTGGCTTCCGGTTTACATCACTAAACTGCACCATTCATTCAAAAGTAACAGAAAAAAACTGCACCATTCATTCAAAAGTAAAAGGAAAAACTGCACCGTTCTCTCGATCCGGTGGTGGACTACGTTCCGCTCATTTTGACTTGATCTTCTAGCTTCTAGCTTATTTTTTACTATTCATAAAATTCGTTTTTCTGAATTTTTGGTTTTTTTGAGCCTTTTTGCTGGTTCTTTTTTCACGTATTCATTTGTGTTGTTCGTGATGAGCTAACATATTTTTTTCTATTTTTAATTTTTTTGTAATTTAATTACGCCAAATAAGCCATATTCAGCTACAGTTACAGTGCAATTCCAGTCATAAGCCACTATTTTTCAGCCCAACCGAACGGGGCCTAAAATTTAGCCGGTGTTCGCTAACGAGACTTGTTTAGCATTGGTGGGAACTGGGAACCAATGCTTCGCTGCCCCCATCCCCATGCATCTCCGTGCATCCCGTTCAATTCGACGGTAGTCAAAGGGTTTTTGACTTTCAGCTAAAATAACATTGTATTAGCTGTTAGCTTTTAGTTGATATATTTAATTTAAAAAATAAAAATCATTATATCTTTATAGATAACACAAAGAAAAAATAAAAAATCACATTAAAAACTAATATATTTAAAATAATTACTAATTTTAAATAAAAGACAGAAGTTAAAAGTTACATAGAACAAACCTTAGTGCATGGGCGGATCCAATGGTATTCCTGGGTATTCCCGGGAATACCCAACTTTTTTGGTGTAATCTGTAGTATATATGTATGTATACTTATATATATAAATGTATAATGATGTATTCTGTGATATTTTCACTATTCTAGCCTACTAGCACCAATTTAAGAAGCCTATAAACACAGAATTGCTTATTTGCATGGCTTCATTCAGTCCTATTGATTCATTTGCTGCTTTTGACAAAGACAAATTGGTTAAGCTTGCTGGATTTTATCCTAAGGATTTCTCAATCTTCCTCCTCAACTCAATTTGTACATTACTGATATGCGCACTGATGAAAGGTTTAGAAATGTGAGAAGTCTTGTTGAACTTTCCATTAAGCTTGTTGAAACAAAGAAGCATCTTAAACATGAAGTTGTTTACAGGCTTCTCAAATTGGTGCTAGTGCTTTCAGTAGCAACTGCAAGTGTTGAAAGAGTCTTTTCTGTCATGAATTATGTGAAGAACAAATTGAGAAATAAGATTGGGGATCAATACTTGAATGATTGTTTGGTTACATTTATTGAGCGGGAGTTCTTTCTACAAGTTAAGGACAAAGACATCATCAACCGCTTCCAAGCCATGAAGAATCGCAAGGTTAAAGCAACATTATAGTATTTTGTAAGTTCTCTTTATTACTTATTAATTTGTTTCATGCATATTTTAGAGCGGAACAATTTGTTATTTGACTATTTTTGTGACTTTAATTATCGATAACGTACTACTCTGAACTATATTTTAAATTTATGAATTGGATTTTTTTATGTGGGAATAGGAATACCCAAAGTCGAAATCCTGGCTCCGCCACTGCCTTAGTGTCTTACCCTTACCACCACCTGCGTCCGATACGTCGATTTTCGTACGAACAATCAAGGAATACATGTTCCAACCACGCGACCGAAACATTGGAACCCATTACGCTAAATTGCTCGAGTTGCTGCAAACGCAAGGAGCCGGGCAGCCACGTCAGCGTCCCACGTGGCGGACGCGGGGGTCTAAACATCCGGTCGAGCAACCTTTACCCCCACAGGCAAACCCGCGCCGCGCACCATAAAACCCGACAACCCCAGCTGCCCCACACCCTACCACCTCGATGCCCACTTCCTCGCCTCCCTCGCCGCCGCCGCCGCCGCCGCCGCCGGCGACCTCCGCCTCCGCCACACCTCGCCGCCGCCGGCGCCTCCTCCCGTCCAACTCCACCAACTCTTCCGCGTCCTCCTCCCCCTTCTCCTTCTTCCCGCCGTCGACGTCCCCCTTCCACCGGTTCCTCCCCTCCCCGCTCCGCGCCTCCTCCGTGCCCTTCTCGTGGGAGCACCGCCCGGGCATCCCCAAGACGCCGGCGAGGTCCCGCTCCTCGAAGGCCGGCAAGCCGCTCCCGCTCCCGCCGTCGCTCCTCTCCAGGGCCGCCGACCCCTACGCCTCCTCCGTCGTCCCAACCGAGTATGCTGCAATGCCGCCGCCGCCGCCGGGGCACAGCGGGGGCCAGCTGGGGAGGGTACGGGTCCACCGTCGGAGCCGGCTCCGGCGGCGGCCGCGGTCGCGGGTGGCCGACGCGCTCGCCGAGTGGCTCTCCGTGCTGAGCCTCTACCGCTCCTGCAAGCGCGCCGCCGCGTGCTTCGCCGCCAAGATCAAGTCGTCGGCGGCATGAGAGATGAGTGCGCGCGCGCTATCTCGTGCCATCTCTGTGCGCGTGTTAATTCGTGCGTGTGTGTTCATAGCAATATTGTGATGTGCTTGGATTTGCGTTTGGTGTAAATTAATTAAGAGGATTTCATATAAACTCCACTTTCATGTATGCATGTGCTTGATTATTCTTGTCCCAATAATTCGGCGACCATTAGTTATGGTCAAATGTCGTTGCTGCTTGTGTGCTTTAGTAAGCATTCATTAATTGTGTTGGGTTTAGGTCTAAAGTGTAAAACAACTTGTGGTTGAGTTGCTTGGGGTGGCCACTGCTGATCAAATGTGTAAACGTAAGTGAAATATATATAGTTAGTATAGATACTTACATCATGCATGCTTTGTCAGTTCAGTACGTAATATGAGCTTTTTTACCTCGTTGGAAGTTACCTGAGGTATCGGTACCTTTCCACTAAAAAAAGAGATACCGGTTAATTCTATCCGTTGATTTAAGGTTGTTTTAATGGGGGTAGGATAGACATTGCACAACGCTCATCAACGCATAGGGCCTGTTTGGATCCACCCAGATTTTAAGAATCTGATTTTTGGAAACTAGTTGGGATCCAAACAGGCCAGTTTTTGGGACAGTTTTTAAAATCTACCTACCCAGATTCTTAAAAACTAAGAAGCTGTTGATACTCAACTTTTGCCAGTTTTTTTTTGCACAAATACCCATTTACTCTCATTAAAGACCACGCGCAGACGCTTCCAATCATAAATGTAAGGGTATAATAGTCTATTAGCACCAATCATAAATGAAACCAGATTTTAAAAACTAGGGGATGCAAACACCCTATCAGTTTTTGCTTAGAAACTAGCTTTTAAAAACTAGAAGTAATAGCTGGTTTTTAAGAATCTGAAACTGATCCAAACAGGGCCTATAGTCGACCGCATCCCTTCCCTTCACTCGCTACAATTCAAGGACAGCGTTGGTCGCTAGGTTTCGCTCACATGCCGTCGGATGCCCTGGCCACGAGGCATCACCGCACGCAGCAGTCCTAGGGCCTCGCTCGCATGTCGCCGGCCCCAGGGACTCGCTCGCATGCCGCCAGCCATGAGTCTCGCTGCACACCGCCGGCCCTAGGGCATCGCTCGCATAACCACAGCCCGGGGCCTCGCTTGTGTTAGAAATTAGCCCATATGAGCAAGGCTCATTTCCTTAATTCTAAAGCATACATGGTTTAGTATAATATTCTAAGGTAATGTGGGGGCAGATCAATTTATAACGTGGAGTCTTCACCACTCCTTGAATATGGATAGAGATAGTATGAGAAGGGCTTTGTCTAATCACGCACGCACGTGCATACGCACGTGGGCGCGTATTTGTGCATATTCACATAAAAATCGCGTGACTTGTGACATGGCGTATTCGCGCACCATGCCGTGACGTGGCACGCCACCTAGCAAACCAAGTCCATCTTTATTTTTTACTGAACCCTGCACCTCACTCTCTCTCTCTCTCTCTCTCTCTCTCTCTCTCTCAGTTTGAATGAGATTCAAACATTTGAATTTGAGGCTTTATTAGGGTTTTGATGATAGGCAGTTACCAGTGGGTAAATGGCTGTTTAAATTTATTAGTTCACAGTCTGTCTATATATATACCTGGAGATGTCCAAAGTGTATAGCTGAGAATCTCACTGCCTCCATTTTCTTCTTCTCTGTGATCTTGTGCTTTTGTACTGTGTCATCTGAACTTCACCAACCTTTCTTCCCGGCGTGCACCTAGAAGGAGGGAGAGCGGCAATGTCCAAACCATTGCCGCAGAGGATACCTGCACGGGGTGGCAATAAGGTTTCTGGGCAGCGCATTTGCGCGACTGCTCCTACACTGCATCGTCTATATTCTGCGCTACATCAATCCTGCACTACCTTCTGCTCTTCAACAAGCCCAATTGTAAGTCATTCGCTCGTTCGTTCGACTTTGATACTATAATTTACTTGTGTAAATTCTAAGTATGATGAGTAGCCTGCTGTCAGTTGCGAGTTTACAACACTAGTTTATTATATTTGTCTCCTGGTAAAACTTGGAATTAAAATATTACCTACATTTTTAACATTTCAGAAACATTATTGTGAATTTTGTTGCAATACAGCAATGGCTAGTGCTTCTGATGCGATGAAACCTGAGAGGTTTTCTGGTCAAAACTTTCATAAATGGCAGACTAAAGCCAAGTTTTGGTGTATGTCTTTGGGGTTGTGGTGGGTAATCCATCCGTAATATCCATTTACGATTGAGCAATTGTAAGATCGAGGAAGCTAACTAGAGGGGGGTGAATAGACGGTTTTAAAATTCTTTTGACTAGAGGAGGGTGAATAGGCGGAAGCGTAAATCAATTCGGTTTAGCACAAATAAGGCCTAAATCAATTAGGATCACCTAAGTGCACCAACAACCTAAGTCTTTGTCAATGGTTTGTAATTCTATGTAACAAGCAATCAATTTAATTATATAAGTATAAATTGCTTGAATGTAATTTGAGTACAAAAAAATAAACCACAATGACATTGTTCCTTTTTACCGTGGTTTAGAGACTTGCCGATCTCCCCTAGTCCATGATCAGGTAAACTCAAACAAATTAGATTGACTCCATGAATTAAGCCAAACACCTCAGTTCTACTACAGGTAGCTCTTTCCCGCTCCGGATAGGTGAGCTCTAACCTTCACAATATGTCGGGCCTTCTCACAACCATTTTTGAGAAAATCACTGGACACGATGCCTCCAATGCCGTCTAGAATTCAGAAACCTCCAAGAGTAACAAGTCAAGCCTCTTGCTTGACTTTTACCACGCGCAACGAATGTACAAGCTCAAGTGAATATGAAATTCACCTCTAGATGCAACACGTGCTACTAGAGGCCTCTCACCTTACTCATAAGGTGCAACACATACACAATTAATTGAGAGGAGAAGCTCACATTAACTCAAGAGAGTGAAATAGAGTGGCAAAGGTAGTCTCCCAACCACCCAAGGGGTTATTTATAGCCCCCACCACAAAAACTAGCCATTGGGAGCAAAAGCCCCCGAAAAATCAGTATTTGTGGTAGTATCGTAGTTATGGAGCTGATACTACCGTTTCCAGCACTCCGATACTCTTCGTGCCCAGCTTCGCCAAAGTCAGGCAGCAGAATTCGAGCTGGGACGTCTCCGAGCTGCAGCTGACTACACGTCGTCCTCGCCCGTACCAGCTGTCGTCCCCAGCAACCAGGCACCGACTCGACATCCGGGACTCCGCACCAGGCTCACAGCACGCAAGAAGGTCCGACGTCCGAGTCCTCTACCCGACATCGACATCGGCAAACCCAGCAAAAGACGCAGACTTTTCCGTTCCCGCTCTTGTTCCCGGTCGACTGCCTCCAGTCGTAACCGTTCCCGTCCTCGCACCTCATCCGCGTGTGATTGTTCACGACACCACGTAAATGAGCGCCAGGAGGACCTGGAGGAGGACCCTGAGGAGCGCGTCTTCTTGGAGGATTAGTAGTAGGTTGAGTCAGTAGTACCCAAATAAATATCCACGTTCTTAAAACGCTTTATTATGTTTTGGGTGTGCTAGATGAACTGTACCAAGCATATGTGCACTTGTGGTACAACCATTCATAAAACTATCTTGATTTCAATATAAGTTTCCCCTAAGTTGTTGCGTGCTTCTTTCTTGTGTGTTGGTTTGGGATGTTATTAGTTTCTCCTAATCTCTTACCTATGCTAGTTCCCTCTTACCTTTTGCTAACCCCGGAAACCGCTTCATATGGTGGACACAAGGAGCAACCCTGGCAACAGCCGTGATGCCAATGCCCAGCCGGACAACAACATTCCACCACCTCCTGCTCAAGCGCCTAATTTGGAGCAGATGATAGCTATGCAATTGCAGCTACTCCAAGCCATTGCTCAGAACCAGGTGCAACAAGCCCCGTAGGCACCCAACCAGGCACCCGAGTCTAAGTTGGGAGAATTTATGAGGACAAGATCTCCTACTTTTGCTGGTTCAATGGATCCATTGGAGGCCAATGACTGGATCAAGGATGTGGAGAAGAAGTTGATCTTAGCTCAGTGTAATGATAATGAAAAGGTGTTGTATGCCGCCCATCAACTTAAGAAAATTGTTGCTAATTGGTGGGAGAATTACTGCGCCGCCCATCAAAATGTGCAAGCCATCACATGGGATGAATTTGTTGAGGCTTTCCGCACTGCGCATATTCCTATGGGAATAATGGAAATGAAGAAAAGGGAATTTTACCAACTGCAGCAAGGAAACCTCAACGTTTCTGAGTACCTGAACAAGTTCACCCAACTGTCCAGGTATGCATCAGAAGAGGTCGCATCGGAGGCAACGAAGATTTGAAGGTTCATGCAGGGACTTGATCCCAACCTCAAGGTGCAGCTGGTGTCTAATGATTACCCAACCTTCCAGCATATGGTGAACAAGGCCTTCATACAAGAAGATGCTCAATGTCAACTGTATGAAACTAGGAAGAGGAAGTTTCAAGCTCAGCAGGGAGCAAGCAGTTCTCGATTTCATCCCAATCCACCCCAGTTCCATAAGCCCTCAGAGTCAAGTGTGCCAAGGACTCCATTTGCAGGACCCCGCCCAAATCCGCAAGCACCTCGGGCAGGCAATGGTGGCCAACCACCGCAGAACAGGACCTCAGCGGCAGGAGTGCAGAGTTTTAACTGCAAGAACATGGGACATTATGCCAGCAACTGTCCCTAGAAGCGCCCAGCGGTGACCTCTGTTCGTTTCAACTTGGGGACCACACCAGCACGAGCTCCAACTGCAGGTCAAGGCCGTGGGGCACCACAAACTCCAAGGACTCCGCAGACAATGAGCAGAGGATATCTTAACCATGTCACCGCGGAGGCAGCCCAGGATGCACCCGACGTAGGGGGTAAGTTTCTTGTCAACTCAGTACCTGCATCAGCATTATTTGATTCTGGAGCTTCGCATTCTTTTGTGTCAAAAGATTTTGTTGAAAGATATAATTGGGATGTGCGCTTGCTTAAGAACCCTATGCTAGTCCAATCACCTGGAAAGGAAATGAGGACTAACACAGTTTGCCCTAGCGCAACTGTAGATATAAATGGAGTAAAGTTCTTAGCAAATCTTATTATAATAGATTCCAAGAGCCTAGATGTCATACTTGGTATGGATTGGTTAACCAAGTATAAAGGACAGATACATTGTGCCGATCGTACTGTTACTATTACCAACTCAGATGGAATCCAATAAGATATAAGTCAAACACATCTTCTCAGAATAGGTGTGGGTTGAACAGTTTGAAGGAAGTAACTTTGGAAAAGGTGCCTATAGTATGTGAATATCCAAATGTATTTCCTGAAGATTTACCCGGAATGCCACCAGACAGAGAAATTGAGTTTGTCAACAACCTAGTACCTGGTACAGCGCCAATCTCCAAGAGACCTTATCGTATGCCTGCAAATGACTTGGCAGAAGTTAAGAAGCAAGTTCAGGAACTGCAAGAGAAAGGTTTTGTAAGACCAAGTACTTCGCCCTAGGGAGCACCAGTACTGCTAGTGAAGAAGAAGGATGGTAGTCTTCGCATGTGTGTGGATTACCGATCCTTGAATGATGTGACCATTAAGAACAAATACCCTTTGCCCAGAATAGATGATTTGTTTGATCAGTTGAAAGGTTCATGTGTCTTCTCCAAGATTGATCTTCGATCAGGTTATCATCAACTGAAGATAAGACCAGAAGACATACCAAAGACAGCATTTGCTACTCGTTATGGATTATATGAGTATACAGTGATGTCTTTTGGCCTAACAAATGCACCCGCATATTTTATGAACCTGATGAATAAGGTGTTCATGGAATATTTGGATAAGTTTGTGGTAGTGTTCATTGACGACATTTTGATATATTCTAAGAATGAGGAAGAGCATGCAGAACATTTGAGGATAGTCTTGGAAAAGCTCAGAGAACACCAGTTGTATGCCAAGTTTAGCAAGTGTGAGTTTTGGTTGAAGAAAGTGGCTTTCTTGGGACATGTGATTTCTGCAGGAGGAGTGTCCGTAGACCCTGATAAAGTAAATGATGTGCTCAATTGGACACAACCAAAGTCAGTATCTGAGATTAGAAGCTTTTTGGGATTGGCTGGTTATTATCGTCGCTTTATTGAAGGTTTCTCCAAGCTTGCAAGACCTCTCACACAGTTGCTAAAGAAGGAAAAGAAGTTTGAATGGAGTAAATCGTGTGAGGATAGTTTTCAAGAGCTAAAGAAGAGGCTAACTTCTGCACCAGTGTTAACACTCCCGGATATTAGAAAGGATTTTGAAGTCTTCTGTGATGCATCAAAGCAAGGACTAGGCTGTGTTCTGATGCAAGAGGGAAAGGTAGTAGCCTATGCTTCAAGGCAGTTGCGACCCCATGAAGGAAACTATCCAACCCATGATTTAGAGCTTGCTGCCGTTGTGCATGCTCTAAAAATATGGAGGCATTATTTGATCGGTAACCGTTGTGAGATCTACACGGATCACAAAAGTTTGAAGTATATATTTACCCAGCCCGATCTCAATATGAGGCAAAGGAGATGGCTTGAGTTGATAAAAGATTATGATGTTGGAATACATTATCACCCAGGAAAGGCCAATGTAATAGCTGACGCCTTGAGCAGAAAGAGTTACTGTAATAAACTGTTGATTAAAGACTGTATGCCTGCACTTCAAGCAGAATTCCAGCGGCTCAATTTGGAAGTAGTAGAGGAAGGATTCCTGGCTACTTTGGAGGTTCAGCCAACTCTAGAGGACCAGATCAAGACATCTCAAAAAGAGGATAAGTATGTTAAGGAAATTAAGGAAAACATGAAGAAAGGAAAAGCACCAGGATTTTCAGAAGATGAAGAAGGTATCATATGGTTTGGAAAAAGAATTATTGTACCTGAAAAGGAAGAAATAAAGGAGTTAATTCTGAAGGAAGCCCATGAATCTGGATATTCAATTCACCCTGGAAGTACAAAAATGTACCAAGATCTCAAAGAAAGGTATTGGTGGTCAAGTATGAAAAGAGAGATTGCAGAATATGTAGCTTTGTGTGATGTGTGCCAGCGGATTAAAGCTGAACACCAGAGACCTGCCGGACTTTTGCAACCCTTACAGATACCCGAATGGAAATGGGAAGAAATTGGAATGGATTTCATCACCGGATTGCCAAGGACAAAATCAGGGCACGATTCAATTTGGGCTATTGTGGATCGTCTGACAAAAGTTGCCCACTTCATTCCAGTAAAGACAACATATTCGGGGGATAGACTCACAGAGTTGTATATGTCAAGAATAGTGTGTTTACATGGAGTTCCAAAGAAGATTGTATCAGATCGAGGATCTCAATTCACCTCAAGATTTTGGCAGAAGCTACATGGACTTTTGGGCACCAATCTAAATTTCAGCACAGCATATCATCCACAGACAGACGGTCAAACAGAAAGAGTAAATCAAATTTTGGAAGATATGTTGAGAGCTTGTGTCCTAGCGGACAAGACTAATTGGGATCGAAGTTTGCCTATAACAATAGTTATCAATCTAGCTTACAAATGTCTCCGTTTGAAGCTTTGTATGGCAGAAAATGCAGGACACCGTTGTATTGGAAAGAAACAGGAGAAGGACAAGTGTTTGGACCAGATGTGTTGAAGCAAGCAGAGGAACAAGTTCGTATAATCCAAGACAGATTAAAACAACTCAAACCAGACAGAAAAGCTATGCGGACAATCGTCGAAGAACATTAGAGTTTGTACCGGGAGATCATGTTTATCTAAAAGTTTCCCCTCTCAAGGGAATGCGACGTATTGGAGTTAGTGGAAAGCTTGCCCCTAGATTTATTGGATCATTCCCTGTTACGGCAAAAAGGGGAGAAGTTGCTTATCAGTTGAAGCTTCCACCTCAGTTGTCAAAGGTGCACGACGTCTTCCATGTGTCCCAGTTAAGGAAGTGTCTCAGAGTACTAGAAGAACAGATGCCTCTAGATGAAGTGAACTTGAAAGAGGACTTAACCTATCCAGAATATCTAGTCAAGATATTGGATGAAGCAGAGCGTCGTACGCGAAACAAGGTCATCAAATTCTGTAAGGTGCAGTGGAGCAACCATTCTGAGTCAGAAGCGACTTGGGAGCGTGAAGAGGACCTAAGAGCAAAATTCCCTAATCTTTTTCCCAGTCCGTCCGAATCTCGGGGTCGAGATTCTTTCTAAGGAGGGTAGGTTTGTAACATCCCAAAATTTTACTTTCTGGAAAAATTTAATTCCAAATAAGTTATTTTAAAGTATTTGAATTTTATTTGGATTTTATTTGATTTTTTTGAATTTTCTGGAGTTTAAAACCTATCTTTAAAATTTAAAAAGTATTTTAAAGTATGAAAATTAAATATCAACAGTAGTTGGAAATAATTTTATTAAGTCCAAAATTTTTGGAGGTATTTTCATATTTTTCTGAGGCTTAAATAATTTCCTATCCTTTCCTGAAAATAAAAATCAAATTATGAAAATAAAACTTCCAACCCCTCCCTCCGGCCGACGCGTGGACGGCCCAGATCCGCCCACGTCGACGCACGGCCCAATCGAGGCCGCTCTCCCCCTCTCCCTCCGCCAAGCGGGCCCGGCCTGTCAGCCAGCCCCGCCTTCCCCTCCCCTCGGGCCGAAAGTGGCCGGCCCGATGCGTGGCATGCCACCCCACTCGCCCATCCATACCGCCCGCCCCGCTCCCTCTCTCCTCTCACTGCCCCGCGGGCCCGCCCGTCAGCCACTCGCGCCCCGCTCCCCCTGCCACCCGGCCCCGCCTGTCAGAGCCTTTGAAAGCGTCTAGGCCCCTAAAAATGGTTTTGGTAATTAATCAACTTTTATGAATATGGGACTAATGTTTTGTATGAGCATGCGAAGGTCAAATCCATGTGATGGTGACAAGATGCAAACTAAAGAACATAAAAGAAGACCCAAGCTGGTTCAAGACAAAGGTACGTTTAGAATAGGACCCGTTTTATTTTACCG